>CM073212.1:2622367-3277959 GCA_037042885.1 Auricularia sp. M12
ATCACAGACTCCCGCAGCATGCGCGCGACGCAGATAGTCATCGTGCCGATGTACTTGTAGCCCTCCACGACCGTAATCAGCTCTACGACGCGTGACATTAGTGGTCATCCAAAGCTCCAATGTCAAGAGTGCAACACCCACTCATCCTAGCGAAGAGAGTTGAGAGTAGGACGCTCTTAACAAAGCAGTTGCACCCACCAGATTAAGGGCGAGACACAACTGAGCAGCTTGAAACTCGTGAAGTGATAGCTATCTAGAGGGAGCGAGGTCAGCCGTGCATGCTCAGCGAGAGCGCGAGTCCGCAACAGACCAGACAGTTGCTCGTCGCTGATCCAGAGACCGGCTAGGCGAAGACTGAAAGCAGACAGCAAAAGAGCGTCCGTTGTCTGCACGACATCATTTGTTTAGCGTGAACATCGATGAACTCAAAATGAAGACGTACGAGCGAAATCACCGTCCAGAACCCAAAAGCCTTCCAGGTGAAGTAGCGCAGCGTCACATAGAGCTACCCAGCGTCAGCGAATGTCTAGCTGGCGAAATCCATGCGACAAATGCCGACCTTGTGCATTTCCTCGATTGAAAATGCGAGTGCTAGGCTGTACAACAGGCCTTCCCACATATCGAAATCATGTGACGGGTCAAAGCCTTCGGTAGGCTGCTTCACTGTTGGAAAGAAGGTTAGATATCCGGCGAGACTGCGCCGGAGTACATACCAGCTTGCGAGTAGACACCGAGAAATATGAACCAGACGATGATCCTGAAGAGATTTTGATACCTGAAGCGAGGGTGAGGGCCCATTGGCGAAAGATGAACCATGATGGACAGACCTTGGCACGCCCATGCGCGAGGGATCAAGTTTTCCGAGGTAATGCGAGCTCTGTACCTCTCGGTACGGTACGTCTGCGGCGCATTAGGTCTCTTCAAATATGGACGTGACAAGAGATGCTGACAGTCGATATCTCCATTGTCATTGTTAATTTGGACCCAGTCCCCTTGCCACTGTTCGCTCAATTCAGCGGCGTTGCGCAAAGACAGAAACACTGTACTGACTAAAGCATTTATGACTTCTCGAAATGAGTAAGGTATCCACCCCAGCAAGACATTAACTTACCATGCTGGGCTTCACTCGAAGACAGAAATATGGTACCTGCACTTTGATCAACCTCGGCGCAAACGAGAATGGCCGACATGCACAATGTTGGTCAATAGCGGACTCCAGAGCCGACGTGGGGCCACTCAAGTCCCCGTCTGACTGCCGGTAGCGGTATCGCGTGGACATGACGGCCATGAGTCTGTCGGGAGCGACAAGGTGGACGACCCTTCGCGCGAGGACCTCGCAGGCTGTCGCGCGCCCGATGTTTTCGTCGTAATCCGCCGCTGCACAAGAGAGTTGGGCTATTTGATTCATGGGACATTGAACATGCTTACGGTTACGCGCCGCATCTCTTGTGAAGGTCTGGCACGCCCGGAGGAGACAGTATGGCAGCTGAACCGGCAGTAAGTGCATATGCGATGGGTGCTAATGAATGTTAACTTACCGCCTCCCCAAAGTCTCCAGCCGCGTCCTGGTACACCTTAATGACCTAGAGGAACTATGAGGCCAATCGCAAGCAGCACGGGAGCTCAGAAGGACGCACCTCCGGCGTAATAATACGACTCATGGGCTCCGAGATGGTCTCGGGCGGCACCTCGACCGGGAGAAGCTTGAGCGTCAGGACGCGCAGACGCATCACAAGTTCTGAGCACGACGAAGTCGAGGTTAGAGCGTGCCTTGAGCAAAACGCGCTCGAGACGCGAATATGGCGCGTACTGTTGATCGTGTCTGGCGACGCGTTCACGGACTTTGTGCTCATGAGCGAAGCGCCATCTTCAGCGTCGGCCATCGTGCGTCAGGAATCGTTCGTTGAGCAGTCGTTAAGGGAAGAGCGGCGCGGGTCAAAGGCAGGCCGGTCAGGCTCAGCGATGAGGTCACCGCAACGAGGTCGGAGGGAAATCCCGCGCTGCTTTCCGCCCTGATTCAGACATGCATGCTCGAGAGACTACTCGTCGTCATCGTCGTCGAGACCCAATCCCGGGCCGTCTATCTTCTTTACAATGTGCTCTGACATCCACGGGAACAGCGTCCACAGGTCCTCCCAGCCCAGCGACACGTACTGCGACCGCCCGCTCCCGCCGACGGCGCCCAGCCCGTCGTCCGCGTCCGTCTCGGCCGTGTGCGTCACGAGCTGCCCGACGAGCATCAGGCCGCCGATCCAGTACCGCCCGTCCTCCTCGAGCTCGCCCGTGCCGCGCCAGCGCGTGTCCAGCCCGCCGGGCGTGTAGTGCGGGTACCGCGCGTGGCTGTCGCGCGGGCGCGGGAACTGCAGCGTGCTGTGCGGTCCTTCGTGCTCTTTGCTCACCCCGGGCGGGTGCAGCAGCATCTGCGCGTTGCGGTTGCGGTAGATCGTCTCCTGCGCGGGCGCGCTGAGCATGCCGAGCGCAAGAATGCGCATGTCGGCCAGGTTGCAGACGACCTGCGACACATGTTTCACCGCTGTTCGGGGCAGGGCTTCGTTCAGGACGCACCCTGACGTGTGTCTCCAGATGCGCGAGCCCGCTTTGCTCTCTGCGGCGTTGAGCACGTTATTTCCGGTCTTGAAGCTCAGATGACGCACTTGACGTGGTCGTAGATGGTGAGCGGGTTGAAGTTGCGCGAGGACACCTCGAGCAGATTCGCAGAGTCGCGCTTGCCGATCACAAAATATTTCGTCCATGCGTCGTTCGCGTGACAGACCTGCCCGACGGTCAGCCCCACAAACCTTTGTGCCCGAGATTGCACAACGACGCACCGCCGTCAATCGGTGTTGCACCAAGAACATGGCCCTGAGCGAATACGCAACGGTCAAGTCCAGGATTGCGAGCGGACCAGCGTACAGCGCGAACCTCATAAAGACCTCGCGCCACGGCACGCCAGGCCGCCTCCATTTCGCCAGAAAGCCAGGGAGGAAGCGTAGCAGCGCGCTCTCGCGCCATTCGGCGTCGCTCAGTTTCGGTATGACAATGCTGAACAGAATGACCGCCGGTGGCGCGCGCGACAGTATCTCGACAAAGTTCTGTCGTGGTACGCTCGAGTAGACGCATAGATGGCGTAGGGCGTCGTATGAGTCGCCGTAGAGTGCAGCCAGGATGGGTTTACGCCTGGTTGATTAGAATGTGCAATAAAGCAAATGTGGCGGCGGCCCACCAAGGATTGAGCGAGACATCGCTGCAGACGGCTCGCAACCTGCGTGAAATAGTGCTGAAGACAATTACGCTCTGCACGTCCAGCTCAGCAACTATCTGGGCGACGAGCTCGACGGGCAATGAATCAAACGGGAGCACGGTCGATGCCATGGCCCGGGAAGGAAGAAGCTGCGAATCAAGAAGCGATCGGGCTGACTTTGAACCCGCGCAACTGGACGCGTCTCATCATGCATATTTTTTATTCTTGTCGGTACATCTTCCGTGAGCATGCAATGGAACAAATACAAGATGGCGTTGTGCGGCTACAAGAGACCCTTGAGGGTCTCGACGATTTTGTCGCCAATTTCCTTCGTGCCTTTCTCGCCTCCGAGGTCCTTGGTCCGGAATCCGAAGCCGCCGTCGTTGGGCGCGTCGAGGACCTTGCGCACGGCATTCTCAATCGCTGTCGCCTCCTTGTCGAGACCGAGCGAGTACCGCAGAAGCATCGCCGCGGAGAGGATAGTGCCGATGGGGTTTGCGATGCCCTGGCCAGCGATGTCGGGTGCAGAGCCATGGATGGGCTCGTACAGGCCGAAGCAGCGCTCCGTCGCCGAGAGCGAGGGCGCGCCTGCCAGCGACGCAGAAGGCAGCAGGCCGAGCGAGCCGGGGATAACGCTCGATTCGTCCGACAAACTGCACGCCAATTCAGTTTTGGGCGTCATATATGCGCGCGTCCGGTGCACACTCACATGTCGCCGAACATATTCTCGGTGAGGATGACGCCGTTCAGCTTGCGCGGATTCGCGACCATGATCATGGCGGCCGAGTCGACGAGGTGGTGGTCGAGCTTGAGCGTGGGGAACTCGCGCTCGATGGTCTCTGTGACGACCTTGCGCCACAGGCGCGAGCTGGCGAGCACGTTGGCCTTATCGATGGAGTGCACCAGCAGCGGCGGGTTTGCGGCGAGCGCGATGTTGCCCGCGACGCGCGTGATGCGCTCGACCTCTGCGACGGTGTAGATCATGGTGTCCCAGGCGGCGTCGGGCTTCGGGTCGCGCCCTGCTCCTTGCGGTCGCCAAAGTACAGGCCGCCGATGAGCTCGCGGACGACGATGAAGTTGACGCCCTTGGCGATGGCGGGCTTGAGCGGCGAGGCGTCGAGCAGCGAGTCCGAGGCAAAGTGGGCTGGGCGGATGTTGGCGTAGAGCGCGAGCTCCTTGCGCAGCTTGAGCAGGCCCTGCTCGGGCCGCACAGGGCAGTCGACCGCCCACTTCGGGCCTCCGACGGAGCCTGGGGGCGCGGGAGGTGAGCGAGTATTTCTGGCGCGCGGGAGAGGTCGCACGGACCCAGCAGGATGGCGTCGGCCGACTTGCACGCGGCCAGCGTCGCGTCGGGCAGCGGGCTCCCGTGCTTGTCGATGGCGCATCCGCCGATGTCGCACGTCGTGAACTCGAACTTGGCGCTGCTGGAGCTGGCCGAGATGACTTCGAGCACGCGCACGGCCTCGCCGACGACCTCGGGGCCTGCATACCGCGCATATTCAGTCGCGCATCCAATGCGTGGCAGCGAAGAGCACGCACCGATGCCGTCGCCCGGCAGCACGGCGATTTTGTAGCTGGGTGGGATTCAGCGGGCGGGTCGTTCTGCACGGCCTGGGCGCAGCACGCACGTCTGAGGGGCCATGGATGGATGGGAGTGAGAGGGCAAGTGGCAGCTATCGGGCCTCGGCCGGCGTGCCGCACCCAAAATTTCTGCCACCTGCTTTCTGCGCCCGCGCTCTGCAGCCATGCCGGCCGTCATCGACCTCGTGCTCGACGCGGGCCCTTTGCTCTCCCAGACGCCCCTGCGCGGCGTCGCGGACAACTACTACACCGTGCCGCATGTCATATCCGAAATACAGGACAAGAGCGCGCGCGAGTACCTCGACAGGCTCGGTCTCGTCGCTGGCATTAACATCCAGACGCGTAACCCGGATACTGCTTCGTTACTGAAGGGTATGCAGCCTCTGATAAGCTGTCTCCTGTATTCGGTTCTCATATCTGCCTGAAGTCATCGCCTGCGCAAAGAAGTCGGGCGACTATGCCGTCCTTTCCCAGACCGATCTCGCGGTCCTCGCGTTGACGCTGTCTCTCCACGAAAAAGCCGTGGCAGCTGCAGCCAAGGCAGAAGCTACTGTTGCTGTAGCGCCAGGGGACGCGGTATGCGCTCATGCTTCGCCTAGCATTTTCCGCTCATGCTCAACAGACTACCACTGAAACCACTGCGTCGACTGAACCGAAATCGGCACCGCAGGACGTGTCTGTAGAAGCTGTCGCAGAAAAACTGGACGCAACGCATATAGACGGACAGGATGCGGCAGACGAGCAGCAGCTCGACAACGTTGAGGAAGTAACAGACTCTGAAGATTCCGAGGACGAGAGCGAAGACGATGACGGCGAGGGCGAATGGATTACGCCAGACAATGTTGCGCGGCACAAGTCTCGCGCGCTGGACCTCATTCCCGAAACGAACGGTGGCGAGGCCCCGAAAACTGTGCCAGTGGGCTGCATGACCGCCGATTATGCGATGCAAAACGTCCTCCTGCACTTAGGCCTCAACCTCCTCGACGTTGAAGGGCCGGAGAATATCGACAGTCAAAACTTGGGTACTGCGCTGTCATGCATGCTTCAAGTGCGTTGCACTTTGCTAATCTCATTACCGTGCTCATTCACTTGGCTGCAGGCTTTGCAAAGACTCGTCCAAAAAATTCTGCCCGACATGCGGCAACGCGACCTTACTACGCACGTCAATCACGACCAAAGCACCAGAAACGCCGGGCGGGCAGCCCATCGTGCAGGTGCACCTAAAACGCAACTTCCAGTACCGCAACCGCGGCTCGAAATACTCCATCCCGGCGCCCAAGCCCGGCTCGTCGAAGAAGGGCTCGGGCGAGGGCCTGATTCTGCGCGAGGACCAGCAGGAGTGGCAGCGCGCCGTTCGCCGGGAGACGGTGCGCCAGGAGAAGGACGAGCGGCGGATGCTGCGCGCGATCAAGGCGCAGGACGGCGAGGGCCACGGCGTCAAGGTCGGCGCGTGGAACGACCCGGACTGGGTGCCGGAGATGCTCGTCGTCGGCGCGGGCGGCAAGGGCCGCAGCATGCGCGACGGGCTGCCCAACATCGGCCATGGCAGGAAGAATCCCAACGAACGCAGGAAGAAGCGGTAGACCGTAGATCGGGACGGATATCGAGATGCGATGTTGGATTACTACAGGCTCTAGGATACAGTGCTGTTCTCAGGTGCCCAGGCTCCTGTTCATGAAGCGCCGCTTGGTGAAGCTCATCCACCACTTGGACGGCTTGCCAGTCCCGTCGGCGTAGAGCCTTTCCACGAGACGCGCTGCCAGCTCCTGGCGCGCCTGCACGAGGTACTGACGCAGGTAATCTATAGGCAATGGTCATTGAATACCAAGGAAGCATGGAAAACGACGACAGCAAGCGCACCAGCATCGTTCCTGTTCGCCGGCGGGGCGTAGTGCGCGTTGAGCGCAAAGTTGGCCTCTCCAGGCACTGGGAAATTGTCCACAGCGAGCGTGTTGAGCAGTTTGGACGCTTCAAGCTGGTTGGGCGGTGTGCGCTGTGCCTGGATCTTGGCGAGGCAGTCCGAGATGAAGAGAATGAGGATGATGAGCAGGCGGTCGGCGGGGCCCTTGATCTCGAAGTTGCGGAAGAGCGAGTTGGCGCGGAAGAGATCCAGCGTCTCGTCGATAATGTCGGTTTGCGACGCGTCGGCTGGAGTGGGTGCATATACTCTCAGTGTCGCGGGTCGCTGTGCGGACGGTGCAGCGTACCGATGGGCGCTGGCCCGCGAATGCGCGTCTTGATGGGCAGTATCGACACATTGCCCACCTGGCGCGCGTCGGGGTCCTCGTTCAGCGTAGAATGGTACGCCTAATGCATGCAGTTTAGTCGCTGAATGCGCCGATTGCGACGTTGTAATGACGCACCGGCATCGTGGACAAGAGCAAGTGGCTGAGTACGGAACCGCAGTCGCGTGCTCTCTTGTCTTCAATTTTCCATTCAAACTCGAGTAATGCTCTCGTATCTGCTCAAATGTTGCTAGATTCCCAATACCCAATGTTCCACCATTTCACCTGTCGCGCACAAAGCCCGTAGCACGCCTGAGGAACGTTTCGGAATCCCCAGCAACTGATCTATCGACTATCTCCACTCTTCGCTCTGTTCTCATTCTTGGCATCTACTTCATCACTTGTAATTTCATGTGCATAAGGCTGGCTGGGGTCAGCGACACGCAAGCAACTGAGCACTGGCGGCACCGTTGGATGGCAGTGGTGTCAGCTCTTCGAAAATGCTCTTCGCTCGGATATATCGTGATGCTCCATTATTTCTGCGTTTTCTGGCATTCGGAGACAGGAGCGGAACGTGCTTTCCCATGTGAGTTGCGCGGGATACTTCCGGCGGTTCGCGTCGGGTTGTTTTTTTCCGGATCAGCGCGTTTGTTTGTCCGGCCAAACCGCTGCCTGGCAAGATTCTTCTCCCCCCGCTCACGCGTAACGGCGCGTTCCATTCACGCGTTTCTTTTCGCAGGATGCTCGCCGTCGCGTCCTCCCAGCTGCACGCTCTGCCGTCCAATCCGAAAGATACGAACAGCAGCCAGAGCGCCCTTGCTGCTGCCGGCCTGCCACCGGTCGAGTTCGAAGAGGGCTCGTCGTCGACTGGCACCCTTGGCGTCCCAGAGGGTCGGTTTAAACCTATCAATGACTCTCCGAAGGCCTCCTCATCTAAGGTACGCCCCCTGCTGCTGTCGCCATCGCCCGTTTTGCTCACACCGTGGTGCTGTCAGCTACCACCAGCCTACGAGGAAGACGATGTCCCTACAGCATCCTCCTCCAAGCTCGTGCCGTCTACCTCATTTGATTTCTCGTCAGAAATCCTGCCGTCATCCTGGCCTCGCGGTTTCAAGATTGGCTGTGGCATGTACAACCAGGGCAATACCTGCTTTATGAACTCTGCGCTTCAGTGCCTTTTGCACACGCCGCCCTTACTTCACGCGATCCTGAAGCACCCAACGCGCTGTATGTTTGCCAACTGCTTGTAGTACGGACTCTACTGACGTCAGTCCAGGCCCCATGCAACAGGAAGGATTCTGCATGACATGCAGCTATCGTCGTGTTGCTCAAGACTCATTCAAGGTCAAGAACACCGCCTTCAGCCCTGCGCCTATACTTCACAATCTGCCGAGTACGTCCTGAACTTGCTATCGCTTCCCTTCCCGCGTTGACATGGACTAGAAATCGCGAAGCACATGCGCAGGGGCCGTCAAGAAGACGCACACGAATTCCTTCGCTTTGTCATCGACGGCATGCAGAAATCGTGTCTGTATGGTCAGCCAAAGTATGTTGTATGCTTGCCCTTGTTCTACATTTTTCTAATAATCATACAGGAAAGTCGATCCTGCTGTGGCAGAGGCCACGTGGGTCAGCCAGATCTTCGGCGGAAAATTGCGGTCGCGCGTCCAGTGCTGCTCTTGCAACCATCCGTCGGACACATTCGACTCTATTCTCGACCTCAGCCTCGATATCCAGAACTGCAACAGTGTTTATCAGGCGTTGAAGCGTTTCGTCGCCGTCGACCATCTGCGCGGCGCGGACAAATACAAGTGCGAAAAATGCAAGATGCCAGTCGACGCCGAGAAGCAGTTTACGATCGACTCTGCTCCCCGGGCGCTGACCGTCCACCTGAAGCGGTTCACGCCGTTCGGTCGGAAGCTCTCCCATGTCGTGCAGTACAAGGAACACTTATCTCTCGCTGGCGCTATGAGCAAAGGCGCCAAGGAGCAGTCCCCGCAGTACAAACTCTACGGCGTCATTTGCCATGCAGGCTCTGGTCCGAACTCCGGGCACTATTACGCGTTCACCAAGGGCCCGAACGGGAGCTGGTACGAGATGAACGACGAGATGGTCAGCTTGCAACATCGGCCGCCGCTGGACTTGAAGAGTGCCTACATGCTCTTCTACATTCGCGACGAGGCGAGCGCTCTGGACAACATCCTCGCGACGGATGGTAAGGGCAAGGGCCCCGACCGCTCCGTCCGGCGCAAGTCGATTTCGGAGCAGCACGCTGGCGCGAGTCGTCCGGCGACACCGGTGGAGCCGATGGAAGCGAACCGTGCGGCTGCACTGGCAGCGCTACAGGAGGGGATGAAGAAGAAGAAGCAGAACCTCGCCTCTGCGACCAACCCGCCCGTTGCAGGACCATCCAACCCCAAGTCAACTGCGCCTTTACCGGGTCTAGCGAATTATCACACCGACGACGACGGAGATGACGATCTCGGCGAGAAGGTGGAACCCGCCGCCGCGAAGGCACGCCCATCGTCTCCTGCTGCCGACCCCGCGCCAGTGTCATTACCACCCTCGTCGCCACCGCCTCCCGCTACATCGTCGCCAGCGGCCGACGAGGCTATGATCGACTTTGACGAGGACGACGATAATCCCAGCGCGACTGCCAACCCCAGCGCAGTTCCAGCTGTGTCGTTCTACGGCAGCTCGAACAAGAATGCCAAGCGCGTGCGCGAGGCCGACGCTGACACAAACGACTCTTCGCCGCTCAAGAAGCACCGATCGAGCTCGCCGGCTGGTCCTGCGAAACGGCGAAGCCTTGCAAACCCCTATTCCGGCATTCATCGCAATGGACACGACATCCACAAGAAGCGCAACAAAGGCCACGGCTTGCTAGACATTCAGACAACATCGCACGTGCAGCGGAGAAAGGCAGGGTTGTGATATACGCGGACTTGTTAGTTTGGAGCATGGGGTTGTCGTGCATGCATTTCGCGTATTTGTACAATTTGTATTCGATAGCTACTCGTATGTGTATAGAGCAGAGTGCCGCACTACTGACGAAAATTACACTAGACAGTTTATTCGAAACTTAACGGATCCCATCTAGGAACTGAGTGACCAGTGCTATAATCTGGCTTGACGGGAGGTTGCGTAGGGTCCACATTCGCGATCAGTGTGTCTGCATCCTCCCACCAAACCACAGTGACAGTAATATCGTCCCTGAAGCGGCGGGCATGTGGGGCCGGTATAGAGAGGCTCTTGTGCAGACGCTGGGCGTCCCCGCCACCGATGGCATTCCGAATGAGGTGAGTTGAGAGGTTCTCGTCGACAAACGTCCAGCTTTCGCCATTCTTGTACGGCGTGCGCTCGATCTGCTTGCCGTCGAGACCCATGTTCCGCCCTCCGCAATCGAAGATGCAAGCTCTGCTTTGGGGACAGAGCCACGTGTCCCGCGCAGATGCGCACCAACTAGTGCTACAACCTCAGCGGAGGAGAGTTGGTCCCAGAGGCCATCCGTGGCGAGAACAATGAAGCGGAGCGCAGGTCCGTGTGCGTCCGCCGGCGAAGACAGTGTCCGATGCGTCAGGACGGGTTCACAGGTGACATATGGTGGTGTCTTCAGATCTGCAGGCGGGCTGCGAGGCGCTTGTCCGGTGCCATCCAGCGCTCGGGCCAGTCTAACGGCCGTGGCTTCGGTCAACACGAATCCATGGTGTATACGACACGCACAATTGTTGAAACTCCCGTGGCCACTTGTAACGGCTGTCACCAAAGGCGCGGGACGGTTCCAAACCGCCCAGGACGCGCCCTCTCTGTATGACCCGGTCGACCTCGTCTGCGGGATGTTCAGACTGAATTCTATTATTGGTATTAGAGCCAATAGGTAATAAATGTATAGGAATAAAACATGCCGCTTCAGCTCTGCAGGATTTCTTCCAGTCTGATCCTCAGACAGCACATCGACCTTCCATTTCAACCCATCGTTGCTGCCTCTTTCCGCAACGCCAGCAACAGCACGACTGTCACCCGTGCATGCGACGTAAAGCGCGTCATGGGCGGTATCGACCAATGCGAACAGCGCACATGAACCCGACAAGGCTGGCAGGAGTGTCGGGATAGCCATGGGATATTTCTCGGTGTCGATAGGCGCGCCATTCGTAGCACGAAGTAGAGGCCCGAGTGTGCGATATGGCGAGCCAACGATCTCAGAGTCGAGTTGCGCGAATGCGGTCTTTATCGCCAGCTGCACGTACGTCGGATCCGCGCTGAACGTTTTGGACGTAGACGCCGTAGCAGCAGCAGCAGATTGCGCAGAGGATGACGACCAGAAGGACTTCAGGTAGGATATGATACCTCCAGAACCGCTGTGAGAGCCGTTGGGAGGGGTCTTGTCTAGTGTCTGCAGTTCAAGCGCGACACCAGGCAGCAAAGTCTTTGCCAGCAGTCTCGATGTCCAAGGGCCGCCGTGTCCGTCCATGACCGCAAACATGAGCAGGTCAGAGTTGTCCGCTGGGAACGCGTCTTTGTCCGTCCGCGATACCACGGCCGAAGCATGCGCGTCCTCAATGGGCTCGTTAGCGTTGACGAAGTTCGTAGTATACCGCCATCCTTTAGGAAGTTGCACGGAGAATTCGTTGGCCTTCAAGCGGCGTTCGACCTCGTCCTTGGGGATGAAGGGCAAGGTGAGCGGGACGCGTGCAACCTGCCCGTCGGCCATTCGCTGGCGCGTCGAAATCTGGAACGTCGGCGCGTTTCCTGGGGTTTTATAGTATCTATACGCGAAGTAAGTCGTGGGCCCAAGTACCCCTAGTGCTGCGAGCGGTCGACGATACCGTCCCAGCGCGGTCAACATGAAGCGCAGGAGGAGGTTCGAACAGACGCGTTCAAACTCCAACAATCCAACCGGCTTCCAGTCAAAGGTTTCGCTGATAACTGAGATAACCGGACAGTAACTGGTACAACAAGTTGTGCGTGTCTATTTGATGAAGATACACCCATAGATGAATAAAGTTAGCTAACCTCCATTGGCCGAAGCCAGTGCGCGACAAAGCAGGGCTCTGAAAAAAATGCTAATAGTTTGTAGGCGAGGCAGTCGGTAAATCGAGAAGATGACCCATCCGAGTAATCTTCGTTTTGAGGTAACGCTCTAAATCCTCTCCTCGTGGCGTGTGGGCGCCGAGGCGCGGTCCATCGGCGCGCAGCGTGACCAATGGCTGGTCCCCTTGGTCGCATCGCCATGCTTTGGGCACCATCTCGACCCGCTCGACCACGTTGATCCCTTCGCAGGCAAGCGCCGCAATCTTGTCAGGATTGTTGGTGAGCAACTTGACACCCTCGGCCAGACCCAGGTCACGCAGCATCGCCGCAGCAAGCTCGTACTTGCGTTCGTCTGCGCCGTGACCAAGCATCAGGTTAGCGGCCACTGTATCGTGCCCGAGGTCTTGAAGGTTGTAGGCGCGCAACTTGCTGAGCAGGCCGATGCCCCGTCCCTCCTGGCGCAAATAGAGTACCACGCCTCGTCCAGGCATCTGCACAGGTCCGCCGGGCGTCTGGACGGTGACAGGTTGCATGATACGTCTGACAGCCTCGTCAAGCTGCTCGCCACAGTCGCAGCGCATGCTGCCAACAGTCTCGCCCGTGAAACACTCGGAGTGTATGCGGACGAGGGGTGGCGGGAGGTCGACACCGGCGATGGAAGCGGGGGAACGCTGCTGCCGGAAATCAGGTGCAGCTGCAGAACTTGCCGCGGCTGACGCGGAGAGGCGGCCGACATATGCGCCGCGGACAATGCGATCCATGTCAGTCTCAGAGTCGCTCCACCGCGCATCAAGGGATTGGCTACGGATGGGTGGGGCGAGCAAAGGCGGCATTTCGTCCTGCTCATCAAGCGGACGTAGCTGGGCCGGGTCGACGACGATGGCCATATGTTCTTTATTGTCGCGGTTATTCCGGTAGAGGTGGAGCAGTACTTCGCCGTGCGCAGTCGGTATGCGGGTGCGAACGAGACATTGGACTTCGACACCAGATGCCGTGGGCAGAGCGATGGGCTTCTCCGGGGCAAGTAGGTACGGAGACTTTTGCTGTTGCGCAGACGTTGACGCTGCGTGCGTCGCCGCTTGCAGTACCGAGTTGCGCCGCTTTGCAGGTGGGGGTGGCGCGGTCGCAGTAGCTGTCCGGAGAGCCGCTGACACTGGACTCGAATCGTGGACTCGTCCTCGTTCTCCTTGTTGAGATCGCGAGCGGTGAGTGCAGAGCCCAGTCGCTCTCGCCGTGGCGCCTGCTTGCTGGTGTACCGCGGCTTGCTGGGGAGCTCGGGGACTGGCGCCTGCTGCTGCTGGCGAGCCTCCTCCATCCAGAGCTCTGCCTCCTCCGGCGCGAAACCGTGGTGGTAGTGGTGGCGAGTGATGTGCGGGCCAGACATGGTAGCTGCAGCAAAGAGCAACGGGTCCATAGGCGCATCTCGACGCTTGTACCGGTTCGAGTCGAAACGCATGACGGGCGCTGAGAGCGCCTCAAGCAGCTTCAGGTCTGCGTCGGATGGCTGCTGGTGTTGCGGGCAGCACCCAAGCGAGTGCTGGTGCTGCCGCTGAGGGACGATGACCGAGGGCATAGCGCGCGCTCGAGACTGTAACGTGAAAGTGGAGGGCAAGGTCCTCGGCAGTGTTCCGGATTTATGCGCACGCGATTACCGGCGTCCCGGGAGCTATCGGGTCAGCAGAATTATCCTCGACTTTCCTCGACCGCGCTTGCTGACCGAACACAAACACTCCCAGATGAAGCTGTCCGAGTCCCACGCTGCCAAGGACATGTCATTGGTGCCCTCTGAGAGTCTGAGACCTCGTGATGGTCAGCTCAGGCGCTGATATGCACTGCCGCTCATCCATTCAAATCATGCGGCATAGTGCTAAAGTAGTAATTTAAGATGATAATACATGGTGTGAAAATCTTGTCAACGGGCACTTGGCACAGTGGTAGCGCGCTTGCTTCGCATTAAATGTGATTGCATGAGGTCGTGAGTTCAATCCTCACAGTGTCCACATTTTGTTCCTCTGTTTCTTTCTTCTGTTCCGGTTGCACTCAGAACTATTGATCTAACCTATATTTCATTTACTCACTTGAGTCTATCAAATTTGAAGCTTGGTATCACGTGCAAATTTTGCTGCCCTAAACTTTGCTCGTTCAGTGAGCGTTTACTGCAAGTCTGATGATGGATCGACTATGTAAGGACTCCATCTCCTGTTCCACTGTAATTCCAAGTCACAGGGAGTATAAAACTTAGAGATTCCTTGATGTCGCTGCCTTTCACAGCCAAGGAGAGCGGCGAGAGCGACTTGAATTGGTGTAAAGTTGTTCCGGATTATTCGGCATATCCCGGGAGTCTTTTGTCCATGATCGCCTTTTGTCTCTGCTATAGGTAGGAAAATGGGTCTTCCTATCCGCTCAAACTCTTCCTATCGGCAATGGTCTACCTTTGCTTGCATCTGTGGACACGTCCTTCCGGTAGACTGAGTGATTGAGGCGGGCGGGCTCGTCGCTGCTCGAGGCGTATAAAGACGGCCAGGGCGAGCGCGAGAATGGACATCATCAGCAGCCCTACAGACAGCCTCAAGCAGCTCTTACCCATTACTCGCTCTCATTGACCATGTTCTGCTCGACCGGCTCGCCCTCCGCGCTCTCGCTCTTCGCGCCGGCGCACTCGCATTCTGCCCGCGAGCAACACGCACTCTACTCCGAGCTGTTCAGCATCCGCCAGACCCCGAGCCGCGCTCAGGTCTCCGGCCAGCATGCCCAGCAGCGCACGAGCAAGACTTCCCTGCTGAGCAGGATCTCTTCTGCCTCGTCCACGTCGTCCGCGTCCTCGCGCAAGGCCACGACCACGCCCACACAACTCGGCATCATGGTTTCCCGCGAAGTCATCCAATGCTCGCGCTGAATCTACATAGCGCCAACCGCCCTTGCCTTGGTCGCACACCCTCGCTTCCTCTCGCAGTGCCCTACGCTTGCACATCGACGTGCATGAGCTGCTTTGCAGCCACAACGGCACTCGCGGATAGCACTCCGCGTCGAACTCGACGCCTAACGCGCAGGTCGCGTCGCCTACTCGGCATTCATGTCATCACGATCTCATTGGGACTCTTGGACATTTCTCTTGCCTCGCCATGTATCGATAGCAGACATTGTTTCATCATATCATACCCGCCTCTTCTCACTGCTCAGATCTTTCCATTGTGTGATCAAGGAACCTGAGTATGACTGCGAGCTTGAAATTTCTGAAATATGGGCTCCAAGATATTCAGGTTTACGAATTAGGCGACGAGCAACTGAATTACAGGCCAGGAAGTTCAGCGGTCCTAAATCAAGTTGAGGCAGGCATACATCCTGAATCGGGGCGACTGAGCAGGGCTGACACACATGGGTCGGGTTTCACAGCGTTTATAGCAGAGGTTGTGTGCATTTTTGTAACTTTACAGTCGAGGTGGGGATGAGCCGAGCGAGACCTGTGAAAGGCTGTCAGCTAATTGAACAGAAAGAGGCATCGCGATAATAACTGAAAGAAAGAAAGGTTCATGTCTGGCCTTATAGGACATAGTCGTCATGGCGCACGAAGTGATAAACCAGCTCGCGGCGGTTACACGCCCCCGGCGGCTAGGAAAAGAAAATACCACGGAATTTAATCATGCAAAGGGGCGAAGGGGGTCGAAAGTCGAAGTATTCACACTCACCGACGCCTCGAGTCTATGTGGGACGCGTCATGCGAGTGGGCTAATGAGTCTGAGGACGTCGGTCAGGATGCGGAGCCCATTCTCGTGCGGGCAGTCGCTAAACGTACTTGATGAGCGATGGTTGAGGGTTGCTACGCGTGTAGCCGACGTAGATGATGAGTGGGATCCAGCCATAATGCAAGACAGTCTATGTCGCAGAGCTTAGTGAAAACAGCAAAGTGGCCAAAAGCTGGATGGAGGCTGACCCGTCCCAGCTCGACGAGCTTCATTATGCGTTCCTATAGTGTACAGTCAGGAAGGCACGCTGGAAATCGTCGCGAGCTCGCACGTTTGTCTCTTCGGAGGGCATCGCGGACGGGGCAAGAGGAGAGCGCTGTCTCTGGGGACGTGAAATCCCCGCCAAGTCATTTACCTCCGGCCGGCTAACCCCGTATGAGCGGACTGTCCAGGTCCTATTTTAAGTCCTATGGACACTTTAAAATTCTACAAATTATGTGGATAGCTTTTTAATTAGAGCATCTTGCCTTGCTAGTTGTCAAATCTCTGCCCTCGTTGGCGGAGGTATAGAATGACGCCAATTGTCGAACATTCAGGTGAGGGATATGCCTCCTGAGACCTAGGAACTGTAGAGAGACCGAAAATATGTCTAATTACCGCTTTTTACGCGATGAGGTGCCGCCACCGTGGAGAAATAGAACGTGCGGTTTCGGGTTTTGCACCATACAACGGACCGACTTACGTAATCGATCAAGACCGCCAGAAAGGCAGCGGACGACCGTTTTGCGCATTAAAGGGCTTTCCTGCGTCTGTACTGCTTGGTTTAAAGTATGAAATAGGTATATAGAGTTATTAAAGCTTACTCTAAGTCCATTCTCACTACCAATATGCTTCAATGGCTCAAGGGCTGTTAATGCCTAGCAAACCTGCATTACAGTCTGCAGTTCTCAAGGGCCTGTCTCAAGTGGCTTAAGAGTTATTGAAAGCCATATTATACACGATTCATGCGTTTTAAAGTTAGATTGGGCCAGTATGATTTTTCTAGTAGCTTGTGCAGGTCTCATGTGACACCCTTCTCCGTCAATCCTTCATCCACGGCTTAGTTATTTCATGTGAACGTATATTACAGGTGTATCCATCTATTCCATAAGTTATTTGAAAGGGGAATCGAAAATTTCTGGTGCTAGAGGCGAATCTAGCCAAGAAGGACTTATCCCGGCAGCAGTCGGTAACAACCGGCCTAGCGGGCATTTCACGTCCCCACTGTCTCGGCAAGTCGCGCTTCCAAGTTTTTGCTCGACGCTCACATTCCGCGATGGCGATAGGGACCACCTCGTCCGCCATCTACCTGCAGTCATCGTCCAGCGCCCAGTCTACGGGCAGGTGCGCTCTCGTCTCATTGCCGCCATTTCCTATGTACTAATTTGTGCTCAGCCGCGCACCAACAGTGGTGACCGTGCACCCAGCTGCGCTGTTCAGCATTCTCGACCACTTCCTGCGGCGCGCGGGCAACCAGGAGAGCGTGATTGGCACGCTGCTCGGCACGCGCACGGAGCGCGAGGTCGAAATACGGAGCGCGTTCCCCGTCCCGCACGGCGAGGCCGGCGAAGTCGTCGCCGTGGACATGGACTACCACGCCGCCATGTTCGACATGCACCAGAAGGTCGCGCCCAAGGAGGTTGTTGTCGGCTGGTGCGCGGCATAATTTGTTGTGACAGGACATGTAACTGAATTGATCTCTGTTACAGGTACTCGACAGGCTCCAAGCTCAACACCACCTCGGCCCTCATCCACAACTTTTACACCCAGCAGACGGCACCGCACCAGGCGGTCCATCTGACCATGACAACTGGCACGCAAGACGACACGCCCGGCGTGAAGACATACATAAGGTTCGCACATGCGTGCTTGTCCCAGACATACTATTGTTCATCGTACATCCTACAGTGCACCTGTCGGCGTATTCCCCAAGCTCGAAAACTGCGTCTTCGTCCCCGTCCCATGCGAGCTGCGGTATCACGACTCGGAGCGTGCGGGCTGTGCGTCCCATTTCACTTGTGCGCCGGTGCTCGCTAAACGTTGTCGCAGTGGACCTGCTCGCAGGAGCAGCAAAAGCGCCAAACCACATTACGTCGCCGCAACAAGATCTCGAGGTGCTCGAGAAGTCGCTGCGGGACGTTGTGGACATGCTCGACCGCGTGCTGGCGTACGTCCGGAGCGTGCTCGCCGGAGAGACGGAGGGCAACGTCGCCGTCGGGAGGTACCTGATGGACACGCTGAGCGCCGCGACGCCTGCGCTCGACAAGGGCCGCCTGGAGCAGCTCTTCAACTCGCATCTCCAGGCATGTCTTCCTTTTCCACAACCGCAATTTCCTATGCTGATATGGAATGCGCAGGACACGTTGATGCTGTCGTATCTGGGCAACCTCGTTCGCGCGCAGGTCGAGGTGTCGTCGCGTCTGATATTACTTACCTAGTATACAGTTACGCCTGGCGTGCGGACGCGCGCATTTGGGCCTTAAAAATTCGTTGTGTACAGTGCGCGTTCTCGGGCGTCAGCTGTTGAATATACGGGAATGCTGCAGGTCGTGTCGCGCGGCGAGGATCTCGCCCAGCGGCCAGGTGCATGCGGGATTCGTTGCAACGATCGCCTCCTCTGCTGTGGCTGCGGCGTTCTCGGGCGCTTGGCTCATGCGAATGCGATGCTTTTCCACCTCGGCGTCGATGAGCGGGCGGACGGAGTGCAACAGGAGCTGCTGGGCGGCGTACGGCCCGATTGTATTGAGCCGGATGGCCGCGGAAAGCAGGCCGCGTGCGTGCAAGAAGAGATGCAGGTACAGGGAACGATCGAGCGAGAGTCCCAGGCACGCTGTGAGGACTGCCCAGCATATGGGGAGATGTCCGTGGACGCTGCCTTTGCGGACGAGCAGCTTGAGCTCGTCGACCAAGGACGCGCGAAGAGACGTGTCTCCGGGTGCAGAAAGCCCTCTGGTGTACAGTGTAAGCAGGGCCACGCCCTGCGCTGTGGACGCACGGCGTGTGACGGTGTTGAGACAGGTTGTGTGGTAGAGCTTGTCTATCGCGGAGAGCTCTTCGATCGTTGCTGCCACTGAGGACGCGTCTGCTTGCGCCAGGAATCTCGAGACCAGAACATGGACCTGTTGTACAAATGCAAGCGCGCTGGCGGCATAAGACGCAAGACTGTCGCGTATGTAGTCCAGCGAGCCAGTATTACGATCGTAGAACCCATGAGCAATGAAGGACTCCAGACCCGAGGAGGCCACGAAGGCGCCTGTAGGCAGGTTCCCGTCTGCGAGAACGAGCAGTAGTATCTGCTCGTCGTCCATGAGCACAGGATAGTGGCCAATTGGGGAAAGGGGGAGAGTCGTTCCGTGGCAGTACAAAACACATGGCAGCAGATCGCGAGCGTCACCGCTCTCAGTTTCTCCCAGCTCACCACCATGCTCGCTGCCCGGCGGAGGGCGCTCGCGTCCAGACGGTTGCTGTCCGCCCACGCTCCCAGGCCCAGCGCCCCGCGGGCACCTCTAGCAGCCATATTAATACGACGCTCGTCCAACACGGCCGCTCTCTCCGGACAGCAGCAACAACAACACTCGGACCTCGTCCAAGCCGGCCACGAGCACCACCAACATGCACAGGAACAGCACAAATACGATGGTGAGCCGTCGGGAGCCCGGCGAGCGCAGGCTGGAGCTCATCGGGCAGAGCAAGACACGCCCAAGGCCCGCTACCACAACCTCGTCGTGCACGGCACGCTGCGTGAGGACTCGCACCAGATGCAGATCATCGACAGGCTGCAGGCGCTGCATACCCGTCTACAGTCGTACAACCCGCCGGAGATACCGCCCATAGAGACCCACCATTCATTTGTGCGTCGAGCTTGCCCATCTGCTCGCGCCCGCTGACATCGTTGCTGCGCCAGTTCTACCGTCTACTGCACCCGAACGGCAACAGGACCGTGGCCGTCCCAGAGGAGGACATGCCGCGCGGGCTCTACCTCTACGGCGACGTCGGCACCGGCAAGTCGATGCTCATGGACCTGTTCTTCAACACCCTGCCCCACAACATCCGCCGCAAACGACGCGTGCACTTCCACGCGTTCATGATCGACGTGCATAAGCGCGTGCATGCGCTCAAGGTGCAGGAAGGCGAAACGGGCATCGAAGACCCGATATTGCTCGTCGCGCGCGATTTAGCGAACGAGGCAACGGTTTTGTGTCTGGATGAATTCCAGGTGAGCAGTGTGACACGTCCGTCATCATCTTCTAAACAGGCCTTAGGTCACAGACATCGTCGACGCCATGATCCTGCGGCGGCTCATGGAATGCTTGCTGCAATTCGGCGTTGTATGCGTCATGACCTCCAAGTGCGCGCACATCTTTGTTGTCGCTCATATTTGCATTGGCATTAACGCCGCCTTCCAGCCGTCATCCAGATGATCTCTACAAGAACGGCATTCAACGCGGCAGCTTCATTCCGTGCATCGAGCTGCTCAAGTCGCGGTTCGACGTCGTGGACCTCGGTCAAGGCATCGACTACCGCCGTGTCCCGCGCGCATTGTCGCATGTCTACTTCTTCCCTCTGAGCGAGGCCAATCGGCGCGAGATTGACAAGATTTTCGAGCCCTCACCAGCGACCCGGACGACCCGCCAATCACCAACCGCCCACTGCATATATGGGGACGCAACCTCATCGTGCCCGAAAGTACCAGCCAGGTTGCGCGATTCAACTTCAAGGAGCTTTGCGGGCAGCCGCTCAGTGCCGCGGATTATCTTCAGGTGACGCGGACGTTCAAGACCATCTTCGTGACGGAGGTGCCGAAGATGGGCTTGAATCATAAGGACATGGCGAGGAGGTTCATCACCTTCATAGATGGTGAGCTCGACTGAGCTGTCCGTGATGATAGAGCAGCGCTCATGTCACTTCCAGCATGCTACGAGAGCCGGACAAAGCTCTTTACCAGTTCGGAGGTTCCCATATACCAAATATTTTCGGACGACAAGTCTGAACAATCGGGTGGAGTCTCTGATCACCTGCGCAGTGTAATGGATGACCTGGTGCGTTGTATATCCTCTAGAGATGAAGCAGGTTTAGTAATCATTAATCTGCAGGGATTGAACGAGAGCATTATCGGGCACACTTCCATTTTCTCCGGCGAGGAGGAACTATTTGCGTTTGCCCGCGCATGTTCCAGACTGGTGCAGATGGGCACCAAGGAGTGGGCTGAGCTGACGAGCGACTCGCATGAGCAGGAGGAGGAGCAGGAGTACAAGACACACCACTAACCACATCGCACATTTGCACACCCATACACACCTCCACACGCCAGGCCGAGGAGGACATCGATGTATCTTTATCTACATATCTTCTTTCCATAATTGTAGCCTCGGACAACGGAATGCTGGGCAGGGCTCATGCGCGTCAGCGCGCGCTTAGCGCCGCGCAGCCGGGAGCAGACGACCAGACGTCGCTTCAGCCGCAACACTTCGCAGACCGCCTTTGGTGCTCGTTCGCTCAGGCCCGTACGGCGCGGCTCTGTAGCGTTTCTCTTTCTCTTGAGCTGTATCACTGGGACGTGTCGCAGCCATGGGTGCGCCCGTGCTAGGTCGCTGGCTAACGCAGCGCTGACGAAAGGGTTGCCGCAGACGCCACTATCACGCGCGGACTGTGCGACAAGATGTACGACAAGCGCAAGGCGTCTGCGCTCGACCTGGAGAAGTGCGTGCTTGCTTGGGCGCTGGGCGCTGGCACTGACGGCGGCGGCGGCGCAGGGTGATACGCGAGTGCATGCAGCAGGGCGACACGGGCAAGATAAACCAGATCATCGAGCAGCTCGTCGAGATCTTCAACACGCCCGGCAACGCGCTGCACATCCGCAACGGCGGGCTCATCGGCCTCGCGGCGACGGCCATCGCGCTCGGCGTCGACGTCGCGCAGTACGCCGACAAGTTCCTCGAGCCGCTGCTCTCGTGCTTCTCCGACGCCGAGACGCGCATCCGCTACTTTGCGTGCGAGAGCATGTACAACATATGCAAGGTCTCCAAGGGCGAGGTCCTTGTCTACTTTAACCCCATATTCGATGCCCTCTCCCGCGTGCGTAGCCCCGTACTATCTATTCAATCAATCTTGACGGCCCTCCTCAGCTGGCGGCTGACAACGAGGCCTCCGTCAAGAACGGCGCCGAGCTGCTCGACCGCCTGCTCAAGGACATCGTCGCCGAGTCCGCGGCGGTCTACGTCCCGCAGTTCCAGGTGACGGAGAAGGCGCGCAAACAGTACGAGGACGCGTTCTCGCGCGGCGTCGTCGTGCCTGCTGGCGACGAGCTCGACAAGAACGGCGCCATCACCGCCCCTAATGGCGCCACGAAGAAGGCGTTCTCGCTCGCGCGCTTCATCCCATTGCTCTCGGAGCGCATCAAGGTCATCAATCCGTTTACGAGGAGTTTCTTGGTCTCGTGGATCAGTCTCCTCGATTCTGTGCCGGACCTGGAGCTCATTTCCTTCCTGCCCGACATTCTTGAGGGATTATTGTGCGTTTTGCTCGCCGGGCACTGTGAATCGACGTTGACGATAGGACTAATAGGTCATACCTGTCCGACCCGAGCGCAGACGTGCGCACGGCGACGGAGAATTTGCTGGCAGAGTTTCTGCGCGAGATGCGCACTGTGGCATTTGTCCAGCGCACGCAGGACCAGAAGTCGAGGGCACGCAAAGCCGCTGATATTGCCGAGAGCACACGTAGAGCAGACAGCGACAACGAGAAGCTGCCGGATATTGCTACTCTGGCCCCAGAGCGAGGCGCCTTCCTTCCTGAAGGTGACGAGCGCGTGAAAGGTGGTAGCGAGACGGTGTCCCCTGTGCGCGACGAGCTTGATGATGACTACCGTGATACTGGAGGTGCGAATGAACGTCTTTTGCGTCGCACGCCTCTGACCTCCTCCCTCCCTTCATTCTAGCCTGGGTACCAGGCCAGGGCGTCAAAGTTGACTACGGTGCAATCGTTGAGATTCTCATCCGGCAACTCGAAATTCCGCGAGATCCTAATCGTGAGCATAACGCCATCTGCCTATTCAAAACTCAACACTCTCCCAGAACCGAATATCGAGCAACAACACATGGCCCTCGAATGGATATCTTCACTCCTTGAATTCGCAGAGGACGTCATGATGCCATTCACCCCGCGGCTCATCACGGTCATCCTCTCGAGTATTGCTCATGAAGTCAAGCCAATACAAGAGGCCGCAGTTCACGCCAACCAGCATCTGTTCGCTGTCATACAGAAGCTACCTGCTGTGCCTGTAGCTTCTACACTTCCCCGCGCCAGGCTCAGCAGCCTCTTCCGTGCGCAACATCAACGTCGTACCATCCTCGCCTCCGCTCCAGCCGATTCAATCGCAGCCTTTGATGGCTCGCGAGCGCGACCGCAACAAAGTTCGGACACCCGAGCCCGGACAGGACGCGCCCTCCCCGCCGAACGGCGAACGCGCCTCCTCGATCCCGGTGCCGAAGTCGCGCACCAACACCATACAGTCAGCTGTCTCTGCCGAGACTCTCGACAGCTCAACAACACATAGCCGGCCGGAATCGCCTGTCTCGTCATTGAACCTCCCGCAGACAGCTGCGGCAGCACGGACATCGTCGCCGGACCAGGGCGACCCATTCGATTACCAGGCGACTGTGTCTGCACTGACCGTTCAGTTCTTGAGCGACCACGAGGAGACCAAGGTCGCGGCGTTGCGGTGGTTGATGATGCTGCAGCAGAAGGCACCGAGAAAGGTATAGACTTCACCAGCTTCGTTAGATGCCGTGCTGATCCTGTCAGATTTTGGCTATGGATGACGGAACCTTTCCTCTCCTGCTCAAGATATTATCCGACGACAAGGAGAAGGTATTGCGCCCATGACAGGCTCTCCGAACAAGTGCTCATCTGGCATCCAGGTCGTCAGACACGACTTGCAGCTCCTTGCGCAAATATCACTCAGTTCGGAGGAAGGCTACTTTAAGTTCTTCATGGCCAACCTGCTTGAGCTGTTCAGCACCGACAGACAATTGCTTGATACGCGCGGCAGCATGATCATACGGCAACTCTGTACCAGCTTAGGCGCGGAACGAATATATCGCACATTCTCCGAGATACTGGAGAGGGAAGAGGTAGGTCATTTGGACATCCTATGCAAATGTCAGCTGACGAGCAACAGGACCTGGAATTTGCCAGCGTCATCGTGCAGAAACTCAACCTCATCCTGATCACGGCTCCCGAACTGTCAGATTGTCGGAAGCGCCTGAAATCCACGGTTTTGCTGCTACTGTCGTGACGAATGGATACTGACTGCCTCACAGGAAGGTCAATCATTCTTCATTGCCCTGTATCGGTCATGGTGCCACAATCCGGTCGCCGTGTTCGCGTTATGCCTATTGGCTCAAGCATATGAGCATGCGTCGAACCTGTTGCTGATATTGTTAGCTTTGCTCAGTCTCGAGTCCACTGTTTCCTTACTGATGGGACCCTCAGCGCGGACCTAGAGATTACTGTGCAGTTGCTTGTGCAGATTGACAAATTGGTCCAGCTTATCGAGTCTCCCGTGTTTACCTGTGAGCCCCATCAATACTCTTCAGAGACCAATGCTGAAAATACCTCAAGACCTTCGACTCCAGCTGCTGGAGCCGGAGAAGCATCCATTCCTGTTCAAGTGCCTCTTATGGGCTTTTGATGACGCTCCCTCAGAGCACTGCGTTTGTGTCGTTGAGAAACCGACTGAACGCAGTTAGTTCTATGGGCTTTTTACATATCGCACCCGCGCGTGAGCAGAACACATCATTGCTATTGCTATCCGAGTTAACAGTCTTGCAGTGCGACGATGCCACCTCCCCCAGTCGCGGCCTCTGCGCGGTCCAAGATTGTGAAAGAAGACATCAAATGGCAAGAATTGCTCAACCATTTCCGCGCTGTACAGACGAAGCACGAGAAGGCGCGCAGACAAGATTTTAACAGCAGCAGTGGGAACGGGCCCGCAATAGGCGACTCCGCGTTCACCTCGATCACCAATGCAGCCACAGACAGGTCGTACATGTCCAACAACTCGCGGCCCGCGTCGCGGCGCAGGGTGACAGGCGAGAGCGTGCAAATGCTGCCGCCTCCCATCGACACCGGCGGCCGCGCTCGGCCACCTGCGCTGTCGCCGCTCAATCCCATCGCGCAGTCGGTGGGCCAGCTTGGGGGACCGAGAGCCCGCGGCCCTCCTTCATTGCCCGAGACGCATGGCCGGCTGGCTTCCATTGCGTCTGCGTCGACTGCTGCTGCTGCTGCCGCACGGCCCATGAGCCCGACGCTCGCACAGATGAGGCAGAAGCAGCCCGGGCCCATACGTCGTTAGCGCGGCGGCGACTGACTGCCCTTGGACCTGGATCGTTTCCTCTGTGTATACTTACGCGTCCCGACCCTCCTACTCTCACTCTTTGGATTGCAGTTGCTTACATGCGTATGATCTCGGCGATTATGTAGTCTTCAGATTCTCTCCAGCTTTGCAGTAATGGCATTATGATCGTGACACGAAGAAACTCCTGAATGCGAACGGAAAGACTCTAGATACATAGCGAACGGCTTCCACTCCCGACTCATGGCGATTTGGCATCCTCCTGCTTCGGCGTTGACGCAGAAATCGTTCGTCCCCTCCGCCTCCGCCGCCACCGCCGCCACCAGTAGAGCCCTGGCTGCTCGATAGCCCCGGGTTGCGGTTTTTGTTGACGAGCAGGCTCTGGAAAAAGTTCTGCAAGACTTCGTGGGTCTGCGGTGTGCTGAGGTCGCCGCCCGGCCGCGCTGCGGTGATAGGCGACGCTGGCTGGCCGCTGCGGCCTGCCATGTTGGGGAGGACGGAGGCGAGCGGGTTGCTGCGCGCGTCGGCTTGCTGCACACTCGCGTCAGCCGCTTCCACACGGGAAATATGAAGAGCGCACCCCACGCCGCGGCGCCGCGTTCGCCGGGCGACTGCTGCGCGAGCCCGAGCCGGCGCCCGACGCGCTCGTGGTGTCGTTCGCGGACTCCATCTCGACCAGCGCGCGCTCGACGTTCGGCAGGTTGAAGGACGAGGGCCCCATCGGGCCCACCACGCCCGTCGGCCCGTGCGCGGCGGCGCCGTGCAGGTTGCCCACGCCGTTGGTGGTCGCCGCGGCGGCCTGCGAGCGGAAGGTCGCGCGCGGGTCGCGCTCGGGGTCCTTGGAGAGCGCCTCGTAGTGCTTTGCGAGGAACTGCTGTTCCGGTATCGGCTGGATGAGCTCGGGGAGCGGCGGGGGCTGCATCACAACGAGTCAGAGATCGTGCATTGCACGAGGAAGAATTTATACGGCGCGCACGCACCTTTGCACTGCGGTCGGGCCCGACGATGTCGCGGAACATGGCGATGGCGCCGCCGGGCGGCGGCTCGAGCGCGTCGAGGTCGAGCTCCCACGCGTCGCCCCAGCGCACGGCCTCGAAGCCGTCGCGCAGCACGGAGATCTTGCCCCATGAGTCCCAGCCGGCGGGGACGAGGATGCGGTCGCGGTCGAGCGTGTTTGGCTTGTGCGTGAACGGGAAGGGATTGCGCGTCGGCGCGACGGGCTCGCTCGACGCGTTCGCGCTGAGCGAGGGCGCGGGCGGCGCAAAGAGGAGGTGCAGCGCGTACTGCCGCAGCGTTTGCAGCGTTGCGGGCTGCTGCGTCGTGTAGAAGAGTCCTGCGCCGTCTGGTATGAAGCTGATGAGCATGGGTTACCCAACGAACACACGAACGAAGGACGTGCATTTGAGACAGATCGTTCGCAGAACCTGCATGACGGCGTCGGTGCGTTCTTCCCATTCGCTGCCTTTGCCCTTGACCATACCGCCCATGCCGCTGGGCCCCGCGTTGAGCCCTTCAGGTGACTCGTCGATCAAGTCTGCCTTTGTGCACACTACGATGATAGGAACTCCTGCAGAATTGTGCGTCAAGGTTCCTTGGCCCAATGGTAATAACGTGGATCCCGCTAAGGAACTGCTCGCAAGCGGTGCTGGTTCAAGTGAGGGCTCGGTGTAGTGCTGCAAATGAGACTGCACTACGAGGCGCGAGTGAGTGAGTGGAATGTTCCCCAGCTGGACATATGGCACGTACATCGTTCACGGCACTCTTCTCGTACGACGTCGAGTTCGCGCGATCCGTCGCCCTTTGCCCACTTCTCGACATATGAGAGCCATTTCTCGAGTTGCTCCATGAACGACCAGGGCTTCGTCCAGTCAAGGAGGATCATAACCAGCGTATGGGGCAGCGCAGTCTTTGGAGGTAGAAAATGCGGGACAAGCGAAAGGTAGGCATGTGCGGAGGACGGGACTGTGAGCACGGACAGGCGCGCGAGGGTGTCTGCGAGGCGCGGCTTTGAGCAAGTGCCTTGTCAGCTGGGTACAGACGCACCTTCTTCGGCGTCGTCCTTGACGTCGGCCCAGTCGTATCCCAGGGCAAAGTCTGGGGACGAGGGCTGGTGGGAGTCGAGGGACTTGTGCAGCAGCGCGGCGGCGATGGAGGACTTGCCCGTTCCCGGTTCGCCGAGCAGCAGAATCTGCTTAGACGGGATCGAGCGCGTGGACGAGACCGAGTCGAGGATGGACGACCATAGCTCTGCGGGCGGCGACTCTGGCCGCTCGTCGCTCATCGCAGTGGCTGGCACTAGTACTGGCAGAACTCGGATTCAACTCCGCACGCGACGCGTTTGCACTTGCTCGATGGCAGCCCCCGAGCCGAAAGTGACCAAGACGGACGTCGAGCACAGCGTCGAGCACGCCGGCTGGCGCGTCTCCACGCTCACCTACCCGATCTCGAACGCCGCCCAGCTCGACGAGCTGCAGGCCCAGCTCGGCTTCCCGCTGCCCGAGATGACGTTCGGCTCGAACTCGCTCACGCTCACGCATCTCGCCTCTGGCTGGTCCTACGCGTTCACCACGCTCGGCGCCCTGCGCGGCGTCAAGAACGGCCCCCTGGGAGACGGCGACGGCGGCGTGCGGGTCGGGTACGCCGACGCGTGGCTGAAGAGCAGGTACTAGTAATCAGCGCTGAGGCGGCATTCCGCGTGGCTGGCCTGACTACGCGCGCCAGGACCGACCCGAACTCGAGCACGCCGATGCCGCAGACGGTCGAGACGAAGCCGTACGACTGGACGTACACCACCGCCTACGCCGGCCACGGCGCCGCCGCCTGGCAGCCCGCGGACCCGGCGAACCCGGCGCACGCGATCCCCATGGCCGAGCTCACGCGGCGCGACCCGATCCTGTACTACGCCCACACGCCGCTCTTCGAGGACGAGCTGCACGACAACGGCGCCTCGTCCGTCCTGGCGCGCGTCGTGCGTCCCGTCCCCGTCCCGTCTCTCAGATCTCACCCAGCTTATCTTATCGATCAGCGCGTCATGCCGACCTTCCTCTTCGTCCTCGTCCGCTTCTGCCTGCGCGTCGACAACGTGCTCTTCCGCGTGCACGACACCCGGCTCTACCACAACTTTGCCTCAGACCCGCCAGTCGTCGTCAGAGAGACCGCAGGCTGGGAAGCGCCCTACAACTCTGTCAAACGCGCACGTCTTTTGCTCCTCATTCTGCGCCCTTGCACGCATGCTCATATGTCCCTTCCAGCGACTGACGGATAAACGCGACCTGACCCCTCTGACCGACACTGCCTTTGTCGCCCAGGCGCTCGCTGAGATCGAGGGCTCGCAGGCCCAGCCGGGTGTAACGCGCTGGCGAGGACTGGGATCCAAGACCGAGATTGCGTATCTCACACCAGAAACTGCATCGGACTCGGACAACAAAGGATAAAATTCTCTGCACATTACGAACAAACAGAAATGGCAGGGGGGGTGCAAGTATGCATACTCAGAGGGAAGAAAGGGGAGGAGGCGAGGGAGAGAACGCGTGATCGTGAAAGCAAGGAGGATACAGCAGTTATTTCTTGGTGTAGGTGCGGGTGCGGGTGCGCGGAAGACGATATCGATGTGCTACTATGTACGTTTAGCTTGGGATGGGGTGGGTGTCGTGAAAGCAAGTGGCAAGTGACGAGGCGAGACGAGACGAGTACAGACTGAGACGCGGGACCAATGATCATGAGAGCGAAACCCAGAGCAAGAAAGGAAACGGTTTGTTTAGTCGGCCGAGAAGGAAGAAGCGTAACGGTATAAAAGGTCCAAGCAAAGTCAGACAAACGGTGAATGAAGGGGAAAAGGAAGGGAAGCCAGGGACTATTGGAAGTAGACGGTGCCGTCGGGCGCAGGCGCGTACATGTCATACTGCATTGGCGGCGCACCGTACGCATACCCGTACCCATCGTGTTGAGGCGGGGGCTGCGCGTAATAGTAGTATGCCTGCTGCTGTTGTGGCTGCTGCGGGACATACTCCACAGGCGCGGGTGCCCGTTGCTGCTGCTGCTCCTGCTGCTGCACGTCGGGTGTGCTGGAGGTACGCAAGTTCGACGGCTTGTGCACCTTGCCCGGCGTCCCGTCGGTCGGCGCACGGATCTCCACCCGTGCACTCGGCCGCGGGGGCTTGAAGAACGGCGTGTCCATGATGGGTGGCTGCGGCGGGGGCGACGGGTAGTACTCCGCAGGCGGAGGCGGGGCAGGCACGAACTGCATGCTTCCATGGTGCGCGTGTCCGTGCATCATCTGCGGCGGGGGCGGGGGCGGGGGCGGGCCATACATCGGCATGGACATGGACGGGTGCGGGCTGTGGTGGTGCGGGGGAGGCGGTGCGTAGTAGACTGGACGACCGTCGGGTGCATATCCGTTGGGAGCGGGTGGGTATGGCAGAGGTGCGGGGTAGCCATACGGTGACGGGAATACGGGCGACGGCGTGGACTGATACGGTGGCACGAAGGCCGTCATGACGGGGTGAGGCTGCGGCTGAGGCTGCATGGGCGGGGGCGGAACCTGCATCTCCATTGGGTATGGCGGTGGTGGCGGGACACCAGCGTTCTCGACCGGAGGGGACGATGTTGTCATCAGCTGCTGCTGCTGACGTTGCTGTTGCTGCATCCTTTGCATTTCTGCCGTGGGTGGCGGCGGCGCACGCCACACCCAATTGCCATCGCCCGTAGATTGACGCGCAGGGGGCGGCCGATAGGGCGCAACAGTCGGGCGAAGTTGCGACGGATTGGGGGCAGAAACCATGGGAGCAGGCGGCGGAGGGTCCGGTTTGAGCTTGACTACAATAGCCAATTCCTCGCGGGGAGCACGAGGCTGCGGCGAGGCCGCCGGGTCCTTGTCAGGCGCAGGTGAGGTGCCCACGGGCAGCCTGATGAGCGCGGGCTCGCTGGTTCCCGGGAGCTTGATGCGCACGCCCGGTCCCTGTCCCGGGCGCGGGCGCAGGGACCAGTCCTGGAACAGAAAGGCATCAAACTGTTTCGTCCATGACCGTTCTGGCTTCATGTGGAACCAGACTCTGCGCTCGGACAGAGGCAAGGACGGAGCTGAGCTCGCAACAGAGCGCACAGCAGGAGAGTTCACATAAGTGATCGTCGACTGCACGTGTGGGAAGCCGCCGCGGGCGAACCCGCCACGACCGCGGCCGCCACGCCCAGCGAATCCACCGCGGCCGCTACCGCGCACGAAGCCACCCCGGTTGCCGTTGCCGTTGAACCGTCGCTCGTCATGACGGGCAAGCTCCTCGTAGCCGTCGTGCTTCCAAGTCGCGCGGTCGGCCGGGGGGACTTCCGAGTCGTCAGCCTGCGAGGCAGCGGATGACGCAGTGCCGAAGCCGCCGCGACCTCTCCCGCGGGCCACGAAGCCCGCGCCGCGCTGGGCTCTGCGATTATTCCAGTTGTTCAGCCTTCGCAGACCCTTGTCCATGAGCCGGTCATCATGCTGGTAGAACTGGCCGACAACGGGAACAAAGGAAGGATCTACAATTCGGGCAGCGTCAGAGTCAGTGCTGGCGACATGTGAATGCGACAAACCAGAATTGAGCTTTTGAAGATAGGCCTGGCGGGCGTCGCGGTCCTGCGCACGCTTCTCCTCCCAGTGACTACGGGCCGGTGGGGGCGACGAGCCCGAGGGAGAGGGCGGGGCGTTGAAGTCGTTGAAGTCCACGACGGGCACGTCCCCCGTCATCCAGTTGGTGGCAGCGGTCCCCCAGTCGTCTGCGTTGTCTCCAGCAGCACCCCAGCCACCAGCAGCGGTCGAGGACTCTGCGGGCGCTGACCAATCGTTCTGGGCAGCCTCCGCGCCGACGGACCAGTCATTTGCGGGTGCGCCCCAGTCGTTGGCTGCGGCCGGCGGGCTGCTGCTGGCCCTGTGCGGCGGGGCCTGGCGCGACTTGGCGTTGGGCGCCGACGGCCGGCGGTGCGGGCTCTCGGGCGTGGGCGGCGCGAGCGGGTGCGGCGAGAGGTCGCGGACGGGCTCGTCGTCGTCCTCGCCGGCCGAGTCTGAGTCCGAGTCCGTCTCGTCGGCGTGCAGCGAGTCGTCGGAGAGCACCTCGCGCTCGACCTCGTCGTCGCTGTCGTCGAGGCGGCCTCGGCCGCGACGCTTGACGACGCGTGTCTTGCGCGGGGCTGCGCCATTGAGACTAGGTTGCGCGCCGTTCGCGGGCGGCCGCTGCTGGCTGAGCTTGTGGGGGCGGCGGCGGCGGCCTTGCGCATGTGTCGGTGTCGTGGCGGTGGAGAGCGGGGGGATAGCAGGGGATCGCAGGTGCTGGGCCGTGCAAGACGGTCCGAGGTAAAAAAGAATGCGGGCGGAGGTTTCGGCTCCGCCCGCTCCTTTCCCTTCTGACTTGCCGTCGCCATGTCCGTCGCGCAGCCGTTCCCGCTCAACGCGCCCCAGGCGCCCGCAAAGCCCTCGTACGGCCCGGACCTCGCCGTCAGGCTCATCTGCCCCGACTGCAGAGACCCCGTGCCTAAAATCGTCGAGGAATTCGGCAGCGGCGACCTCGTCTGTGGTAGCTGCGGTCTTGTCTTGGGCGATCGGATAGTGGACACCAGGAGCGAATGTGAGCAGCTCCGTCTTGTCCTATTACGCGAATTTTCGCTGAATTTCCGTTATCAGGGCGTGTAAGTACCCTTTCTGTATGATCCGTGGTGGTCGTTGTGCTGGATGGCGTATTGTCTTTCTAGACATTCGCCAACGACGAGGGCGACGACCCCTCGCGTGTCGGCGCCGCCCAGGACCCCTTGCTGGACGAGCAGGACCAGTTGGCGACGGCCATCGGGTTCCGCGACGGCAACACGGGCGTCGCCCGCGAGCTGCAGCGCGCAGCCTCGCGTGGTATGAACGGCGCGCGCTCCGAGCGCAGCATCCAAACCGCGTTCCGCGAGATCTCCAACATGTGCGACTCGTTCTCGCTGCCCAAGTCCATCTCGGACATCGCGAAGCAGCTCTACAAGCGCGCGGACGAGGAGAAGCTCCTCCGCGCCAAATCGCTTGACGCCGTCATCGCCGCCTGCATCTTCATCGCCTGTCGCCAGGCTCAGGTCCCGCGCACGTTCCGCGAGATCTGCGACCTCACGCGCGTGCCCAAGAAGATTATTGGTCAGTGCTACAAGACGCTCGAGCAGGCCTTCAACCTCGCGCCTGGCGCGAATGGCACGAGAAACGACCGCGGCATCGTCGCTGGTACCGGCCCCGAAGACTTGCTTGTCCGTTATTGCAACCATCTCGGCCTGCCGCCCAATATCCAGAGTTACGCGTCCGACATCATCGTCGAGGCGCGCCATCACGGTATCGCCGCCGGTCGCAGCCCGGTGTCCATTGCGGGCGCTGCCATCTTCTTCACGTGCCACCTGCTCGACCAGACGAAGAGCGTGAAAGACATTACTGGCGTCGCTGGCGTCAGCGAAGGCACGCTTAAGCTTGTCTACAAGCTCTTCTACGCGGACCGCGAGAAGCTCGTGAAGCAGGAGTGGATCGATTCGGGGAAGGCCTCGCTCGACCGCCTGCCGTCCGGCGAGAGGTAGAAGCCCAAAAGCAATATGAACTCGCATTCGATCGCGCCGCCAGACGTGGCTACCTGGCGCAAGTGTATTATTTGGTCTATTCATCGTTATCGTTGTCTCGCTATGATCCCCCCACAGAACATCCAACTCACAAACCGCATGCATGTCATTTATTACATTGGTACCACCCGCAATAAGCAATTCGTCGTTTCCGTGGAAATTTCACGAATGCGGGCACTTCGCTAGCAGTCGACCGGTAGGTAGTAAAGGATCATGACCCGAGTTCATATTGTGGTGCAAGACGTGCTCGGGCCCGCCCGGCCGCGGTGCTCCTCGGAGATCAGAGATGTCTTCAACGCCTTGGACAGCATATGCACGCAGAGGGCTCCGACACCGCCTCTCTTGTTTCACTATTCGTCCGGTATCACGGCCATTCATCAGGAGCTTTGGCCCGGACATACATTCAAAGGCTCGTACTGTATATCGCGCTTGTTTTTGCCAACCTCGCTCACCAAGGTGAATACCCAGACCACTCTCGTTGCTAATCAGCATTCCCCGTCGGACATCAAGACTGCTCTGTTCGATGCAAAGGGTAATCATGCCCGCACTTGGACTGCCGCCAATGGATTCCACAGCGGACACACGAGCCGCTCAGGGACCTTGCAGCCCGACGTGAGCAATGATGCTCAACGGCTTATACCCCCATCCTCAACCATACGAAAGGTTCGTATTGGCAGGCAACGAGTTAGCGAGTTCATGGCAGCCCTTGAAGATGCCATTGGCCAATACCGCGGAGGCAACGAAGACGGGCCATACGCATTGCGGGGCGAGTTCTCGCAGGCCGAGTTTCAGCAGCTCGATGCGTAGGTTCCTGCCTCACTATTGAACAGAACTCAACTAAATCTGCTTCTCTGTCAAGCCGGTGCGAATCAAAGTGGCGACTTGGCTACAACAAAGGGACCCGCCAGATCTTGCTTTACGGGGACTGCACGCTGCCACATCAGGCCACCATCGCGTCGCTGCGCACAGCCGTTCAACGGGGCGCTACTTTGTTCTTCGACCAGTTCATTCCAACGGCGGATAACAACTTCAACCGGTTCTCGCCTTTCGACAAAGCCTGCAGCGTCCTCCATTTTTCGGGAGCCCAGTCGCGTGACTTGGGGACTCAGACCAAGCAGGCCGACGAGCTCCTCCAGTTAACAGGCGTCGTTTCCACTCGTATCGCACTGGCCGTGGAAGTTGCATTCAATAACGAGAGCAGCGGAAAGGCCGCTGAAGAAACCCTCAACTGGGTCAGAGACGGGCAAGCTGAGTTTGCCCTTGCTGTCAAGGTCCAGGAACCCTGTTTTTCATTCATATTCCTATATTGATGACTTCGGACAGATCAAGCACAACGCGGCCAACAAGTTCGACCCATTCATTACCGTGTTTTTCTGCGACCGCAGTGAGATTCGTCATTACATGCGGGAAACACTGAGTACGGGAGCCGCATCTGCTGACAAGCCGGTCGTCCACGAATGGCCTTGTGGCTCAGGGTCTGCTGTATCACCGAAATCGGGCCTGATGATTGCGACGCGCACACTGGAAAGTCTCAACCTCCAGACGGCAGCCTTGCCGCTCAGCTCAAACCCGGCCGCTGTGCACTACGACGCGGATTTTGGAGCAGATATCATCTTCCACGGCGACGGTGGTCCCACCAACGGTCTGCGGATCCCCTTAGGCCGGTCGTGGGCAGAAGAGCACCGTGCACCGAAGGACAAGATCCACTTTATCGCTCAAGATTGGGACAGCCTAAGGGGCCTCTTCATTGATATCGACCTTGGAGAATTGCGAGGCGACATCGTTTATCATATGAAGGAGTGGATTGAGGACGGTTGTCCCTCGTAGATCCAAATTTCAGAGCAGAACAGTATTTTTTCTTATCTCGTTTGTTCAGAATCACGTGCGTTGGTGGGCGTGTTTGGGCGCTCCTCGGAGATCAGCGATGTATTCAATGCCTTGGACCGCACATGTCACACGCAAACGGCTCTGAAACCGCCTCTCTCATCCGGCTCTGTTCTCTATGGCAAGACACCGAGCCGCCTGCACTGTAAATGGGCAGGTTATGCTCATGGTACAGTTTATCCGAGGCTAAGGATGGTTCTTCCGGCGATTGTTCCCTTAGACCGCAACCGCCACATATCAGCGTACAAAGAGGGCTCAGGCATGGCATCCCCGTCCAGCTCTCAGGACTCGCTTGAGCTGTCAGATGGCATTGGCAAGGAACGAGTCGAAGCGTTCAGGGCAGCTCTCGAAGATGCCATCGGCCAGTTCCATCGAGGCGAAGAAGACGGGCCGTATGCGTTTCGCGGCGAGTTCACGCAGGCCGAGTTTGAGCAGCTCGATGCGTACGTTTCCTTTTTCATTGTTTAACGGAACCTCGACTAAATCTTTCTTATGCAAAGCCGGTGCGAAACGACGTGGCGACTTGGCTATGACAAGACGACCAGCCATATCCTCCTGTAATGGCGATTCGACCCTGCCCCACCAGGCCACCATTGCGACGCTGCGCGAGGCCGTCCGCTCCGGAACTGAAATGTTCTGCGGCCAGCTCAGTGCAGCGACCGCCCGGCGCCGACACCAGGTTCAACCGGTCAAGTCCATCCGAGAGAGTCACAAGAATATTGGATTTCAGAGGAGGAGAAACTCGGAACTTGGGCGGTAGGATGAAGCAGGCCGATGATGTCAAGAACTGTCGTTGGACAGTGACGCGTCGCCTGGGGCTCGGGTCGTTGGACGCTGTGAGCAAGCCGGCGAGGGGTACTTCGTGTTCGCGGCAAAGACTACCTACGGCACATTCCGGTGTACTATACAGCGAACGGAGGTTGCCGAGGGCACTACAAGCACGCAACCAGAAGACATTCTGACACCCTCCCTCGAGCGCAGAGAGTGCCGAGGCAAGAACGGCAAAAGAAAACAAACGAGCGAAGCAACAGGAACACAAAAGAAAAGAACATGGCAAACAGAACAACAAAACCCTCCCTGAATCCAGCAACCCTCCCTGAAGGTGCATGGAGTGACCAGAAGTGGTCATGGTCACAATGGCATGGCGGCAGTGTCGGCACCGGTAGCAGACACAGCGAGCGGCGGCGACAACAGCGATGGCAGCGGCGACGGCAACAACGGTGGTGAAGGCATTGGCAGTGGCGGCAATGGCGGCAGTGCGCTGGTGGTGGTGGTGCAGGAAATGCCATCGGGCTGGACTGGCTGGCATTAGGATGACTAATCAGGTGGCAGTGTCAACCATGCCAGAAATCCGGTGAAACACACAAAAACTGGCACGAATGGCACTGCCACAGACTGATCATGAGGGACTGCAAGTCCAGGGGGCCACCAGGGAGTCCAGGCCAAAGGAAGTCGAGGTGGGGCATAACAGCCCAAGGTTGCTGGCGTTGGTGGGTGCTGACACCGAGCAGGGTTGGCAACAAGATGCGAGGGGGATGCCGCGGGCAAAGGTGCAGCGAGTCGAAGTGGAGCCCAAACGAGTGAAGATGAATGAGGGCAAGCGATGGGCAAGTGGCGGCCCAGAAAGTGTCGTGAGTCAGCGGGTCCAGAAGCAGGGTGCCGACTATAGAGAACGACGAGGGTGGACGAGACGGCGAGCAAGGGACAAGTCGCCGAGGATGAACGGAGGTGCGGGACCGGCACCAGAATGCACAACGAGGTGTGCGGGGGATGTGCATGGAAGCACAGATGCGCCAAACAATGCGCAGAAGCTCAACTGCAAGGCAGGAGCGGCTCACGATTCCACAAGCCCGAACACCGGGCAAACCCTGCATGCCAGCCACGCACCACAGGGCGGCAGCAACCACGTGCTGCCTGGCTTGATGACGCAGTTGCCCATCCTGCGGCCGAGCGGTCAAGCAACGGCGGTCACGGCGGTGATCGGGCAGAAATTGACACGCCGGAAAAATCGCGTCCCTTTCAAGATAAAGGCGACATAGCAAGACACAATACAAACTCGAATACAGTACTAGCACACATCCCGACAACGACGAAGACCGCAAATCAACAAGAACAGCATCCCGAAATGGAACACGCGACGCACACCGGCAAGACCCGACATCTCTCCAGCATGGACAACTTGGCACAACGGCTCGGCAACCACAATCCCTCCTATTGGATCTCAAGCACGACCCCCGGATTTGCCTTTCGAGACTCCCAGAGTATGCGCGAAGGACGAACGATCCGTCTCCAAGAGCAGGCGAGCATGTTCCGCGTTCGCCTCCCGAAAGTGTCCCAGCACACGACCGCGTGCTACTCCGGCAAAGACACCACGACCACGAAGGTGCGCAGTCGCCCTGGCTGCGAAGGAATATTCTCGACGCCGCTGTCTCCGGTTCCAAGGGATCACCAGCAACCGAGAACGATCCTGACTCATTCACCCAAAATCGTTATCGGCACCTGCGCATTCGCGAACACGTCACCCGCTGCGACCTCGGACCATATCCAGACCAGGGTCTAGGGCATCCTTCCTCTCTACTGTCCCTGAGCATGTGCACCCTGAGAAACCGGGGAAATGCGGAACACGAAACCCATACTAGGGGAATCCCGTCATCGTGATCGCAGCGCACTTTCCCACGGTCTATGGCGTCATCCAAACGGCAGGGCAGGCCGCAGCACACTTGTGGACGATCGGTAGTCTTTCCTCGGAGCAAATTCTGAATCACACGCTCACGGGATCGGCCTCTCATTGGCTCCCGAGAACGAATTGCGCAACCCGCAGGCGCGCGCAGTCCACATGTGACAATCAGGAACTCTTCCTATTGCATGGGCATTATCGGTACAGCTCGGGACAGGGTCTTGATTGGCTTGGCATTCTCCTGTATAAAACGCGATAGGTAGTTAGGTAGTTTTCCCTTAGCACAGCGGCTCACGAGCATCCGGCTCACCAGTAGTTCAGTATCGCGCACTCCGGCGCCCAGTTCTCGTACTCGCAACCGTCCTCCGTTCCAGTCCGTACGCAATCGAAGTCCCAGTCACCCTCTGCCATCTCCGTTGGCCTCAAGTCCCGTTTTCCCCCTTCCCTCGGTGCGTAGTCGCGACTCCCGTGATTGCACACCATCTTCCCTCCTCTCCTACTACGACTTCTCCATCCGAACCGTGCTACTTCTGTTCGTCGCGTTCGCACGCAGTCATAGACTTCGCCAGTGCAGCGACGAAGAAAAGACGCATTCCCGTCTCACAATCCTCCTCTCCCGTGCACCCTCTTCTCGTAGACGACTCCACACGAGTAGTCTCGAGCTCTCCGGATACGAATTCGGGTTCCCCCTCGTCTTCGTGATCCTCACTCGGGTTTTGATCATACACACTCGAGACCATATCCCCGTTTCACCCCTACCTCTATATCTATTCTCTCGTGTGTTGGGTATACTCCACCCACCCACCCTTTTGATCTGTGGCTCCTCCCTACTCCTGGATTCATTGTCTTAGTCTTCCCTGGCTGTTCAAAGTGGTGACCACCGCAGGGAAGTCTTTGAACTAGTCTTACAAACGGTTCAGGCTCCCTGTTTATCCCTTTCACACACCCCCACCACTTACTTGCGTCGAGATTGCGACGGCTTCACCTGGTCCTGCCGCACGAACTCGTTCTCATGTTCGCCAAGCAACCATTCCTGTTGCCTCAACATCATCACTCGCGCAAGCGAATCCCTCGACATCTACATCGGTTTCCTTACCATTTTCCCCCCTTTCTTCCCTCTCTTCTCTCACCCTCTCGGAACGAGACCCTGAGTCGGAACCTGAGTTTCATTCTTCACGTTCGCGAGAAGATTCAGATCAAGACGTCGCACCCCGTCGTTCTCGATTTGCTTCACTTGCACCACGCACTCCATCACCTGTCAATCGCATACCTCTCGCAGAAGAACATCCGTACTTCCAAGAGATGGACGATGACGGAAACCCCCCCAACCCGCCAGGCAATCCAGAAATGGAAGCGGCCTTCGGCAACCTACTGTTCACGTTCATGCAGCGTGCAGTACAGAACCTTCCCGCTGTGCCCCCAGGCCAGCAAGCTCCAGCCGCTCAACAAGCACGTGTTCCCCTCCCGTACCCAGACGAGAAGGGCGCGCCGCGATTTGACGGTGACCCATACAAAATCGGGACCTTCCTCGAGACGTTCGAAAATCGGGCGCGACTAGCCGCGATCGGAGCCGACCGATGGAAGAAGGTTGTGGTTGATTATGTCAACCGTGACACGCGCAATCAGTGGATGCAACTCGAAGAGTTCGGTGATAACTCTACCTGGGAAGAGTTTAAGGCTCAAGTGTTGCGCGCGTATCCCGAGAACGGTACCATCAAGGAGTATACGTTCGAGGAGCTGAAGGAGAAGATAGATACCTGGAAGGGACGCTCGCTGCGCTCCCCTGAGGATGTCAATCGGTATACCCGAGAGTTCAACGCTTGTCAAAAGTCGTTGCAGCGTCAGGGCATCGTGCACCAAAAGCAAGAGCTCTACCTGTCGGCCTTTACAGCAGAAGAACGCGGGCGTATCGAGAGACGCCTTGAGTGGAAGTTTCCCGACCAGCACTATCACGAACTCGAGATTGATGACATCGCGGACGCGGTTCGCTTCCTGGCAAAAAACTCGATCGCTGAGATGCCGGGCACGATTAAACTCGCGTACTCGCCGATTGCAATTGATTCGCGCGAGGTCTCAGTGTCGGTGCAGCCCCCGGCAGCCGTCAAACGCGAAGGTCCTGATGATCGCCTGATCGCGAGTGTCGCACAGCTCATCGAGGAAAAGTTGGAAGCGCGACTTGGCCCGGCTCGACCAGTGCATAATCACACGCACGCAACAGGCCCTAGCGGGTATACCACGGGAAGATTTGGTCCTCCCCGAACGGGTGATACCACCTCCCGGATTGGACACGACCGTTGCCTATTCTGTGACGAAACGGGACACATGATGCGTCAATGCCCCATGCGTCAGGAATACCTGAATGCGGGAAAGATAACGGAAGACCCATTGGGAAGGATGGTATTCCCAGGCGGACTGATGATTCCGGGTCCTCGCGAGAAGCCCATTCGCAAGCGTATTGACGAGTACTGGGAGGCTCAGGCACGGTCGCACTACTACGATTCCGTGATGCTGTTGGACGGCGACGTTGACCCAGTCGATTACGAAGACGACCAGTTGCTCCCCGAGGAACGCGAGTACCAAGCGTTTCTTATGATGCGCGAACAAGTGCACAACTACGAGACCACTGGGCGCTTTCGACCGAGCAATAAGAAGTTCGATGGTGTAGAACTTCCGGCGCGACGCTGGGGGCCAGCCTCGCAGCAGAAGAACACGGAACGGGTACCCGGAATCCTCCCCGTCCCGGCAGCTGCTCGCGCCAGCACTCCCGTCAGTCAACAAACTCCACCTCAACGCGCACCAGAGAGGCCGGCCGATCTGCAGGTCCCAATTCCACTCGACGAGGTAGCTCGCAAACACGCCGACCTGACCAAGAAAGCCGCAGACAAGATGGAAGAAGCCGGCGTGACATTTCGTAACAAGGCTCCCGCAACCGACGATTCGATGGCCGAACAACTGTTCACGCGCGTACTCGAGCTTCCAATCACGGCAACGATTCGGGAACTGCTCGCGACTTCAGGAGACATCCGCCGCTTGGCACAGAAGTACACTACGACGAGGCGAACTCCTGTGAGCGAAGTACATATCATCGACCAGGACGACGGCGACGACGGCGACGTCAATGACGTGTTTCAAGTTGTCGCGTGGGAACAATCGCTGCAGCGGACGCCTTCGGGAGACTTCGCGGCGCACGAGTCGCTACCGTTGATGGTCATCACCGCCGACATCGAAGGAGTCCCCATCGAGACAATCATCAACACAGGGTCGACTATCTGCTGCATGAGTGATCGCGTATGGTGTTGCGGTCGTCGTCGGGTCCCTCCTCCCCCGCTGTTTCATTTCGCCGTCCCGTGGCCCTCGCACCTCGTCCGGGCGCCCAAACTCCTTGCGCCTGGCCCCGCGGCCCTTTCGTCGGCGCGTCCAAGCGGTCTCTCTGCTCGGCGAGTACCTCGGTCTCTTCCCAGGAGAAGGGTAATACGACGGGAGGTTTCTGGTTTGGTTGGGCTCTATTTATCCCGGGTTTCCTGTCTCGCCGACGACGCCTCGGTGGTCTCTTTCGGCCTGATCTGTGGCGCCCGCGTGGCAACCGGTCGGTGGCGCAATTGGTCCGCGGACCCCCTCGGCCTTGCTTCCGTAGTATATATATCTTGGCCGTCGCCCCTCTTGTACCTTAGGTTTGGTCTGGTCTATCATACCGCTTATCCGCGCCTCCCTCTCCCCACTCATCCCTTCCCCTCGGGCGTCGTCTCAGAGAGTGATATAGCAGTCACCGTGACATAAGACCAAACCTACCCTCCCTCCCGACGCTCGAGATCCCCATACCCCTTACTCACCACCCTTCCAATCCGGGCGAACCGTTCGGTCGGCGTTGCTCGGTCCAGGAAGGAATCCGACCCCTCGGACCGGCTAGGAGACCCCTCGCGTCGACGAGGACCCGTCGCGACCGCCGCGCCCACTCATCGGCCCACCAGGACCCTGCAGGACCCACCCTCCGGACGCCGAGCCTTGCCCACTGGCCTTCTGGTCAGGCACTCAGCCAACGAGGACCCCTCCAGACCCATACGGTCGTCAAATCCGAAAGCTCATTCCATCACCGGCTCCTGATCTCTCCCCTTCATCAGAGCCCGGTCATCCGCGGCGAGACCACCCCCCCACAAGCCCTACTCGCCGAACGCGCCCGCTGCGCGTCCCCACCCCTCGGTCAACCTCTACACCTCCCACGGCCGACCCCTCTCTCCAGAACCTCACCCTCCGCGCATCCCGAGAGCAAGTTCCCCCCGTGGTGCGCGCGGCGCATCCACATCATCTTCCTCGGATCGTGACCCCCATCATCCCCACGCATCGACGCTTACGACACATACACCATATAATCCGGATCGGCCGCCAGACCGACGCCTCTTTCCCCCTTTTCCCCGACACGCCCCTTTGTTCGGACCGAACGCTCACAAAATGTCCCAGTACGACGAGACCATAGTGTTACGCCCGTGCCCCGGTCCGCGGACCTCACGTGCTCCCGGCATCACTCGGCGTCATTCTACGTCACTCGGTCAACTCGGTCAAGCTCCCGAATACCCGGCTTATCTCCCCTCGTGTTCATATGCTCGGGATATGTTCTCCTCATCGTCCTCTACCTCTAGACCTCTCCCTCACTTCTCTAGCTTCTCTCCTTACTCGCACACATCCACCTAACTCGCCTTGTCCCTACTGTATCGATAGTGTTCATATCCGGTTCGCTCCACTCGTCTTAGTCATTCGCCTCTCGTCATTCGTCCGATCCCCCGATACCTTACCCACTCGCTCTTACTCATCCTATCGGCCGATGACGACGATCTCTATTGATCTGAGGCCCCCTCTCCTTCGTCTCTAGGATACACTCCGAGTACATCGGATCACCTCCCCAGGTATAAAAGACCCTCGACTTTGTATCTAGCTCCCCAGTTACGAAATCGACATAGTCGTGCCCCTCGCACACTCTATCTCTCTCTCTCTCGACTTTGCCTCTGGGTTCTCCCTTCGCCCGACTTACTCGTCTGAGTCCTCTGCTGCTCGCGGTCCCTTCGGTCGTGCTACTCGACGTAGCCGGTGTGCTCAATAACGCACCGAAGGCTCTAGTTGTTCGTTCGAGTGTTCTCTGCGCCCGGACGTTCGACTATCCTTGCAACCAAAACCCCAAGGCACAGCAGGCTTAACAGTATTTCGTAACTCGAGCTCCGCTCGAGTTGTATGGCCTTTGGGACTCGACAGAATCTCAGAAGAAACCAGGAAGAACCTCATCCTCTACTCGACTCCCCCGACGCTATCCTTCGCGAAGCCCGTCGTCAGGCTCGTCTTCGCGACCAACAACCTCCTCAGCCGGCTACGCCTTCGCCATCAGTCTCGATGTCGGGCACTAGCCGCTTCGGATCATCTCGGCACTCGCAACCGCCGAACGATGATGACGAAATCCTCTCGCGACACACTCTCTCCGGCTCGCTTCACACCTCGCGTTTCTCGCCGGCACAGTCCACACTACGCGCGGACCCGAGCGGTTCCTACCCTCCCTCAAGTCACACGACGCGATCACCTTCTCATCCCTCGACTCACTCGCTCGGCTCTCGACACCCTCTCGCGCTCGTTCCGTACACCGGCTCTCGCTCGACTCCTCGCTTTTCGCAGCACTCCTCGTCGTTCCGCGGCTTCTTCCCATCCGGCACCCCTAACACGCCCCGGCGTGGCGGCGGGGGTGGCGGAGGAGGCGGCGGAGGTGGCGGCGGTGGAGGCGGAGGCGGCGGAGGCGGCGGTGGCGGTGGTGGTCATCGAGGTGCTCCCTCGCCCTCGTCGCACCACTCGCACCACTCGCACCACTCGCACCACTCGCACGGCTCGCATCCTCCGAACCCTCCTCCCGGAGGTGGCGGCGGTGGGGGCGGAGGTGGCGGTAACGAACCTCCTGGTCCCCCGGGACCTCCCTTCGACCCTCCGTCGGACGGCTACGACTCGGACGTCGATCGCGAACGACAATTCCACGATCAACACGACAACGTCCCTCGTGTCTACTTCGTCGACCGCGACAGCAGCTCTCGCATCGACGCCGCCAAACCCGACAAATTCGACGGCGAAAACGCCAACAAACTTCGCGGATTCCTCATCGACTGCGAAACCTACTTCCTCGCCAACCCTCGGAAGTACCAGACGTCCCGCGAGAAGATTCTCTTCACCGCGACCTATCTCTCGGGTCGGGCGAAGGAATGGTGGGGCGGCTACGTTCCTCTCGTCCCGAATCCGCCTCCCGGTTACGAGTTCCTCGAAGACTGGAACGAATTCAAGAACGAACTCACGATCACCTTCGGCGTCACGAACGAACGCGAACGCGCCGAAGTCAAGATTCGACGACTGCAAATGGCCGACAACGGCAAGGTCGCCCGCTACAAGCTCCAGTTCGACGAATACGCCAAACTGCTCGGCTGGGACGACGCTGCACTCGCCTCGCAATTCTATCGCGGACTCCCTCGCCGCATCAAATCTGTCTTCGCTGCTCAAGTAGCTCAACGCCCGGCTTCTCTGACGCCACTCGCCGCGCTCGCTCTTAGCATCGACGCCAACTACTGGATCGATAAGGACGAGCAAGCTCTCGAGCACGCGAACGAACCCCGTAAAGCGCAGAAGACCACCTCGACCGCGACGCCTCAATCGGGCTCCCGATCGAACACCAAGTCCAACGCGCGCGCCAACAACGGCAACAACGGCAACAACGGCAACTCGAACAACCACTCGAACTCGAGGGGTCAGTCCTCGACCTCGGCCCGCTCGTCTTCGAAGACCACGACCAAGTCGAAGGACGACGTCGCGAAGAACCTCAACTCGAACGGCAAGCTCAACGACGCCGAACGACGCCGTCGCCTCGATAACAACCTCTGCCTCTACTGTGGCCATGCCGGCCACACCGCGTCCGAGTGCCGCAAGGCCGCTCACAATCGCGAGTCGAAGGGTCGCGCCGCTAAGGCTCAACCCGCGACTTCCTCGACGCCGGCTCCCGCTCCCTCGGGCGCCGCCGCTTCTGCCCCGGCGGAAGCGAAAAACTAACGGGCAGTTCCCCACGGGCATCTAGGGCCAACTGCGTCAAGCCCAAGATGCCTTACACTCGGTTGAACGCTGCCGCGCTCACCGATCAAGACGCTCTCATCGTCGTCCTTTCCTCCGACGCTGTCCCATCCTTTCGCACACTCGTCGACTCCGGCTCCGAAGATCAGTTCCTCGATACTCAGTTCGCCGAGAGTCTTCGACTCCCTCAAAAGTCTCTCGATCAACCGCTACGCCTTCGGCTCTTCGACGGCTCCTATCGCGGTGTTATCTCCAAATACGTGTCGCTTCCCGTCCGCTTCCCTTGCGGAACTTCGATGATCATCAACTTCCTCCTCACCACTCTAGATCCGACTTGCTCTGCAGTGCTGGGATACCGCTGGTTGGCCCGCTACAATCCTAGGATTGACTGGTTCCATCACCGCATTTCTTTCCCCACTCGTGTCTCGCCCTCGGATCCCTCGGGTTTCGTCCCTGGGTTTTCGCTCGACTCGGATCCTCCGACTCCGTCGTCACCTCCTCCCGCGCCACGTACTCTGCCTCCAGAACCGCCGATGGACGAAACCGCCCTTCGCGCGGCCGCTGCTCGCGTCGACATCAAGATCATCGGCGCCGCAGCCTTCGACACCTCTCGTCGACTTCGCGGCTCGATGGTCTCGGCCATCTACATTCGAGATCCATCGGTGCCCGCTCGCTCTGCGTCTGCCAACCCGGCCTCGGAAACCGGCGAAGGCATCCCCGAGTGTTATCACGAGTTCCTCGACGTCTTCTCAAAGGAGGCCTCGAATCGACTCCCTGAACATCGGCCGTACGATCTCAAGATCGACATGGAAGAAGGCAAGCCTCTCCCATCCGGTCCGATCTACTCGCTCTCCGAGCCCGAGCAACTCGCGCTTCGGGAGTACATTCAGGATAACCTCAGCAAAGGACACATTCGCTCGTCGTCGTCCCCGGGTGGCGCCCCGGTTCTCTTCGTCAAGAAGGCCGACGGTTCTCTTCGCCTATGCGTCGACTATCGTGGGCTCAACAAGATCACTCGGAAGGACAAGTACCCGCTTCCGCTCATCTCGTCCACGCTCGACCGCCTTCGCACCGCCAAGAAGTTCACCAAGCTCGATCTTCGTGTCGGATACAGCAACGTTCGCATTGCGGCCGGCGACGAGTGGAAGACTGCCTTTCGAACGCGCTACGGCACCTACGAGTATCTCGTCATGCCTTTCGGTCTCACGAACGCTCCAGCCGCTTTCCAGCGCTTCATGAACGACATCTTCTCCGACCTCCTCGACGTCACGGTCACCGTCTACCTCGACGACATCCTCATCTACTCGGACGATCCCTCGAAGCATGAGGAACACGTTCGAGAGGTCCTTCGACGGCTACGGGAGAATGACCTCTTCTGTAAGCCCGAGAAGTGCGAGTTCCATGCTGACACCATCGAGTACCTCGGGTACATCATCAGCCCCGAGGGCATCAGCATGGACCCGAAGAAGATTGCCACCCTCCTCGAGTGGCCCGTTCCTCGCAACGTTCGCGACATCCAGTCGTTCCTCGGCTTCGCGAACTTCTATCGACGATTCATCTACGACTACTCCGATATCGTCGTCCCGCTCACTCGTCTCACTCGAAAGACCGCAACGTGGAACTTCACTCCGCAATGCCTCGCTGCGTTCAACGAGCTCAAGAAGGCGTTCACTTGCGCTCCCGTCCTTCACCACTTCGATCCCGCTCTTCCTCGCGTCGTCGAGACTGACGCTTCCGACTACGCGATCGCGGCGATCTTCTCGCACGTCCTCCCGGACGGCTCTGTTCACCCCGTCGCTTTCCATTCGCGCACGCTCACTCCCACCGAGCTCAACTACGACACGCACGACAAGGAGCTACTCGCGATATTCGAGGCGTTCGAGCTATGGCGACACTACCTCGAAGGGGCCGAGACCCCAATAGACGTCGTCACGGACCACAAGAACCTCGAGTATTTCTCCACCACGAAGATGCTCACTCGTCGGCAAGCTCGCTGGTCCGAGTACCTTTCTACCTTCAACCTCCTCATTCGCTTTCGACCCGGTCGACTCGGCGGCAAACCCGATGCTCTCACTCGCCGCCACGACGTCTATCTCAAAAGGGGGGATGGTGGCTACGCCAGCGCAAACCCGCAGAACTTCCGACCCGTTTTTACTTCGGAACAGTTCGCCGCTTCCCTTCGCGCGACGTATGCTGAAGAGACTTTCCTTCGCGCAGCCACGATCATGGACACCCAGTCCATTCGGGATGACATTCGCGCCTCGTACGACTCGGACGAACTCGCTCTCGACATTCGCTCGAAACTCGGCACCGATGACGCGATCAACTGGTCGGCCTCGGACGATGGATTCTTGCTGTTCAAGGGCAGGATCTACGTACCGAACGCTCTCGATTGTCGCCTTCGTATCCTTCGCGAAAAGCACGATCACCCGCTCGCTGGCCATCCGGGTCAGAACAAGACACTCAAGATGGTCGCCCGCGAGTACTACTGGCCCGACCTGCGCGACTCGATTCGTACCTACGTCCAGGCCTGCGTCACCTGTGGGCGCAGCAAACCTCGACGACACAAGCCGTACGGTCGACTTCAACCCCTCCCGATTCCGCTTCGCAACTGGGACTCGATCTCGATGGACTTCATCGAACAACTCCCTGAGTCCAACGGTTACACCGCGATCCTCGTCATTATTGATCGCCTCTCGAAGCAGGGTATCTTCGTCCCGACCAAGGGCAAGATCACCTCCGAAGAACTCGCGCGTCTCTTCCTCATCCACGTCTTCGCCAAACATGGCGCTCCCTCGCACGTCTCTACCGACCGCGGCTCCGAATTCGTCTCCCGCTTCTTTCGCGCACTCGGCTCGCTCCTCAACATGACCATGCACTTCACCTCGGGTCACCACCCGGAGGCGAACGGTCAAGTCGAACGCACGAACCAGACGCTCGAGCAGTACCTCCGTCTCTACTGCAACTACGAGCAGGACAACTGGTCCGAGCTACTCCCTCTCACCGAATTCACGTACAACAACACCCCGAACGACTCGACTGGTGCCTCGCCTTTCTTCGCCAACAAGGGTTTTCATCCGAACATCTCCGTCTACCCCGAGCGCGACGTTGCCTCTGCTCGCGCCCGCGACTTCGCTGTCGACATCCATGAACTGCAGGACGTCCTGAAAGAGCAGATCGCTGCCGCTCAGAAACGTTACACTGCATCTGCGAATGCTCGACGCACTCCCCCGCCTGACTTCAAGGTCGGCGACATGGCCTACGTCCTCTCGGAACACATCAAGACGACGCAGCCCACCCGCAAACTCGCCGATCGCTACCTAGGCCCGTTCCCGATCATCAATCAACCCAGCTCGCAATCGTTCACCCTCAGCCTACCCGACTACCTCGCTCGCGTACACCCGGTCTTTCACGTCTCGCAACTCGAACCCCACCCTCGAGAAGCGTTCCCCGGTCAACGTCAAGAACCTCCTCCGCCCGTCGTCGTCGACGGCGAGCAAGAGTACGAGCTCGAAGTACTCAGCGTACGCATCGACAATCGCCATCGTCACTCGCGCCTTCGTTTTCGCATTCGCTGGATCGGTCACATCGGCACTCCCGACGACCCCGAGACCACCGAGATGGGCTCCGAAAATCTCGAACACGCGCAGGAAGCAGTTCAAGACTTCTATGCTGCAAATCCCAGCGCTCCCGGCAGTTATCAAGAATTCCAGCAGATCCTCAAGAAATTCGAAAACATCTAAGCACTCGCTTTTCACTCGCTATTCCTTCGCTCACTCGCTTTTCACCCGATTCCAAGAAACAGTCATTTATTACATTTTTGGGCGACTTTGGTCGCACCCGCTACTACTCTATTCTATCGCCTACTCGTCCGCGTCCTCGGTCGCTTCCTCGACCGCTTCCTCGTCCTCCTCCTCGTCCTCCTCCTCGTCCTCCTCCTCGGCCTCCTCTTCCTCCTCGCTCGTGAACGGGTCGTCGATCGAATCATCGATCGACTGACCGAACTGCTGCGCTTGCCACTGCAGCATCCGGTACAACATCCTCTCGATGTTGTGCACCGAGTTGTTCGTCCACAGGGCGTGGTTCTCCACGACCCTGCGGTGCTCGGCCGTCTTCGCGCGGTCCTCGGCCGCCCTCGTCCCCAGCGTCGTCCCCTCGACGATGCGCACCTTCTTGGGGCGCTCGGGCGACGCACTCGGCGACGCCGCCCTCTTCTCGCCGCGCGGCACGAACGGCTTGCCCGAGTGCGTACACTTGCCCCGGGTCTGATGACACGCGGTGCAGGTGTTCGACCGGTGCTGCCGAACGCACTGGCCGCCGCGCTTGGCGCAGGCCTCGCACTGCTCGATGTCAGCCCCGGCGAGCAAAACACGAACAACCGAAAACTCACCTGACTCGGGAACCGCGTCCCGTACGGCACCTCCGGCCACCTGTCCGTGAACTTGCCGCCTGCGCGCGGCTTGGGCTTGGGCTTAGGCTTCGCGGCCGGCGCCACCGGGCTCGCGATCTCCTCGACCTCGTCGTCGTCCTCGAGCGTCTCGCCCGCCCCGAGCGACGGCGAGCGAGCGACCGCGACCGGCGCGGGTTTCGGCGCGACCTTGCGCGGCGCCTGAGTCGTCTTCGCGCTCTCGACCTGCAAAATAAGCGCACCTTAGCAACGTCCCGCAACCGCGGAAGCTCGACCCATACCTCCAACGCCCGCCTCTTCTTCGGCGGCGACTCGGTCTCCCTCGCGTCCTTCGCCGGCGCCTTCGTGCTTGTGGTCGGCGCCTTCGCCGGCGACGCCTGGCTCTTCGTCGCCTTGGCGCCCGCGTCCGCCGCGATCCTGGCCACGCGCTCGGCCAGCATCCCGAAGCGTCGCTGCGCCGCCAGGCGCAGCTCGGCCTTCGCCTGGCGTCTGCGCGCGCTGAGCGCCTCGATCGCGTCGAGGTCCTCCTCGTCGACGGCCTCTTGCTGCAGGCCGCCGAGCGTCCGCTTCGCGTCTTCGTGCGCTGCGATCAGCGCCTCCATCGTCGGGTCGTCCTCGAGCGACCTCATGACGGCGCCGACGGTCTTGCGGTCGTACGCGGCGGCGACGTCCTCGAGCGACACGTATCGCGGCATGGTGGGCGGCGGGCAGAAGACAAGAGTGGTTCGACGATTCAACTCCCGACCCAACCACTTTTAATCTGCGCCCGACCCGTTCCGACCCGACCCGATCTTTTGGCCCCTTTCGGACTCGAGTGCGTGCTATCTCATTTTTCGTATTCACCTTGCGTTGCTGCAGTCCTTCGTGGGCTCAGGACGTAAAGGGGGGATACTGTTACGCCCGTGCCCCGGTCCGCGGACCTCACGTGCTCCCGGCATCACTCGGCGTCATTCTACGTCACTCGATCAACTCGGTCAAGCTCCCGAATACCCGGCTTATCTCCCCTCGTGTTCATATGCTCGGGATATGTTCTCCTCATCGTCCTCTACCTCTAGACCTCTCCCTCACTTCTCTAGCTTCTCTCCTTACTCGCACACATCCACCTAACTCGCCTTGTCCCTACTGTATCGATAGTGTTCATATCCGGTTCGCTCCACTCGTCTTAGTCATTCGCCTCTCGTCATTCGTCCGATCCCCCGATACCTTACCCACTCGCTCTTACTCATCCTATCGGCCGATGACGACGATCTCTATTGATCTGAGGCCCCCTCTCCTTCGTCTCTAGGATACACTCCGAGTACATCGGATCACCTCCCCAGGTATAAAAGACCCTCGACTTTGTATCTAGCTCCCCAGTTACGAAATCGACATAGTCGTGCCCCTCGCACACTCTATCTCTCTCTCTCTCGACTTTGCCTCTGGGTTCTCCCTTCGCCCGACTTACTCGTCTGAGTCCTCTGCTGCTCGCGGTCCCTTCGGTCGTGCTACTCGACGTAGCCGGTGTGCTCAATAACGCACCGAAGGCTCTAGTTGTTCGTTCGAGTGTTCTCTGCGCCCGGACGTTCGACTATCCTTGCAACCAAAACCCCAAGGCACAGCAGGCTTAACACATAGTTAACCCTCAATACATACCGGCGGCAGTCCTGGATCACCGCGTACACCGAGGAGTTCCCCAGTATCTTGTCCAATGGATGGGCTTTCCCCCCGAGGACGCTAGCTGGCAACTGGCCGCCGACCTGGACGGAACCGGACTCGTGGAGGAGTACCACGCCGAACCACCGGAGCCAAATGAGGACCAAGGCGCCGCACAGGACCTGGACCAGGATGCGGACATGGACCTCGGCGAGGACTTTGGCGACGGACCCCAAGAGCTGTTCGGCGAATCACCCATCAGCACCGGCGAGTCACCCCTCGCCGCCGGCGAGTCGCCCGAACTTGAGGACGCGCGCCCGGCCACACCCCCGCTGGAGCTCATGCCCCTTCGCGCTCGTATCCGGTCGCCGAACCCGGGAGACACCCAGCTCAACATCTCCATGCTCGTGGCCCCTCCCCAACCGTTCTTCTGGATGCTGGACCGCTTCACTCACTACGGCCGCTTCGCTGCCCCGAGACATCTCCCGCTCGATATCCCGCGTTACTGGGTACTCCCGACCGTTGTGCGCAATGACCGAGGTCGACGGGCTCGCACCGAGCTAGTGGTCTTCTCGTTCCCACCTCGCCTCGGCCCTCATCTCCTCACGTCGCCTACGACGGAGCGAGCCCTCCAGGTTGTTCGGCTTACGGCGTGCCTTGTCTGGGACGTCCGCGAATATCGTTCCACGTACGCCGACGACGCCCTGGTCCTGCGGATCGCGTCCCCCGGCCCGGCCCACCGTCTTTGAACGCTCCGGACGGTCGCCCCTGCCTTGTACAGCAGCACGCTTTGCGAAGCTGAAACCGCCCTTCTTTGTCGATATCTATTGGCGTACAGGTGACGCCACCCGTCGTTCCCTCCCCCTCGGCGACCGTGCCCAAAATCGGACCCTACCTCGGTCGGACGCTGCTTCGGTCGGATGCTCTCCACGGTCACGGTCCCGGTCGTTTCTCATACCCCGTATTTATGCTCGTCTTTCCGCCTCTCTATTTACATATTTTACGAGCCTCCACACCACTACCCAAATCGTACCCGGACACGGTCTTACTCCTCCATGGGTTGGCCCGCATCGACCGACTTTTCCCCTATCACGGACGCATCCCGACCCTCGGACCGTTGGACGCGTGGCAGGAATCCGGACCCGGACCCAGACGCCTCCATCGACGCAAAGCTGGGTGTCGGACGCACATCCCCCGGCACTACCACGCCAAGAAGGGCCAGGTCGGCGCCGAAGTCAGCAAGCACGCCGACAGGACCAGCCGGCGCCTCCGCCTCCATGCCCGCGGCGCCAGGGGAAGTCGGCGCGTCGGTGGGCGACCTCCCCGCCTCGTCCTCCACTGCTCGGCCGTCATTGGAGTCGGTATCGCGCTCGCTCCCGCCCGGCGACACGAGGCGCACCGTCTTATGGGCACGCCGGTCATCGACGAGCTCTTGCGTCCACTTGCGAAGGTCGCGCCTCAACGCCGAGACGGACAGCTGGAACCCCTGGACGATGCGGTCGCCCAGGACCTCGAGGTCGGCCATGGTGGCTGTCCCCGGCGACCGAAGCCTTCGGCGTGTGCGCGACCGCGCCACGGACGCGCCGACGGTGTCCACCACGTCGTCCTGGTCCGGATCGTCCCCGTCGTCGCCGTCCACGTCAGCGTCTTGTCGCGCCCTCTTGCATGATGTGCCCGACCGGCCGACACTGTGAGAACACCCCACGCGGGTCCGGTGGCAGCGAGCACAGGCAGTCGCCGACCCGGACACTTGTCGAAAACACGGCTGGCCGGAGCGCTCGCACTGCTCACAAGGCTGGATCCGGACGAAGGATGTCAGCGCAGGATACACCCCGGAGCAAGAGGACCTTTGGCCAGGACGTACCGTGTTAAAAGGAGGCCCGACCGCGTCCTTCTCCTCGTCGCCGGTCCCTCGCGCGCCGACGTCCGAAGGCCGCTTCGACCCAGACGCGACCGCTCCCGATGGGCCCTTGCCCTTCGCGGTCGAGGAGGTCGTTCCCGTGCGGCGAACCCCTTCCACCTTCGGCACAACGGGGAGCGAGGCTGCTGTCATGCCGAGAAGAGACGGCCGCCGTCTCCAGATTGCGGGTCGCGGCGTTGCGTCGGCGCACCTCGGCGTCAATGGCCTCCAACCGCTGGCCCGCAGACGCAAGCACCGTCCGCGCCTTCTCCTCCTCCGCGTCCGCGGCGTAGTGCCCGAAGTTCAGTTGGCGCTGGATGGAGGCATGCAGCGTGAACACCTGCTCCCTGAGGTCCCGAAGTTCGCCGAGAGGCTTCGCAGTCAGTCCGTCGGCGGCGGTGGGCGTCATGGGATATCGGACGGTGACGGGAAGCGGGGAGACGAAGAGCGAGAAGTACCGCGGTTCGTGTACGGCGACGGCCGAGCCTTTCGCGGCATCTGACGCTTAGAGTTTGATCCCGCGGCGGATGGAGCTCGGCCCGGTCACGCTATGGTCCGTCTCCCCACGTCCGATCTAACCCGCACCTCCCCTGGCTATTCCCACCTCGGCCACTGGACGGCTAGAAGGGGGGTTATGTTGCGGTCGTTGTCGGGTCCCTCCTCCCCCGCTGTTTCATTTCGCCGTCCCGTGGCCCTCGCACCTCGTCCGGGCGCCCAAACTCCTTGCGCCCGGCCCCGCGGCCCTTTCGTCGGCGCGTCCAAGCGGTCTCTCTGCTCGGCGAGTACCTCGGTCTCTTCCCAGGAGAAGGGTAATACGACGGGAGGTTTCTGGTTTGGTTGGGCTCTATTTATCCCGGGTTTCCTGTCTCGCCGACGACGCCCCGGCGGTCTCTTTCGGCCTGATCTGTGGCGCCCGCGTGGCAACCGGTCAGTGGCGCAATGGGTCCGCGGGTCCCCTCGGCCTTGCTTCTGTAGTATATATATCTTGGCCGTCGCCCCTCTTGTACCTTAGGTTTGGTCTGGTCTATCATACCGCTTATCCGCACCTCCCTCTCCCCACTCATCCCTTCCCCTCGGGCGTCGTCTCGGAGAGTGATATAGCAGTCACCGTGACATATGGAGGAAGATTGGCTCACCCGTGTACTCGGAAAAGTCAACCAACATGCGCGACGCAAATGGCAACGTAGCCGGCACCTTGGGCGCGATTGTCGACCAAGAAGTCATCATCGGAGGACTCAAGTTCTTCATCACCATACACGTCGTCCCGAACGCGCCATTCAGTCTCATTCTCGGAACACCCTTCTGCGCAATCGCCTCGATCGAAATCTCGTACCGCCCTTCGTCCGAAATGGTGCTCAAGATCACCGACCCGAATACGGACAAGACCGTGCTTATTCCCGGATCCGCCAAACCGCGCCGCGCTGTCGCGTTCGCGCGCACTGTAGACTCGCCTAAGGATTTTTGATGCGGAGAGAACGCGCCTCTCCGTTCCGCAATATACAACCCCTGTTCTTCTATGATCGTCTTGTGGGCGTTTTGCAAGATGTTCGCGAAAGGTTCAAGGACCCTGTCATCCTTGCGATGTTTGGGTTCACGCTGCTAATGTCACTTCCCAAAGAGTTAGTTCCCGCTTGGGTTCGCGCTCTTGTTCTTGGGATTGCGGCAGGACCCGCGGGTACCTTGGTTCTTCAGCAGCCGGAGACAGCTGCGAGGATAGAAGAAGTTGTGGAGGACAAAAACCCTCGGCGACGTCGACGGTCGCGCAGAGGTCGCAAGAGAGGTAAAGCAATTGTACCAACCACCCCGACCAATGATGACCCCTCTGAGGGAGGGGATGGTGTACAAGAAGCTTATCCCGACGAGCGGCTTCTCGAGAACCGACTCCGGTATCTCTACGGCTTTGGATTTACGGAACAAAACGGCAACGGAAACGGGACGGCCCAAACAATGCTCATAGAGGATCTGCCTAACCCGGAAACGGAAGGCAAATCGGACGATCAGCCTCAAGATCAGCAACACACAATTACGATGACATCCACGACCATTCCGATTGAGGTCTACACGCTCGATTCGGACAATCGGTTTGCGCAGCCAAGACCATACATCTTTCTCCTCAATGAAGATGGCACCCGAGTCGTCCCGCGAACGGAAGAAGACACATGGGAACACGACGAAGACTTCGCTATGACGGTAACACTGACGATCGGCGACGACGCGCACTTCGCAATGCCTCCACGACCAGTCAAAACGGTACCGCCGCTACGATTGTCACGTGACGCGCGCAGCTTTCGGCACCCGCAAGCTATTCCCATGGGCGTCAGCGAACTCGAGTTTCCGTCACGCAAACCGGCTGGCATTGACACTGGCATCTTCGCAACTGTCTTTAACGTGATGGAACGGAGACAGCCGAAGGGCGAAGACAAACAGCGACCCGGGAACGCGGCAGGACTCGGACGGAGGCCCTACAAGTCCGCGTTACTCAAGGTACACCCGCAGAATGCTCCGATGCCAGAGGAATACCGGATAGTACGACGACGACCGTCTGATCCGCTGATGACCTTGCCAGTAATCGGCGCCAAACCCGCGGATTTCGTGCCCACGGCATATATGACAACGGAACGAATGGCCGTCTTCAAGATTGAGGACTCTGCGCATTTGTGGGACGAGGAAAAGAAGCTGCTCAAAGCTATCGTCGCTGCCAATGAAACCGCGTTTGCATGGACAGAGGCGGAACGAGGTCGCTTTCGATCAGACTACTTCCCGCCTGTCAAACTCGCCGTGCTTCCGCATGTGCCATGGACCAAACGTCATGTGCCGATACCACCCTCTATTCGCGACAGTCTCATCGAGCTGTTAAAGGAGAAGATCAAAGCCGGCGTATATGAAGAGTGCAACTCCTCGTATCGCAACAGTTGGTTCTGCGTCGTGAAGAAAGATGGCAAGAGTCTTCGCATAGTGCATGATTTGCAGCCGCTTAACGAGCATACCATTCGGGATGCGGGTCTCATTCCCCAGCCTGATGAGTTCTCGGAAGAGTGCGCGGGATTTACGCTATTGTCGGTACTCGACCTATTCTCATCTTACGACCAGCAACTGATTGATGAGGCTTACCGTGACCTGACGGCGTTTCAAACACCTGTCGGGGTACTACGGAACGTTGGATTGCCAATGGGGTACACGAACTCAGTTCCCATTCAGCAAGCAAACGTAACCTTCATCCTGCTCGACGAGATTCCGCGATTCGCGAACTGCTTTATCGACGACGTTGTCGGGAAAGGCTCGCGGTCGTACTACAAAAACGACGACGGGACGTACCAGACGCATCCGGACAACCCGGGAATACGGCGTTACGTATGGGAACACGCGATGACGCTAAACCGGATCCTTCATCGTTTGAAGAAGGCGGGTGCTTCCGTTTCGGGAAAGAAGGCAATCATTGCACAGCCTGAGGCAGTCATTGTGGGGTATCGTTGCAACTTCGAAGGGAGACATCCTGAGAAGGGAAACGTCAAGAAGATACTCGACTGGCCGACACCGCAGAATGTGACACATGTGCGCGCTTTTCTTGGGACGTGTGGCGTATCGAAACTCTGGATCAAAGACTTCGCGCGTGAAGCTCGGCCGTTGTACCAGCTCACAAAGAAGGACGCAGAGTTCGAGTGGACTCCTGAGTGCGATGCAGCGATGCAGCGGCTCAAGAAGTTGGTCACGGAAGCCCCAGGACTCAAGCCGATTGACTACGCGTCATACAACGATGTCATACTCGCAGTCGACTCGTCCGTCATTGGTGTTGGCTACATTCTGCTACAACTAGGCGACGACAAGAAGCGGTACCCATCGCGGTATGGATCCATCACGTGGAACGATCGCGAAAGTCGCTATTCGCAGGCGAAACTCGAACTACATGGGCTGTTTCGATCATTAAGGGCTGTGCGCGCATACATTTATGGCGTACACTCCTTGGTGGTAGAAGTCGACGCGAAGTACATCAAGGGAATGCTCAACAACCCGGACATGCAGCCCAACGCGACTATCAACCGTTGGATTGCGGGCGTTTTGTTGTTCAACCCGAGAATAGTGCATGTCCCTGCGACGAAACACACGGGAGCGGACGGACTTTCACGAAGACCGGCAGCACCTGAAGACGAGGACGAGCCCGACGATGCAGACGAGTGGTTGGACAAGGCTTTGGGATTTGCGATAGAACTCGAAAACGCGCGAAGACCCGTCTTCGATCACGTGTTTGAGAGCACTCCACGACTCGCAAAGGCGTTGGGAATTCAGCTCAACGTGCCCCAGCGGCCACGTCATCAACAGGAAGTCTTCATTTTCGACGTATACGCGACGCTGCGTAGTGGTGCGAGGACGCAACCATCCAAAGTACCCCGCGGAGAGGAGTCAGACTCCGACAAAAACGCGCGCGAAAACGACGAAAATGAAGATTCTGGCGACGAATCCGTCTCAGGCGAGGAGGACGAACAAGAGCAGCAAGAAGGACGTCCTGCAAGTCCCGAACGCGAAAAGGAGCAATCGCAAGAGCCAATGCAAGAGGCGAACACGGAAACTCGAATTCGGGAAATAGCAACAGAACCCGAAGGAGAAGTCAAGATTCCTAGAGGCGCAAAAGGACGACGACGCGACAAAGAGCTACCGACCATCTTCAAGTTCCTACAGTCGGGCGACCGCGACCCGAATATGCCGCGCGACAAGTTTCACGCGTTGGTACGCAAGGCATCTCAGTATTTCGTACTTGGCGACGTACTCTACCGGCGAAGCGAAGACGGAAGGCACAAGGCAGTGGTATTCGACAACGACAAGCGACTAGAGAAGATGAAGCTCGCGCACGATGAACTTGGGCACAAAGGATACTTTCCGGTTCGCGCACACGTGCGAGAACGGTATTTCTGGCACGATATGGACACGGACATTCGCTGGTATCTACGCACTTGTCATCAGTGCCAGATTCGCCAATTGGGGCACCAGCGGATTCCGCAAACGGTGCCATTCGTACCCGGCCTATTCTTCAAGTGTCATATTGACGTGATGCTCATGTCGGTAATGTCCGAAGGCAAGAAGGCGTTGGTGAAGGGCAGATGCGCGACAGCCAGCTTCCCGGAATGGAGAGCTCTCGCGAAAGTGACTGGCGTCACTCTCGGGCGATTCATTTTCGAAGAGATACTTTGCCGCTGGGGAGTTCTCGCAGAAATCGCTACCGATAACGGCGCGGACGTCGTAAAGGCAGTCGATTATCTCAGTGAGAAACACGGGATCCGTCATATTCGCATATCAGCGTACAATTCGCGAGCAAATGGCATAGTCGAGCGCAAGCACTTTGATGTGCGCGAATCACTCATGAAGGCGTGTGGTACCGAACCACAGAAGTGGGCCTCTAAGGCACACTCAGTCTTCTGGGCGGAACGCGTGACGGTAAAGAAGCACCTCGGAATGTCACCGTATCGAATGGTACATGGATGCGAGCCCGTGCTCCCTCTCGATTTCGAACAGGCGACCTGGCTTGTCCCGCCAATGCAACCCCCGATGACAACGGAGGAGCTTATTGCAACACGGGCGCGTCAGCTGGAGAAACGAGACGAGGACATTGCTGCGATGAGGGAGCGAGTGCGGCAGTTCCGCGCAAAAGCGGCTGAGCGTATGCTCAAGAGCTATCACGGACTCAAAGCACCGGACAACATTGCGCCAGGCACGCTCGTACTGGTCAAGAACTCGAGAATCGAACTAGAGCATAATCGGAAACCAAAACCGAGATGGCTAGGGCCGTTTATTGTGCTCAGGAGACATTCGGGAGGATCATACATTTGTGCGGAACTCGACTCTGCAGTAATTGTGGATTGAATTGCGGCAGCACGTGTACGCCTCTATCACGCTCGTGCAAATGTGCGTTACAACGTCAAGCAAATCGTGGAGAATACGCCGCAATACGTTTGGGAGCAGGCGAACGCGCCGCAACCAGTCGACGACGAAGAAGATGAAACCGAGCTCGACGCCGACCACGGGACCAACGACAATTAACGAAGTTCATCCATGCCAACACTCTCGGCTCGGCAAAAATATTTATTTTCGACTTTTGTTACACTCAGTAAGTAGTTCCGGAGCCTTTTTGCACTCATTTTTGCGTTTCAGACTTCAAGTTCACTCTGTACAACAAAGACGAGACAAGTTCGATGTGATTGCGGGCGACTTTGGTCGCGAACGAGTACAAAAGGGGCGCGGAGGCCAATTCGGCGAAAAACGACATACGGGACGCCACATGCGAAACGCGAGAAGCTACCTACGGGACACTCAAGAAGCCTTGCTCATCGGACGCGAGGGCACCTGCGGGGTCGCCAAGGGGGCGAGCTCGTCGACGAGCTCTCCTTCGGCATCAGCCTCAGTGCCGGCGGCGATGGCGCGCTCCCGCGCGAGCTTCGCGTGGATTTCCTTCATTTCCTGCGCGAACCCGGGCAGGGTGGCACGGATCTCCGACAAGTCGAGTTCGAGGGCCTTGAGGCGCGTCGAGTGTTCCGTGAGGAACGCGAAGGGCATCATGAGAGCGTTGACGAGCTCCTCGTCGCGCTTGAAGAAGTGCTTGAGCAGCAACTCGAAGTCGAGGTAGCCTGTGTTGCGCGCGATGTTCTCCTGAGACGAGGGCGACACCCTGTACGGCACGAACTTCTCGTCGCGCAGGAATGGCGGCGCGAGGATGTCGGGCTTGAAGTCCGAGTCCGTCTTCGTGCGCTTGCGGGGAGAGAGCGTGGACGAACCCGCGATCGGCGACGAGTCGCGCTTTCGCTTCTGCAACACGTGATCAGTGGGATATCGAGGCGCGGGAAAGTCGAGGACGAACCGAGGCGCTCTCGACGTACTCGTCACCGTCCTCGGGCTCCGGCGTGGGCGTGTGCTCGGCCTCCTCGTCGCAGAGCGTGAAGCAGACGCGCTTCGAACCGTGGCTGCGCCAGCAGGCGTAGCAGGCCTTCGTGTCCGCCCACTGGAGGCAGTTGCGCCACTGGAAGTTGGGCGCGACTTGAGAGCGACTCTCCCCTAAGCCGCGGCACCACTCGCAGAGGAAGGCGGACATGATGGTCGTCGACGTGTGCGGGTAGAACGAGAGCATGAGGAGCTTCTTCTCCTCGGGGAACTGGCGCAGCGGGGAAGGCATCTCGTCGAGCTCGACGCCGAGGCTACCGTACAGCGAGCGGATCGTAAGCAGCGCGTTGCGGTGCGCAGAGCCGAAATCGAAAGTGTACGCCCCGAGATCGAGGAGGCGAGTCGCTTGCCGCTTCCAGTGATTGTAGGCGCAAGCGGGACGAGGGCCCTGGTCGTTGTGGCAAGCGCCGGCCGCGAACTTGTATGCCAGAAAGAGGCGCGCAAGGAAGATAAAGGCGGGGCGGTGCTCCTCGTCGAGCTCCTCGTAGCACTCGGAGGGGATGACGCAGTACGCGGCCAACATGAAGCAACACACGGGTTCCGAGTCGTCGTCGTAGCCAGCGATCTGCGAGACCGTCAGCATAAACGTGCGCTTCCAATATCGTACCACGTACCGGGAAGTTGTGGGAGGTATCCGCGGAATGGATTCTCTAGAGGAAGCGGATGGCTAACAAGGGCCGAGCAGGTGCAGACAGGGAGCGCCCGTCAGAGGTCAGGAGACCGCTGTCAGGCGTCAAGGGCGGCAGAGGCTAGTGTTCGAGGGCTTGTAGCGCTCGAAGGTAGCAGATGACAAGTACTCGCGGGCTCACAGTGCACGGGGCGTCGTGCGCTGGGTGAGGGTTGTGCGAGTAAAATGTCTAAGTGTGTATTCCTAATACGGCCAAACATCGGGACTAAGACGGCGGATGTATCTACGAACAATTGGTAAGACCTACTCCTTACAGAGCCCCCCAGAGTAGTGCATCAGCCACGGTTCTTGCTAGAGCCACTGTCCTTGCCACCGTTGCGGCCGTTACGCCGGCCCCCATTAGCCAAGAAGTCTCCGCGACGCAGTATCTCGCGGAAGGCGGGCCGAAGACGAAGAACGCCCAGCGTCGGGTTATCCATCATGTCGCGCAGGTGCTGCTGGAACCAGGCTTCGTGTCCGTCGGTCCAGATGCCCTGCCACCAGTTGCGAGAGAGTACGACGAGGTCAGGCCAGATAGACTCGGTACTGTCGAGCATCTCGCCGCGTAGCGTGTCTTCCTCTTCGACGGACAGCCAGTCGTCCACCGCGGGCACCAGGCGGCCGTTCTCATGGCGCGTAGTGACGCGACGAGAGCCCTCCTCCCGGACCTCAGCGGACGGGCCAGCGAGCGCGTGGTCGATGGTCAAGCCTCCCCACCTAGCTATACGCCAGATGAGGCCACCTCTAGCCAACGCGGCGCGCGCGTGCGGTCGATTGAGCACAAGGTGGACGCCCCTGGCCCAGACCTGGTAGCGCTGCTCGCGGGGCGTATCCCTCGTGATGCGATATTCCACTGGCACGATATGCGCTCCCTCGTCGCCGGACGGGACGCGTTCGTGTTCGGCCGTACGAGCGCTGCGGCGGGGAAGTAGCCTGTCTAGCGGGAAGGTCGCCGCCGTCATGTACGCCATACCGCGCTGGTAGACGTACTCCAGACGGTCAACTGCTGTCGGCAGGTTCCCTTGACCGATCTGCACGAAGTAGCTATTGGCGGCAGTCGACTCCGAGCTTTCCTCGATCAGCAACGTCCAGTCCTCGCGACCCTCTCCTTGACGCCTGGCGGCCGGGACGAGGGCGCCGTTGTCCGCCGCGTTCGCCGGCCCTTGCAGGAAGTCATATAACTGGGGTAAGGGGCCCGCCGTTACATCCATATTTGGTGCTGGAAGCTGGAACTCGTCCATGCCCAGCCGCTCGGCGAGTGTACGGGGCGGCGGAGCTTGCACGCGCCTCGACAAGCGCTGCGCGAGGGGCGAGAGGCTTCGTTCCTCACGTAGGTTGTCCGTGATGCGGTGCAGCAGCTGAGGTAAGTGAACAACGGTTTCGGCCGCGACGACGCTGGAGTTCGGACTGAAGTCGTCCGTATCCATAGTGTCTTCAGACGAGCTGTCCCCGAGACTGATAGGGGTCGACCCTCTCGCGTGCTGCTCCAGCGGAACGGTAGCGGCGGGCTCGCCCTCAGGGTGCGCGGGCGGCGACCGGTCAGGGTCCAAGTCTCGTAGGATGTGGAGGTCGCGGTCGTCGGCAACGTAAGGGGAGCCATCCAAGTTCGTGGCAGCGACAGGCGGGACGCGAACCGTTTCGAAGTGATTGACGATGCGTTGGGCGGACGGTCCAGGACGCCCAGCTCGAGTGCGGCGCGGCGTCGCAGGGGGACAGTAGCGGGGATCGCCCGGCGAAGGAGCTTCAGGCGGCGCGAGATCGGCCAGGAAGGGCAGCGCTTCGTACTCGGCGCGCCAGCGATAATATACTGGTACACCGTCGAGCATGAACTGGCGAATCGTCCCGGCATGCTCGATTACGTCGTCGAACCACGCGCCTTGCGGGCAAGCACCGAAGTACTGCTGCTGCCGCAGTTGCTCCAGCCTCGCGCCCGTCCCGAGCCGGAGGGCCCTGGCTGCGAGACGAGCGACGAGCTCGTAGATGACGTGCGCGCGCCGCGATAGCAGCGAGTAGACCCACATAGCCCATCGGTCGTGCAGGACAGCGATATCCTGCGCGCCGTCATACACCAAGCGGCTCACGACGGGTAGGATCCCTCGTCGGTGAGCGGGGAATGCCAGCGGTATGAGCAGATCGTCAAACTGTTCCTGCTGCTCCATTTCGCGACGCGCCGCGTCCGCAACCCAAACCCATGGTTCCTCAGGATCCTCGTTCGTCTGTATGGCTGGGAGGCGATGCAAAACGGAATCGAGGCCCATGCGCGGGCAGGGCCCCATGCCGTTCCAGATATTGGCGGCGTAAGGACGGACGGGGTTGCGCGGATCGTACCAATCGGCCATCCATGGCCACATACGCATGTTCTCGCGCTGCCCGTATACTGTAACGAAACGCCCGTGGCGGTCGGGGCAGCCGCAGGGCCGGGGGCCACGTTCGGTAGGAGGGAGAGGCATGCGGCGGGTCGGCGAGTTCGGCGAGATCCAGGCTTCGTCAGCTGAAATCCATCGACGGACGAAGAACCGATTTTCGTTGTAGAAGAGTCCGAGGTTGGGGACGTCGTCGACAGCCCACGATTCAGGCAGCCTGGCGTTCGGCGGGTCCGGGATGACAGAAGTGGTGATGCCCTCGTCCTCGTCGATCATGGGCGCGATCGCGGGGAGGTTGCGGTTCGGAGTCTGGGGAGAGTCGTCGGGGTTGGCTATCGAGAGCGTCGCCATGAAGCCAAGCCAGAAGAGGATGAGGACGGCGAGAGCGGGCGAGCGCGAAGGGGTCGTCATCGTGGAGGAATGGAGTAGGAGAGAAGAGCAAAAAGCGGAGTCTAAACTATTGTAACTATGCGTGCTTAATGGAGAAGTCGTACGAGCGTCCGCTAATGAGATATAGAGAAGAGAGAGAATCTGCGGAGCGAAGATAAGGAGGAGGGACATGGGTAGCATAGCCTAGTAAGAGGAATGGGAAGCATGCGAGGGACGGCTTTATATGCCGTGTGCCCGCCGATAGTCGATCAGCACGGCTGGCGCGTCTCGCAGCTCGCGAGCCGTGAGCCAGCTGTCGTGTTCCGGACCGTACCCCACCCAGCGAGTGAGATACTCCATCTGTTTCCGCGAGCGGTTGCGTCGGTGGGCTACGATTTTCTCGACTTCGTATACCTCCTCCGCGAGATCGTCCCATCGTGGATTTGGCAAACTAACTCGGTGGCCAAAATGTTTCGGTGAAGGGAAATATTTTTTGAGATGGCTGGCGTGAATTACGTTGGACATCGGGAAGCTGGGCGGCAAGTTGATGCGGTAGGTGGCGTCGCTAACGCGTTCTTGTACGGTGAAGGGGCCGAAGGCGCGCTGTAGCAGCTTCTTGCCTTCACCTTGCGTTTCAACCAGCTCGAGCGAGTGCGGCTTGAGCAGCACGAGTTGGCCTGGTTCCAGCGCGAAGTCGTGACGCCCAGCGTTGTAGGCTTGCGCCTGGCGATGTTGCGCAGCTGCGATAGCATCGCGCGCGGCATGGCGATGGTTCTGCATGGCGATTAGGAAGTCATCAGCCTCCTTATGAGCAGTCAGATGGCGCGGGATGTCGCCCCTGCGTCCCGGAGCGAATAGGTCCACCGCGCTGCGAGGTTGGTATCCGTACAGGGCTGAATACGGCGAAATCGTCGTGGATTTGTGGACGGTAGAATTGTACGCAAATTCCATGGAGGGCAGCCACTTGTCCCAAGCCTCGGGGTCCGTTGCGACGTAATGCCTGAGCATGGTTTCGAGCGTGCGATTCGTGCGCTCTGTCTGGCCGTCGTGCTGAGGATGGTGAGCCGAGGACAGCAACATGTGGACGCCTAGGTGCTTGGTTAAAGCCTCGAAGAAACGCGAGAGCCAGCGTCCGTCGCGGTCGGCAATGAATTCCTTGGGCAGTCCGAATCGACACATGACTTCTCGGACGAATAGCCGGGCGAAACCCTCGGTATCCAGCCCGGTGTCGGTTGGAATAAATTGAGCATGTTTGGTGCAGAGATCCACGACGACGAGTATCGCGTTATGAAGTCCCGACCAAGGCAAGCCGGTGATAAGGTCGAAAGAAATGCGCTCGTAAGGTAATGCCGGAATATTGTGCGAGCGCAGAAACCCGTGCTTCGTATTACTGTCGGATTTGTTCTTCTGGCAGACGTCGCAAGTCGCGCAGAACGAGACTACGTCGGTGCGCATGCGGGGCCAGTAGAACTGTGCTGACATACGGAGGTACAGCTTCTCCGCGCCCGCGTGCGCTGTCTCGAAAGCGGATTCATGCAGCTGTTTCAGTAGCGCTGATTGCTCGCTCCGTGGAACGCACAAGCGGGGCATCAGGTCTGCGTCTCTGAAGAAGAGCAGACCATCGTTGCCTCGGTAGAAACGGTTACCGGCGTACCACGAGCGTTCGTCGGAGGCGTAACCCTTGCCTTTGAACGCTGGGTCGCGGTCGTACCCCGCAGAATAACGCTTCTTGAGGTCACCGTTCATCGAGACGAGCAGAGTGGGTGGAGGGTTCGCGGCCTTCCACTCCAATTGGTCCTCATAGCGCAGGCCAGCCGCTTCAGTGTCGGGCCTCCCCTCGCGATTCGGCTGCGAGGGCTTGATGGATGGTACGTTCTCACTCGGGATGTCGAGCGAGAGAGGATCGTCCTTGCGCAGGGATGGACCCTCTGCGCGTGGTTTCGATGGATCCAAGTCGGCTCTCGCTCTCGTTTCGGCGAGCTTCTTCTTCTGTCTCCTTGTCAGGACAGTGTGTGCGCGAGCAGATAGGGCGACTGGTTCAGCCAGATTGTCGAGGGATGACGCGAAGAAGACTGTTTCCATTCTGGCAGCCGGTTTGTTGCCCGCCACCCGCTCCAATAGTTCAGCAGCGTCGACGTCTGTTTGAATCGCCGGGATGGTGTCCTTTGCAGGACTGATAAAGGCTGGCGGGCTCCGCACTCCTTCGCTGTCTCTGGGTAGCCTGGAGAGCGGATCGACATTAGAGTGGAGTCTTCCTGCTCGATGAACGATCTCCAGGCCGGAGAACGCAGAGAACACCGCCCCCCAGGCCGCTAGCCGTCTATTAGTATTTTCCCAGGTTCGAGCCCATTGTAGGGCAGCGTGGTCAGTGACAAGGATGACCGATTCGCCTTCGACGAAAGGCTGGAATTTGATCAGTGCTTCTTTAGCTGCCAGACCTTCGCGTTCGGTCGCTGAATAATTCCGCTCAGCGCTCTTGAAGGTCCTACTCCAGTAGCATACGACTCTTTCGACGTGGACTTCAGTGTCGTCAAGGTTATTGGCCCAGGTACCGGGCTCGGGAACGTCTTGCAACTTGGTCGAAAGTTTCGAGCAGAGCAGCGGGACCGGCTCTTTGTTGTCGAAGGCTCGTCGCAGGCGGTCATAAACTTGGGTACCCACCAGGTCGCCGATGCGGATAGGTTGTATCTGCTGCAGACAAGCGCCTAGCGCCTCGTCTGACGCGTCGGTATATAGGCGGTACGTCCTGCCCCTGATCGGATGGCCCAGAACAGGGGCTTTCTGCAGCGCGGTTTTGGCTTCGTCGAAAGCGTGCTGCTCCTCGTCACCCCAACGCCAGGCTACATCCTTCCGTAGCAGCTTGAAGAGAGGCGCCACTACGAAGGAGTAATATGGGATAAACGCCTGAAAATAGACTACCATTCCCAAAAAGGTTTGCAGTGCGCTGAGCTTCGCGGGCGGTAGCAAGTCGACGATAGCCGCGACTTTCTCGTCGTGCGTGGACAACCCCAGTCGCGAGACCTTGTGTCCGAGCAGCAGGATGGACGAATAGAAGAAATGGCATTTCTTGAGAGAAAGGGTAAGGCCCGCTTTCTCGATGGCCGACAGGACTTTGTCGAGGTGCTCCAAGTGCTCGCCATACGTGGCTGAATACACGACGATGTCGTCGATGTATACCAGAGTGAAGATCCACAAGAACGGCGAGAGGATGTGCTGCATTACGCGTTGAAATATCGCGGGACCATTGCGCAGGCCGAACGGCATTCTCTTGAACTGGTAGAGGCCTTTATGCGTTCGGAAGGCCGTCTTTTCAACGTCGTCAGGGTTGATTTCCATCTGGTTAAATCCTGCGAGCGCATCGAGCGACGACAAGACTTGAGCACCCGAAAGAGCTGATAGGATATCGGACTGGCGAGGGATAGGGAATTCATCTGCTATCGTGACCGCGTTGAGCTTGCGATAATCCACGCAGAACCGCGGCTTCGCGTTCCGGAACACGATGACGACGGGCGCAGCCCACGGACTGATAGATTCTTCCACCACCCCGAGCTGAAGCCAACTCTCGAGTTGCTCCTCGATGACCTGCTTCTTCTCAGGCGACGCGCCGTGCATGGGCACAGCGATGGGCTCCACGTCCGGCTTCGTTCGTATGCGCGCGTTGACGCTAAGATGGCCCAACCGTCCGTCAAGCCCGAACGCGAGCTGATGTTTATGAAGCATATCCATCGCCTTAACCCTGACATCTTGGGGAAGGTCGGACGACAAATCTAGGAGCTTATCGAAATCCGCCAAAGAATAGATGGTCGGGTCGGGCGCGTCGGCGGTAGAAGGCGGCTCTAGTTCGTCAGTCTCGTCCGCAACGTCAGGAGGCTTCTTCGGTTCGTCAGGAAGCACCGGGACGTCCTGCGCGCGTGCGTCAGTCTTGTCGTTGCCTGCAGCAAGGGGTTCAGAAGCTGTATCGCTGTCTTCTGGGCCAGCGCTGGCTCTGCAGGCGAAAGCATGCATCGCGCGTTCCTCGTCCGAGCGGGAGTCCAATTCTTTCACCAGCGTCGCAAGGCCCTGCGCCTGCGCCAGCCGTGCGGACCGTTCGGCTTCGTCCCTGGGAACAAGGAGCGACGAAGCTGGGTCTTTGGCGAGACCGAGTAGCGTTCCGGAGCTGACTAACCACGGGCGGTTGGTCGGATTAGAAACCGCGATAGCAGAACGGCGGGGCCGCAAAAGACCATTCTCGTCCGTTACCAAGCCTTGCGCAGTGGAGATTAAGCAGTTGGCGACCGTCAGGAAGGTGTCTTCGCCGACGCAGATAAGATTTCTCTCCACGAACCACTCGCGGTCGCGCGGGAGTTCACTGGCGTAGTCAACTAGCGCAGTCGAGTTGGCACTGACGATAGTGTCCTCGTAGGCTCGAAGTTCTCCGTTGCCTGATGCCTTCTTGCGACGATGGCGAGCGGCTTTGGCTCGACGGTGTTCCTTCGCTCGGATGAAGAAGGCGGCACGCGGGTCGGTCACCGTGAAGCTGCGCGCTAGAGCAGACGCCGCGCGAACGGGCGGGAAAGACGGGCTCGACTTCGAGACGGAGGAAGCGGCGAAATGGTAACCCGAGTCGCTGACCTTGACGCGCGTGCCTTTGACCACGTTGCGGAGGACTTGTAATTCGTAATTAAGGTGCCAATCCTCGCCTAGCAAGAGGTTGACCGCCATTTTGGGAACGACGTACGCTTCGACGTCGAACTCCAACGTGGCTCCATCTTCAGCTCGAATGAAGACCGGAAGTTTCACAAATCCTTCAATGTCGCAAGTCTTGGTCGTTAACTGCGCAATTTGCACGTTGAGTCCCTTCCTGATTCTAGGAGGATTTTTCAACGACGACAGGAAACCCTTGTCGATAAGGGATAGGCTAGCGCCTGAGTCGAGCGTAAGGTCCGCGATTTTGTCGTCCAGCGAACCAAGACGGCCTCGGCACGTCAGCACCGATATACCCACTGACGAGCGTCCGCTGGGGGTCAAACGGCGCAGAGGCATGCGAAGCACGCAATCAGGAGTCGGAGCGTCTGGGTCGCGCACGGGTACATCCCGAGCGGGAGGTCCAGCAGCGTCCGCTATGTTGACGGCAGCTAATAGGGCTTGCGCAAAGACGGCTGCCTGTACTGACGGACCGCCGTCTGGGAAGTCGTCGCTCGAGTCCTCTTCGTCTGAGTCGCTTGTCGCCAGCAAATCCGGAAGGTCATCCCTTTCCGTAACTACGTATTGAGCAGGGACTGGGGCGTTGTCAGGAGCAGCTCGCGGACTGGCGGGAGAACCTTCGTCGTCTGAATCCTCCTCCTCCGTGTCGCTGCTCGCTAGTAGGTCCGGAAGGTCATCCCTTTCCGGCTCATACGCGGCAGCGGTGGCTGCAAGGGCATCGGCTGGGGACAACGCACTGGAGACGAATGCAGGTCGATGATCAAGAGGTTTAGGATCCGAAGCTGACTCAGATCCTATTTCATGTAGTAGTCCTGGTCCGCTCCAAGTCTCCCTGCTGCTAATGAACGTAGCTTCTGCATCTTCTACTTCTTCTAACCCGGGTTTTACGCCGGTGGCCAAAGGAGCGAGGTCAAAGGCCGCCGAGGCGCCCATTGCGTCGTACGAAGAGAAAGCGAGTTCATTGGAGTATAACGTGTAGACAGCGTCGTACATTTTTTCCTCTTCAGGAGTGCGGTCCATCGAGAACAGGACGTTTTGCTTCTTCCGGGCTAGGTACGAAGGGAAATGCCCACAGTCGCGATCCCAGTGCTTCGCGCTGTCGCAAACTTTGCACGGCGAGGGCGGCGGTCTTTTGCTGACGACGCTGCTCGTCAGGAAAGGATACCCCCCCACTGGCGGCGGACGGGTTTTCCCTCCGTTCGCCAGTACAGCGAAGGCTGACTGTAAGACGGCAGCGCTGGCGCCGACGATTTCTGGCGTCTGCTCCGGCGTCTGGTCCAGGAGGGCAGCGTCGTCGTGCATGTTGAAGTAAACGTCGTCGGCCGAGACAGCTACGTGCGCAGAACGGAAGGGTTTCGCGGGCGGCGCAGTCTTGTAGGGGTTGCCGTTGGTAGTCGGGCGCCACACGGACCTCTTCTGCGAAATTTGCGCCTCCAGGGCTTCGAGCCTGTCGCGAATCGCGGCGGCGTCGTGCCCCCCACTCGACGCGGCGTGGGCAGAGGACAGCGCGTCGGCCATATTCTTGACGCGCGTCATCAGAATGTCGGTGTTGACAATGTTATGTTCGCCAATGACGAACGACCATTCGGCCGGTGCGTTCGCCATGACTTGGGCGACCATTCTCTCGGGCGGAAGGTCAAACAGAACACGCGCCAAGAAGATACGACGGTTGATATACTCGAATGGGGTCTCGCGCTCGTGGTTGCGCTGCCGGAAGTGCATAGCTGCGAATTCAATGCCTTTCTTCTGGGCCCATGGAGCCGACAGGAAATTCCTTCGGATGCCGGCGAGGAAGGCGAAGAACGACTGCTGCATTTCATCGCGCTCGAGGTCTGACAGGTTGGACCACCACATAGCCGCGGGTCCGCTCCAGCGAAGGGGAGCGGCTTCGGCGAGCTGGTTGATGAGGTCGCCGTTCTTGCCCACGCGAGCCCATTCGTTCAGCGAGTTGAAGTAGACCAAGGCGCTCTCGTCGTGGCCGTCCCAGGCTGGCAGCTCGTCGCGTTTGACCCGAGTGTCGATGGAGAGCCCAGCGTTGCGGCGGCCGTAGCGGTCGTTTTCCTGACCGTAGCCGTCGTCAGGGTCGCCGTCCGGGTCGTTAGGACGGTGGGGAGGCCCGCCACCGCCTCCTTGGCCAAAATTACGGCGTGGTCCATTGCGAGACTCGTCGCGACGGCCACGAAAACCACCGCGTCTACCGCCGCCGTTCCCGCCGCCGCCTCCTTCGTCGTCTCCGTCATCATCGTCGTCACCTCCTCCACCTCCGCCACCAGCGCCCCCCTGCTCGAACCTTCCCTTAGCGAAGTGAGGAGGCGTGGCCCTTCCTGCCATGCGGAACGGGTTCGGGGATTTGGCAGTGGCTGGCGCGCCGGGAGTGGCAACGCGGGTGGCGGCTTCAGCGTCGACGAGCTGACTCATGAAGACGGGGTCCAAGGGAGCTGGTTGCGTTCGGGCCACCGCGACGACTGCGTCCAGCGTATGTGTCTGCTGGCTCGGCGGAACAGCGGGCAATTGTTTCATGTAGGAAGGCGAACCTAGGCCGGTGAGCGCGTCACCCCAGGCGGAGAAGTCGAGGGGGTTGCGCGCCGAGGTCTGGCGACGGCCACCCTGCTTCTGTTTTGGGCCGTAAAACGAGTCTGGCTCCTCGCGCATCATTTTCGACATCGCCACTGAATCCTTAGTCGTCCACGCGCCGGGCGTGGCGGCGACTTGGCGAATGGTGGGGGAAGCAGCAGCCGAGCGCGCTGGCGAGGTAGCGTTCGTAGCCGCGCGAAACGACGCCTCCATAAAACTGTTAAAGTAACCCTGGATAGAGACGTCCAGAGGGCCTGGCAGAGGCGGCATCTCGCTCTCGGGCACGAGCTCGAGCATGACGTTGAGGAAGACGTCCGCGAACGTCACCCATTCGGTCAGGCGTTTGAAGGCACGGACGGCGTCGCCGTACTTGTCGAAGTCCGAATTGCAGAGTAGCGCGAGGGGCTCGTCCCACTCGTCAGCCAGCAAGCGCTTCGCCTCAGGAATGGCGAGCGTGACGTACGCTCGACCGATGAATACGTGCAGGTGGCCGATAGCCGTTTCAAACTGCCCGATAATTCCCAGGATGAAGCTGTAGCGCGTCCCCGACTTCGCGAAGTACTCTAGGCACGGCTGGAGGACCCTAGCACGCGAGATGAGCACTTGAGGTGTTTCTTCAAGTACCGTAGTTCCTTGCGTGCCGTCGCTCGCGACCTCGTCGCTGACGTCGACCGCGACCTTGATGGCGGCGTACTCGACGATAATGGCGTCCCTAGCCAGCTGACCCGGCGTGGGCGCGACCGTCGGCGTGACTACGCGGTTCTGACGAGCCGGTGTCACCGTTTCTGTGCTATCATTCCCCGTCATAGTAGCTGGCGGGGCGGAGGGCGTAGCGCGAGGCGGCATGGCAGCGGCGACGCGAGCGAGACGCGCGGTCGGCGTGTCAAGAGGATTACGAGCACGAATGGGCACAGGAGCGGCGATCCCTACTCCTAGAGTGCGGGTCGTGCGGTATAGAGAAGCGCGCGAAGGAGCCTGGGGTCGCGCGGAATCTGCAGCGAAAGCAGACGCGTTCGAGGATGGCGCAGGCTGTGCGCGAAGGGGCGTATGAAGACCGGGATCCGTCGGGAGCCCGTGGTTATGAACTTGAAAGTCGGGCGTGTGCGAGTTCGAACGGGCGACGTCAATATCGCCAGTAGGTGGTATATTGGGATTCGTAGACGTAGTCGGAGGAACGCCCCGACTCATTCACTTTTTTTTGCTTGGTAACGAGATTTCTGGAGGATGCCTGACGCTGCTGGTCTGGCTAGCCGATCCGGATTCGTCCACCTCTGTGGGAGGTATCCGCGGAATGGATTCTCTAGAGGAAGCGGATGGCTAACAAGGGCCGAGCAGGTGCAGACAGGGAGCGCCCGTCAGAGGTCAGGAGACCGCTGTCAGGCGTCAAGGGCGGCAGAGGCTAGTGTTCGAGGGCTTGTAGCGCTCGAAGGTAGCAGATGACAAGTACTCGCGGGCTCACAGTGCACGGGGCGTCGTGCGCTGGGTGAGGGTTGTGCGAGTAAAATGTCTAAGTGTGTATTCCTAATACGGCCAAACATCGGGACTAAGACGGCGGATGTATCTACGAACAATTGGTAAGACCTACTCCTTACAGAAGTGGGAGAGAATCTCATGCTCGTTCTTGCCGGTGCGAATGGCCGTGAGGAATAGCACGAACTTGTTGGCGTCAAGGAGAGCGTCGCGGCGCGGCTGGTCGCCGTGGCAGCAGACGAAGGACGAAGGAAGCGAAGAGTCCAACACGGGCGGGTCGTCAGGAGCGTTCCAGTATTCAGCGAGGGCCGCGATATCCACGGGCTCGGGCTCCTCCACGGGCGGAGGCGGTGGTTCCACAGCGCGCGCGCGACGACCACCAGCCTTGGCCTTGGCCTTGCCCTTGCCGTTCTTCGGGGGTCCCGTCTTCCGAGAGCGGCGGCTGGACATGAGGGAAAACGCAATGAGAGCAAGGCGGGACAGGAACCAACTTATATCCTCAGACAGGGGGTATTCAGTTCTAGCCCTTCACAAACGACTTGGACGAATTCGGGACGGTCAGTACGGTTTGCCGTGCAACTGCAGCCTCAGAACAAGCAGCCTGCGGTCCCGAATGTTCCACGCAACGAGTGCCATTCACCCGAGTCAACTTCAGCAAACTCAACTCGCGACAAACACGTGGCAGTGCAAGAAATCAATGCTATTCCGCGGGAACACTTCCAAGAACATGTCAACTGTCAAACAACTCGACCCTGAGGCGCCGGCGCCGCGTTACTCCGGATGGCCGAACATCGGGACACTGGACCGCCACGCACTCGGATCAGCAATCAAGTCGCGAATACGAAGACGGAACGTACTCAAAAGTCAAGGCCTCGAAAGCGTCAGTGTGTTCACCAGTGGCGTACAGGCCGCCGTTAATGTTCTGACGCGAAAGAACGTCGTGGACGATCTCGGCACGGATGTCTTCAGGGATGAAGCCGTCAGTACGGGAGAAGGTCGCGAAGCGGAACGGGTTCCGTTCATCAAGTGCCCCATATTCCCAAAGGCTAGCGGTAGCTGTCGGGATTTCGGTGGTGAACGGCTTGATAACGTTGAACATGGCCATGAGACCCGCATACGAGGAAGGACGAACGGAGCGGAAGTCGCGAGCGACGTTCACGTGGATGCGCTCGAGTACCTGATACTGCGTTCCAACGAACTTGGCGTATTCGCGATAGATGCGCGCGAGTCCGGCGTAATGGGCAAGAATCAGAAGCGTGTTCTGCGCGGGCGTTCAGCCTCTTCAAACGCTATTCCGAATGCGGCGACTCACGGAGATTGCGGGCCAGTGCGAGATGAAGAACCCGACTTCATCGGCGTGCGCTTGGTCGGGAGCGCTCACAAGGCGCCCGAGCTGCGTACCGATATCCTGAGCAACGGTGGCATAGAAGTCAAACGCAAGGACAGTAAACTGTCCCGGGTAGACCTTTGCGGGTTCCGGCATCTCGGGAGTCGGGGCGTTTGGATCGAAGTACGTTGAGAGACCAGCCAAGGCAGGGTTCCATCCAAGGGCCATTGAGTCTTGAGATGCGAGCGTCTGGATAACTTTGGCGGCCGTCTTGGTGATGCTATCGAGGGCGCGATAATTCTCGGACACCGCGCGCGAGATGGCCGGGAGCTGAGCATGTTGCGTGGCAATAGCCTCGTCGATTTTGCGATGACGCTCAACAGCGCGACGGGCGACGTGGGCAAACGACAGGAACGTCGGGAAGACGTAGACCTGAGAGAGGGAGGTATTGACGAAAGACTGCATGATGAATGCGGGTTGGAGGACACGACTTAGCATTCCGAGGACCTTTTATGGCGACGCGATTTTGCGGGTCCCTGATGCTTCGCAATTTGATGCACAGGGACGTGCACATTCAAAGTACCCCGCGAATGATCGGGCAGAAATTGACACGCCGGAAAAATCGCGTCCCTTTCAAGATAAAGGCGACATAGCAAGACACAATACAAACTCGAATACAGTACTACCACACATCCCGACAACGATGAAGACCGCAAATCAACAAGAACAGCATCCCGAAATGGAACACGCGATGCACACCGGCAAGACCCGACATCTCTCCAGCATGGACAACTTGGCACAACGGCTCGGCAACCACAATCCCTCCTATTGGATCTCAAGCACGACCCCCGGATTTGCCTTTCGAGACTCCCAGAGTATGCGCGAAGGACGAACGATCCGTCTCCAAGAGCAGGCGAGCATGTTCCGCGTTCGCCTCCCGAAAGTGTCCCAGCACACGACCGCGTGCTACTCCGGCAAAGACACCACGACCACGAAGGTGCGCAGTCGCCCTGGCTGCGAAGGAATATTCTCGACGCCGCTGTCTCCGGTTCCAAGGGATCACCAGCAACCGAGAACGATCCTGACTCATTCACCCAAAATCGTTATCGGCACCTGCGCATTCGCGAACACGTCACCCGCTGCGACCTCGGACCATATCCAGACCAGGGTCTAGGGCATCCTTCCTCTCTACTGTCCCTGAGCATGTGCACCCTGAGAAACCGGGGAAATGCGGAACACGACACCCATACTAGGGGAATCCTGTCATCGTGATCGCAGCGCACTTTCCCACGGTCTATGGCGTCATCCAAACGGCAGGGCAGGCCGCAGCACACTTGTGGACGATCGGTAGTCTTTCCTCGGAGCAAATTCTGAATCACACGCTCACGGGATCGGCCTCTCATTGGCTCCTGAGAACGGATTGCGCAACCCGCAGGCGCGCGCAGTCCGCATGTGACAATCGGGAACTCTTCCTATCGCATGGGCATTATAGGTACAGCTCGGGACAGGGTCTTGATTGGCTTGGCATTCTCCTGTATAAAACGCGATAGGTAGTTAGGTAGTTTTCCCTTAGCACAGCGGCTCACGAGCATCCGGCTCACCAGTAGTTCAGTATCGCGCACTCCGGCGCCCAGTTCTCGTACTCGCAACCGTCCTCCGTTCCAGTCCGTACGCAATCGAAGTCCCAGTCACCCTCTGCCATCTCCGTTGGCCTCAAGTCCCGTTTTCCCCCTTCCCTCGGTGCGTAGTCGCGACTCCCGTGATTGCACACCATCTTCCCTCCTCTCCTACTACGACTTCTCCATCCGAACCGTGCTACTTCTGTTCGTCGCGTTCGCACGCAGTCATAGACTTCGCCAGTGCAGCGACGAAGAAAAGACGCATTCCCGTCTCACAATCCTCCTCTCCCGTGCACCCTCTTCTCGTAGACGACTCCACACGAGTAGTCTCGAGCTCTCCGGATACGAATTCGGGTTCCCCCTCGTCTTCGTGATCCTCACTCGGGTTTTGATCATACACACTCGAGACCATATCCCCGTTTCACCCCTACCTCTATATCTATTCTCTCGTGTGTTGGGTATACTCCACCCACCCACCCTTTTGATCTGCGGCTCCTCCCTACTCCTGGATTCATTGTCTTAGTCTTCCCTGGCTGTTCAGCGGTCAAGCCGAGGAGGTTGGTGTGCAGGCCTCACTGCACCGCGCTGGGTGGCTGGTCACCGGCCGCGAATGTCAAGAACTGTCGTTGGACAGTGACGCGTCGCCTGGGGCTCGGGTCGTTGGACGCTGTGAGCAAGCCGGCGAGGGGTACTTCGTGTTCGCGGCAAAGACTACCTACGGCACATTCCGGTGTACTATACAGCGAACGGAGGTTGCCGAGGGCACTACAAGCACGCAACCAGAAGACATTCTGACAGATGAGCTTGTCACGCTCAAAGGTGTCGACCGTCGCCGGATTGCGCTGGCTGTCGAAGTCGCATTCAACAACGAGAGCGGCGGAAGGGCGGCAGAAGAGATGCTCGACTGGGTCGTCAATGGAGAAGCTGAGTTCTCTCTGGCTGTCAAGGTCAGCAACTTCGTTTCACTTTCTGGTTGACGGCCCTTTACCAATTGTTGACAACTTTGGGCAGATCAAGAAGGACCCAGACAACCAGAATGACCCGTTTATTACAGTGTTTTTCTGCGACAGTACGGAGTGGAAAGAGTACAGCACGGGAACACCCTCATGCCCGGTGCTTACCAGGAGGAGAGTGATTCACGAGTGGCCGTGCGGGTCCGGTTCTGCTATCGCGTCGCAAGACATGAACTCGGGCCTCTACGACGATTTCAACATCCACACGGCGATCGCCGCTTTCCTCCAACCCCGCCCTTGTACGATACCGCGATGATTTTGATGCCGAAGTCGTTTTCCACGGCGGCGAAGGCGACCCCAGCAATATCCTGCTGATCCACCTGGGCCGTTCATGGGCAGCGCAGCCCCGTCCACCGTCGGGCAGGATGAAATTCAACGACCACGACTGGCTCAAAATGCAAGGCCTCAAGGTCAACCTCGATCTTGGAATGCTTCGAGAGGAAATAATTATGCACTGTCATGAGGCCAGTCATTCCTCGTCGACCTAATTTGTGAGTACTTTTTCAAACCAGAGGTGACTAGAGGGTTCTGTTTTTTGACACCATACACAGGCTTGACTATTTTGAAGCGGCAAGGCGGTAGATGTGCCCTCATGCACAACCATGGCCCGGAGCCCCAAAGCGCTCACTGGCAGAGCCGTCATCGGGGAAAACCGTTTCCGATTGCCGTGACTTGCGGGGTTTAACAGCTTATGGCCATGATCCGGCCTATGGCAAGAACATGGCCACCATGTTGGGCTCTTGCCAGCATATTCCCAGCGTTTGGCAATTCCCTGAGCAATCCCTGCAACCGTATCGTTCTTGTGAAGCCTACTGAATCTCGGGGTGCATCCCTGTACTGTATACAGGTGAAACTACAAGTCGTGAAGGTGAATTCATCGTGGGTGCCAACGCTGCGGAGTCAGCATCATGGGGCCGTGCGCCGTGATGAGATCAGATGGTTGGGTCGGACTTGCAATGTAACTTGCTCTCGTCCTCCCACCGTTCCACGACCACACGCCTCCCCACCCTCTGCTGCCCCTCCCGGGCTTTCCATCGACGCACCGCACGCTTTCGCAGCGTATCCACAAGACCTCAAGCACCACAAAACTTCCAAGGCACCAAACGGCTCTGTTTCGCTCTCTTTGCTTCGCCGTTTTGTTGTGAGACGCGTGCGGCTCTGCTGGTTCCTGTTGCCCTCGTCCATGGTGCCCTTGTTCCTGCTGCTCCGTCCTCCGGCTTGGATATGCTGACTGTCGTGCTCTTTTGTGCTGTGTTCTGCTCCGCGCATACATGCTCCTCTGGACCTTGCTGTGTATCATTCTGGCTATCCCGGGTCTCGTCGTCACCTTGCTTCGCCCGCTAACAATTCTTTTGCCTAGATTGCCCAGCTTCGGACGACCGTATCATCACGTATATTGTACGTCTCATTCGCCTGCTACCAGCTTCCATAACTGACTGCCGTCTAGACTGCTGTCGCGCTGTATATTACTGTATCGGCTATATAGCAGTTCATACATTGCGATCCCCGAGGCTTGCGCCCGTCGGCCTGCCTCTTCCCCCGTCCGCTCGATCCGCGACGCAAATATCCGCCCGCATTGCAGTAAGGCTAGGGCTACACCACTCGTTGTGCAGTAGTTAGCCAATCAACTCGTTTGACTTGCATTTCTTTGCTGTAATACCGGACCGAGAATTGAGAACGCAAAGGGCGCTGGCGCCCCATTAAGAGGCGTACGAGCGCCCTCCCAGAGCATAAACTTGTAATTGTTGTATCTTGCCATCGGATTCCCACAACATTTCAAGTTCATGGCCGGCGCATTGCAATCTGGGACATTGCGACAATCTAATCTGGTGGGCATTGCCATCACATTTTGATCATGGCAAGGACATGGCAATCGGAAACGGTTTTCCCCGATGGTGCTCTGGCTTGATGTAGGACACCTTCCTAAGATCTCTCTTTGTGCGCTTTCTCCGACGGCCGTTCCCAATTCACGCCCGCCGTCCTAGCTCGAAGGCTCACATTACTGTATGAGATAACCAGTGGGCATGAATATAGATGGTGCAACAGTCACAAGGAGCGATGATTAGCGTTTGCCCTTTCCACCCCTACCCCCACCTCTACCTCTTGTGGACCCACCCCTGCTTCCTGAAGAGGTCGAGGACCTGCCCGCACTCCTTGCGAGCGCAACCCCGCCACGACCTTTGCTCGCGAACCGAATCGCTTTCCGGACGTTAACGACGCTTTCGGCAGCTGGAGCACCGTCGTCCATTTTTTGTTTCTTGGAGGACGAGGAGCCGAGCTTGGAGATGATAGACATGGCACGCTTGCTCTCTTCTTTACTCGAAATCTCGTTCGAATCGAACTGAAAATGCGTCAGAATACAGTTCGTCCGACTTGTGGATAGGATTGACCTTCCGCTTTTGCCCGCGCAATTTACCCTCGCCTTCGAGCTTTTTGTCAAACCTGCACGATGTCAGCATGCTGCTAGATGAATGAATGTGAAGAGCACTCACTTGCCCATGCTGGCCGTGCTCACGCGCGCCATAGCAGAACTGCGCTCCAGTTCCTTCTTGCGCTCAGCCAACGTAGTCCCCTGCGCGCGTGCAGCATTTGCATCCCTCTGCTTCTCGTTCTTTGCAACGCGCTCTTTGCGCTTATCCCGCGCCTCCTTTGCAGGGTCGAAGTCGGCCGCTGCAAAGATTTTAGCACGCGACAAGCGAAACACAAGTGAAAAGCATCGGCGCACGAGCATTCGCCGGGACCTCCGTAATCCACTGGTCCTCGGTCTCCTTGTTCTTTCCGTGCATGCCCCAGCGGTTGACCCACTCCTGCTTCTCCTCGTCGAAGACCTTGCGGTCGCGCACTTTGTGCTGGATGCCCTTCGCCGCGGCGAACCGCTCCCACTTGGTCGGGGGCTTGGGCTTGGGCAGCGGCTTGGCGCGCGGGAGCTGCGTCGTCGGCGGCGGGAGGAGCGCGAGCGGGCCGTCGGGCGACGGTTTTGTCGGCAGCGCGAAGAGCGCGGCCACCAGCGACTGCACGCCGTCGCGCGCGGTCGCCTGCAGGTAGTCTTCGAGGTTGGCTCTGCGGCATCCGGTCAGCTGAGCGTGTATGCGTAAACGAAAAGGCTGGCACGGACTTGTACGCGTCCTCGTCTACTGCGTTCGGGTCGGTCACGGTAAGTAGACCGACATCGACCTCCAGCGGGATGTCTTTTTCGACTGTCGTAGACTTGCTGGAGCCAGAGTTCAGTACTGCATATGCGTTTGAACTATAGACTTACTATTTAGCTTGCTGTTCTTTTACGAGACTCGAAACGTCCATCTGGCAGGAAGCGAGCTGAGCGCACCGGAAGATTTCCGGCGCTTGCACGCGGTCTTGTGCTCCGCTTTCGCTCGCCACCGCGCCCGCTCAGTGCTTGCTCCAGGCCGTCATCGCGCGCACAATGAGCAAGGCAGAGGTCAAAGAAGGACGACGACGGGTTCATCTCCGGCGTCGACATCGTCGATCTCACATCCAAGGTCGCCGACGCCGGGCTCGAGGAGAAGAAGAAACGTACGTTTTCGTTGCCGCCACCGCGTCTCGTTCTCATCCGCGAAATGGCCAGACTCGGAGCTCGTTCAGAGCACCTATGAGGTTACGGTGCGCGCGATGGAACGAATCTCCACGCATATGCGCCTCTGACACGCGTCAAGGTCACGCTCGCAGACCAGCAGGCCGACCCCAACTCGCCGCTGTACAGTATCAAGACATTTGAGGAGCTCGGCCTGTGCGTACCCCCGCAGGACACCCCGTAATCGCGTCTCACAATGGCCGATATGCAGCACGCCCGAGCTGCTGAAGGGCATCTACGCGATGGGCTTCCAGAAGCCGTCCAAGATCCAGGAGCGCGCTCTGCCACTGCTCCTCTCAGACCCGTGCGTACGCCCACCTGATTCTTTGGCTCGCTGACCGCCTGGTGCAGGCCGAAGAACATGATCGGCCAATCTCAATCCGGCACTGGCAAGACCGCCGCGTTTGCGCTCACCATGCTGAGTCGCGTCGACCCCTCGAAGAAGGTGCCACAGGTATGCTACAATCACGTCTATCTTTCGCGCATGATATTGACGACTTTTCAGGCAATATGCCTTGCGCCCGTGCGCGAGCTTGCTCGCCAGATCATGTCTGTTGTGCAGCAGATGGGTCAGTTCACTGAGGTCACGACGGCATACGCTATCCCCGAGGTCGAGCACGGCGGCAAGATCGAGCAGCAGATCATCGTCGGCACGCCGGGCAAGCTGAACGACCTCCTGCGCAGAAAGATCATCGACCCCCAGCACCTCAAGGTCTTCGTCCTCGACGAGGCAGACAACATGCTCGACCAGCAGGGTCTCGGCGACCAGACCCTTCGCGTGAAAAAGTGAGATATTATCTCATCCAGTATTCCCACCTCGCTAACGCGTCGAGCGTAGCCTGCTGCCCAAGTCGACGCAGATCCTGCTCTTCTCCGCGACCTTCCCGGACGCGGTCCGCAGATTCGCGTCCAAGTTCGCGCCGAATGCGAACGAGATCTCGCTCAAGAAGGAAGAGTTGAGCGTCGAGGGCATCAAGCAGTTCTACCTTGACTGCAAGAACGAGAGCCAGAAGTTCGACGTACTTGTGCGGCTGTATGAGCTGCTCACCATCGGGCAGAGCATCATCTTCTGCAAGGTCTGTCCTTTCAGGCTTTCCCCTCGCATGACATATTGATAAGAACGTTGCGGCGCTGTGATGTAGAAACGCGAGACGGCCGACCAGATTGCGGCGCGCATGATCGCGGAGGGGCACCAGGTGTCGTCGCTGCACGGCGCGAAGGACGCCAAGGAGCGCGACGACACCATCGATGCGTTCAGAGACGGCAAGAGCAAGGTGCTCATCACGACGAACGTCATGGCGCGCGGGATCGACATCCTGCAGGTCAACATGGTCGTCAACTACGACATGCCGCTCAAGCATGACGACAAGTCCGTCGACATCGAGACCTATCTCCACCGTATCGGTGAGTCCGCGTCCGTCTCATGCGGTTGGGCTATCTGTCTTAGATTTCATGTCCAGGACGCACGGGACGCTTTGGCCGCAAGGGTATCTCGATCAACTTCGTGCACGATACCGCCTCGTGGTCGCAAATTCATGACATCGAGAGAGAACTCAGGATTTCTCTCATCGCCGTGCCCACGGAAGACGTAGACGAGATGGACAAGGTGCTGAGAACCGCCCTCAAGGCCACTTGAACCTGAGCCACCTACGAAAAACGGCCCTTGCCTTACGAATTATTTTGTGTGCCCATGTCGATGTTGTAGTTGAAATCACGAATGTGCATTACGATGGTAGATTACAGAAACGGAACAGGATGCGATTCATAGAACGTCCTTCAGGTTGGTCTGGCCTGATCCGCGCTCCAGAGGTTTTGGTTGATTGGGAGATGGCTTCCATGCAATCTGCAATGCTTGTTAGGTGTTGGGTCGCGATTGCATGAGAATGCCTTACGAAGTATATGACTTCGAAGGTCGCAGGGACGGACCCGTCATCCTGTCCATGCATCGCTGAGTGTGGAATCAATGACCGAACAAGGAGTGCATGCAACAGTCTGTGGACTTTTACCCTTGTAAATGGCGTCTGCAGCAATTAATGTATCTCTATGCAGTATATGTCGCCGCCCAATGACAGCATTGCTCTCTCCCATGTTGCGCAGGTCGTCCATGAGTTCCCAGATGCTTGGATATCCCACTTGGACCTCGTCGATGTCGACCGTCAGCAATGTGAAGCCCGCACGGCCGAGCAAATTGGAAACGTCGCGCGTGTTGGTCATGGGCGACACGTGCGGGGAGATGCCGCCTTCGCGCTCGATCTCTGCAAGTTGTAGTGCTGTCCTGGCGGTCGCTCAGAGCTTGTGCGGGGGCGAATGTAGCCACATATACCTACCGTAATTCAAACAGCGTTTCGCCGCCAAACATCGCGCCGAGCAGCATGCCGTCGGGTTTCAAGGCCTCGCGCGCCTGGACGAGAAGCCCCGGGAGGTCGTTCACCCAGTGGAGGCTCAGGCAGGACACGATGGCTTCCTGAGAGTCGCGTCCGACGATTTCGAGGAGCCGCTCCTCGTCAGCGTGTTTGCGCTCAACTGGCACTGTGTATGCGTGTTAAAATGCTTGTATGGTCGCAAGAAAACTGCCAAGATTGACCTTCGAATTGGTCGTCCCCGTCGCGATTAAGGGAGCCTTCTACAGTCGATGATTGAGCGCTTCGGACTCCCGTGTGCAAGACAACATTTGTACCACTGAGATCAACCATGAGGACCTTTTCTGTGGTCCCGGGCTCAAGGAGCTTTGCGAAATGCCCAGAACCAGAGCCAAGGTCGAGTATGGAGCTGAATTTGCGGCGCACGTCCTGTGTGTGGCATGAGCGAGCTAGCACGAGCTGTCGCGCGGTTGGGACGCGCCGTTAGTCGTTCCAGCATGCGCTCTGCAATCTCGTTGCGGACATAGTCGACGGTGCGGCTGGCGTCGCCACCGTCGGCTCGCGCGGCGCGGTCCTTCTGGATCTGCTTTACTCTGCGGTCAAAGACCATGTACGGCGCGGGCGACGGCGGGAACGCGTTGCTGCCGCCGGCAACTGTGGCCAGGGCGCGTCGGGCGATGGGTGCGTATCTCATGCGGACAGAGAGATTGACGGTTGACGCGTCGGGAGCAGGGTGCGGGACGTCGGCAGAGTCCGCAGGTTGTCCTTCTGTTCTTGTCGCCGTCGTCGCATCCGCCCTCCGCCCATGAACGACGATGTCGAGGAGCTGGCCGAGTACTTTGAGCTGTCGCAGGACAAGGCTGGCTTTGCCGTCGGCGACTCAATCACGCCCGCCAGGATGGTGCGGATGGTGCTCACGTCCTGGAAGGAAGCGGGCAACTACTCGCTCAAGAGCCACCATTTCGCCATGATCAAGGCCCTCGTCGACCGCGTCCTCGCAGACTTTAAGCTTGCGATGTCTAGGCTGACGCTTGGCCAGCGCAATTACACCACTCTGCAGGAATTTAGGAATCTGTGCGTGCGCGTGCCACGGCCCGCACATCCAGCCGTCCGCGTCTAACCTTGCGCCGTGCAGCCGCATGAGTACCGTTGTGCCTCAGCAGCAGTCACTGGAGAACGGAGAGAAGGCATGGGCTGCCATCAAGTCAGCCAGGTGTGCCGCGCCGTTGTCGTGTCTGTAACATTCGCTCAACAACGAAACTCACAGCCGAGACCCTGCCATTATTCATCACCTTGTCCTCAGTGCCAAGGCGTCGGCTACCCACACTCCCGTCGTCATTCCTCCATGGGACGCACTCTCTTTGCGCATGAAAATTGAGACCCTCACTGCAAAATGCGAAGACCTTCTCACCCAGGCCGAACTCTTCGTGAAGAACGATGAAAATCAGCTCGCGTGAGTCTTCGAAGATGCTTCAACTTACGTCTGTGCACTAATCATTTGTGCCTCTTGACAGCCGGAGCGTGCGACGCTTGGAGGCGCCGCCTGCCAACTACCAAACCCAACAGGCTGCCCCGCAACATCACTTCAACACCACCGCGCAGCACCTCCAACAACAGCACCAGCAGTATCAACAGCCACAAGCATCAACCTCTCAGCAGCAACCCTACCAACAAGCGTACAACGGTCAGTACGCCCCCTCCTCGTCGTACGCTGGGCAGGCTCCGCATGCAGCCATACCTTCAACACATGCAGAACATCTGTCACCCATGTCAGACCCAATCGTCACCCATTGGTGGCAGCAGCAGGATGCTCAAGCACCAACGGCCTCTTCGTCCGCCCAGGTGAACGGTGTCGCCGCCCAGCCTGCGATGCATCAGGTCTACCCGGCTGTCTATAATGATCCGACTAGGCCTATTGCCTCAACTTCTCAGCCTGCGTCCATCTCGCACACGAATGGCGCAAGCGGGCATTACATACAGACCTCCCACCAACAGCAGATACAGCAGCAACAGCAGTTGCAAGCACAGCAGCATCGGCAGCAACAGGAGCAGCAGCGGCGCCAGGACCTGGAACGACAACGTCAGGAGCAGGAGCGACAACGCCAGGAGCAGGAGATTCGGGAACGGCAGGAGCAGGAGCTACGCGAACGACGAGATGCGGAGCAGCGGAAACTGCTTCTACGGCAGCAGGAGGAACGGCAACAGCAGGAGCGAAACCGACAACTTATGCTTCAACATGAACTAGATCGGGCAATGTTGGGTGAGCTCCGGTATACATCTCTCCTTACCATGATAATTCATTGCCACCCTGCAGCGTCGTCCCAAAATCAGGCGCCAGGGTCCGTGAATCAACCCCAAGTTGCCGCCCCTGCTGCGAAGAGCACGAGCCAGCTTCCGCCTCCCACGCAGCCGCAGCCAGTGAACTCGCAGTTGGAACCAAAACAAGCCCTGAGACAGTCGACGTATTCCTCTCTCAGCGGTGCATTGGGCCAGCCTGTCGCTCAACCGCCAGCTGCAGCTTCTGGGTCGACTAACGGCAATGTGAGTCAACCTTCCGACGATGTCAACTCTCTCGCAAAACCTCCGGCGCCTCAAGCGAAAGGTAATGTCTCCCTCGCCCGTGAGAGTTTTCGGAGGCTGGCTCATCTGACGCAAATTATGTAGCTGTCTTGGATCAACAGGGTAATGTCTCGAGTCCGGCTGTTCCTCAACCACCTGCGGCGTTTCCCTCGTCGTCGGACGGCAACCAAGACCAACGACCTGGTGATGCAAACGTTTCTACCGCGTCAGTCTTGACGTTCCAAGAGAAAGGTATGATTTCTTATGCATTGTTCTTCGAAAAAAAGTCATTTGACACAAACTGCACAGCGGCTTTATATCAACAGGCATACCTGGAAAGATTTAAGCGCTTTACTGCCAACCTACAGCAGCAGCAAGCAAGGATCCAGCCACCGTCGGTTCCCACAGGTTAAACTTCCGTTCAGAATGCTTGACTCAATTGACAAGGACCTTTATTGCAGTTCCTTCTGCCTCGCTGCCACCAGTTGGTCCTCCTTCCACGGCACCCCAGCCGCAAGGCGCCCCGGCCATTACGCCAAATTTCCCAAGAGGAACGCAACCTGGTCAGTTCTATCACCATATGCCCAAACGACTACCAATATTCTATCCCATAGATGGCTCTCAATCCAATGGAGTTTCGCAACATGGGACAGGAGCTACTCAAGGAATCGCTGGGACAACGGACCAGAACGAGGCCGCTCGTCCGCCCACTCTGAAGCGTAGGCGGGCTTCTGCCTCCACGCCAGCGATTCCGCCAGGCCAGCGACCGCCAGCACCGGCTGGTCCGTCCAGCCCCCGCACGGTTTTGCGATGCCAGTGTATCCCTATTCATGGATGCGTCCCATGCAGTTCCCACCACCTGGGGCTACCGGCACCTACCCCAACGTCAAGTGGGTACATGTTTCCCAGCCCGCGCACGCTCCAAACATTCCCACTGCGCCCGGGCCGGCGACTGCGCGGCAACAGCAGCGACCTGCTCCTGTTACAGCGCAGGCGGCGCGCCGGAGCACGCTTGCCCGAGATATCTTTCGTGCGCTCGAGGGGGTCTCACCCCCCGAACCAAAGTCGGCGCGTCCTGCGAAGCGGAAGCGCCAACCTTCACCGCCCCCTCGCAGGTCGAGCAGCCCTGGTTCTGCTACGTCCGAGCACGCCGACATCGAGCTTGTCACGCCTGCTGTTGCCCATTCATCTGCGCGCGCATTTGCGTCGTCGTCTCGCTTACCGCTGGATGACAGGATGCCTGATCCACGGCTGACCTCCGCGTTTGATCCCATGGACGCGAGCGGCGGTGCCACGATTGAGGAGGTGGATGGCCGCATCTTGCCCGTGGTGCGCAAAAAGCAGCCGCTGTTTTGGAGCGACAGTTCGCCGGATGAGATGCAGATGCAAGCATCTGGGCTCTCCGAGGACGATGTCGACAACTTGTTGGGGAACGCCGAAGGGCCCACTGTTTCTTCGCCAGAAGGGCAGAACTTGGATGCGTCGCGGACAGCAAGTTCTCGATTATTTCCCTCTTCGTCTGCGGTTGCTTCGCGTGGACAGCCGTCAACATTGCCCGGTTCAAGTTCAAGCGTGCAACAGCTGTCGATCCCTGCTGCTTTCCGAAAGCTTCGACATGGCTGGTCACACCCAAAACCCGATCGTCTTATCGTCGAGCTTCCCCGGTTGCCTGCCGACTGGAGGACGCGCAAACAAGAGTGTACGCATTCTAAGTCTGTATTTTAGATGGCTGAGCGTTTACCTTCTGTAGTGGATTATGGGTCTTTTGCTGGTGTGTTTCCTTGTGCCGGATTTCAGCATCCGAAAGTCTAATCATCGAACTTTACAGATTTTCCGGTGCGGTTTTGTACCCGACGGTGCGAATGGTCAAACTGTCCTGCCATTTTGGATTCAGAGGATCGTCTCCGTTTGCACTGGGACACAGTTCATGGGGCTGGAAGGAGTGATGATGTGGGTTCATTGTTCGTCTTTGTTTGCGATAGCGCATGCTCATATGGGATAGCGCGACTTTTCTTGTTTGTGGGATACATGCGATATTCGATCTTCATCGCTCGAGAAACTGAGGCACCATGTGCGCTGTCGTCATATCCGTGACTGCTTGCGCTGCGCATACGAAGGTGCGATCAGCGGCACGGAGTTGGCGATGTAGATAAACTGACGGTGCATCGCTGTTGTAACAGGTTGCGATTTCGGTGCGAGTAATGAGGCCGATCTTGCCTCTCACGTCGCAGCGGAACACGGCAACGGGAGGTTGCGACCGTTTGCATTGCCACAACCGCCCGTTCCTGTGCAGATCATCCCCGAGCTGCCACAGGGGGTGCAGCCAGGATGGCGACTAACGACGCCGGTGGTACGCCCTGCAGCTATGTCGCGCGAACGACGCGATCAGCTTGGCAATTGGGTACGCATTACCACGATCTCTGTATCTCCCGACATCACATGGTCTGACCCGGGTATTCGCCATGCAGGTGCTCATGAGGATCTACGCAAAGGTGGATTTCGAGCTGATCACGACGAAACCGACCCACAGGAAACGCAAGGACCTTGCGCCGCAGATGAAGCCGCTCATGGAGGGATTCGAGTTGGAAATGAAGGAGCAGTTCGAGTGGCTTCGGCCAGCGTCGAGCGATTTACCCAAACGGATTCCGCACGGTGTTCGTATAGGGGACTCGGTGGGACCCAACGCAGCTGTCCCCGACGTGTAGCATTACATTTCTTGACTGGCTGTATTTGTAGTGTCTGTTCTTGCGAGCGTGTAATGCGGATAACTGTGTGGCAGCGTGGACAGAAGGATGGACTGATCAATCAGTTTGAGAAGTCGCCCGGCCGTATCCAGTTCAGTGCGTCGCTTTCTTCCGGACCCTTGTTACTGAGCGTTGCCCTCTGGTTTCCCTTCGCCGTCTGCGACCGGTAGCGACCCTTGCCGGCCATGACACCCAATTACCTCTCTTCGCGCTCGAGCGAGGTCATACTGTCCGATATCCGCCCTACAAAGATCAAGCCCGAGACGCTGCGCGCTATCAACAACCTGCTGGACGAGCTGCTGCTGCTCGTGCTCTCCACTGCGCGCTCCATTGCCACAGAAAAGCTCAAGACCGGCCTGCTCAAGGTCCTGCCCACCGCGCTCGGCAAGGATGCCATCCTCGAGGCCGAGATCGAGTTGCGCGCGTATCAGGAGCGCACCGCGCCGGCGGACCCATCCGCGTCCCCAGACTCGTCCTCGCCCAAGGACTTCCCGCTCCAGCCCGTCTTCGAGGTACGCCCTGCATTTTTTGCTGCTTTCTTATTGCCATGCTCACCGCACACGAAGCTGTTGCGTATGAAATGTGAAGCTTATTCCACCCTTTCCGACTATGATGGCGACGCAGAGGTCGAGGCGCAGCTCCAAGCCCGCATCACGACCATTGCTGGCCCTCACGCGCCGAAACCACAGGCGATAGCGCCTGCCGCGCTGTATCTCACTGCCATATTAGAGTGCGTTCTCCCTGCACGCCAAAACTATGACTGACAGCGTCTTCGTCCTATTGCAGACACGTTTGCGAGTGAGTAGCCCATTCACGTCACATCGCACTGTATTGGGGCTAAACGTCATTTAGGCACATCCTCTCCAATGTTGCTCGTGTGGTGGCCAGAGACAGCAGTCGCACCACTGCCCATGTACAAGACCTGCACGTCGCGCTATGCGAAGACGAAACTATTTATGGATTATTCAAGAATATGAAAGGTAGCGTCTCCGCTGGCCGGGCCCTGGGTTGCCGCCCTTCTTATGTTTGCATCAACAGTGGCAGGAGAGGTTATTGAGCAGGCTCAAGCACAGGCCCCGCGCGTACGAAGAAGCATGTCGTTCTCACAGGATGCCGGCTCGCCCTTGAATCCCGCGCCCCTCCATGGGGGCCCGTCGAGTTTCAGCGTCGACAGGAGCGCAACCGCGGTCGAGCCCTCCGAAGACTCATTCTCGCTAGGCCATGGTCACCGACCATCCATGGACCGCGTCAGGTCCTTGAATAAGATGTTTAAAGGGTCGAATGGTTCCGGGAGCTTCGACCGCAGCCAATCACCCCCCGCCCTGCCGAACAAGCACTCACGTTCGGAATCGCTCATGAGTGAGCGCGTGCGCCGCAGTGGCGACGTGCATTCGCCCACGCCGGACAGCGCTGAAGACCAGGTACTTAGCACGCCCCTATTATGCTAGTGCGCTATTTTTTTTCTCACGTGCTGCTAAGGAATTCGATAACTTGATGAGGTCTGGGCAAACGATGAAGCTGAGCCTCACCCCTGATCGCTTGCAGACTTTCGAGGTAATGGTCTATTTGGTTGACGACGCTTGTCCTCTCTCCCTCACCTGCCTTTCGTAGGTCTTTGCAAAGGAGAAGGGTCAGCGCAAGGGCTCCATCCGTTCGACGTCTTCCCCCGCACCCTCAACACCCAGCGCACCCCCCAAAAGCCCTTCAGCTAAACGACCGGTACCAAGTAGTGGGCTTCGCGACGTCGACTCGATTGAGGAAAAGGAAGAAGACATGCCTACCAACGGTGTATCGCGCTCCCTCTCGAAGAGCGTGCGCATTCAGAATGACGCGCCGCCAGTTCCCAAGTCTGGCAAGCCGCCCAGCAATCTCAACGCCTCGTCTCGCTCCCGCGCCATCTCCTCTGCCGACCCACCGTCGTCCAAATTAATCAGCTCCCAGTCCATCACGCGCAAGGCGTCGTTGTCCGCCGGCATTGCTGCCCGTCCGCTTTCAAGGAGCTCAAGTCTGCGCCTCCTACCCAGCGCCACATTCCCGACATGGAGTCGGGATTTCCCAAGAAGAATCGTCACGTCAAGCGCGACTCTCTAGACCTCGACGACCTGTCGGACGAGGGCCCGGCCATTCGCAAGAAGGCTTCCAACCTGGCGGCGAAGCCAAATGCGTCCTCATCGTCCACCCGCGAGCTCATCGATTTTCTGTCCGAGGGGCCGCCCGAAGTGCCCCAGAGCCCCGAAACTGCGAAGCCCAAGTCGGGGAGCAGGCTGCGGACGATGGTGTCACGCCTTGCTCGTGGGTCATCCGAACGCCTCAAGGCCGAGGCCGCCGCGCAGAGCAAGACTGTGATGCCTCCTGCGGTCCGTCCCAGTGCATCGGCGTCACTCAACGCTGTCAAAAGTCGTTCCACCTACACACCTCCGCCAGTCCCGTACTATCCGCGCCCTTCGTCCCCGCATTCCCACTCGTCTTCATCAAACGATTTGGATTCGCCCGAGGCCGTTTCCACGCACAAGCCGCGCAATGGGGCCACGCCCGTATGGGAGCCCGCACGTGCGCCACCCGTCTCGACGCCGACAACTCCCTCGAGTCCGATGCCTGGCGCCATTAGGGCTAACTCGCATCGCGAGGCGACCATCATTAAAGGTCTTCCCAGCCCTGCGGCAGAGGTTGATAAGATGGATGCGCCGGGTACGCCGCGCTCCCCACCGTCCAAGGCACAAGCGCAATCAATCAACGCTAGTCCGTCCACCCCTGCGGTTAACGGCAAGGCGGCCTCCGCTGCAGCCAATATGAGCGTGCCGCGCATGCAGGCGTCGCATCTGCGCGAGGGTGTGTTGAAGGCGACGAGCCCGCACGAATGTCGTCTCCTGGTCGACATGTTCCTCGCGCGCTGCGGGTTTGAGCTGCCCACGGAGATCCTTCAGGCCGACGCGATGATGACACCCGAGCAGGTGGACGAGCACGAGATGTCGATGGTGGATGTTCTGCTGGGCGAAGGCCCAGTGTTTGGATTTGCTGCGAACGGACAGGATGCCCCGCCGACCGGACCTGCCGTCGTCGAGGCCGCTGCCTAAAGGCACGCGCCATTCTTCCCCACTCTTTATGCACATATCACGTATTTTTCGCCGTGACCATCTCACATTCATTATCTGTTTCATGCCCTTGTAGCCCTTGACGCGTAATGCTTCCCCACGTTCGACTTACTACATACGCTTCCCCTGTACTCCCTCCCGACTGCGTGACTGGATCTCGAGTTTCACTCTGCCTTGCCCGTCGTCTGTCCTCTGTCTCTCTTCACTTGTTTGTAGGTTATCACATATGGGTGGTTATCTTTTGGATTACTATGCGCTGTGCGTTCCGATGTCGCTCGTTCTGAACACGTTTTACTTCCTCCTCATCTTGATGTGATCTCTGGTATGCGATGTAAAATGAGTTCAAGTGAAGCTGCAGGTGTACAACAGCCAATCCGACCGAAGAAATATATAGCGTGCACAATTCCTACAACTTCGCAATCGGCTCCACGACGCGCGATACGAAGGAGACGATGCTCTGGTTGACTTCGTCTTTGGCCTCTACCATGAGCCAGTGCCCGCGGCCGTCCAGACGGACCTGCGACATGTGTGGCGCGAACCGCAGGCTCGATTTGACTGCTCGTTCCGAGCAGGCTGGGTCTTCGGTGCCGTAGATGAAATGGATAGGTTTGTCCGATGGGAGATTGGCTGGGAGTGAGGAATCTGCGGGACCGTCTATAAGGATCGTGTTTTCCACTCGGTAAGGAGAGCCACACACAATCCTCAAAGTTCAGTTTGGTGTTCCTGTAGTACGACAGCGGGCCATGCAATCCTTGCTTGAATGTCGTGATGTAGTGTTTGAATTCCTTCGGAAAAGTGTGAGCAGAGTGCGTAAAGGGTACAAGCGAGAGCGAGTCGTACCTCTGGCGAAAGCAGCGGCTTGTCTTCGAACGGGGCTTCGCCGAGGACGAGCTTCCGTATCTCGCCAAGACGGGCCATTGAGCCGCTCACACCTGGAGGGCGGTATATGACTTTGAAGAAGCGCTCGACCTGCAATGAAGGAGATGTCAGAGCTGAGGAGAGGAGGCAGCTGCGGCGCGAAAGGCACATACGTTCGCGTCAATTTCCGCAGTGGAACGCTCGTCCGCAAAGTACACTTGGTACCCGAAGCTGGGGACGCGCTTCGCAGCCTCCTCGAGTGGGATGAACTGGGGAGGCGGAGGGTAATATGGGATGGAGATCGCCACCAGCGCCTTCACGCGCGAGGGATACCACTGCAGGAAGCGCCAGGCGACCATAGCGCCCCAGTCGTGTCCGATGACAATGGCCTCCTGGATATTGAGCTTGTCGAGCAGTGCGACGAGGTCGTTCGCTATGTTCTTGATGCTGTACGAGCTCACTTCCTTGGGCTTGTCCTACAGGGCGCCTGTGTGAGTGAAGCAAATCGTGCGTTCCAAAGGCTGCGCACAGAGCCTCCATATCCTACATAGCTGGTATATGAGACTAGATTATTGCTGGGATAATTGAAGGCGCACCAAGGGTGTCGGGAACGATGACACGGAAGCCAGCTTTGGACCATGGCTGAATCTGGTATCTCCAGCCGTAGCTGAAGTCGGGGAAACCATGTATGCACAGTAACGTCGCCCGTGGGGAGCCGTGCGTTGGCGGCTGGTCGATGAAAGATAGCTTGTTGCCCGTGGAGAGGCGTTCGGTGTGGTACGGGAAGTTGAACGCGCTCATTGCGACGCGCCGGAGTTATCGGTCCGAGCCATGTCTTCCACGTCCTCCACCGCCGTGAATGGCACCGCCGTCGCTGAGAAAGCCGCGCCGGTCTCGACGGTCCACGTACCCAATTACGCGTCTTTTCCCTCGCGCCAGATAATAGTGCGTATACGACCCGTAAGTACGCCCGCTCTCATCGCGACGACGGTCCTTGTGCAGCCGCCCAACTTCCCAGCCTGGCGGCCTCGAGACACGCGACTGAGCACCAAGGACGCCGTGCTGGCTGTTGCATGGAGCTGCGACGGAAAATATCTCGCGTCGTGCGGATACGAGCGCAGCGTGCGCGTCTGGCAGCCCGAACGCAGCGTGCGTCCGTCCAAGACATCCCGCCTGCATTGAACGTCCCGCGCCGACATTATCCAACAGCTCGAAGTCCGCAGCACCACCTCGCTTTCCGGTGCTCACGGCAGCCATGTCGAGTGCATATCCTGGGACCCAACGCATCCTGAGATTTTGTGCTCTGCAAGTCGCAAGGATATGAAGGTCGCGTTCTGGGACGTTCGACGTATGTCTTTCCCTGCCGCATTGCGATGGCTTACTGAGTCTCCCTGTTATAGAACCTAAACCTATACAAAACTTTGCGTTGACAAGAAGACCACTCAATATCCAGTTCTGTCCAACGGGAAAGCGCATCCTCATGCTGGACGACGACGACCGGCTCTCATTCATCAAGCTAGGCGACTCCACAACACCCGAGGGCAAACCCTTATGGAGCTACAACGAGCCCGCCCGTCCCGCGCCTGGCTCGGTATGCTGCGTGCCCAATACCTACAGAATCGACTTTGACGAAAGCTGTCTCAGATAATCGCCATGTCTGCCGTGTGGGCGCACACGGGCTCTGCTATATTCACAGGCGGCACAGACGGCAGTATTCGCGTTATTGAATATCCGTCGTTAGAGGTGCTCGACAAGACGACAGCGCATGTGGGTCACTGTTATGCTCTTGCGCTGGATCCAAGGGGAAAGTGAGTCTGTTTGCACCAGCTGCATGATATGGCATTTCATTAACGTCTTCCATAGATATCTTGCGACCGGCGGTGCAGACTCCATAGTGAGCCTGATAGACCTGGAGCAGTGGCTGCCTGTGCGCGCATTTTCCAGTACAGAGTACGCCTAGCCCGTACGCCTACAGCAGCGTGCGACTGACAGATACTCGCAGAACGACAGTCAACGCTCTGAGCTTCTCGTACGACGGCGAATATCTAGCTATTGCCGGCGACCATCCATACGTAGAGCTTGTGCGTCCCTTTTTTACCCGATGGGCGGCAGCGCTAATCATTATGCTAGGTCTCGTCAGAGACAGGTCAGGTCATGCACCGTGTACCCGGCATAACAGCTGCCCAGGCTGTAGCCTGGCATCCTTCGAAACATATCCTCGCCTACTGTGGCGAGCACGCGCCGGACCCGAAGATGGGCTGGATCAGCGTTTTTGGATCGTAATCCTCGCGAAAACACCAAGCATTCACCTGTGCGGCTGCCGGCTCTGCGCTCACCACGAAGTGCCCCATGTACTCATACTTGAACTGCTCCTGTATTATTTTCATATTGCTTCAGGCTTTCAGCACCTTGAATGCATTTCCCCTGGATGTCGACTTCCAATGTACTCATGACTTCAAGTCACACGCGTGAGATCCTTTCAAAGTTTCTGCATAAAATTCCATGACTCCGCTAGGGAGCGACAAGAAAGCAAGACCGTAAGAGAGAGCGAGACGACATACGTGCGGATCGACAGCAACGAATATCAGAATCAGAGCGCGACAAAAGAGCAGGGGGAGAAAGCGTCCATGAGCCGCATGACAGCTAAACCTATCCAAGGCCGCTGGGTTAACGAAAGCGTAGTGACGTTCGTGTGAGGGCGAGTCTAGCCCAGCGGCCTCGGGGTTCGTCAATAACGTGGGGGTTGTGCAAAGAAAGCGGTGCGACGATGACGATCAACGTGGAGAGCGCGAGCGTGGGTGGAAAAAAGCGCAGCGTAAAGAGCAATGAGCATATGGGTAGAGCATGGAGCGAGATAGGTGGATGGATAGATGGATGAATAGCGAGACATCGGGGAGAGCGAGACATAGAGGTAAAGCAATAGCAATAATCCTGGAGGATCGTGGCTGGCGTGGTAGTTATTGGGTGTGGGGTTAAGCATAGTCACGGCTGATGCGATGGAAGCCCGCGGTGGACGCGTTCGATGGCGCGCGGATGACGACGGCAGGAAGGGACTCCTGCTCCTGCCACTTGGCGCGCGCCTTAGCCGTCGCCGTACGCACAAGGCGCAGGGTTCTGCTTCCTGGTGACGCGCTGCTCACCGAGCTCGAGTTCTCGTTTTGCTTGCCTCCGCTGCGCTTCTTGACGACGAGCGGGCGTACAGGCTTGCCACTGGGCTCCATGACGGGGCTGGCGGGTGCATTGGGATCGCGGTCCTGCAACAGGCGCAGAGGGCGCAGCTGCTTCTTCGATTCCTCGGGCGACTGCGAACCCGCCCGATTGACAAGTGCGCCGGCAGCGGAGAGGATGCCTTCCCAAGGAGAGACTGGGGACTTGATCGGTTCTTCAGGTTCTTCGAGCACAGCGAACGACGTGCGGGAGACCGTGGATTGCGGCCGCGCCGCCTGAACATCCTCGTGGCTCTTGATGTAAATGATTGACGATGGTGGACGGGAGCTGGACGTAGTCGGGAGATGGAATGCGCGCGGACGCTCCCCATTCGTGTTCACCGGCACGCGACGCGTGGACCGAATACTCCCTGCGTCGCTAACGCTGTCGGGAACACGGCAGATGTCGGCGTGATAGAGGGTGTCACGAACGGGTCGTCAAGGTCGATACCCACAACAGGCGGGGCAGGGCGCTGGCGCTCAGGCGCGGGAGCGGGCGACCTGGAGCGATTGCGAGAGCGGTTGCTGCCAAAGGTGCCTGCAGAGAACGTGCGCTTGTGCTTGTTGACAGGGTGCGTCCTGGGCACTGACTCGAGCGCAGTCATGAACTCGGGCGACGGGGTCACCGACGGCGCGGCACGCTCGACGCGCTCACGAGAAGCCGCGCGCGAATGTCCGCGGGACGGCGCAACAGAGGGCTCGCGCGACTGCGCCCGCGATGAAGCGTTCGACTTGGGACGTCCGCCAGCGCGGAGCAGCTGCTCGTATTCCGCACCGGCACCGTGCATCGTCTTGCGCCTGCTGTCGTCTTTCCGGATGTTCTGGTTATTCTGAGTGAGCGCCTGGGCGATTTCGCTGATGAAGTTAGCGCCCTTGCTGAGACCAAGCCTGGCGAAAAAATTAGCATCGAGCATCGTAGACCGTGGGGGCAATGCAACACTTACGACGGGAGACTGTAGTGCAACGAGCGGCTCCTTGAATTACGAACCTGGCGGACAGGCGGCGTGGAATGGTGCTCGGGCGAAGAGAACGAGACAGACATCGAGTGCGGATAGACGGTGCTGCCCGTGCTAGTCTTGGCAGCAGTGATCTTCGTCGACTTGGGCAGGGTCTGCGACTGAACAGGACGAGGCACCGACGCCTCCTGCGCGACTCGCTGTGCCGGAGACATAGCAGCGCGCGCCCAGTCATCGTTGGCGACCATGTTCTTGCTGACTTTGAGACCCGGAACAAGCAGGGGGAGCATGCCAGCGGAGAGGCCGTCAATCTGCGTGGTGGCCGTGACGGGGCTGAACGAGTACTGCGAGGACGACGACTTGGCGCGGACGTGGCGGATGCGCGCGCGCACAAGGCTATCGGGCGTCGGGGGCAGCGGCGAGTCTGGCGGCGGCGTCGGGCTGTGCGGGAAGGTCTGCACCGCGGAGCTTGCGCTGTGCGAGCGCGAATGACGCGGGGTGGAAACGCTGGCGCGCTTAACGACTGCGGACGAGGTCGACTGCGAGCGCGAGTGCGAGGCAGAGGTGTGCTTGAGCACCTGCACCTGGTGGTCGCCATTGAGCGACTGCGGCGCCGACGGCGGCAGCGAAACGGTCATGGCCATGGCGGAGTAATGGCGCTGCGCGATGCGGATTTCCTCCTTGGTGGACGGGGCATTCGTGTAGTAGGACGACGCCTTGGACACGACTTCATGGCGCATGGAACGCACGGGCTTGCCGTTCCGAGCGGTGCCGGAAGGCTCCTCGACCGCGAAGCCTGAGCCCTCGGACATGGAGATCGTCATGTCGTTGTACTCGCGCGTTTGCATGGGAAGCGGCGGTGTCAATTGCGGCGTCTCTGTGCATTCGCTTGGCAGGACTGAGAGCTTGGGTGTGCGGGAGGTCATCGCAAAGATGCGTTCAATTCGCGACTGGCCATCCACGGCGTCGCCGCGCTCAAGCCAGATGTCACCGCTGCGGCGGCCCTCAATCACAGTGGGGGTGTTGGCGCGCGAGCTGCCGTAAGGGTTGGTGCTGCCGCTGCGCGAAGGCAAGATGAGCGGGGCGATCTTCGTGCGGTCGCTCGACGGGAAGAGCGTCGCAGGCAGCGGCATTGGAGAGTGCAGCAATAGGTTCAGCGCAAGAAGCGGAGACGACATCGTCACGGAAAGAACCAGCAAGATGTAGAGCGCATCTGGAACATTGGTGGGATGGGCGGAGGCGTAGAGCAAGTACGGCGCTGCGAGGAGCTGAACTTCTGTTAGAAAGAGAACGTATGCGACTTGAAGAAAAAAAAGACTTACGATAGGAACAAGAATGACGGAGATCCAGCCGACTGCACGCAGGGCAGACGTCGGTGCATCCCTGTTCGGCGCAAGAGTGCCGCTAGAAAGTCCCTTGATGCGGTTGTCCAACTCTGGGATGTAGTTGTATCCACCAAGGACGCGGCCTTGGGGCATCGGCGCGAAAGCAACAGTGGTAGCGGAGGCGGGAAGCAAGTCACCGGACGACGGCCCGCGGAAAGGCGCAGGCGAAGACGGGCGTGTGGTAGGGAAGCTGAACTCGGACATCGTGGGCTGGCTGACGGACGGCTCGGTGAGCCAGGAGTTGGAGGAAGACTTGGGAATGCGTGGGAAACGAGGTTCGTCACGGCGGAACGGGTCATGGTGACTGTCGTGGTCGGATATGATGGGAGAGGCGGGCTCCTGGTATTGCTCTGGAAGCGCTGGGACCGGAGGGGCGATGAGCTCGGAGGAAGATGCAGGGCCGAACCAATAAGCGTTCTTGGTCATCGGCAGCGTCGCGGTTGAGCCCACGAGCCTGTTGCGATCACGTGCTGAGGAGTTGTGTGAGGACGGGAGAGCAGAGCGGACGGAAAAGGCAAAAGAGGAAACGGAGTTGTGCCTCGAGCTGCGGTGGGAGGTGATCCAGGAGCTGCCTTCCTTCAAGGCTTCAATGTCCTCGGTGGCGAAGCTGCCCTTGCGCTTTTCCTTGACCGGCGGCCAGTTGTCGTCCAGCGCGGAAAGATGGCGACGGACACGGACGATAGTATGCACAAGCGTAAGGAAAGCTGCAGACGAAGCCACTGCCAGCGTGATGCTGTACGCCGTGATGCCAATGAACAGCGAAGGCACGCCAACGATGGCAAACACGGCGGCGGCAGTGGTGGCGACGGCCACGACGAGGATGGATGGCACGAGAAGGTAGGTGTGATAGGGACCAAGGGTCACGGTACGGCCTTGGCGGATCTGGACAACGGCGAGCAAGAGCACGATGCAGAGGCAGGTCTGGCGGGCTGTCGTCGCGAACCAGAGCCGGGCAGCGCCGGCAGCGTCGTCGGCGACGTTGATGGAGGCGGGCGCGTACTGCTCCTCTGCGACTTGCCAGACAAAGACGGCCAGGGCGAGCAGGTCGATGCAGGCAAAGTAGATGTGACTCTTGTCGGCCGGAGAGAGGGATCCGAAGTTGGGCAGGCCGAACGCAGACTAAAATGCTGTTAAATGGGACCAGGCTGGGCTGGCTGGCGGGCACTCACGGGCGGCACACGGCGCGAAAGCGGGTGCGGGGGCAAAATGGGGAGCAGGAGGCGGAAGAGGACGAACATGGACGAGACGAAGGACACGAGCCCGAGGGCGACTGTGATGCTGAGCGAGTTCATCGTTCTTGACGGTCTTGGGCGACGTTCGTGGCGGCGTGGGGCGTGGCGGCAGGCAGACGGTGCCTACTGGACTCGGGCGGTCTGGGGCGTAAGGACAGGCGTGAGGCGGAAAAGGCGGCGACGACGAAACCCCGACTCTGCTATAAAAGCCGCTCACGTGATCATCGAACCGTGGGAATCCTCACAGACGTACACACCCATCACCCGCCAGCGACTCCAGTGGCCCGTCGCGACAGCGAGCACGTCCTACGGCGGATAGGCATCGCTGGACAGTGATTCCAGTAGGCGCAAGATGGTCATGGTTGGAGGTAGAGTTACTTTCTATTGTCCTCCGGAGGCAATCTTGCATGCACAGAGCCCATCAAAATGCACACCCATGCCGATAGGAATCTTATAGTCATAGGGCTAGAACTGTGAACTGCCAGGTATGTGTCTATTTAGAGAGTAATACAAGGTTTTCTCACCCTTTGCTCGAGGTGAAGTTCACGTCGGCTTTATATGCATCATCGCCGAATGATGCATCGCTAAAATACGCATATAGCGGCCAAAGCCATGAGCATTGCACCTCAGGTTAATGTGCTCAAATGCGGTACTAGGCTGCGGTTCTCGCTACGAATTCCACGTTGTTCACCTGTTTCGGGACTGCATCTTGGCAAAATATCACCTGAAGTCGACGTGTGGTGACGTCTCGACGGCACTTCACATAGTATGTATGCATCGCTAAGATATTCAAACTACTAATACACTTTGCAGGAGCGGTCGACTCAGAGGGTGGCATCCAGGCCATTGGCAACCTTCTCCCGCATGCTGCTCTCAAATAGCGCACAATCCACAACTTGCCCATCCCTCCTGCTCTTCTCAGCCGCAAACACCGTAAGATGACTCTTGAGCACCTCATCGACTGCGCAAAAAGCATCTCAGTCAGAATCGTGATTTCCCGTTTGTCTTTGAGCCTTCAGCGAACTCACCGTCAGTCCCCAGCGCCTCCTGCCGTTGTTCCGCAACGGCTCTCACAAAGCCTCGCTAAGCCCGAGGTCTCCACCACCATGGCCTCCGCCGTGGTTGATCGGCGTGTGCAGCTTGCTCTCGCCCGTCGAGAAATCGGTGACGGTGAACGTCAGGCCGTCGCCAACAATTTCGCCGTTCGTGAAGTGCATCCGTGTTTGTCGCTGGCAGATGAGAGACGTGAACGCCACCATGGTAAAGGACACCGTCGCGCCCGTCGAGAACTCGATGTTGACAACCTAAATCCCCGTCCGTCGATGAATAACCACTGGCACGGCGATGGGTTGCGCTGCTGTAAAGTACTGTACCTGATGGTCGACCACGTCGTTCGCGCTCTCGTATACGCATAGACCGTACGCTGAGGAATTGAGGGCCTCGGTGACATTCTCTATGTCCGGTGGTCCGTCTGTAATGGTATCTGCGGGCCACCCGGTGTTCCCTTGCGAGACCGGATCAAGGTAGACTGTGGCAATGGACGGGGAGATTAATCGAGAACGAAGTCAAGAAGTCGATCAGTTGGACGTTTCGAGATAGCACGAATAGGGGCCGCACACACTTTTCTTCGCACTGTATGCGCACTCCTTCTCAGCAGGGCAGGCCAAACAGCGCGTGGCCGCTCCCGCCTTGGCCGGTTTACCGGACTTGCGGAAATGACTGAGGGAGCCGAATGACGAGACGCGGACGGGCGTTTGGCCCTTGAACCAGTGACAGAGGAGGTCGATGTCGCTGGGAGGAAACAATCAGATCGGCGGAGAAGGAGGAGACAGAATGGACGTACTGGCAGCTCTTTGTCATGAGTGAGAACGAGCTTGTCTTCTCGCTGCACCAGTTCCCCCGCACGTACGAATGCGCGAAATGAAAGTATCCGACAGGTTCCACATGCACGACGTTGACGAGCTCGCCCAGCCTGCCGGAGAAGACGATGTCCGAGATCTCCTGGACGTACGGGGAGTATCGCATCACTGAGATGTGAGATTTGCATTATTGGCAGGAATTCCAATAAGTATGAGAGGGGGAGGCGCGCTGGCACGGACCGTGACCACAGCCAAAAATAATACCAGCAGCGCGCACGGCATCCGCCATCCTGATGCAATCCGCGATGCTGGTCGCCATGGGCTTTTCGCACAGGATGTCGAACCGCTCCCGCGCGAAGGCGGCGACGACGGCGGAGTGCAGGCTGTCGTGGACGGCGATCACCACTGCATCCGCGATGCGCTTCCCCGTCTGCGCTCTGTGGCGCGTGTTCGCCTCGAGCAACGCCTCGTACGTCTCGAAGACGCGCTCGGCCGCGATCGCGAATCTGGCCGCGAATTGCTGGCGCGTGCGCGGGCGCGGCTCGGCGAAGGCGACGACGCTGCAGAGCGCGGGATGCGCGAGCGCATATGAGGCATAGATCTAGCGATAGGCGTGGGCACTTCAATAATGCTCGGAGATGGCGGGCTGGCAACTGGAGTGCCAACCTTGCCGCGTTGGCCACATCCCACGATAGCCAGAGTGACTGGCGCTTTGCTTCCTGTGCGCGCAGGGGCACTACTGGTCTCCTGAGAACGCGTTCAACAGTGCCCTTTTCCTGATCGGTCAACAGTGTTTCGTACTGGACTCATTGTGAGTGGATGCGGCCAACGAACGGTAATAGAGCAGCTGTCTGTGGCGGCCAATCGTGCGCATCGTAAAGCAGAGGCTGTGCTGCCTTGCCGTGGAAATGTGGGCGCCAAATCTGATTCCGTTCGCAAACCTTCTTAGTGCGGAATTTACCGGTCGGCATCCACAAACTCACCCTTCTTTGGTCGTCGTCGCCTATGGTGAGCATATTATTTCTCTCGCATTTTCCGGGGTTTTGGCTCGTTGCGCATGCTATCTGGGCTCATTATGGTCGTCATGCGTGCGACCCGCCCCATACCTCCTCGTTTTCTTCGCCGTCGTTGCATAATGCTGATGATTCGTAGGCCAAAGCTAAAGCGGCAGCGTCGACAAAGCCCAGTGGTGGCGGCAAGTCCGCCAAGAAGAAGAAGTGGTCGAAGGGCAAGGTCAAGGACAAGGCCCAGCACGCCGTTGTCCTCGACAAGGCGACGTACGACCGCATCAACAAGGAAGTCCCGACCTTCCGCTTCATCTCGCAGTCCATCCTCATCGAGCGCCTGAAAATTGGCGGCTCGTTGGCACGCGTAGCCATCCGCCACCTCGAGCAGGAGGGTCAGATCAAGCGTATTGTGCACCATTCGGGCCAGCTCATCTACAGTGCGTCTTCATTTCCCCTTGTTTTGTTCGTTTCATCTGACTGAATTCATTTCAGCACGGGCAACAGGCGCCGCCGCCGAGTGATTCTTTCGTTGTGCAGAGCGCACTCGTAGGGTCCATGCATTCCTTATTGTCCTGTCATGTCGCACGCCCCCCAAAATTCTATACGCATGCAATGATCTGAACTTCTATGCCTGAGTCTAATAACTGTCCCCGCCGCCGTGCTGCTGTGACTGTGAGTGTTGCACTGCTGAGCAGTGAGAGCGGCCGACAGCTGTGCACAGTGCAGCGCTTTGACTGGGTCGCGGAAGGAGTGTGCCGGAGCGTCGGCAGAGTCCGGCGGCACTTGGTTCTTGGTTGTCTCGCTCTTGCACTGTACCTAGCCGTTCGCTGTCCATGAAGTCCCTTCGCCGCTCGCTCGTTAACAAGGACCCGCCGTCTGGAAACGTGCGCATATCCACGCCGCTGTCGCTGCCGCCGGTCTCCAAGCCGCCGTCGGCGCTGCAACCACCGACCCGGGTCATCAAGGCCGTCCAATCCTACCGCTCCCAGGCCCCGCAGGAGCTCAGCTTCACCAAGGGTGACTTCTTCCACGTCGTCCGCGACGTCGATCGCGGCAACTCGCAGTGGTATGAAGCCCACAACCCAATGACTGGTGCCCGCGGTCTCGTGCCCAGGAACGTCTTCGAAGAATTCGGCAAGGCCAATGCTGCGTGCGTCCCGCCCAGACGCCCACACCCGTTCCCAAACGTCCTAACACCCCCCGGCAGCAACGTAGCGACCGTTACCGCAGGCCCGCGGAACACCTTATCCGCCGCCCCCCGCGCAGGCAGCGGCAGCGGTCCAGGCGCGAGCCCCGTCAGCCCGAACAACGGCAAGCAGACGTACTATGCCATTGTCATGCACGACTTTGCCGCAGAACGCCCCGACGAGCTGGACGCCCGCGCAGGCGAGGCCATCACCATCGTCGCGCAGTCGAACCGCGAGTGGTTTGTGGGCAAGCCCATCGGCAAACTCGGACGCCCGGGCCTCATCCCCATCTCGTTCGTCGAGATGCGCGACCCCGCGACCGGCCAGCCCATTGAGGACATCATGGCCCTGCTTGACCGCGGCGAAATTCCTCTCGTCGAGGAATGGAAAAAGGCCATGAACCAGTACAAGGCCGCGAGCATCCCGCTAGGCGTTATCGATGATCCCTCGTACGGCCCAGTCCCCAACAGCCCGTACGCTCCCCAAGGGCCTGGTTCGCGGAACAGCACCAACGCGGCTCCGTATCCTTCGCCACCTTCGAGCGTGGGACCGCCCGAACCTCTGCATTCTGACCCTGCGCCGCCACCAATGGACCAGCAGCAGGAGGAGGACTCTCCCGTCTCTATACTCCCGGAGGGCATCCTGTTTTCTGCCGATGTCGGGTCATTCCACTTCGAGAACGGCGAGTACTGGTTCCGCATAAACGCTGTCTTCCAGCCCGAGGACCCAAATGGCGGTGGCCCTCTGCCGGCGCTGCAGCTTGTACTCTTCCGCGTTTACGACGACTTTTACGATTTCCAAATTACGCTCCTCGACACCTTCCCTGTAGAAGCCGGACGTGCGTCCCCTCCAAGCAACCCTGATCAACCTCCATCGCGTATACTCCCATACATGCCCGGTCCCGTCCCGTCGGTCGATGCCATCGTCACGGCGGAGCGCTGTACAGAGCTGGACGAGTATGTCCGGAACCTCACAATGCTGCGCGACATTGGCGCGGAACACATCCTGCGCCACGAACTTATCCGCACCTTCTTTGCTCCGCGTTCTGGTGATGCTGAAGTCGAGATCGACCCTGTGCTGCAGCCCGAGGAAGTCGGTCTGCAGCAGGAAGAAGAGCAGTACGCGGACCAGATGCGCTCGCTGAGCGTCGCGGACAACGACCAGCGCTACTACGACTACGATCGACAGGACCAGGGAGCTATGGGCGCACGTCGCAATACGAGCGCGACCAGCGCGATCAGGGCTACGGACGCTCGTCGCAACACGAACGCGCGCCTAGTCGGAGTAATGGCACGCGGTCGCGGCAGGACTCGCAACCGCGGCCGCCGTCGCCGTCCACATTACAGCGGACGGTGTCGCCGTTTGACGGCATCACGACGGGGCCCATTGTCAACTCGTTGGGCAAGATACAATATGATGGCTACTTGTCAAACCCCGACGGCACGGTCAACTTGCAGTACGGCAGCGCGGCGCTGGGGCAGCAGCGCCCGCCGTCGCGCACGTCGGCCGGCAACGCGAACGCGCCGCCAATATCGGCGACGAACTCGCAGGCGGCGTATGTCAAGATTAAGATCTTTGACCGCGCCACGGACGACCTGATTGCCATCCGCGTGCCGCCGCGGGTATCGCACCGGCAGCTCATGGAGAAGGTGCGCGAGCGGCTGGGGAACGAGGTTCGTGTGCTGCGCTACCGCAATAGCATGACGGGCAAGTTCGACCCGCTGGATGAGGAGGAGCTCGCGCACTGGCTCAAGACGGCCGAGAAGCTCGTGCTCTACGCAGACTGAAACCTTTATGCCGGTCGGTCGGTTGGTCGGTGATGTCGGATACTGGTTCATGTTGTCGGTTCGTATTTCTACGTGCACGCAATGTGCGCGATGTGTGTTTGATTGCCCTAGTCTTTTCTCCCCTCTCCACACTCGCTCCGTCTCCTCGCTTCTCCTCTATCTGCCTCTCTCCCCTATCATGCTCTCATCGAAATGTCACGTTATTATATTGGCATCCCTAACAGTATTACTAGCTACTATCTCTCCTCATCATCCTCCCCTGGGCGTGTGCTGCTTGTTGATGTCTGTCTGCCGCGGTGGTAGTACTGTGTATGTTGAGCCACGTCCGTCTCCCTGTCCCGTGCACGGTTTCCCGCTCCCTCTCACATAGATATGTACAACACACTGAACAAATGACATGCGCCTAGTGGCTACATTTGTTGTTGCGGATGGAGATGATTGGCGGTGGCGTTGAGCGCAGATAATGCATGTCGGCCAGAACCGATGCTTTTGTCCTCCTACTGGCTCTCTTTAGCAATTGCTTTTCGACCAGGGCATAATAAGGTCTTTCTATCGTGAATGTTGTCTTTCTGTCGGCAGTGATGCATGCTTGTCTACGGCCGTGGGCGTCTGTGGACGACCTCTGCCGACAGCGCGAGTGATTGCGACGGGCAGAGCTCATCGAGCAACGACGAGTACTAAAACATGCTGGCTGGCGCGAACATAGACTCCATCAACCTCCCAGACGCACCTCTATCCGCTTGCAGCACTTGCTCTCGCCCTCGCCCTCGCCCTCCTGCTCCTATTAGCAATGTTCGGCCTTAGCAGTTTCCCGACCGGCTCGCCTTCTGCGCTCTCAATCTTTGCCCCAGCGCACTCGCCCCGCGATATTCAGACGCTCTATTCTACGCTGTTTGGGTGCTCGCTCGCTCGCCAGACTTCGCGCTACGCGCGGGTCGTCGGCCAGCGACGGGGAAGCGAGTCTTCCATGTTCACAAAGATCGCGTCGCGGTCATCCTTCTCTTCGCGCACCGTCGTCGATTATACCTCATAGGGGATTGGTGTGCATGTATACCAAGAGGCGCACCATTGCGCGCGCGGTGAACATCCTCCTCGTCGTCGATCCGTTATTTCGACCCTTGACAGTCTCGTACCCTGCGGCGCCTTGAGCCAATATGCCTCAAGCCCACTCCAGGATCTCCAGGGTCTCTGCGTTCCCAATCATTTGACATCGGCGACGCTCTTACTCTGCGTATATTGCAACATGCTGCAGCGCTGCATCAATATGTACGACAGACTACAGTACCTGCAGCAAAAATTTACCCTTTTGAAAGCTTGGTATATCCCCCAAATCCAAGGCAATGTCACTTGTATAGTACATGACTGAGCCAACATTGCACAGTCCGAAAACAGGGTACATAGAGTCGCGATTACTGGCCCGGGGTCCGTTGCTGGGCAAGCCATGTTGAAGCAAATGGGACACCGGGAGGGACCATCCGGCTCGGTCCCCAAAGAAAAGTCGCCTTGCCTGCGGACGAAGGCGGGGCCCTCGCTGGCCGCCGGCGCGCGGAACCGCTGCCGCTGGCCGTGGGACCTGCATTGGCGCGGGAGGCACGGCGGAGGTCGCTGTCGCTGCATGACCGCCGCACCACCTGCCGTGCGCGCAGCCCTGGCGCCGCCTCGTCGTAGCTCGGCAAACCGATGGCACTTGACAGAGGCGGTACGCCGCCACGCGCCGCGGTGTCGTAGTCTGGTACTGTGGACAGCGCGCGCGATGATATTCGTCTACTCGAGGAACCCGTCGCGCTGCGCGTAGGGCGACGCGACGTTCTGCCGGTGGAATTGTTGCCGCTTTGTGACTGCTGAACCGCCGCGACCGTCGCAGATCGAGCGGTAGAAGGGTTCGACAGGCTGCGTCCGCGCGGGGCACGATCAGAGTCTCCTTCCCGCTGCGAGGTCGCCCTTTCGACTGTGGAATGACTGACAGCGAGCGGCCAAGCGTCTGTAGCATTTGCGACGGGGTCCTGGACATGCGCGTGGTAGCTGGGGAGTTCGACCTGCTCCGAGACGGGCAGTACCAAGTCGTCGATTCCGAACAAGAGTCTGCGTGTCGGAGCGGCCGCTTGGATAGCTTCCTCGAGGACATGATGGCTGAGGATGTTGATGGACAGAGAGCAACGCAGTTCTGAGGGATGGCCGTCGGCATTCCTGATGTCTATTATCCAAACCATGCGGTGCGAGACGTTGACTGGAGCCACGGAATGGGATGGGCACGCCCATGTTGGAATCTTCAGGTCCACCTTAGCCACAAGTTCCGAGCCCTGGCTCTCGTCCGAGACTGGTCGCTCTGAGGCCCCGTTCACAGTGGTTTCGCTGGTCCCAAGCTGAGCTGGAGCGGCTGGATGTTGCCCAGATACAATTGTCGGTGGAGCCTGCTGCACATCGGTTGGGACGCCGATGCGACTTGACCCAGCAGGAGCTGAGAACATGTGCCTGGCCGAGCACACATCTCTTCTCATTTCTATACCTGAAAGGCCAGAGTATTGAGTGGTTTCAGTGAGTATCGAACGCCTGGCGAGGAATATGTCAGCACTGCATGCGTCACTCAACGGCGAATAGCGCATACACTTCATAGACTGAGACACCTTTGACGAGCGGCTGAAACTTAACGAGAGTCGTAATAGTGTCACCCGCCGCCCACGCTTTGTGGGGGAGGGTGAGCGAATACATGAGCTTGCCTGCCCATGTCTTCTCAACTGAATAAGGAGTGAGCACACAGAGCACGCCAAGGTCCTAAAAACTCGCCTTCAATGGTCTGTTGAAACTCCAGCGAGTTTGGGCCAAAGGAGCGAACAACATGGACAGGTAATGTGCACGTGAAGTTGGGCAACATGGACGAGCGGACCGCGGTGGCGCGCAGTTTGTACGTGATCTCGGCGCGTGGGGCACGAAGCGTCGAGGGCAAGTAAGGTTCGAGTTCGATATCGAATGGGAAAGTGTGCCGACCAGTCTTGAAGGTGCGGCCCTGTCGTTTGTCGGAAACCTGATGTGGCATGAAGCTCATTTCATGTGCATAAATGGTATATGCATTCTGTGGCTTGAGATTCCTGCAAAACGAGACACTCAGGTGCCAAAAATATAGATAAAGAGGCGCACTTACGGATTTGGCGGCACAGGCAACTTGGCCTTGCCTAGGGAAAACCTCACTTCAGCCACAACGCTCGGGGCCAGGTTCCAACACTAACCTGTAAACTCGAGAGTGACATCCCGGAGCGCTGCTGGCTCGGCCAGATGCAAAACCACAGTGCCCAAGAGCCTGACAGGTTCAACGTCCTGACCGACTCCACGAAAGACAACCATGCGAGGCGCGACGATTTCAGCGAAAGATCTGTCCTCCCGGACAGGAATGCCTGGCGCATCTGGGGCTGATAGGTCACGAGGTTCCACAGCGACCATCGCGCTGCTGGTAGACATAGGTAGCGTCTGGCTGCGAGGGGATGCGCTGCTTGGGCCGGGCCCGCCGTCGTTGCGTGCACCGGCGCGAAAGAATTGTGCAAGCCCAGACATGGTTGGGCTCTGCAAGCTCAGCGTAACGTATCAAGCCTGAGCGAATCCCGGGAGCGTCTCGAGAAGAGTCACAGCGGTCGTGGCGCAAACGTCACGGTGTTCGAGGCTGGCACGAGCTATTACACCTGCCGGTAGATTCCTGTGCCGTGCACGCCAGAACTTGCTTGGCACCTTCACTTGCAAGGATAGGTACTTGTTCACTAACCACGCCTGCCTGCAGCGACGACACACGGAGAAATTCCGCGTGCCCGACTCGGAGAAACGTTCAACTCGCTCGACGATCCTGACGCTCGAATCCCGACCGGTTACAAGTCGGAGCTTCGCGCCGTAGCGCCGAGTGGCAGACTCCAGACGACCACGACCTGCTAGCGCTTTCCGCTCTTGCGCGAGGGCGCAATGTCTGCGCAAGTGCAGCAGCCACAGCAACCCGAGAGCTTCCAGCTTGCGGACCTCAGTTTCAGGACCCAGCACCTATCAGAGCGTGCAGACACCGCGAGCACAGCTGCGCCGTCGTTTGTGACTGAAGACGACGATGCTCCAATTCAAACTGCTGCTCAACTGCGTACGGAGCGCATTCGCTTTGCCGTCTTAATGTTCTCGTGCGTACGCCTTATATACAGTCCTCCTCTAGTCCTCACATGAGCCACACTCAAGATTCTTTCTCGTGGGCTGGAATGACGGCTCAACGGGCCCTTTGCTACCCGCAATCAAGCAGCATTATAAAGTGCGCAACTTCTCGCCTTGACCTATCCCATCTCGTCTGATGCGGCTTTTCTCTTAGGTCCCATTTGTTGCAGTTTCCTCGCTCTTCATAGTAACATCCCTCGTATGTAGTGATCCACCTCCTCCTCGTTGTTTCTTCTAATTTGTAGACAGGGTGCAGCATGTGGCTCTTTCTCCATATTCTTCCTCCTAGACAAATTCGGCTTTGGCAAGGTAAGTAACCGTTCCTTCAACATACACCGCGAACTCTCATCCCTCGATCCGTGCCAGGTTGTAGCATGTGGTGCTGTTTTGCAGGCCTCTGCATACGCCGTGCAGAGTATCGCTCCACCATTCCCTGTGTTTGTCTTTTGCAGTTTCCTAAACGGCTTGGGCATGTCATTGCAGGTCGGTCCAGAGATTGAACGCACATCCCTGCATCGTCTCAGTCATAAACTAGGATTCTACGGGAAATGGTTTCGTCGCATCCTAAAACGCGATGGTGCACATAAAATGGGTATGCTGCATGCGCTGTATGGTGAGAACTGCGTTCCACTCTGGATGAAGAATTTGCTCACAGGGATGCAGGATTGGGGGCCTTCGTGGCGCCATTGATTGCCACACAGTTTCTGCCAATGAAACATTGGTCGTTCTTCTATCTCTCATCGATGGGTCTCGCGGCCAGCGTCGCCACAGCACTCGCGGCTGTCTTCCGCTTCAAACGTCAGCAAGGTCAACACTTTCTCGCGCTCACACCTCTTGCGTTGGCTAAATTGATTTTAGTTCTGTTTGAGGAAACCAACACAGACTTCTACAGGGAAGATCCATGCGAATCGGGACAACCAACAGGTGGAATAATGAAGCACGTTCTCGCGCTCCCGCTTGTGCACTATCTGGCGTTCTATATCTGCGTTTACGTCGGGGTGGAAGTGACTCTTGGAGGTATAGTTTGAGGTCGACATCATGGGAGTGCAACTGACGCAGCACAGGATGGATTGTTACGTTTATCGTCAACGAGCGCGGTGGAGGCGCGAATGCTGGTTACATTTCTTCGGGATTCTTCGGAGGTATGCAGCCTCTGCTTCGACGACCTCACGGTATTCATATCAAATGAAGGGCTCATGGCCGGGAGGCTCTTCCTTCTTCCCGTCAATGATTGGGTGTGTCCCCAAGCCCCAGTGTCCCTCCAACCCTCGATTCATACTGGCTCCTTAGCTTGGCGAACAGCGCGTTATCTTCTTGTATGCGCTTCTGACCCTAGGGTGCGTTATCCGTGTTAATTTTGGAATTTCGTGTGCCAAAGGCTGAATATCAATAGACTGGACATTGTTATCTGGAGAGTACGCTCGCTCATTGGTAACGGTGTTGCGGTTTCGATCATCGGCGTGCTTTTTGGTCCCATGTACCCCGTGGTACGCTCAATGTCGTCCTCCATTTCTCATCGACTGAATCACTCGCTTCTAGGTCATGCATCAGGCCGGGCTCATCCTCCCGCCGCGCATCCTCGCCGTGCGTGTCGCTGCGTCCTCGCTCTCCCCTGCCCACTCATACTCTCTGCAGGGGGCTGTCGGCTATATCGCAGGATTTGGCATAATAGGAGGGGCCGTCGTGCCGTTTGTGACAGGTGCACTGGCGAACAAGTTCCAGATTAATGTTATGCCCCTCGTGTGAGTATCTGGATTTGCTCGCTCAGACCGAGTTCTGACGCATAATCGCAGGGTATTGGTCATGACCTCGTTAATGGCATTGACTTGGGGACTCGCCTTGAGACAACACAAATCACGCATGGACTGAGAGCATCGACCATGACATGCTGATCGTCTGCTGTATGTATCTGGAAAAGCCTCAGAAAAGGCCTCATTCGTAGTAAATAATGGAATAAATTTCATTCGGGTTGTTCTCTGGTCAAAAGTACTGCGTATATTTTTTTTTGGAAGACTGGGCCGACTGCGAGGCCTCGAGGAGTCGCGCATGAGCATGAATGATAGCTGCTCGCATGTCGGCAAAGTCCGTCCGCACCCGCCTTTTTGTCTGCGATGCTCAGTGGCTTTTGTTCTTTTCTGCCCGTTGAGCATAATAAGCTCTGCCTATCGAGTCTTCAGCATCCTATCGGCAATATGGTATGCTTGCTTGCGTCTGTGCATGTCTGTGGATGCGCGCTGCCCTCCAAACTGCCGACAGCGTGAGTGATTGGGACGGGCAGAGCTCGTCGAGCAGCGACGAGTATAAAGCATGCTGTCCAGCGCGAACATGGACTCCATCAGTCGCCCAGACACTCCTGTCCTCGCCCACAACACTCGCTCTCGTACTCGAGCTCCTGCATTGCAATGTTCGGCCTTAGCAGCTTCCCAACAGGCTCCCCCTCTGCGCTCTCCATCTTTGCCCCAGCGCATTCGCCCCGCGATTCGCATGCCCTCTACTTCGAGCTGTTTGGCAGCAGAAGCAACAGCAATACCCACGCTCGCCGCGCGCAGGTCGCCGGCCAGCAGCGGGGAAGCAAGACTTCCCTGCTCACCAAGATCGCATCCCCGCGCTCTTCGGCACCGATGTCGCTTCTACGCACTCGCATATGGGCGTATACGTCTATCAAGAAGTGCACCACTGCGCGCGTTAGGCTTCCGAAGCCCGCCCTGGACTTGCGGTCGCCGTCGCCTCTCGTCGCCTGCAACCCTTGCGGTGATGCTGCCCGGCCTCGGTGCCCCTGTATCAGCTAGCTGCATGCAAAGCTGCTCAGCACCATACATCGCCGCATGCAACATCGACCCGCTCCGCGTGTCGTGCGTTTGATAGCATTGGCACGAAATTCGCTAGACCAGATGGTCTAGCGCTAGCAACCCAGTAAACCATGCTCTTGACTTCGTTTGGAACCTCCTGTACCCTTCCAGGATATCTTGTTCAGTGCGGAACCATACAAAAACAATCTAAATGATAGCCTCTTTGCATATCCCCGAGTTCGAAGTGTTGTCCGGACGTCGACGGACCCGCAGACACCGGCGTAAAGTCGGGTGCAGTATTGGTCTTCGGAACGGTCCATATGGGGCTGCTTGATCATAGTACGCACGAATTGCAATTCGAGAGTCATGCACATAAATCGGCCCCGAGGATTTTGTCATAAAAAAGCGAGTCGCTGAACCGGATCCCAAGAAATCTGCAAACGTCCACATCATGTCCACTTCGCCCCGCTGCCGGGTACGCGCCTTCTGCCCAACCTTTATCTCGGTCGCTTCCAGCCGGGACCCAAAAACTCGCTGACGGATGTCGAGGGCGTGCTCTGTCACGTGCAATCGATCATCGAGCCTGCGAACGACCAGCATGGCCCGATTAACACCGGCGTCACCACCATCCTTCCACGCGCAGACTTCTTCAACCATGCCTGCTATGCGGGCATGTTCCGTCTGAACGGCTCTGGCGAGTTCACGGGCTCGCACTGGATCGAGGAAACGGGACTGCTCCACTCGCCCATCATCCTGACGAACTCGTTCTCCGTTGGCGCGGCGTACCAGGGCATATACGAGTACTGCATCCCGCGGCACAAGGCCGCGGGCGGCGAGATCGACTGGTTCCTGCTTCCCGTGGTCGGCGAGACGTTCGATGGCATTCTGAATGACATTGGCGCACTGAAGGTGCAGCCGTCGCACATTGTGCATGGCATCAAGAACGTCTCCGCAGACGCCGTCCCCGAGGGCAACACCGGCGGTGGCACGGGCATGATCTGCCACTGGTTCAAGGGCGGCACTGGCTCGTCGTCGCGCGTTGTTCCTGCCGACCCCAGCGCGTCCAAGGATAACTACACCGTTGGCGTCCTCGTGCAGGCGAACTACGGCCGCATGCGCGACTTCACGCTGAAGGGCGCGCCCATCGGCCGTCTCATCGAGGAGGACGCGAAGAAGGCTGCTGAAAACCCGAAGGACGAGGCCGCCGCTGCGCGCGTCGAGGCCATCGCTGACATCGAGGCGTCCAAGAACAAGAAGGACGGATCGATTATCATCGTGCTCGCAACCGATGCGCCGCTGCATCCGCTGCAGCTCCAGCGTCTCGCGAAGCGCTGCAGCCTCGGACTCGCGCGCGTTGGCGGTAACGCGCATAACCCGTCTGGGGACATCTTCCTCGCATTCAGCACGGCCGGCCACATACCTGTTCAAACGGTCACTGCGGGTGGGGCGACCGTCGACCCATGGAAGCCGAAACCTCTGACAATCGAGGTGCTCGACGATCAGACAATCAACGCGCTGTTCGAAGCCACTGCAGACGCCGTGGAGGAGGCCATCTTGAATGCGCTATGCATGGCGGAGACTATGACTGGCGTGCGCGGTACGACAGTCGAAGCCCTCCCATTGGACAAGGTCCAGCAGTTCATGGCCAAGTATCTGTAGAGCCGTTGTAACCAGCGCATCATTCATCATGTATCAGCTCAAAGACAACGCGTTTGTGGAAGCCAGTCCGTCCAAAAAGTGCAGGGAGGAACCTGAGAGAGAGAAAACCAAGTGACGAGTCGGAGAACGAAGTCGTGTTTGATGCCCTGCTCTTGACCACATGATGCGCAGCACTTCTCGTTAACATTGACCCTGGGCCAGCCTACGCATCCAATGACTACAACTACGGAGGAAGTGAAATGGGAAAAAGTTCTTTGGAAGAGGCAGCCGTTCCCGGATAACTATGTCCCTGATTCGTTTCTGGACAAACTGCGAAAGAACAGTGAGCTAATCCCTCGAGAACGAGGATATTATACATCTGAGCACCTTCCAGCCAACTTTAGACCGTACTCGTTCTTTCCACTGGTCCTTGCGGCGTGTGCAATTACACAGCACCTGGCGACAATATTCCTCTTCATCTGCGTCTTCATTCGCCTGAACGACAAAACCCTCGATCCCCGTGCACTCGTATGGATCACCATAGCCATGCACGTCGTCGGCTTGATTGGCTGGGACATCGCCGAGCGCCCATTCTTCGACCAGAAGGAACGACGAGCCAACAGAGCCAAGGCGCTCAAATCCAGCTTGCTCGTCTTCCTCGCCCTCATCGGCCTGTCCCCGGTGCTCAAGACGTTGACTGCTGCAACATCTTCAGACTCCATTTGGGCGCTGTCAGCTTCGCTTTTCGTGCTCAACGCTTTGCTTGCTGATTACCGCGAGCCGACCTCCGTCCCTCGCCGCGAAGGGTGCGCATGGATTGCATTCCTCTGTGAAAGGCGCTCAAAAATTCCAGACTTATATCTGTGCTTTCCATGAACGCTGCCATATCCGCGTCTGTGGTGCTGGCATCGCGACTTGCCCGATAACGTGAGCGTCTTCGCCCTCATGTTGCTCTCCATCCAGCTCTTCGCGCTGTTCCCCATAATCCGCAAACGGTTACAGGTTCGCTTTATCTCCCCATGGCGCTGCACTTCCTGATTACCGCTCTTCACTCTAGGCCATCCCCAAACCTCTTCATCTGCTTTTCACGCTCTGCCTGGCGACATCGTCCATATCGCTCATGCACGCCATCTCGACCTTCGTCGCCTACCTCTTTGCCAGCTCGCTGATTTTCGTCACGTTCGGAGGCCCAGGACTCCTCATGTGGGCTCAACAGTACAAAAAGTGAGGACAGACAGACTCGTCGTCGTATGCATTCATTCTCATCGGTTCGTTCAGCGAGATTCGCGGGCCATGGGATGTCGCCGTGCCCAAGGTTCGGCCTAATACCTAGCGATAGGAAACTGCTCTGTTCAGATTGCCTACCGCCGCCTACCGTCGCGCCAAGAGCAGGAACGCCGCTTGCCAGTCAGGGCAAGTCCAGAGCCTGAGCGTAGCCACTCAGCAGCGATTGTTTTCAACGCCAGCACCCGCCGCTGGCTTTGCTACGCCTGCGCCAGCAGCATGTCGGAAACATGTGATGTATTGTATCGCAGTCAACTGGAACTTGCTATGTATGTATGTAGGATGTACACGGTACAGGACCGAAGAATTGTGGACAAGAAATGAAGAACAGAAAAAATGTGCAGGGTCCAGTCAAGCATGATAGGAATCAATCGGCCTCATCGAGCTCGCGCCTAATGCGCTCGCGCACCTGGCGCAGGCCGCCAGCCTCGTTGCGCACGCTCTTGGGGCTGCGCGTGCGCATCTCGGCGGCGGCACTCTGCGCGCCGGGCGACGGCGGAGCCTGTGCTTGCTTCGCAGGGGACGTGGACGAGGACGAGGGCATCTCCAGCCATTCTTCGCCCGCGATGACCACGCGCGTGATGAAGAACGGGCAGAGGTCTGCGAGCATGGCGAGAGACTCCTGTGCGTCGACTGCATGCACAAACGATGATCAGTGAACGGTCGGGATGGCAAAATGGTGTAGAAGACGCACCCTCGCTCAGCGGTACGGGCGAGGACTTGATCACCGCACGGACGACCTCGCTCATCTGCATCACGCGCCGTTTCCGGCCCAATGCCAGGCCGTCGCGCCGCTGGCACCGGTGGTCGAAATCGTCGTGTTGGAAAAAACCTGGACAAAGCAGAAGCTGCGTCAGTAGTAGACCCGAATCCTGAAGCCAAGCAGACGCACATCCACACGCTCTCCGCGACACCGCTCAGGCGACCCAGCAACGACCTCCGGCGCAGCTCCGCCTGTCCGAGGGCCTGCAACTGGGCAGAGGTCATCCCGGGGGCACCAGGCGCCGAGAGCACGCGCTTGTGGGTGGGCGTGCTCTCGTTCGACAGGCTCTTCTGGCGGATGCGCTCGTACAGCGCGTTGCGCCGCGGCGTCGAGCGGGCCGACGTCGGCGTCACACGCCCACCGGTCTCCGGCGTCTCTGGCCGCTCGTGCACAGGCGTGACCGGCCGGCCGCTGCTGTCCTGGCGTCTGTTGGCGGTCGGCGTCTCGAACCCGCCGTCGGACGGCGTCGGCGGGAACGGGACGGCGAACGCGCCGTCTTTGGAACTCCCTTTGGCGTTCAGACGCGACGGCGTGGATGCAACGCGGTTTCCGAGGCCGAGTCCGAACAGAGAACCAGATCCAGACCCGGAGGAGGAGCCAGAGGCGAAGAGGCGTTTCGAAGGAGACGAGCGCGTAGGCGACCCGGGTGTCTCTAGGCCTGGAGGTTTGCTGCGTATGGTCCCTCCAGGTGACGGGGAGAGAAGAAGTTTCGCAATCTTGTCCCTCTTAGTTTCTTCCTTTGAAGGCGCGAGGGACGTTTGCAAAAGTGGAAGATCAGCGAGGGGAGGAAGCGGGACGCGTGGTGCGTCGCTGTTCAACTTGAGAAAAAATAGGTCGAAAAGGAAATATTGATATACGTTACTGCCGCCCACCTGCATCCATTTGTCGAGTTTCTCTTGCAGAAGAGCAGTCCGCGCTTTACCGCCAGCGGTCCAGCGCGCCACAGAAGCCATTCCGCCCCCTCCCGTGCCGCTCCCGAGTCCAAGACCGCTATCGATGTCACCCGCGACATCGACTTCGATACCAATACCGTACGCAGGCACGCGTCTCGACTCGCTGCGCAGATAATGGGTTGTGGCAGAGACGATGAAGCCCATTCCGCCTCTGAACCAGTCCTTTCGCTGTTGCTGAGCGGACGCTGCTGGTTTGGGGCTCAAGAACGGATTCTCGTCTTCGTCGGCAATGAGCCTCGAGGACGAGGTCTTCGGGCTTGCTGGCTTGGGTGGCGCCTTCGCCTGTGGGAGCGCCTTTGCGTCCCATTCCCAGAGCCAGCAGAGGCGGCGGATGTCGTCCTGGGTGGGGACGTACGACAGCGCCATTGCGCCCGCAGCCGAGGCGAGGCTGACATGGTTCACGACGCTGGGCACGCGGCCGGTGTCATAGTCCGGGGCGACGGCGGACGTCGCGAGGGCGTGCGAGAGCGCGTGCTGGATCGCGTTTTGCAGCTCCTTGATACGGCTCAGTTCCGCAGGCAGCGCGCTTGCGGCCCTGCGGGACGGCGTCTGCCTGGCCGTCGCGGGCGTGGGCAGTCTGCGAGTTGGAGCTTAATGTTCAAACCAAGACAAGACGCCGTTGCAGGGCTTACTGAGTGAGCATCCGCTGGCGTTTGGGCGTCGTGACGCTGTCGTCAACCAGCGCGCGCTTCTTCCTCGGAGACGCTGCCAGCACGTCCATTTTCGAGAACAAGAGGGCTGGTGTCGCGCGGGAATCTCCGACGCTCGCGTCAACTCCGAGTAACGCCGTCTCTTGCCTGTTTGTTCTGAACAGAGCAGGCGTAAAGGAACTGGGTGTAATACTCTTGTTATGTTTCTCATGTGAGATTAATGCTTTTTTTGAAAAGAAATAAGAATATATATTACGGTATCTATCTACTAAACCCTCAAACGGTCAAGATCAGACCCCTGCAGCGAGTGGAGGACGGGGATGGCCCCTATATATGTGGATCGATTTCATCCGATCTCCGCGCCCAAGTTTAGTCCTCCCAACGCATCCCAGCCCCAGGACGCCCGACGATGTCGCACGTAAGCCCACATCGGCGCCCGGCGCTGCAGCGAGAGGCTCACGCGCCGTCAGCAGGACGAAGACCACGCCGATCTCCTTCCCTCGCAGACGGCGGGTGCGCGCCACCGGGCCCGTTGCCCTGCGCGCCGCCGACGCTGACGGCTGACGGCGCCCCCGCGCTCTGCAGGATACAAGCCGACGGCGAAGAAGACCGTCGAGGAGTACGCCGCGCTCGACGCCGAGGACGAGTCGCTCGCGCGCTGGAAGGCGTCGCTCGGCCTCGCGGCCGCAGCTAGCGTCGACACGTCTGGGCCCAAGGTGCGAGCCCGTCCCCACCCACCGTCCCGATCCTGAAACCGGCCCAGGTCACCGTGCTCAGCCTGTTCCTCACCTCGCCCACACTGCCCGCCGGCAAGAAGGTCTCCATCGACCTCACCAACAAAGACGGCCTCGCCGACCTCAAGAAGAACCCGCTCAACATCAAGGAGGGCGTCGAGTACAAGTGAGCGGCCTCGAGATCGTCTCATCCGTCTGACCGCCGTCTCACCATTCCAGCGTCGGCATCACCTTCAAGGTGAACCACAGCATCATCTCCGGCGTGCGCTACATCCAGGTCGTCAAGCGCGCCGGCGTCAAGGTCGACAAGCTCGAGCAGATGCTCGGCTCCTACGCCCCGCAGCCCGCAGCGTACACCAAGAACTTCGACCCGGAGGAGTCGCCCAGCGGCATGCTCGCGCGCTCAGGCACCTACAACGTCAGGAGCCGTGTCATCGACGACGACGGCGAGATATATGCTGGTCTGCCTCCCCTACCCATTCCTTGCCCTGATCTCCCATTGACCGCTGCACCAGATTTCGAATGGGCCTTCAAGCTCACCAAAGAGTGGTGAGCGCCTCGTCACGCACGGTCCTCTCCTCCTTTTCTTGGCCACCGCCGCGATCATCTCAACCCCTGTAGTCCCTAGTTATCTCTCTCTTCCACTTCTGTTCTATCACTCTTACGAATGTCAATTCTACGTCAGTGCAGTCCGAATTTGTGCATCCATTATTGCAATGAGCGTCGTGAAATTCCCTCCAATCAAAGCTGTGCAAACATTCAGTATGTAGATTTTGGTATTGCACGCGCTCTGAAGCGCATGCGCAACTATATTGCTTGCACTGCAGGAAAGCGCACAAATACACGAGCGGAATGACACGTCGGCAGGCACTGACTACAGTGTACAAACGGGGGGTAAGGACACTACCTACTCGGACTCGAAAGCGATGGAGGGGCGCACGGCTCGCGTAGCGCCCCTATGGGAATCCGCGGGGTTTGGGTTCATTATCCGTTGACCAACTGCAAGTGATCAGACTTGTGCGTGGCAATTGAGCAATCAACGCGGATTGCTACGCACCTTGAGGTCCATCCTGCTGGCGTAGTCCTGGTAGTCCTGCATGCTCGTCGCGCTCGGCGCTCGTTGCGGCGCAGCGGGCGGGGCGTATGCACTGGGGGCCCCACTGGCCACTGGTGCCGGTGCCGGTGCCGGTGCAGCAACAGCAGCTGGAGCGGGAGGACTGGGCGTCCGTTGGCGCATGTCGGCCGCCTGCGCAGCCGCCTGGGCCTGCTGCATCTGCGCGTAGCGCGACATGCCGGGCTGGAGCGCCGCCGGATGTTGCTGCGCGAAGTGCGCCGCGGTGGGGCCGTTGCCTGCCATGGGGCCGGGGTGTCCGGCGCCGGCGCCGACGCCCGCAAAGCCCGCCGCGTCGCCAGGGTTGTACGCGTACACGTCCGGCTCCGCCTGCGGCTGCGGCTGCTGGGGTAGGCGGCCGCGGCGTAGGCGTAGGGCGCGACGATGGGCTGCGCGTACTGCACCTGGTAGCCGTTCGAGTAGCCCGAGTACGCGCTGGGCGCCGTGGCGCCGTAGCCGCCGCTCTCGTGCGTCGAGACGCGGTGCGCGGTGGTGCTCATGCTCGGGCGCGCGTACACGGCCGCGCCGCCGAGCGGACGCCGGTCGTCATCGTCGTCCGGGAAGCCGACGCCGAAGCCGCGCTGGATCGCCGCGGCCTCCGCGACCTCCTGGTCGAGGCGCTTCACGCGACGGCGGCGCACGGCCATCATGATGAACGCGAGCGCCAGGGCCGCGACGATGACCCCCACGACGGTAAAGGTGCCGGTCACCGCGCCCTTGTTCGCGAAGAAGCCCTTCGGAGCCACTTGCGCGCCGCTTCCCGCGTTGAGACCGGGCGAGACGCTGGGCCCCAACCCGACGGCGTCGGATGACGTGGTGTCTGGCAGCGATGGCGGCAGCGTCGACTCTGGCGGCGGTGGCGGTTCTGTGGTTTCAGGAGGCGGGGTGGAGGTTTCGGAGGTTGTGGATAATGTTTCGGAAGATGTGGTTTCCGTCGTCGGCGTCGACTGGCTCACCGTCGGGAGCGCCAGCGTAGGAGTTGTCAGCGTCCGGGTAATGGTGGTGCGAGTGGGCAGGCTCGGTATTGTTGGACGGGTACTGTCAATTGGGGCTGTCAGCGAGCTGGACGGCGATCATCGGCCCAGACACTGACACTGTTGGGAGAGGAAATGGCAAGGTGATTCCGGGTAACGTGGGCAATGTAATCGGTCCACTGGAACGCGTTCAGTGCTGACTACAGGGCTCTGGGGCGGGAGACGCGCACATGACCGTCGGCAGGAGAATGGGCGGGACTGCAGGACGCGGTGAGCCTCCCAAAATCCGCGGCATTACGCTGAGCGACGCACGGGCCATCTTTGCAGACAAGTCAAGTCGACCGAGCGACTAGTAAAGGTATAAAAAAGCGTAAAGGGAGGCCGTGGTGGGCGGGACGAAAAGCGAAGGAGACGAAGGAGGGAACAGAGGCGGGTCGGACTTTGAGGCGCGTGCAGATCACAATTCAGCGAGTGCACAACACAACGGACAATGCACTCTCGTCGAGCTGGAGACTCTGAGCAGAGAGAGAGGAGGAGCGCGTCCCCGGCCTCGACTCCTTATGTCAGTGATGCTGAGCTAGTTGGACGCGCACATGTACGGTGGAGCACCGTCGTCACGCGCGCACCGCATGGCAACAGCCCCGTATTTTAAGAGTCTCATTCGCTGGCGCTCTGCAGGGCCATTTAGGACTCGTATCATCATCGGATACTATGCTCAGGGCACTCTCAGTGCTGCTTCATGCACGCTGGACGTCGTTTTGCTCGATCCAAGCCCCTGATACCGCGCGGCTTCCGAAACAGGAAAGTGGAATTGCGTCCGCGCTCGTTCCTCCGCATGCCCGGCTCGCGCAGTGCCTTCGAGCAGCAGCTTCTAGGTCGTGTGAACAAGAGCCCACATCATCTACCAGGTCCCTGTCGGGTCCCCGCTCCGCCTTGACGAGTTGACTGGCCATTTGTCGACGGCGAAATCTTCGGCACGCAAAAAGGAAGCCTCTCTGGACCTCTACCAACGAGCACGGGACATGTCTATCGCCGCATCGAAGAACACCAGCGTCGCTCGCTACTGAATCAGCCTACTGCCAGCTGAGCCCGATTTGTGCAATTCGCGCTCGGTCACCTCCAAGAAACGGTCCCAGATTTACGCCGTCATCCAGCATCTGCGTTGTCCCAAGAACTATTGGCTGGCCGCGCGGCCTTTTCATCTTTGTCAAGGGCGAACGGTGCGGCCACGTGGACAAAAATGCTTTGCAATGCTTCAACCGTCGTCAAATTTGTCGGGACCCATGGCCACCAGCACTCTACCGAAATCAAGTTATTCCTATGGATCATTAGTATGAAGACAACGCACTCGATATCTGGGAGTTCTACATCCTGCACGACTTGTCGGTGGTGTCTTCTGCGCAAGGAAGTTCCCCACGGTCACGGCGGACAAGCCTTCATTCAGAGTACGCTCATTTCCTCCTGTCCTTCATCGTTTTGCCCACGATGAATTGTCTAGGTTGCTCAAATCTCATGAAGACAAAATATTCTGCACCTGCTTCAACCGCTCACGTTATAGTTTATACGCGCGATGCTCGCCCGAGTTACCCGCCTGAATCATCAGGAACTATTTCCCCTCGCAAACACCGCGCGCGGAATACGTTCGGTTCCTCGGACACCATCCGGACAGAGTCCAGCATCATCTGCCTGTTCCCCGCTACTCTTCAGGGCGCGAGCATTCCTCTTGCTCCAGTTCGGCTTGCATCAGCAGCAGCAAATGCAGGACTCCTCTCAGTCCATTCTCAAATGAACGACGTGTCCTCCCGGGATTTCAGTCTCATCCGCTCTTCCTTGATCCATCGCGCCCGATCACTCCCTCGGGAGCGTCCGCTATATATACTGGGTCTTAACGCCCAGGCCGCCTCCTTTCGACCCGCTGAGATTCCTATTAGACATCCTAAACGGCAATACCGCCGTCGAGCTTGCTCGAACGACCGTGCCACCGGCGCCGCATCCAATCCGAACCCGCGCGGGTTTCACTACCCCTTGCCCGACGCCTTCCCCCGCCTCCCACCATGTCGTCCGCCGTATCCTACACCTGGCCGACCGTGCGCTACATCACCGGCGGGCATGCGCATGCCATTGTCGTCGTGCGTCACGATCGCTTGCAGCTCCTTATTCTCTCTCACGCCGTGCCTGTCCCGCTGGCAGATCACAGCGACGGCGTCAGTATTGAGCGGCCTCCTGGTCTTGCTGCTGCTCCTGCACATCCTCGTCGTCGGTCTCATCCCATACGTGACGCGCGGCTCGAAGTACTCGCACGAGGGCGAGCGTGCGTTCCTCTGGCGTCCCATCGGGTGAGAACTACCACAGCGCCTGTCTGTAAATCTCACACTCGTCCTTTCAGCGCGTTAGTCACGTCGTTGCTGTTGTCCAACCTGCTGCAAGCCATTTCCGGCATGTTTCAGTTACTCTGGGCACATAAGGGAATGGTTGTTTTCGGCCCGTCATGTACCGTTCAAGGTGGGTCGGCGTCGTATTTTGTGGTCATACGAACGTATCAAGTTTACTGACGTCCGCTCAGCCTCCCTCCTGCTGACAGGCAATATCGGAGTGTCACTGTTCAGTATGCTCGTTGCGCTGCACACCTTCTGGACCGTGGCGCTTCACAAGTCATGGCCGAGCTGGATCCTCTGGACCCTCATCGCGGTGGCATGGATATTGATGCTTATTCTCGGTACGTTAATCGCACTAGGCTGATATTGACTTGCCAAACGACGTTTTCCAGCTCTACTCGGTCCGTACGTTATGCAGAATCCTGCCCGCGGACCGTTCTATGGTGTCGCCAGGGAGTGGTGCTTCATCAATAACAACTATGCCGCTGGCAGAATATACCTCCAGTACATCGCCGTGCGTGCCTCTGCTGTTGCACCAACGAAGTACTGCTTTATAATGACTGCAGATTCTCGTGGCGGCCGGCGTAATTACCATACTATATGTCCTGGTCTTTCTCACCGTCCGCGGACAACTCACCCTATACGGCTGGAGGCGTGGCGCGACTTGGCGCTCGATATTCCCGCGCAGTCAAGTCACCCGTATTGGCGAGGTTAACCTGCCGTCCCCGGCGCTCGCCACAACTGCCAACAAAATGCTATGGTACCCTGCTGCGTTCATCATCATATTTCTGCCTGTGTGCACCGCCAGACTCTGCGCCGAAACGGGGCGCCACGTCCCCGTGTGGGTGTGGCATCTCGCCATCATATTTCTCTACCTCACCGGTCGGTCCACCTCTCCGCCTGGCCAGGCCATTCGCTCACTAATTATACAAATACAGGGACGGTTAATGTGCTGATCTACACGTCAACGCGCAAAGCACTCTCGCCTCACGGATGGCGGCGCCGCTCCAGCGCCACAAGCTCGAGCTGGCCGCGCCGCGGCTCTGGTGCGCCGAGTCTCAACGGGAAGGTCGATGTCGTTCAGCCCGTGCAAATGCCCGACATGCAGGAATTCCACGCCCCGACATTTGCGCCGAGTCTTCCGCCGATAAACGAATCGCCCGCCAATGCGCCGTCACTTCTCGATGGCGAGTCCTCGCGACGAGAATCGGAGACGAAGATTGCATCGTCCGACTCGGAGGTTGCGCCGCACATTGTGTAGCAGTTCCTCGGAGATTCGGCAGGGTGCCTGGTTCGCGGAATCTAATTTATTCGAAGTAAAATTGACCTTTTGAGGCAACAAGATGAGGCGCATTCTCGCATGTACATTGCTTGGCTTTATCCGACACTATCGTTTCGGTCCATATGGTTTACAACGCTCGTTGTTAGAACATAATACACATATCGATTGGGAATGTACAGGTGCGAATCTCAAGCGCTCTGCATCAGCGTGAGCGACGTGACCACCGGCGGCACATCAATACTATGTTCGTCTCATGCTCACAAATGTTGGACCATGTTCGGCAGTGGTTCGGACGGTGGAGGGCACCGTGGTAGGGTGTAGCTGAAAACACACAGGGGTTTTGCAAAGCTAGGATGGACTCCGGAAAGGTGATCACAAACCGAATCTATGAGGTACAACCCTCCTCCATCCAGTCCATCATGTGACTTACAATCTCTCCTCGCAGTTGTCCAAGATTAATGTCGATTGAGAGGCGTCGTACCGCGTCCCAATCTTGAGCGGCAAAGTCGAGCCTGTCCGTTGACACAAGGTGCACCTTCGCCCATGATCTGCCCAAGTGGATCTGCAGGATGGGGCCGCCGTCGCCGTGGAAGATAATCTCGGCATCGAGATTCGTGTCGTAGTGCACAGCGGCTGGGTTCGAGCTGAGCGGAAAGGCCGCTGTCTCAAGGTTGAGTTTATCTAGGGTCGGACTCCTGATCTGTGGGCCGGGTTGAGGTGCAATGGTGGAGCCTGAGCCACAGGGCCATTCGTGTATGACCGCCGTGGTGGCAGAAACTGCTCCGGTACTCACAGCAAGGAACCTCGAATTTTACGATGGCTTGCAAACTGACCAAACTTGCAAGCTCTGCAAAAGGCAAGGAAAAAGCCTATAACTTACGAAGCCGATAAAATACAGAGTTTTACGAGGATAAATGGGCAGTATTGTACTCCTGAGGGATATTTCTGACTCTTTCACATCGCAAGAGATCCTGTTTTCCGTCCTCGGCAGCATTCCAACTTCTGCGGTTCGGAAAAGTTGACGGAGATACCGCGAATGCCGCCATGAACTCCTTAATTCTATCCTTGTGAATGCCAGCCGGCAGGTCAAGCGAATCCTGAGAGCTGGACGCGGAGTCAATGTCGTACATGTGGCGGTTACGGGTCAAGGGATGATCGGCGGATGTTCAATTCTTAGACTCGCATATTGCACTACTTCAGAACGGTGACCTGCATGTTGACACCAAGCTTTGTGAGACAGGAATGAATGAAGCTGAAGTTGATCAGAATATGGCTGAAACTAGCTCTAGCTAAAAACACTCGGGAAATGTGGGTGGCTAAGATCAGTTTGGATCGAGGATGAAAGACTCCACTGGTAGGGCATGATGCATGAGATATGAGAGGTGGAAACGCAAAGGTTTGCTGGGGGAAATGGTCAAGAAAGATGGAACGCCGCCGACGGAGGTTTAGACGCAGGAATTGTGCCAGCGCACCCAGTCGCTGTAAAGCTGCGCCTGGGCGATAAGAGGCAGGTGGGAATGGGCGCTCCTGAACGCAATTGCGCTCTGCAGAATTCAAGATATGTAATATGAGAAACCTTGAGGTGCTATCCCGGATGAAACGTACCGTAGAGCTCTCTCCGGGCACACCGCGCTTCCTTATTTGCTCCTCGGAGACTCTCCTAGCCAGTTCCATGCAAGACTCATACGCACTTGGCGTGTCGAACTGAAAAACGTTCCATAAACGCGCGATCGACTCGAGTGCAAGGTGCGAGAGCATCGCGAGGCTTGAGGGGCCGGTGTCGCGTCCCTTGCCCTTCACGTCGCCTCGAACCATCCGCCTGAGCCGAGAGACAAACGGGAACTTGGACGGCCAAGCGGACGGCATGGGCGATAATTTCCGAACGGATGCATTGGAGTCGCAGGATGTGGCTTGCCAGGACGAAGAGGTCGAGAGGGCGCTACAAGATGCCGTCACAGCTTGAAGTTGTTTGAAAGATTCGTCGCCGGTGGTGAGTGGCGTTAGTTCGTCACTGGCTCTGGCGCTCCCGTGACGAAAGACGTCTCGCCGTGGCGCGTCAAGTCCGAGTTGGAGTTGCATGCCAATGACCGTAGTTCCGCGCGCCATATTGTTTGCCCAGATACCCCACGCGACTGCAGGGATCCCTCCCTATCACCGCGCGCGCGACAATGTGGACTTGGGCGGTGCAAGCAACTGTCAATGAAAAGAAGAGAGAGACGGCAGAACGCGTCACCGCGGTTGCAGCACGGGCGCCTGCACAGTACAGGCACATTAGGTAAGTGAATGTGGTGATGGGCAACTCCGTATATAGGTTATCCCATCACGGCAAACACCGTATGAAGCCTCTTGTCCGATTGCTGGAGTGAACAAAAATTCTTTAGGAAATTTACGAAAAGTTGATAGAAAGTAGCCAATAAATGTCTTATTACACTCCTAGAGAGCGGAATCTCGAGATCTCAACTAGAACTGCCTAGAGACCGTCCACAGTGGTTTGAGATATATGCAGCACATGACTGAGGTCTGATTTCGAGATTTCTCTCTCTAGGAACGTCTTGTATTAGGCTTAATATGTATAAGACTAAGTTTGAGACGATTCCTATAAACCATTCCTGAGAACTGAATCGGCCTGTTTTCCCTACCGGAATCTGCCGATTTGGCTCCTCGGACAGCGACCAGCCCAAGGGGGTGGCAAAAAAAAAATTCCTGCACCGTCCCGAAAAACTCCATAACGCCTCTTGAGTGACCCCCTCCCCCCCTGTCACGTGACCTGACAGGTGACAGTTCCCTATTTGGGAGGCCTTATTGATCCCGAGGCTCACCTGTGAGGTTGTACACACCGTAATACCAGGGAATTGGCACCACTTATTGACTGCGGATATTAATGAGACCATTCATGCGAGAGCTGAGACGGATAAGAACTATTGTATGGGCGCGACTTCACTCAGCAGACCTGCTGAGAGCGTTTGTAGAGGATTTGTACTGCCCCTGGCCTGCTGTATGTCACCAAGCCAATGGTATCTCTCTCCAATACCAACCTGATCATCAAATACTCTTGCTGAGATTACCCCAGCCACTCTGTAAGATGATTAACTTTGCAATCCATGGTACACGGCCGTCCGGTCTGATTCCGGCATCGGAGGCAATGTGCCCAAAACGGACTGCTCAGTGCTATTCTGTGAATCCAGCTGCTTTACCCACATGGGATGCTTTGAGGTAGGTAATATGACCTCCTAAAATCTCAATCAAGTCTCTGACCATCCCTGAAAAATAATTCAAGATAATAAAAAAATTCCTTAACGGCATCTTCGGGGGACCCTCCCCCTCCCGGTTGCTTCCGGGCGCTTAACAAGTGCGTACCCCTTGGACCAGCCAGAAGCTGGGCCATATCATCATTTCCCCAGATAAATAAGTGCTTATCGTGATATATACTGGTTAATACAGTACCAATATGCACAAATTGCTGAGCCAGTGCTCACTGAAAGACCAGAAGGGATATGTAGCCAAGTCAACGGCAACTGTTTCAGGAGGCCGCATTTTGGCGTAGAATAAGCTCAGATAATCATATAATGCTACTCCAATGTCACCTGAAAAGTATGGTGCCGCTATATGGGCTATGAAGACGAATGTGTGCTTGGAATCTTCCCAGAATCATCATGTTTGGATTATTTCTTACCAGATACTGAGTCCTGGTCCCTGAAACTCTGTATAACAGTAGATATAAGCTATTTCAGTATAATAAATTATGTATCTGGCTGTGAGAAACATCATAACGTGGCCAAGGTCAACGGTTACACCTCAGGGTGCAAATCGGCTATTCCCGGCCGCCGCCGGGTTCAAGGGCGTTGCCCATCACCAGTGAATGGTGTAAGTGCGGGACGAAGGCAAGTCCCCGCGAGCAGTAACTGAGTGCGGGAATCCGGGATAGTAACCGTCAAGTAGTGCCGAAGGAAGAAGCGACAGGAGATGATAGAAAAATTTGGCAGGAATTTTATCATTGTAGGAGGAAGATGGGACAGAAGTATGAGCCGTTGACCGCCGTTGACAGCTAGCGATACATGCGAAGGTACATATGTATCAGAGTCGTGTTCAATGTCCCTCCGGGTAGCCAGAAGTCTGGTATTGACGCTCACAACGCGTCGGCGCAGAGCATGAGGCAATGCAGCGAGAGGAAAGCGGCGCAAGCCCAAAGACGAAGGACCGAGTCCTCGCTGGGAGTTCGGCGGAGAATGGCGCAAGGGTATGACGCGCAGGGAAGCGTGCTTTCGAGCGATCGTCTACCGCGCGCAGTGGCGCACCTCTTGGTACACATATACGCCCATCGAAGAGGAGGTGGATTCGACGTCGGTGCGTAATGAGCACGAAGACGCGACCTTCGTGAGCAGGCATTCGGAAGACTTCCTTCCCCGCTGCTGCCCGGAGACCTGCGCGCGGCGCGAAGTCTGGCGAGGCTTGGTGCTTCCGCCAAGAAGCTCGGATTAGAGCGCATGTGTATCGCGGGGCGAATGAGCCGGCGCGAAGATGGAAAGCGCAGAGGGCGAGCCGGTAGAGAAGTTGCTAAGGCCGAACATTGCTGCGAGACTGTAGAAGCAGGAGTACGAGCACAAGAGCTGGAGCTGCTGGAGCAGAATCGTGCGGACTGCTGATGATGTCCATGCTCGAGCTGGCTGGCAAGCTTTATACTCGTCGAGCAGCAAGCAGCCCGTCTGTCCCAATCACTCAGGCTGTCGGCAGTTTGGTAGTCGAGCTTGTCCACACACACAAGCAAGCCTACAAGACTTCCGATAGCAAGCCAAAGTTACCCATCGGAAGGTCTTATTATGCTCGAGGTCGCAAAACAGAACAAAAGTAAAACGGGATGGTTTGGAGCAGACGCACAAAAAGCAACGGACTTTGCCGCCATGCGGCCTGCAGACCATCGACGAGTTCGACGGGGAAAGCTGCACCTCGCAAATGTAGAAGAACTTGAGGGCATGTATGATACGAAACGTGAGTAAGGGATTTGTTGAGAGATTCTATGGATGATAACAGCAAAGGCGAAAGCAACAGATGATCTTAGTACAAGTACACGCTGAGACCCAGCACCATGTTTCTACCGCTCAGCAAGAAAAGCGTCAAGTTCTGCATCGAGCTCAGCCTGGCTCTTATGTGGACGTCCATTATGAGTACGGTCGTCTCTATCTGATCGACGACGACCACTGCGGCCTCCGTCCCGACCAGCTCCTTCGCGATTCCGCCTTCGAGGAGACGCAGACCGACTGCTCCTCCGACGCGGCGGCTTGCCTCGATCCCACGCGCGCTCTGTTGGCCTTCTTGGCGCAGCGCCATCGCCGTCACCAGCAATGAATGCATCCAGTTCAGCATCCAATCTCGCGCGCTCGTCGTCTCTTCCGTGACCATCGTGGTCGCGATCCCTCTCCCGGTCTCGGCTTGGAATCACAGGCAGCATGAGTACGCCGTCCTTGTAGATTTCCTTGCCTGCCGTTTCGCCGTGCTTCTTGTAGAATTCGCTGGCCTGCCGTGCGCCGGACTTCTTCACGTCGCCGGGTTCAGCCCAACGAATGTGGATGGTGCCAGCACGAGAGTGGCCCAAGACGGACGCTATACGGTCCTCGATCGGCCACAATGAGGTGGGCAGCGGCCGCGCTGCTTGAAGGCCGCTCTCTTCAGGCTGCGAGCGCGACAGCGTCTGGAGAGCGCTACGGGCTGCGGCGCGCGTCTTGAATACGAGCACGCAGGTGCGGTCGTCGACCCATTCGAGGCCGAGCGGCACGACGTCGTAATACGCCGCGTAAGAGAATATCGACTTTGTTGGCAGATTTGCGATGGGCGCGCCGGTGATAAGGAGCGCGTTTGGACGGTGCGACACGTCTGCGAGTGCGCGTTGGAATGCGGGTTGCACAAGAGTTATGTGCCAAGCGCACCTTCGTCCATTTCGTCCATGTCCTCGTCTGCGTCGTCCAAAGCCTTGCGCTGCAGCAAGGCACCTTAAATACGCGCTCCTGAAGCTGAAGCTGCGGCCAACCTTGCCCAGGCGTGCGTGCAGCGCAGCAGCAGACTCTTCCAATAGATAGACCTTCGGGCCTTTTATACGCGTCGCCAGGCTCGGGCCAGCGGCCTCTGCGGCCTCGTCGTCGTAGGGGAGCTCAATGGGAGCTTCGTCGATGTCGACGTTCATGGTGCTGAGACAAGAAGCGGTGGCTGCTGCCGGACTCTGCCGTCTTGCTTTCTTTCTACTTCGACAATGAGCGGCGATGAAATGGAGGTCGAGGATGCACCAGTCATCAACAAAAACAAGCGCTTTAGGAAAGACAAGCGTACGCTGCATTGTGGGCCCCGCTCCCGCTTTACTGACTGTACTACATTGCAGCTTGGGACACGGATGACATCGACCGGTAAGCACTCTCTTTCACAATGAGTTCGGTTGGTTCTTATGGATTCATCATGCAGGGTAAGTAATTGCACGTTATGCTCACGCGTTTTTCTCTTATATTTCAACAGTGGAAGATAGACCCGTTCAAGCCCGAGGATAACGTCGCGGGATCCTTCGTTCGCGAGTCCTCATTCGCGACGCTCTTCCCGCGATACCGCGAAAAATACCTGCGCGAAGTATGGGGCACCGTGACGCGCTCACTCGAGGGCCACGGCGTCGCATGCACTCTGGACCTCGTCCAGGGCTCTATGTCCGTTAAAACCACGCCCAAGACCTACGACCCGTATATTCTGTTCAAAGCACGCGACATGATAAAACTTCTCGCTCGTGGTGTCTCGATAAACCAGGCTCTGCGTGTGCTCGAGGACGGCGTGGCGTGCGACATTATCAAGATTGGCGGCATGGTGCGCAATAAAGAGCGCTTCGTCAAGCGCAGACAGCGTATCATTGGCCCGGATGGAAGCACGCTCAAGGTACGTGTTACTTGTGGAAACGAACTAGACTAAAGGAAGCGCGGTTGTCAGGCCATTGAACTGCTCACCGAGTGCTACGTGCTTGTGCAAGGCAACACGGTCAGCGTCCTCGGACCCCACAAGAAGCTCAAGGAGGTCCGCCGCATCGTCGAGGATTGCATGCGAAATATACACCCCATATATCGCATCAAGGTTGGTTGTTGACCAACAAGCTTTGCCAATGCTCGACTGACAGCGTGATACCAGGAACTCATGATCAAACGCGAGCTTGCAAAAGACCCTAAGCTCGCGACGGAGTCGTGGGACCGGTTCCTCCCACAATTCCGCAAGAAGCACCTCACCAGCGCGCAGAAGAGCGCGAAGAAACGCGAATTGAACGCCCCGAAGACGTCCGAGGCGGCGGAGGCCAGCACATCCGCTGCCCCTGCCACTGCACCGGAGAAGAAGGAAAAGCCGAAGAAGAAAGTGTACACGCCCTTCCCGCCGCCGCAACAGCCGCGCAAGGTCGACCTGCAGCTCGAGAGCGGCGAGTACTTCCTCAAGCCCAAGGAGAAGGATGCGCGTGTTGCCGCAGAGCGGAACAAGAAGCAGGAGGAGGCCGGCGAACGCAGACGCGAAGAACGCGCGCAGGCGTTTATCGCGCCCGAGGAAAGCAAGGAGCAAACAGTCGACGACAAGAGAAAGAAGCGGAAAGACAGGGACGACGGTGAGGCAAAGGAGGAGCGGAAAAAGAAGAAGAAGCGGAAGCTGGAGGAGGAGGGCGAGTGACCGTGACCATGGATGGTATTCTTTCGTCCTCTTTGGCCTTGTTACCTGTGCTGACTTGGCATTGCCATTGCAGACACTCGCATATTGACCGTTAATATACTACCCTGCAGTGCGAGAGCGCAGCCATGGAAGAACGACGCATTGATTAAACGCTTGCCGTGGCTAGGTGGCCCATTGCGTGCCCTGTAAATGTTGTCCATCGTCAGCCTTACAATCTCCTCCGCTGACCGGTCCTGGCTTCTCACTGCATGCACCTCGGTTTTTGTCTGGTCGTTATCTTCTCTGGCTATTCCTGGGCACCCAAAGGCTTCCTACCCATTGCGATCCTGGCTCGGACAGTCGGTCCCGATTGAACGACGCACATCGCTGCAAGCCAAAAGCATTCTCTCGGTTCAGATTGATCATGGCACACCTTGCACAGTGGCCATGACAGGTTGTCTCAGGGTGTTCTAGTTGCTGCCGGTCCGCTCGATTCACATGGTTCCAATGCCGGCCTCTGTCACAACACTGGCGTCGTTCTTGTTTTGGTTCTGTGCGGCATTCTTGCTAGATTCACTTGATGCTGTCCGATGCCTGCGCCACGCTCCCAACGTCACCCCGGAAGACCGGAAATCTCGCGCTACAACTGAGACCGCTGTCTACAGCTCGGCGAGCGATTTCATTATAGCATAACACACGCTTAACCGCGACCTAGTATTCGAATGGAACCGCCTTTGGGCAGTGATGGTTGGGGATATGTATGGGTTTCAACCCGTCGCCCGCGGCTTTCTCGACGTCTGGCCTGAGCAATGTGCGCTGCACCCAAGTTACCCTACCTTTCGACACTGTGCTTGATGGAAATAGTCCCAAAGTCTTCGCTCCAAATCGTGTCTGGGTGTTCTGCACTGCAAGCGACGCTTCTAGCCTGGATTTTTGGCAGATCGTCGCGGTTGCGGCCACATCTGCGGCGCCATAGGGGATGCGCCAGCAGATACAAGCTCTGCTCCTCCTCCTGTTTCTCCGCCTTTCACCTGGTTCTATTCCCTGAAGGTCATACCTCAGGTTATGGAGCTCGACGCGAAGACCGAGGGAATAGTCGATGTCATGCACCCTAGCACGAGCGCTGGCGCAGTGCTGGAAAGTGTCCAATCGGATGGTGACCGCCTGCTCGACTACGATGGGCATGCAACTACTTACACCGTTCGCGAAGTGATACTCACCATTCCTCTGCAGTCCTTCCGGAATACTCGAACCCCGGGGGAACGGCGGGTCTGCTACTACGGGCAATGCGGGTAGCGCGAACGGTGGAAGCGTTATCATCAGCGGAGGCAACATCAGCAACGTTAACGGCAGCGCCAATGGTGGGAATGGAGGCATATCTAGCTCTGGAGCGCCATTGGCGGGGACGCCGGGCCCGACACAGGCAGCGCTCCTCAGCCTGAGCCTGCGCCTCCAGCAGACACCCCCAGTCAACCACCAGCCAATACCCCCAGCTCGTTACCTTCTGCAGCACCAAGCAGCCCTTCAGCACCTCCGCCCAATCCGACTCGTCCTGCTCCCCAGCCTTCACACAGCCAGGCTCCTCCCGCCAGCAACAGTATTCCGGACTCAATCTCGAGCAGTGCCGATGTCCCGCATTCCGATTCGATCCTGACTGGCACTGAGACCACTGAGTTCGCCATTTTTTCATGTTTCCGCTGCTGTAGCTGACGCAGCTCGTGTTTGCCACAGGACTTCCCCTCCAAGCGGCGTCGCGGCGTCCCAAATTCATCACACGACCACGTCAGTTACGCCGCCAGCTTCTCAAAGCGGTAAGTTCGAGCGTAATCGAGCCACCTGTATCATGTCATTCATTGTTTACTCGAAATAGGCGACGCCATGGGGCGGGGACCGCCCCATTCGTTGCTCCTGAAGATACTGCTCCCTATCCTAGGCACCATCCTGCTTGTCGCGCTAGCCACCGGCTTCATCATCCGACGCCGTCGTCGCAGAAGCCTGCTCGCTGAGACGCCCACACCGTATTATGCGTTGCATGCTGGGTCTGCGTCTGCAAACCTGAACGGGAGCAACGCCACGCTCGATTCGCGACACAGCTCGAATTCGAAACGACGCCTGCTCGAAGCGATGACCCAGAAGGGGCCGACCTTGGCGGGCTCAGCCACCGACCCCGCGATTTCCAGGACCTCGTCCTCCTCCTCTTCGGGCGCGGGTGCTACTAGTAGTGACCCGGCGGCGCTGCTGGATGCGATGCGCCATGCGGGACTCCCAGTCAGCGTCGTCGCTGTCCTTCAGCCTGCCGCCGGTAATCGCCAGCATGACCTGGACTCGGAGATGCCGCCGAGTTACCATCGTGGAGAGGTTGACCTTGAAGCTGGCTCGTCTTCCGAAATGGCGCGGGCGCCGTAGGTTTGGTGTATTCGAAGCATTCTTTTTGTATCTAAGGTGTTTGTTTGCCGCGGACGCTTGCTGGACTCGTGCGAATCTCAAATTTGGTGTACTGGACGGCAGTGGAGTGTGCTCGGAGTGATTATCATTCAGATTATGCTCAGTCAACCCCTGGATCAATTATACAGATAAAAAACACATAAGGATACAGTACATGCAATGAGTCAGACAGACAGATGATCGGCAACGAGGCAAGGAATCGGAACAGCAGCTAGAGTGACAACCACTCAGTTGATAGCGATGCGCTTCGCCTGCTGCTCCGCCGTGGTCTTTGGCCAAGTGACGGTCAACACGCCGTCGGACAGCGCGGCCTTGATGTGCTCCGGCTTCACGCCCGACGGGAGCGACAGCTGGCGCATGAATTTGCCGGCGCGCCGCTCGCGGACGACGTAGCCGTCCTTCTTGTCCTCGTGCGCGGCGCGGACGTGGCCGGAGACGACGAGGCGGCCGTTGTGCACGTCGATCGCGACGTCTTCCTTCTTCAGCCCCGGAAGCTCGAACGTCGCGGTGACCAGGTTGGCTTCTTTGTTTTCTTGTACGTCCATCCTGCAGGGTTTGTTAATAGCTTGCAGGTTCAAGTCGAAGCGAATGGATGTCTTACCTGGGCCGGAAGGCGCGAGAGACATGCGAGTGGTTGTTGGAGCCGTTGCGAGGTCGGTTGGCGGTGTTGGAGAAGACGTCGTCGAACACGCGGTCGACGTCGTCGAAGGGGAAGGAGCTCAAGATGAGAGACATGTTATGCGAGTGAGTAGTTAGAGCGGTAGGTGCTTCGCGAGTGTGATTGGATGTCTTGTTGACTGACGGGATAGTTCTGTGGTCGTTATATGGCCCTGAGTGAGGCATGTTCTCGAATGTCTCGCATTCTGCAGCCACTCTGGAAATTTCCGCGATGTTCGTCACGGCCGCCTGGGGCATTCCAGAATATCCCCACGCAAAGACCAAATGGCTCCAGAAACAAAGGCTGGGTCTAACATGTCGCAGAGGATGATGTGGCTGAAGACAAGATAGCAATGTGCACAGAGTGCGGTTACGGGCCGCTCGACGTCGACAGACTGACAGCGCCTGACTTGCCATCCGACTGACTGAAGACTCTGATGTAGCTAGTAGGTTGCGCGCTCCATCATTACAAGGCGGTTATGGGCGCCGTGAGCAGGGCTGGTACCCCCACGAAAAAAAAAAACCCGTGTCGTGAGCAGAGCTGCCAAGTCCGCCAGTGGCAGGTACACGATCGTTGAGCATCCCATTCAGCAGAACTCTTGTAAAGCGACATGGTACGCAGGCGATGACGGGGTTGCCAGACAGCAACGAAAAGCGAAGAGCCTGAGGGCAACGAGCGAACGCGTCGAGCCGACTCCGCTCTTCGAACTTTGCTTGCTCGATGTCGACGTTTGTCATTCCTGGGGATAGCGTGCCAGCGCAGGGCCATACGCTCAAGCTCGGACCGGGGTTGCTCAAGCTGCACGACTCGCCGAGCTCATCTGGCGGCGGAATCATCGCGACCAAGGCGGGCACGCTGCATCACGACGCGAAGGGCATCAAGTGGTGGGTCGAGTCCAATGCTCGCCGAGTACGTTCATTTCAGGCGTTTGCTGTCTTGCTAGATATGCTGATAATGCAGTACGTGCCAGCTGCACAGGAGGGTGTGATAGGCGTCGTCGCGCACAAGGCCGGCGAGGGCTACCGCGTGGACATTGGCAGCGCGCATTACGCGTCGCTGGACGGACTGGCCTTTGAGGGCGCCAGCAAACGCAATCGGCCCGTGCTCAAGGTACCGTACTAGTGCCAGCTCACAAGCCAGCAATGGCTATCTAGCAACTGACGCGGTGTCCGCAGGTCGGCACGCTCGTCTATGCGCGCGTTTCGCTCGCGCACAAAGACATGGAGCCCGAGCTGCAGTGCTACGACGCCCAGACGCGCAAGTCCGAGGGCTTCGGCGAGCTCAAGGGCGGGTTTATGCTTGCGTGTTCTTTGGGCACGTCCCGCGCGTGCGTGCTTCCGTTCATTTCCCCGATTCGTCCGTCTCACCCGGCCGAACGCAGGCTGCTGGACCCGTCACATTACCTGCTGCCCATGCTGGGGGCGCGATTTCCGCTGGAGGTTGCTGTGGGCGTGAACGGGCGCGTGTGGGTCAAGGCGCCCGAGGCTCGGCAGACGATAGCCGCGTCGCGCTGCATAACCGCGCTCAACGACCGGCCGGAGACGACGGGCGCAGAGATGAAATTATTTCTTGATACGCTGGATGTCTGAGCTGCATATACGCTGTGATCCCCGTTGTATTAAGGCCTTTTGTGCTATGCAACTGCTGTCAGCTGGGAACAATAACAAGAGCGCCGGGGCCTCGGAGCGAAACAGTCCGGTGTCCGCCCACTCCTTGACCCTGCACCACCAGCTCCAGCCCAGCCGCCGTGAGCAGACATGGCAGCAGCGGCCGCACAGCAGGCGTGGATGCCGCAGCTCGCAGGCCCCCAGCGCGTCGAGATCGGCTCGTCGCTGCGCAGGGCGTTGAAGGCCCGCAGTGGCACAGCCCAGGACGGCGCGCTCGACCAGCGTTCCAAGCGGCTTCCCGACAACGACTACTATTCTTTCAGATGTCCGTCCTCCCCGCTACCCTGCCCCCGCCCCCGCCCCCCGCTGACCTGACCTTCCCGGCCGCCCACGCAGACAGTTTCAGGCCCAAGACGGTCGATCCCCACAAGCCCGGCACTCTCGAGCGTCGCGCCGGCGAGCCAAACTACACCCTCCTGCGCCCTTCAGACAAGGCATGCTCCCGCCCTCACGCCGACCAGCGTGGAGATAGTGCGCTTATACCCGCGTTTTCAGGGCGACAATATCAGCTTCACCAGCACGGAGCGCCCAGCGAAGGCCTGGGACTGCATCCTCATCTACGATGAAGAGACCGGCGTGCGTAGCCCAGTCTTTGCACAATACCCAATGCCGTCTCACCCGCTCACCCTATAGGCACTGTCGCTGGAGAAGATCGACTCCCACTTTGAATGGTTACACACCGGCTTTGCAGCCACAGCCTCCGCGCCCTCCTCCAACGGTGCTGCTCCTCGGAGCAAGAGCAACAACTCACTTGCGCGTGCGTCTCACAGTCTTGCCCATACTGCGGATCATGCTGACCGAGCGTGCAGTGCCCCTCGCATCGTCCAAACCACAACCATCGCATGATGACCAACTGCTGGCGGCCGCCCTCGAGCGCGAGCTGCAAGACGACGACGCCTCGGCGAGTCCTACCACGAATACGAGCAGGTGGACGTCACCCCAGTCGCGTCCACGTCCCGCGCGAAGCCCAAGCCCAACTATGCGAGCTATCCCACCGAAGAAACCTTCGATCTCGCCCCCGCTGCTCCGCGGCCCGGGAAGGGCAAGGGCGTCGCGCGCGTCGAGGCGGTCGCCAAGGCGCAGAAGCCCGCCGCGAAGGCGCGTGGCAAGAAGCGCAAAGCCGAGGAGGACGATGACTTTGAGCCCGTGGCGATCCCGGCGCCCGCCCCGGCGCGTGCGCCCAAGCGCAAAAAGTCTTCCCCTCCGCCGCCGCCACCACCGCCGCCGATTGCCCTGGCGCTGCCGCCGCGTCCGCAGGAGCTCCTGGTTCCACCGCCAGCACGTCCGCCGCCCGAGTACACCTCCTCGGAAGACGAGGCGGACATGCTGGAGGAGGTGCCGATCCCCCCTGCGCCGACCAACGGGCACGTGAATCATCTGGAGCAGCATATCATCGACGACGAGTTCATCGAGATTGACCCCGGTGCCGAGCATAACGAGGAACTTGACCAGTTCGCGCTCGAGCTCGAGCAGGCGATGGAGGAGCAGCCCGTCGAGGAGCTCGAAGTCGATGGCGATGATGCGCAGCTCGCCGACGATATCTTTGGCGATATGGTCGATCAGGAGGACGAGGATGATATGGAGGAGGCCACTTATGGCGAGGAGGTGCATGTAAACGGCAACGGCTACCTCAACGGCCATACCAATGGCCAGGATCCTGGTATGCGTCCCCATCCATTTGCATCTATTGAAATCGTCACTTACATCTTCATAGCGGCTCCGCTGTATCCCACGTACGATGATACGTCTAGCGACGACAGCGACGACGACGACGATGACTGAACATCGCCGTCGCCATCGCCAATCGCCCTTTGCTCTTTGGAAAGCTCTCTCGCAACCCCCGTCCTCGCGTTCTTGCTTTCTTGTACTCGCACCTCTCCGACGCTTCCCGCGCTCCCAAACGCAGTGTCTTGTATATCTCTCTGGTCTTCCGCCGTATTTGCTATCGCGACCCAGTCCCCGTCCCCGTCCCCCGAAATGGTGGTTGGATGTTTTCTTCTGTAAAGGCATGTCTCCCGGTATCCATGTAATTTGCGTCTCTAGAATTCAGAAGTTCCTTTGCGGCGCCTGCGCCGTTTGCTGCCTCTCGTACTTGTGACAACCAGCTGGACAGAATCCGTGCCTTGCAGTTGCATTGCCAAAAATATCGGCTCAAGCACGGTCGCCATGTGTTGAACTCAAGGGGCTCATGCAACAGCACCTCACTTATTTCAAGCACAAACTAGAGAGTCACTGACCCCCGGGTTAGTGATAATTCCCATTGCGATACGGTCGCTCCCTCCTAAATACAGCGTTCCTGCCTATGTGGACTCGCACAAAAAAAGTAGATCTGCATCCACCCCAGTGATGATGTGAAAAGAAAACACGAAGCACACAACTGCCGGCTCGCTTCTAAGTCAATGCTGCCGTCGATCATGATGATATTGTACTACCAAGAGCGTCCGATGTCCGTGGGGCATGAGATGGGCCGAGGAGCTCGACAGCCTTTACTCGTCGTCGAAGCCGAGCACCTGGACGGGCCCAGATGCGACGTTCAGCGCTGCGGGTTGCGGGGCAGCGATGGCCGTCGGCGCGGCGGTCGACGCGGACGCGGACGCGGCGGCCGCGGAGGGGACGAGCGGGATGATGAACTCGCTGCCCGAGGCGGCACCGGCGCCGGCGGCGGGCGGCGTCGCGACGGGGAGGCCGGCCGAGTCGACGGCCGTGGGCAGCGGGAGGCCGTTGGAGCCGACGGCGTCGGTGGACGCGACGATGGGCAGCCCGTCCGAGCCGACGGGCGCTGCGGCGCCGCCTGCTGCCGGCATGGCCGGCGTGATGTCGCCCTGGAAGATCTGCGTCGCGGTCGCCGCGGCGGGGTCGGAGACGGTGGACGTCGTGGCGACGGCGGTCGCGGGCGCGCCGGCCTCCTGCATGACGCCGCTGGCGGCCTGCGGGGAGACGGTCGCGGTCGAGTCGCTGGCGACGGGCGCGCACGAGCCGGACGCGCAGCTGGCGGCGACCTGGCCGGCGCCGTTCAGGTTCTTGGTGAGCTTGCTGCCGGGCGTGAGGATGAGCTGCGAGAGCGTCTGCTCCGGGACGGCGAAGTCGAGGAAGGTGATGGTCGGGCCTGCCACGATGTTCTTCTTGGCCTGGTCAACGAGGTCCGACGCGAGGAGCGGCTGCGGGTCCGACGTGACGATGATGGCGACGGGGCCGCTCACACCCTCGGGGACAATGCACTGCTCGATGGGGAGCGTGATCGAGTTGACGGCGCCGCCAACAATCATGTTGCAGAACAGCGGCTGCGCAGGAAGGGAAAATCAGTCTCGTGAACTGCACAGGAGATGTTGCACGCACGCAAGTCGGGTCCCAGTTCGTGAGGGCGTCGGACTGGAAGGTCAGGAGAGTGCCAGCAGCGACGGGGCCAGTGTTGGTGATGGCCAGCGAGGGGTTGGCCTGGATGCCAAGGTCGCAGTCAGAGATGAAGGCGCCGGCGATGGCGAGGACCTGCTCGGGAGCAAGGGGGATGTCGAACGCCTGCGGGACGGCAACACCACCGTTCAGCGAGTTCAGGATGGTCGAGTGGCGGGCTTCAATGGTGAGGATGGTCGCGGCGCTCGTCAGGAAGCGAGGGTCATCAAGGAGACCCGCACCGCCGAGGTAGGCACCGACACCAGTCATCTCGACAACACGGGCAACGGTCATGGTCGTGGCAACATCGGTCAGAACAGAGTCAAAGTTGAACTTGCAAGTCGTAAGGGGCTCTGCACCAAACGACTTGATAGCAGCCTCAAGAGTGGAGGTGTGTGCAGCCTCGTCAGAAACGATCGACCTGGCGCAGCTGGCTTCAGAACACATCATGGGCGGTGTTACGTTTGTACGCACTGCAGTTGCTCGACGGCGACCTCTGCGGACGAGTAGCCGGCAGCAAGGAAATCCTCGACCTTGAACTTAGCAATTGCTTGCTGATAGAACTGGGTCTCGAGCTGCTCAAGAACATGGGCGAACTCTGTGAAGCGTATATGAGTACGAAGATCGCAAACTGCGGAGGGTGCAATGCGCACTGAAGACAAGGATATCGGTGTCGCTGGCTCCGCGGGTGAACAGAGGCGCGGCACTCGCGAGCAGGGGCGCGGAAAGGGCGATCAACGACGTTGTGGTACGCATAATGCTAGTGAGTGGGGTTGTATGGATGGGTGAGGCCTGCTGCTTCCTTGGGATGCGAATATGGGCGTGAAAATAAACAGAGAACGAAGTTGGAGAGAGTGACCGGCCCAGGCGCTGCCTTGGTGCTGCGAAAAGATGAGAAAGGCGACGAGCAACGGGGCGCACACGCACAGAACGAAAGGAATGGGAAGTGGGGGGTGAAGAACTCGGGGATCAGAATGCGCGGCCTATAAGGCGCCGTTGGGTGTCCGGTTGATAGGCAGGGCGCACTCGGGCTTGCAGTTTCCAAGGCGACTCAAACTCAGACTGCAGATCCCAGATCGCCTTTTGCACCTGTTCTTGCACGACCAAATGCCTTGCACGAGCCTGCTCTCTTTCCTGCGCCAGCGCTTGCCTTGTCCATTGCCAATGCTCGCTCTACGCCCACTCACAACTTGCTGCTGTGCTGACTGCGAACGCTCATCAGCGGCACCATACGTGATCCTTGACAACCAAGCCCGACAGACTGGCTCGGTGTACCAATCGCCGGACCTACCGCTCCTCTGTACGACTGGTACTTTGCATAGAGCAAGCTGCTTAGCCTTGGTGCATACAAGATTCGCCATGCTTATCAAACGAGGCTCGTTGGAGGTGCAATTCTTTACCCAGTTCACTCTGCAATTCGTCTGCACTCGCGCGGGATCTGTGTCTCATCAGATCTCAGATTCTTTTCTGGCAGTCACGGACTCACGGACTGTGCACCTTCCTGAGTTCTGGTTTCACACACGCCAGCAAGTTCAGCGCGAGGCGGTATCCAACCCTCCTTTGTCGTTCACCGCGTTCAGGTCCGCCTGGCTCCAGCATCCTGCTTGCGCACGACAACGCGATGACCGAGTTCACCGCCCGAGATGACCGAGCAGTTCTCCGGATTTCATTGCATGCTGGCGGCTCGCGGGATCGGCGAGAATATATAGAACAGGGCTCCATGGCAGTGCTCTTGTTGATCTCTCTGTCGATGCCTAATGCCTTTCGCGCGTCCTTTGCATTGCGCTTTGCTGGCGTAGGACGAGACTCTGGACAATTGGCTCTTAGGTTCAAGGTGCACTATACAGTACACCGGCTTTACGAGGTTATCTATAACGCCCCAAGGGCCCTTTCAGGGCAAAACCCGCTACCTTATAGACAAATTGAGATCGAGAAAACACCTGATTTTTCTGTGAGTTAAACATTTTATTCCATGAGAAGCAGTAGCGGTGCTCATGCGAGGTTGGTTCCCACCTCGTTTTTCGCACCGCTACCTTGTTTGATGGATGGTAAATTTATCTTGGGGAATATTGGCACCTGAATGAAGCCGGAGCTCAAGGTCAGCTTGCCCTTGCATGTCTAACCCGTATTGAAGGACTCACATCAGCAAGAATCATGCACAATCCTTCCCCAATCATTCTCGAGAATTTCTGGTTCCCCACAAGCTATGTCACGCTAAACGAACCAGCTCAATGTGATCTGGAATGGAGCGCGCACGAGCCTGTTTATGGGCAAGCAAAAATGCGATGTGCCAATAAGGTTCTTGGGTTTACTGCTAGGAATTTTCACCTGCCTGCGGCAGCAAGTGGGCTAGACGAACGTATTCGATGCAAGGTACCATCGAATGAACTACCGCTCCATCTCACTCCATTGTCCGCGCCGCATCCCATACATGTATAGGGGCCCTGGAGCGCCGACAGCGCGTTTTGTGTGTACAAAGCAGTATTTCGGGCTGGCCTCGAGTTGCGGCCAGCTACCCAGGGAAGACCAACACCGCGGGAACAAGGGTGTCCGCGGCTCGCACCCGGCAGAGTGCACGAGGTGGCGTTGCCCGTGCGAGACAGCGGTCGAGGGAACGTCTCGGAGATCCATGCCATTCTGACCGGCGCCGTGACACTACGCAGGGGGTGCACGGCGCCCGCTCTCATATGCACACAACACACTGGCGACTGGGCCCAAGTCTGGGGCTGCGAGAGAGCGCGCACACCGGGGCGTGCACTCTGGGGACTCGATCTGACGGTGGAAAACAGCGGGAAAGAGCCTGGAATGCCAAGACTAGAATGGCGCCGTGTCCGTCAGCGCTTGGTTAAAGTGGTACTATCCTCCAGCTCACGAGTGAAACCTCCCTCCTATCCATGACTGAGAGACTGAGCATGAGAGTGAGTGGCAGCAGCCGACGCCGAGTGCAAGCTATAGCAGACACACAGGGGCGTAGTTGTAGCTGATGGTGCGCAAGGTGGAAGATGAGAGCCGAGTCAGGGGGTTAATGGGAGTCCCGAGGTGAGGTAGCAAGGGAACATCGATGCTAACCGGCTGTCGGGGTGGATACGGGCACCGAGTTGGGTGGAAAGCGACCAGTACCGATGCAGAGCATTTTAGCGGGCCGACGAGAGTGAAAGCGCAGCCGTATTGCTTTAGGATGGGCCGCAAGGATGGTATGCGGGCAGCGCGACGTCGAATTGGAGGCCTCGAGACGAGTTAGCTGGATTGCAAGCACACTCTTTCGTGCGCCAGAGCCAATATGCATGCCAGAACGTATAAGCTGCGGCAGCCTGTACTGAGGGAACGCCGGAGCGGACACGCGAGGGTGCGAGTACAGCTGTCAGAACCCTGAGTTCCGACGGGCGGAACACCTCGTTGGCTCCCAGTCCACACAACCAGAAACTTAGGTTAGTACGAAGTGCTGAGCACTTTAGACGTCCAGCAATGTGAGTGGGCACAGTCGGGCTGGCGCAAGGATGTTGGCAGCCGCAGGAGCAATGTACTGGAGTCACGGCAATTCTTGAGTATAGTCCGGGCCTTTCCTAGTGCTAACAGTAACACAGACCACACATGGGCTAGCGAGTAATTTCTCAAGTGTCATTAGGTAGCCGCTGCAGTCGACGATGTGGAAGGAAAGAAAGCCGGCATTCGGAGCCGGAGGAGCGCGCCAAGTCAACCACGGCTGATGCGCAGCAGCCCAAGCCGAAGGTCTCCGGCGGAACGCACCATAAAAGGAGATTGTCATCAAAAGTGGTGGTTTAGTATCAATAATTTATTAGTGGATTTCGCGGGTGTTGTACCGCTAAGACCCACTACCAAGGTAGCGGGAATACCTCGTCGTGATATGACGTGCGCAACTGTCGTTCCAAGGCAACTCATGTCGGTCATGACGGTGATTCAGGGTCAAGGTCAAGCAAGTATTCTGGTGATAGATTCATGTGCATAAATTTGGACCTTGCAGTACCTTCAGTCATCAGTATTTGTTCCCAAATAATGCTGGAGTCTGAACGCACTGGGATCTGCTCGCCGCCGCCAGGATCAAACAGAACGTCCGGGGATACGACGATCTGAGTGTCCCAGCATCTGACGCTTCAACCTCATTGTAAGGACCATATGAGGATCCCCATTTTATACTGGTTCAAGGTGCGCACGCGTGCGAGAGGGGACGTCTCGGCGCGTTCAACGCTCATAAAAGCCGCCCAGCTGATGTGAAGCGCAGCACGTCCGGACAGCACCTGCCATTGACTCCATGCTGTATGGGCCAGCCACCTGTCCTGCCAGTGTCTGCGAAGAAGAGGAAGAGGAGCTGCGCTTGATGAGCGCGCAGACGGTCCGGGCGCGTAGGGAGAATCTTATAAGGACGCTGTCATTCTGTGCCCCTTCGGGCGCGAGTCAGCTGCAATGCTTGCCCAGACGCATCGTCAAGCCGTCGCGCTCGCAATCGCGGTTGCAGCGGCGGTGAAGGCCTCCGAGTCATACCCCGTCTGCTCTGACGACTGCCTGGCCAACTGCTTCTTGGTCACAGTCCCCGCATCTGGCTGGTGAGTGCCAGTGATAACTCGGTAAGGCAAATGCATATACTGAGATTCCCACGCTCAGTCCTGGATCCGCGGATCCAAATGGACCTGTCACGGATGAATATCTTTCATGCGTGTGCAGGACCGTCCACCTTCCCGCGTATCTCTTCTGCCTACGCCAGCACTGCGACGCAAAGACGTCCGACTCACTCACGCTGAGCTTCAACGAAGTCTGTGCCTCGATCGGTGCACCTGGAGGTCCGTGCGAAGCATTCCAGTGCTCGAACTCGACTGAAGGCCGCGTGTAGTGGGACCGCAGCCATGCGTCCAGGACGTCGGAAACGCCAAGGCCGCTTCAATATCCGGATTCACCGCGCGTCCCTTCGTGCCAGTGGTGCCAATGTCGACTTGTGATGCGTGGAAGCGCTGTTCCACCTCGCGTTTGGAGCACAGGCATGAGTCAATTGACGATCCCTGAGCTCATTACAATGATTCAGGCAAGCTTCAAAATTAGTGTATGTTCACAGTCACTCGCAAGTGTATTGGGAGACGCAAACGCCCGTCGGGCTGGGGATCATCAATGCCAATTGCAAGGGCAGCGCTCCGTTGGCGCTCCGAGCTCTCGTCGCGCCAAACTGTCGATCCTGCACGTGTTTCTCGAGTATCCTCATCCTCCTGCAGACATCTTATGAGATCATCCACCTGAAGATTTCACGTGGAAATGCATCGCGAATGGCCCTTCGCAGAAGAACTGCAAGTCATGAGCGAACGACGATCGCGACCTTCATCAAATCGTGGGGAACGCCCCTTCAAGCTTCAAGCTTCAAGTTCAAGTTCGACTTCTCCCTTCGAGCATTCCCTCTCCGGCACGCATAGGCATTCTGGAAATGGGCATCCGGTTGGCCGCCTGCAGTGCAGGTGTCCGCCTGCCGAATCTCTCCCGTCTCGAGAATCAAGAAGACCATGACGCTCCCACAGTCCACCTCGAGGCCGATCAATCCCACGACGCATGAGTCAGGGAACAGGCTGCCAGTGAAACCTTTCCTGAAACGTTGCGGTGATCACGACGGTTGATCTCGAACTAGTCCTGCTGTACGATGAAGCAAGTTCGCGGCGCATCTCCTTTAGCGCCCCTGCGGACAGCGTGCAGGGCTCACAACTGTCATGCAACTGAATCGGAATGCGCTCTGTTCCTGTATTGTGTGGCCGCCGATACCACAAGGCGCCTCAGAGTCGAAGTTTATCTGAGGCCGGCTTAAGGGGCTGCATAATGACCCCTGTGCATCCAAGCTATGCGAGTTTCCCACAAACAAGCACACCAAGCTATGCGGCTGTAATATACTGCACGCAAATGGGAACGTGGCCCTCTTCGCGATCGACGAAGCAAAGCAGCGCATGCAGGGGCCGGGGTGGATTACAAACCCCACCTCCCGCGCGCGGACCCGTCGCTGACACCCACACCACCACCACTGCCAGCACAGGCGACGCGCAAGCAAAAGGCTGCGTATTATTAGTTTCCGAGACTTCTACGACTAATAACTATGAGATACGTGTGAGACGACGGAGACGAGACGCACGACGGGAACGCTAGAGCAGAGAGTAGGGGAAAGGAATATGAAAAGCCGGCTACGAGTTACAGGGCAGAAGCAGAGTTTCGGAGTGGGTCGGGGATGGGGGTGGGAGAAGGGCATGGACATGCGGCGCGGGCATAAAGTGAAAATTGTAAGGGTGGGGGAGTTGCAAGGGTAGATAGATGGAAGGAATGGAAGGCTGAAACGAGTCGGTACTGCACAAGACTGCCCCGGGGTCGTGCGTGAGATAAGCGAAAGGATATCGAGGAGGGGGGGAGGAGCACCGCGGGCAGAAAATACGGAAGGACGAATAGAAAAACGGGGAAACATAGGGACGTCAGAAAAAATGCATTGCAGTCGGGGGACGCGACTGCAGATAAGAATTCATGGGGACCGCGGCGACATCGTGGCATGGGGAGGTGGGTGAGGGTGCGGGTGCGGGGGGTGAAGCATGTGCCATGACAATTGGGAGACGGGATGCAGGGGGGACGAAGACTGATTGTCGGGGAAGTGTCCGAAAATTTGTGCCACAAACACGTGAAATGAACCAAAACGACCTATTAACCCGACAACGTGCGATAGATTTCCTTCGAGGCGAGAACGAGGATGAGCAGATGCAATGCAAGACGATGGGATGAACGAGATTTGAACGACCAGTCCAGCCAGTTGAGGTGGAAGATGGAAAGGTGCGGCGACGCGAAAAGAAAAGGCGGCTCATGCGTCGACTGTCAGGTCAGTCTTGGATCCGCTGTTCCTGCTCTGCATCGCCTTCTCGTTGGCGGCTTGCGAGATGGTCACGTATGTGCGGCCGACCTCTTCGTTCTCGTCAAGCCCCGGCGGATGCGACGGGTTGCCAGAGGTCGGGTCCTCCATGGTGTCGTATTCCTCGACCCAGTTCCGCAGAGCAATGAACCGTTGCGTCTTGATGAACTATTACGGTACACAAAGATCAGCACGGAGGCCCGTTGCACAGGCTAAGAAGTCTAAGGCGCACCTTTGGCACCGAGTCCGTGGCCATCAACCGGAAGACATGGTATTGTATGCGCTCGTACAGCTTGATCATCGTCTGCAATTGCGTGGCGGTGAAGGTCGACGCCTGCTCGAGCTCCATGCGACCCTGGTAGAGACCCTTGCCGCCGTGGTCTTGCATCACGTCGTTCAGGTAGTTGATAAGCTCGTTCCGCAAGCTGTGGTCAATGTTGAGCTCGCACTGGCTATGCGGCGCAAGGTAGGTGTTGTAGATCACGAAGGCCATCTGTATGAGCGACTCGTGGTGCTTCTCCATAGCGACCTGTCCGGGCGACGACTTGGCGTTTGGCGCCGCCGCGCGGCAGCAGAGCGGGACGACGGAGCAGCGGAGGACGTGATGGCGAACTTGCGTTTCAGGTCTTGGACCTCGAGCCAGAAAGACAAGTTCTCCTCGCAGAAGTTGCCGCGCAGGAACTCGCGGAACAGCGAGCGCAGGGCCGGCTCCTCGAGGATGTAGTTGAGGCGGTCCGAGTTGCTCTCCTTGAGACTGGCATCCTTCTTCTCGCCGTTATGATACTCAGCTTTCAGACGCTCGGCCATCGAGATGCGGCGATGTACCTTAGCGTCCGTGGTGGACGAGAGGCTGGCAGCTGGCGTCTCGCCAGAACCGGGGCCATACGCAAGCTCGGTCGCCTTAGGGCCGTCGGACGAGGTGCGTTCTGGCAGGTGGGAGCTCGAGTTGTTTGGCGAGTCGCGGTTGAGACGGGTCGCGTTCTGGTCCCAGCGCGCCACTCGTCGGCCATCGTCTGTAATTCGGTAGATCGCTTTCGCGGTGCAGCGGAATTCGCCCTGGTTCTGCAGGGAGTGGGAAACGCGTGTGAAATCAGCATCAGGCACGGGAGTGGCGCAAGCGCAGGCATTGGCCGGGGACACACCTGAGCTCCGTTGGCGCCGGTGCCGCGGACGGTGAAGATGACTGCGGCGTCGGTCGTCTTGCGCTTATCGCTGACGAGCGCGATAAAGCCGAAGCGGACAAAGTGGGCGGCCATCTCCGCGGCCTCGTCGCGGCCGACTATGGAGGTGAAATCGCACAGCCATTCAAGCGCGGTGACGGCGGCAAAGCAGTACTTGTTGAGGCCTGCCTGTGCGTTGCGGGTGGTGGGATCGCGGACGTCCATGAGCGGGATGCCCTTTGCGCGCTCGTGGTAGAGGGCGGTGTTGTCAAGACCGGCGTCGTTGATGTAATTCGGCTGGCGGCCTGCAAAGCGGCGGAAGAGCGCGGTGATGACGGGCTGGGTAACGATGATCTCGTCGTCAGAGGCACGGCGCTCGAGGTGGAGCAGCTTCATGCAGATGGGCTCCGAGGCGAAGACCTCGACGAGATGGTCCGCGTTGATGCCGTTTTTGGTGATGAAGCGCTCGAGGACGTGCAGGCCCTTGGGCGTGAGGGTGTAGACGCCGCGCTCCTTGAAGAGGTTGGAGGACAGGTCGGCCGCGTTTTGGATCAGGCGGGCGTCCATGAAATGCTGGCACATGGCCTTGGCCATGTCCCGGGTCATCGTGAACGTCGTCGTGGTCGTCGTCGTGATGATGCGTGACGGGTCACGGGGGTCCGGCCCCCGCGAGGACTGCGAGAACTTGAGCGAGCCCAGGTTGGCTGCTGCGTCGTCGCTGTGGCGGGCGGTGAGCAAGGGTCAAAACCTTCCCTCGCAACGGTCGAGACGCACAGCTGGAACGAGTGGGCAAACGACCGGAAGAACTGCTTCGTCGTCGTCAGCTTGAGCGATACGATGAGCGTCGCAAAGAGGTCCATCGTGTCCTGGCGCGCGCGGGGGGGTCAGCCGGGGCCGGCGCGGGCGACGAGCGGGGCGGGCTGGCGCACCTTGAGAAATGGCCGGCCACGCTTCGTGGTCTTCATCATGTGCGAGCTCCCAGACATGGCGGCGTGCAATTAAGATGTATACAGTGCACGGAATACGGGGGACGGGGAGGGCAGGGGTCGCGGGCGGGTACAAGATGGCGGAGCGGACTTTGCTTTTGTATTTGAGACCGGACACAACGGCGCGGATTCCTGCCGAGAGCTTCAGGCTCTAGGCCATTTCACACAATATTACAGTATTCTCAATTATATTGTCACAGCTTCGCCTGCTGCCTCCTGCGCCGTTGCGCCAGGCTCAACAGTGCATACATGCTCTCCAGCCGCGGCATCACCACGCCGCTGGCCCGTGCGAGCCGCACGGGATTGCCGAGAATGACCTCCAGCTCCATCGGCGCGCCGCGCTCCCAGTCCAACAGCATGCTCGGCCGGCCGTCCGGGTTGCGTTTCGTGCTTTCCAGGATGCGCTCGGGAGTGGCGAGCTTGTTGGACATGGGCACCCCAAGCACCGCCTCGGCCCCGCGGAAGACCTCGCGCATGCATTCCAGCAGGTGCACACTGACTCCCGCGTCCTGCGCCATCGTCGCGTTCCCTGCCCCAAACGTGAGCACTGCCGACGGGTTCATCGCCGCGTTGATCTGGGCCAGTGCCACGGTCAGCTTCCAGTTGAGTTTGCAGCAGCGCCAGGGGAAAGAATGCTCGCTCGCACCGCAATCTTGTGCCAGCGGACCATTTGCAGCATCCGCTCGTCGTACACCTCCGCGTCCTTTATGCCGCCCGCGCTCAGCAGCCGTGCGAAGGCCTCGGCTCGCGCGTCACCCTCCGTGCGCGCTGCGCTGCCTCCGCCGGTGCCGTCGGTGAAGGGCCCCAGGCTCAGCCGCGTCCACCGGTTCTGCACAACGGTTCCGGGTTCTGTCTGTTCGGCGCTGACCACTGTCACACCCGAGAGGATGATGTTGTGCGGAAGCGCGCGCGGTACGGCTGCTCGACGCCGAGCCCGTTCTGGATGAGCACAATGGCCGTGTCGCGCGTCACGGCGGGCGCAACGAGCGCGCTGTCGTCCGAGACGTCGGGCAGGGCCTTGGTCGTGACAATCACGTAGTCCCACGGGCCATGCGCCGCGGCGTCGTCCACGCGCCGAAAGACCGCGCTCGGCGAAAACTCGTAGGACCCAAAATCGCGCGTCTTCATGAGCACTGCGCCGCGTTTCACGATCGCGTCGTAGTTGGATCGTGCTACGAGCCCGACCAGCGCGTCCGGCGGGCGGTGCAATCTCGACCCATAGAACGCCCCAACCGCGCCAGTTCCCACTGAGTCCAGGGCCGGCCGCACAGAGACAGACACACTTCAGGGACCAGAGCCAATGTACCACGTGCTATCGTGCGCACCAACGAGAATGCGAACGGGTTTAGCGGCCATCCCAGTCAAAACTCAGTGCAAGACAGACCAGATGATGACAGTGAGTGACGCCGAAAGGCACACGGTCCGTTCTCCGACCATCCCGCTTGACCTCCGACTCCCACCTCCACCCACAGCGCACAGTCTAGACCGCCACGCCCACGCAGCCAAGTACCTGATTTCACAGGCCCACAATGGCCATTATCCAGTATTAGCGTCCCTGCCAGGTTAATCTTTTCTACAGCGGCGCTATGCCTTTCTGCGCTGCAACGTGCAGACGTTGCGCCAGGCAACACTCCTATCGATGGGGCTAGCTAGCATATCGATCGCCGTTATCACCTCCTTCTCCTATGGACACGAACCTCGTTTCATGCTGGCAATATCCCGTGATCATGCGACTTATTGCATCGCATATTGCTGCTCCCCGTCCAGCTTGTCGACCTTTGTTGACCCTCGAGGTAGCGTTGCTACCATCTCGGAAAATCTATGATCGACGATCTGCTCTACTCCTGCGGCTAGGCTGATCAGTTCTTCGCTGCGTCAGGTTCTCTGTCATGCTCTCACTCAAAACTCGATCTTGCCCCCCCTGTGACTTGCTTGCTGCCTTGGCAGTCCGACATGACAGCGGTAATCTCAAAGAAACTCATCGTCCCTGTTCCATCCGACAAGCAGGTAATACCCTCAGGGCAGCAGTGTCGCAGCTCATACAATTCTTGCGACATACTATCAATGTCAGGGACGACGGGAATGGCGCGTCTGGCTATGCTTTGGCATTTTAAAAAGCACGAGTAAAGCAACAGCGTCTTCGGAATTGCGCTGAGCACTCCGTCAATCTTCGTAGGCCATCGACGCTCCCAGAACTGTGATTACGGTCACTCACAACTTCATTACCACACGCCCAGTGGAGGCACTGTCGGACGCTCGCACTTGAGGGTCCCAGATATGACAGATGCGCGATTTCAAGTCGACATTTCCGTTCAACCCCTGTACGGTAGACGGGACAGACTCACGCTGTGCGTGGGAGCAGCGCGACTCCAGCGTCCTCCCCGTTTCGTCGACCCCGGCGGGACGTCCACGCGGGCGCTGGATCTGCGTGTCGGTGTTTCCGACGGGTTTTCGAAGCGCGCGCGCTGGGTGAAGCGGCCCAGAGAAGGTGATGGACGGCGGCGAAGTTCAATCTACTCAATGCAGGTCACCCTCGAGCGGCTGAGCATTCATCGGCATGGCTACTGGACCACACGAATATGGGTGTATGATGATGGGGAAGGCAAGGAAGTCAATCCATGCAGTCGCTAGGTTCGATAGTAGCGCGGAGTACTCCAGTGGGAGGAGCTTTACTGCCTTCTGCAAAGAAAATGCATCTATGCATTACACAACAGCTGTCACGCCTCGTCTATTCAATATGCAAGGGTGGCTTGCACTCATTCAGACGAGCATCTCGAGTCCTTAGAGAATGGAGCACCACAGAAAATGGTCGGACTGGACAAGGACCCGGATGTTCCGAGTCCGCTAACATCCGAGTCCGCTCTTTCCGACACGCCCGCGATGATATCTGCTGCCTCGACCGACCTCACGTCCGACTTCACGGCGAAGCTCGAGCTCTATCTATCCACAGCGCTCATACCATGTCAGAAAGAGCGCCAGAAAATACGATGACTCGAGATCTCCGCCTTCCGGCCTCTTCGCGGCGCTCCAATCTCTTGACGGACCACTTCTATGCAATGTGCATGCAAACACCGCCGCGCTGGCCCTTCTACCACGGGAAATATGACTCGTATCTTACTCATGCATCGCGCGCAAGGGCGCAGGGACGTCCTTCTGCCGGATAACTGCTCAATTGCGAGTCTACTATTCTCGACATTACCATGTCAATGGTGGACTCGTATCCTCATGAAATCCGACGACATGCAACGATTACGAAGGCACAGCTTCTATCACCGAGTTTCGTCAAGGCCGAGTGTCGTCGTCCGCGAGCATGGCTGGTTCCATATGATCGAACGCTTTTCCGGTGCCGCTGAACAGACTCATGACTGTCAATCCTACCGACCTCTCTTGCCAGAACCCTTTTTGCCGCATCTCACAATGGCAATGTGTACGGCACACATGTCAAATGCTCACAACTATGCTGCCTGCTTCAGGCTTCTGATAAATCGTCCTCCTCTTGTCCCTCCTGTCGCGCGGGCCTGCGCGGTCAAAAGGCTTCCGGAAATCTGTGGAAGCCGTAGTGCTAATGTTTGGTCGTTCAGGTCATGCGGTGGGCACGTTACGAAAGGCCCGCATGTTTTTCGGGCACTTCTTATCGGCGGGCTTCGTCTCTGCTTCGAATGTTCCCCACGGTCTGACAGGCATAATGCGCGGGCCATTCCAGCGATCTTGACACCGCCGGACTTGCGTGCTTGTGGTAGCGATGGCCAACGTTGACCTGAACACCTCTGATAACGCTGTCGTACATTGGCCAGCCCGAATAAAGGTCTTGCATTCATCCTGGCGTGAGATTGTTATTCCAGGCTGCGCGGAAGACTCCCGGGAGATGCATCATCGCATGTGACACTTCATCGATTTCCCAGGGTGGTGTAGCCACAATTTTGTACCAATACGGCTGCCATCGATAACAGGTTCGTCCCACGGATGTTCTAACTCATGGGGTGCTCATCTCGAGTGCAGCATAACGGATCGACTCATGGGTCATTGACCCGACTTCGGACACGAAGGTAGCATTGGAAAGTACATTGGCGCGGACTACAACAGGTTATGAGGACAGGTTCAAAGCTAATAAGCGACACATTCTTCAGGTGGGTGCGACGATACTAGAACATGGTCAGCTCGCATCGTAAGCGTGCGAAGACTGGAACGTACTGCGGTGGGGCAGGGTCGAGATTCACCAGCGGGAAGCGCACGAGGTCGTTATTGGCAAACTGGAGCATAATTTCCATACCAAGAGACTGCATAAGATGCTGTTAGTGGCCATGTAGACGAGTTGAGAAAGACACGCACGCCTTGGCGAGATTGATTGATTATATGTTTGCCGTATTTGCCTTTGTAAGCGGCGGGACCCTCCTTCACAAACCAGAACGCGGCCATGACGAGGGAGGGTTGTTAGGATGAGATATGTGATGAAGGTTCGAACTTGCTGAGTCGAATTCTCTCGTGGTTTATATCCCTGCTTCCCTTGTTTATCCAAGTTTGGTACTCGGCCCTCGTGACTTGCCGGGTCCAACCGATTCTTTCGTTGCCTCATCCCATCCAACCATGGCTCGCTTTCCGCTTTCATTGAAGGAGCTCCGCGATGCTGAGCACATGACCTCAGATTACAGGGCGATATGGACGCCTCTAGAGCCCTTTTTTGCGCTGCACGGATTGACATTGTGGTCAAATGCACCGGACGGATATGGGCAGATGGTCCCGCCGGATAGCCGTTCAAGGGCGCCGGATGGCTTCAGTTATCGCTGGCCGGGGGAAATCGACAGGTTCTATCACTTTGTAATGATGGTACGCTGTCCGGCTAAGAGAGGAGTCAAGTTTTAAGCGTCCCTACAGCGCTCGACGTTGTGTCCTGCTCGCTCTCTAGATGGGAGGGACGTAGTAATTCGCGTTGTTTCTATTGGAAACGACGGAAACAACCAATTACAGGCCTTGAAACGACTTGCCACCGGAAACATCGCCTCTGTCATCGGCAACCATGCGGTACCCGTACTGCAATGGTTGTACATGGATGGCGTTACGTTCGCTGTGCTACCATACTTGTCTCGCACCGACCCTACAACAATGTACCTCTACGAAAACACTGAGGATCTACTCGGACATCTACTGCAAATGGTGGAGGTTGGTCCGTTTCTCAGCCGGACTTTGGACTTTCTTACGGATTTTAGGCGGTAGAATTTTGTCACGCGAGACTTGTGGCTCATAGGGTAGGATGTTTGCCTCTTTAGTGTCCTTATATCTGACAGTTATAGGATCTCTCCCACGAGAACTTTCTTTGCAATTTCTACGGAGCCGCCGGTGTAGACGCAAGCTATCGTCCTCCTCAAGGGCGCTCAGTCCGCCCATTGCGCGCGCTCTTTCCCTTCAAGGTCTATCTCATAGATTTTGATCGGGCGGTCTGCTTCGAGGAGGGCTCCGATCCCCAGTCGCATCTTGTGAAGGGTCTACCGCTCCAATCTTTCGACGATGATGAAACTCAGTGGCTCCGTGCCGTTGCGCCGGAGGTGATCTCAGACAAGCCGTACAACCCCTTCATGGCCGACGTCTGGCAACTGGGAGCATATTGGGCCGAATTAGAGGAGGTAAGGTCATGTCAGGTTAAGGTCAGCGTCTAGGACTGACGCAGCGTCGCTAGGAGAATCGGATGCACAAGTCCCTTCAGGCGTTGGTCGCTCGCATGACTGCGAATTCTCCTGAGGATCGTCCGACTGCAAGAGAAGCAATGCTGATCCTCCGCGGCATCCTGTCTCAACTCAGCCTGGAGGAACTCAGATCACCTGTGTGGAAGGATCCTTCCACACAAGACCCGGAATTGAACCAAACTCCTAGCGCTCCTGCATGAGGGCAGTCAGTCTGATGTCCAACGCGATCGTGATTATGTGTACAATAGCCGTTGCAACGCTTCCTAAGATATTGACCGCGACCGCTAGCGCAGTCCGCTCTGCATCTCGTGGAAGTGCCAGGTCATAGATGTAGACGCCTCCCGCTTCGGGAACATCTGGAGTTTGCCCACGGTTACATCTCCGCTCCGGTTGTTTGTCATTGGCAGGTTGTGTTCAACATCGTTCAGCAATGGCTCAATTTCCGCGTTCACTCAAAGATCTGTGCGATGCTATTCAGACCACCAGCGATTACCGGTCTATATGGACGCCGCTCGAACACTTTTTCGCGTCGCATGGATTCACATTGTGGTTGAATGCGCCGGACGGATGTGGGCAGATGGTTCCGCCTGACAACCGTTCGAGAGCGCCGGATGGCTTCAGCTATCGCTGGCCGGACGAGGTGGACATGTTCTATCACTTTGTAATGACGGTAAGCTGTCGAGCTACCTACGAGACGAGTCACGGTCTGAATATATCCCCACAGAATTCAACATTGTGTCCAGCTCGCTCACTGGATGGGAGGGACGTAGTCATCCGCGTCGTTTCGATTGGGAAGGAAGGAAGCAACCAATTGCAAGCCTTGAAACGACTTGCCACCGGAAACATTGCGTCTGTCATCGGCAACCACGCGGCACCTGTACTGCAATGGCTGCACAGGGATGACATTACGTTCGCTGTGCTACCATACTTGTCTCACGGCGACCCTACGCTGAAGTATCTTTACGAAAATACCCGCGATCTCCTGAATCATTTGCTGCAAATGGTGGAGGTTAGTCCGTTTTGCCGCCAAAATTTCGACTTTCTCACAGATTTTAGGCGGTAGAATTTTGTCACGCGAGACTCGTGGCTCATAGGGTAGGCTTTAGCCTCTCATGCATGCTCTTTGCTGACATTTGCAGGATCTCTGCCATGAAAATTTTCTCTGCAATTTCTACGGCGCTGCTGGTGTGGACGCGCGCTACAATCAGCCGAGAGGGCGTTTAGTCCGCCCATTGCGCGCGCTCTTTCCCTTCAAGGTCTATCTCATCGACTTTGATCGGGCGGTCTGCTTCGAGGAGGGCTCCGATCCCCAGTCGCATCTTGTGAAGGGTCTACCACTCCAATCTTTCGACGACGATGACACTCAGTGGCTCCGTGCTGTCGCGCCGGAGGTGACCTCCGACAAGCCGCACAACCCCTTCATGACCGACGTCTGGCAGCTGGGAACATATTGGGCCGAGGTGGAGGAGGTAAGATCATGTCAGGTCAACGTCAGCGTCTAGGACTGACGCAAAGTCGCCAGGAGAATCGCATGCACGAGTCACTCCAAGCATTGATCGCTCGCATGACTGCGACCTCGCCTGAGGATCGTCCGACTGCGAGAGAAGTAATGCTGAATCTGCGCGGCATCCTGTCTCAACTCAGCCTGGAGGAACTCAGATCACCTGTGTGGAAGGATCCTTCCAAACAAGACCAAGAGTTGAACCAACCCCCCAGCGTTCCGGCATGAAGGTTTCGCATCATGGCACGTCTGGATGTCTAACGCGATCGTGATGATGATTCCTGTGTACAATAGCCACTGCAGCTGAAATTGAGATGCGACGCTTCGTGCGAAACCATGTGCGATACATACAGTATACAGAGCAAGAGTCAAAGAGGACATCATCTCTTCTTGCTCCGTTTACCGGGACTCTCCCCAGGAGCAGCGCGAATCGCACGCAACACGCTGTCGTCAATATTCTCCAGGGACACCGCCGGTGCATTTTGCTTGACCCTGGTCCTCGATTTCCTCGCAGCGCCCTCCGGGTCATGCTCAGCGCCCTCAGCAGCAGCAGGAGCAGCCTTTTTCTTCTTCTTGCTCCCAGCAGCAAACAGCTCGTCGATCTCGTCTTCGTGCCGTTTCCGCTTCTTCTTCTCCTTCTTTTCCTTTTCCACAGCAGGCGGGGCAGCTGCTGGAGGAGGGGCAGTAGCCGGAGCTGGAGCTGGAGGTGGAGCGGCCTTTTGCGCCTGCGCGCGTCGCCAGTCCTCCGGCCGGCGGACGAGCAGCGGCAGGTTGACCGCGCGCGCGAAGAACCGCCCGAAATGCGAGCCGGTGAGGAACGCCTCGTGCGGCAGCAGGCTCCGCGCGACCTTCTCCTACACGGGGCATAGCCATCAGTAGGTGAATTGGGAAGGGGACGCGGAAATGTCGTACTTTGAGGTAGGTGTCCGCCGCAGCCCACGCACGCTCGGCGACGCGTGAGCCGATGCGGTCGTCCGCGAGCTGGTGGAAGTGCCCGATGTACTGCCCCACGAGCTTCTTGCGTGTGCGCGGCGCGACGGAGAGCGAGAACGCCTCGTCGAGCACGCGCGAGCTCATCGGGTGGTGCGCGAGCTCCAGCAGCTCTTCGGGAGCCATTGACAGGAGACTGCAAATGTAATATACAAAGTTGAGCAGACCTACAGTATGCGGGAGAGAATGGATAGGCTGACCTGTCCACGACGAGCGCCTGGTGCGGTTCCGCGAGATGCAAGAGCGACTGGAGGAGGAGTGCGCCCTGTATTCGCGGTTCGAGAGGATCCGAATCCTGTCTTCGTCTCTTCGCGGGACGCTCGTCTGTCGCGTCATCGCCAGCGGCCTTTCGCGCATCGCGATACTCCTGGTACAGGAAAGGGGTTATGTTAGGGACTCGCCGCACCGAATTTTTGATACTCACAGAAGGCGTCTTCAGTCGAAGTATACACGATACAGCGACCTGCTTGTCTTCGTCGGAAGTGATGTCAAACGCCTTACATACAGCCTCAACAACGGCGTCTTCACTAGCGTGCAGCGCAGCACAGCGATCCACGAGTGCTTTGAGAACGCCCAACCGCGCAGTCTCTGCACGAACCAGCAAAACCGTCATCTGCAGCACCGTGGAGGGTTCGACTGAAAAACGTACTGCGCATCTTCCCGCAAACGCCATCCATTTCCTCCAGCGCATCCCGGAGCTCGTCAGCATCGACCCGCTCGACGGCGCGCGCGACGACGAAGTTGGCGACGGGGTGCACGGCGAGCTTTTGCAGCTTGCCGGTGAAGTAGACCGACCAGAGCATGCGGAAGACGGCCGGTGGGCTGCGCGCGACGAGCGCCTCGAGGAGATGCGAGGCCGTCGTGTCGTAGAGGAGGGTCGTGAGATAATCGGATGGCTCGGGTTTCGCGTCTCGCGACGCATCTACAGCGTTGAGCCGCATCAAAAGAGCGCAGGTTTACTGGAAACGAGATGGTACATACGACTGGCAGAGACCAGGCCGACGAGGAGGTGGTCCATTATAGACCCAGACGCGTCGGATTCGCCGAGATGCGCCTCGAGCTCAACGAGCAACTATTGCACACGTCGACATGAGCACCACCACCGCTCAAAGCTCGCAAACTGCGCACCTTCAGCGTCGGGCTGCCGACTTTATCGGCTGCAACAGCCCGCGTCTCGTTCTCACCGAGGTCTTTCTTGACGGCATGCAGGATCTTGCGCGCCATGGCCGCGCAATCCGGCGGACGCTGCGCTGCGTCGTCGCGCGCCTGCTGCTCATCGACGAAAATGGACTTCATGGGCCCTTGCTTCGCCTTGTACGCCGCGCTCTTCTTGGAGCGCAGGTCCTTCTCGCCCTCTGGTGCGATCGCTGGACACAGCAGCGACAAGAGTGCGCGCAGGACGTGCGAGGCGAACGGGTGCGTGAGGAGCATGCTGCAATTTGGGAGAAGTTCCTGTGTCGCAGATGTGCAAATGTCAGGAAGTAGACTTGGTGCTGACGAGCAGACGGACCTCGCATGCGTCGAGAACGAGCGTGGTCAGCGTTCGCAGGGAGCCGCTCTGGGCGTCCGGGTGGCTGGGGAGGATGCCGCGGGCCTCACGCGATATGGTGTGCCCTGCAATCGAAAATATGGTCTGGCACACATGCGAGCCAAAGCGGTGCGAGACAAGCTGCTCAAAGCTGCAGGGCCGTTGGGCACAGTACAAAGCGCACGAAATTGGTTACGCACGAGCCGCTCAGTCGGTCGACAAAGACGCGTTTAAGGAAGTCGTCCATCGAATGCAGCATACGCTCGACAATGCCCGCGCAATCAGGGTCGGTCGCGAGCTGGAGTTCCTTGCCAGACATCTCGCTCAGCGCAGCGACCAGAAAATTGCGACGGTCTGCGCAGGGCAGCATATGAGCGCCAGCCACGCGATATTTTCATATGTACGCGCCTTCCTTGGGGTCGACGCCCTCCTGGATCTCGCCGAAGTCGTCTTGCCATTCCTTGAGCTGGGCGTCGACGGTGCGGAAGTACGCCTTGACGTCGGGATCGACAAGGCCGAACGGCGCGTCCGGCGCACGGTCGTCCTGCAGGGCCGCGTCGTCCGGCGCTGCTGCTGCAGGCTCTTCATAGTATTCCGGCTCTGGCTCTGGCTGCTGCTCAGCCTTTTGTGGCTTGTGCTTTTTGCCGCGCTTTCGATTTTCGCGCGGCATGACGGAAAAGGCAAGAGAGGAGCACGGACTTTGCACCGCGTTACGGCCGTCGTGTTTACCGGTCATGCGCCGCTGTTCGGTGTTCCTCGCGACCATGAACTTCAACTCCGAGCAGGCTGGCGGCGTCAGCGATTACCGCCTTGACGCGTTATAACGCGCGTTTTATGGAGTGCGCAGGTGGCCAATATGGCTATTGCGGCAGCATACGAACGCTGTAAGCGGCATTCGGTCCGGCGGACGCGTCGTACGATCCACAGCGACGTCAATTCTCGACGCTTGTCTGCTCTCTCCCACCGCTGCTCTCCTCGCCGCCATGTCCCAGAATGACTCCAAACCCAGGCTCGTCGCCGTTGTAACCGGTGCCAACAGGTCCGCATGCTCGTTCTCTCATACGCTTGTGTGCTCAAAGATTTTCGTTCGTGGCGTCAGTGGCGTCGGATACGGCATATGCAAGCGTCTCATCTTCCAGCTCTCGCTCCCGGACCTGCCAGACGCCGATCCGCAACCTCTGCTCACGGATAATACGGAGCATGGCAACTCTCCGTATGCTGGAGCGCGCGAGCTCACGATCGTCATGGCGTGCCGCTCGAAACAGCGCGCTGAAGCCGCACGCGAGCATCTCCTCGCCGAATTCGACCGCGAACTTCATAGACGCCGGCATAACCGCCAAACTGCAGAATACGGACGCGCATTTAGAGAAGGCTTGCAGCTGCATTTCGTACCAGTCGACTTGACGAGTGTCGCGAGCATCTTCGCCTTCTGCAACACTTTGTCTGAGCAGTACGCCACCTTCTCCAACAAGTCCCATAACGCTCTCTAACGCATCCCAGATATCCATACATAACCCACCTCATTCTCAACGCAGGAATGGCCTCGTTCACAGGTGTCAACTGGCCCGTCCTCGTCAAGCAAATCGCAAGACAAGGCTACCACGCGCTCTACCGGCCGCGTTTCAAGCTCCAAGACGAATCACCGCTCACGTCGGACGGCCTGGGCGCAGTCTGGACGGCGAACGTGCTCTCGTCCTACATCCTCTCCACGCGCCTGCGCCCGCTCCTCCGCGCCGCACCGTACCCGGACGCGCGCGTGCTCTGGATGTCCTCCTTGGAAGCCGAGCGCGCGATGTGCCCGCCCGATTTGCTGGAGAACGTCCAGATCCTGCACACGCGCACGCCGTACGAGATCTCCAAGTACCAGATCACGCTCGTCGCGCCCGCGATGGACCGCCGCGAGGCCGCGCGCCGCGCGAAGGAGCGCGTGGCAGGCGGCAGCGCCGCGGAGGTCCGGCATGCCATCGTCCACCCGGGCATCACGAGCAGCAACATCTTCGCCGTCATCGGCTGGGTGCTGCTGCGCGCGATGGAGCTCGCGTTCTGGCTGGTGCGTCATCCCAACTGTTCCACATCCATTTCCCGTTCACTCATTTGCGTCGTCGACAGGCGCGCATGGCGGGCTCCCCGCACCACGTCATCTCCGCGTACAAGGGCGCCGTCTCCACGACGCACGTCGCGCTCACCAACCTCGCCAACATCCCCTGGCCGCCGACGCCCGTCATGTTCGGCGCGCGCTGCGACCGGCTCGGACGCGAGTACGTCGGCGTCGAGGAGGTCGACGACTGGGAGCACTCGAAGGACGCGGGCGAGCAGATCGTCGACCAGTGCGAGCGCCTGTACGAGGCGTTCAGCGAGAAGCTCGAGCCGGCCGGGAAGGCGAACGGGCGCGTCAGCGCCAACGGACACGCTAATGGACATTCGAACGGACACGCAGAGGAGTACCCTGGCAAGCAGGGTGTCACGCAGATATCATGATTTGTGCTTTTTGCGCTCTCCACGACTTTATTTGTGCGATCACGGTTGTCATTTTCCGATTTTGTGCATGCGGCTAAGTACTATACACGTTCTGCTAGACTACTAGTAATAGAAGGGGCGCAGCAGGACTTGCTCGATGCTCAGCGCTCAGCCACCATCCAGAAGACGGCATGCCGCGCAGCTCTCGAGGCAGCCATACCGGCGCCATAAAATGCTGCAACCTAGCGTCGGTTGCGCAGGCGCGCCTGCTCAATTGCAAGCTAGCAAAGACGCTGGGAGCGGCCATAATCGCACCCTGCAAGCTGTGCGCATGCGCCGAATCTTGCTGCCGCTGCGGCGAAGGACTTGAACCGCCGTAATTCACGTATCGGCCACAGTCGTAATGGTGGTGGCCTGCGGTGCAGCGGTGGCATTGCGCTGGAAGAACGGGATGGTGCGCATTGTCTCGGCTTTGTCGTCCGTTTCGGTGGAGTCGACTTTGCGACTATCCTTCTGCAAGCATCGTCAGAGGAACATTTCGTGTGCATCTCCAGGACATACGACTGCAAGGGTTCCCAGTCCGCGTTCCAAGCCCTCGAGCAATGTGCACGCCTTGCACAGATCGTTGCTGGAGATGTACCCGCAGCGCTTGCACGTTTCTGGGTCTCCAATATGAGTGCACGTCTTAGACACGGATGGAGCAAGACGTACGCTGCGCCTTCATGCCCTGCGCGACCTCCTCCGCGACCTCGAACGCTTCGCCAGAATGGATGATGTCGATTATCGCGCTCGGCCGAGCCGCCTCGAGACTCTTCAAAAATGCGCGAGCGTGGCCGCGGTAAGCGTCCGGCGCGTAAATGCACTCGGTCGAGAAATAGTCGAGCTTTTGAAGTACGCGTACCTATTAAATAATCAGTGGAAGAAACACAGACATGCATTTGGGACGTACATGACGATCTCCTTCTCATACGCGTATTTGAACGGCTTCGAGCGCTTGATCGTATCCTCGCTCTGCGTGCATATGAGCGTGCAGCGTCCCAATCTTGCGATATCGCCGCGCATAACTACATCACGCCGTCAGTCTTCAGTGCATCTCATCTAGTGAGGAAGAGACGCACTGTTCATGAGCACAGTCTCTGCGATATCGTCCGCGTTATGCCCGGTAACGATATGATCGACACCGAGGGCGGCAGCACCGCGGTCGAGCGCCTGGCGCCGAAACACGCCGCAGAACGTGCAGTTGTTCTTCTTGCCGACCTGCGCGACGACGGCATCCATGGTCCAGCCGTACAGCTCGTCGTAGCTGAGGATCTTGAGCGGCAGGCCGTACTGCACCTGGTTGCGCTTCACCGTCTGCATTGCCGATCATCAGCCAACGCGTGATGCGAATGAAGGCAAGGCTCACCTCGAGCGAGTCGTCGCGGTATCCCGTGATGCCCTCGTCGATTGAGAGCAGGAACAGCTCGAGCCCGTAGTTGTAGCGCTCGTTCAGCGTCTTCATCACGTACGCCAGCACCGTCGAATCTGGCATCGCACTAAGTGCCTACATGCGCATGATAGGACATAAGACCCACCTTTGCCACCCGATGCTCCAATCGCCACGCGGTCGCCGGGCTTGAAGAGCTGGGCGTCGACGATGGTGTTGTGCACCTCGGTCTCGAAGACATGGAAAAGCAGTCCTTGCAAATCTGCTGCCCGGTCTTGGGACGCTTTATGATGGCCCGCGGTGCATGGCAAAGTGCGCACGCCTTGGGAGCCATGTCGTAGTGTACAGCAGAGCAAGTCAATCGGAGCGGACCGATGCTGCTTCTCTGCCTCAGATAGAAACATTCAGTATATAATCGGATTTTCTCATTATCTGATAGCATACCGACTCCTCGACTGGTTGCCTTGAATGTTGCTGCGTCCGAGCCAGACATCGCCTTTGGCGCGATAGCGGTCGGAAACGCGCCGTCAGTTCCTGCGGCTCACCGACGGCTTTCCGCAGTTCCAAAAGACCTCCATGCTCAGTCACTGCTCCGCGGCCAAGCAGACGCGGCACACCACTCGACGGCATGCATAGTGGTATAAAGTTGCGACTCCCGAAGTGCGAGGACGGCCGACGGATTTCCTAGCGCCGGTGTCCCAATTTCCCAGTCCATGACCATGTCACTCAGTCTGGCAGACCATCTGCCGTCACTTCTAGGCGGAGTAGGACTTGCGCTCTCGGCGCATTCGTTGCTCGCCCTCAACGGCAGTGTATTCGGCATATCGGGCTTCATCCATCTCGGTGCGCGTGGAGGAAAGGAGGCTCTGGCCGGCGTGCTTGCGCTCGTTCTCGGCGGCATTCTCATTGGCAAGCTAGAGGGCACGGGCCCTGTGGTGCTTGATTCACCGCTGTCGAGATTTGCAGCTTCAGGACTGCTCGTGGGTGTTGGCACCAAGGTGCGTATTTCGCGCAACAGGTGCGACGCGATTTGACTGTGAGACATAGCTTGCCAATGGTTGCACATCAGGGTGAGCAGTTGCAAGTACTCTTCCAATTGTAGCGGATTCACACGGCACATCAGGCATATGCTTTGCGGAGTATCGCGCTTTTCGAAACGGTATGCAGTCGTGACTGAACGAGAGAGGGGTTCGCAGCTGACCAGTCCGACCCACAGATCCATCGCCGCGACGCTCACATTTTTCATAACGGGCGTCATAACGACACAACTCATACACGCCGCTCTTCCCGCGTCGTCTGTCCCTCCATCTGGCGTTACCCAAGATACACAAATCCTCCTCTTCGGCGTGGGCGTCTCATTGCTCATCGCTTGGGTAGCAGGCAACTCGCAGACCGTTTCTCAGGCGAAACACAGCTCCTCCAGCAGTCCAATTCGACTCTCTGTTCAGGTTCTAACTTCGCTAGGTTTCGCATTCGCGCTCTACGTCTCGCAGCTGGTCAATCCCCATAAAGTCCTCGGCTTCCTGGTCCTGCCGTTCCATCCCGCATTCGACCCCGCATTGCTGTTCCTCGCTGGTGGTGCCCTCCCGCTCCTCATCTACCTCTACCGCACCGGAGAGAGGAAGGTTTCGTCGACCGGTGACATTGATGGACGGTTGATCGGAGGGGCAGCGCTCTTTGGCGTAGGCTGGGCCATTGAGGGCATATGTCGTACGTGGACTCTGTCTCAGCGCAGTACGATGCGCTGAACGTCTAGTACAGCTGGTCCTGCTCTTGTCAATTTCGGACAGTCGCTCGTCACCGGAGGGGCTGCTTCCAAGAAGATTGGCGTGTGGCTTGCTGCCATGGTCGCCGGCGGCTTGCTCGTCCCGCAATGACTCGGCCTAACTGAATCAATAATCACGCCTCTGTAGGAGGCTGCGTACTGTATTGTCTATGATGCTAAAACTGACTAATTTTCTCGGAGCCTTTCAATTCAGTGCAAACAATGAAACATGCCGCAAGTGTGCGACTTTGATACCGCGAACTGAGCGCGAAAAATTCACCATCATTGGAACCATGGAGGCTCAGTTCTCTTTGCATATCTAGACATGCAACTGGGAGGAAACCAGAGAACACCCGCACAACTCAAGGGAACGATTAGACTTGGAAGGGATTTTAGGCTTTCTCGAAGCTCGCCCCATTCAGATAGGAAGTCAGTTCAGGCGGTGACAGCTGTCGCCAAACACACGGTCCGCTCGCGAGCCTGAGGCTTTATTCTCTCTCCAGCGCTTGATGCGTTCTCCCTTTACTCTCTCATCTCGACCACCAGACGTTTGCTGTCCTCGAATCGCGTTGTCGATGGCGCCGACGCGGAGCCCCAGAAATAAACGGCGCGCACGATGGACAATTGCAAGGAAACAAACGCCCCGCAAAGCCAAAGTAGCTGAGAGTGTGGAGCGGAGGGAGGAGGAGGAAGAGGAGGAGGAGGAGCTCTGGGAGATCGGTAGGTGCAGAACAAGTTGACCAAAATCTGTCCGTTGACTGTGCTGATTAACATATTTCCAGAGTATATCTCAGAGGCCCGTTGCAGGCTCAAGGAAGGAGAGTTCTACTGGGTGAGTCATATTCAGGTCCTGGACCGGTAACGCGAAACTTGCACTGCGCTGACACTCTCGTTAGGAATACCGTGTCAAGGTAACGCGTCGTTCCGGTGCAACTATAATATACACATCCTCACCCTCCTCTGTGTGCCCAGTGGCTCAACTGGGAACATAAAGATGATTCGTTAAGTTGACATGACCTTCCCGCTGACTGGATATTCTGACTTTGTGCGAAATAGCTGGGAACGCTACGAGAACTTCGCCGCGGATTCAGATATTCTTCAGAGTTTTTGGGAGGACATCGACGATCTCAACAGCCGCGGTAATGGAATTACGGGGAACATCGACATCACCTATTCAGGTCGCAGAGTCTATCCGTCCGACCGCTGGATAAGTGAGTGTATGACTGATGTTGGCCGGCGTTCGTTCACACTCGGGTAGACGAACGGAAGGCAATGGCCATGGCGGCAACGGACCTGCGATTGCACAAGGCACCAGACCCACGAGCAGTTTCGCCTTACCACGGCCCCGCACCGACTGCTGCGGAGAGCCTGTGGCGGCAAGGCGGCAAAGACGATGACGACGACCCAGGTAGCCAATCTGAATCGGAGTGCAACTCTGTAACATACAGCGACGACGACGACGACAATTCGGACTTCGGGGGGTCTTCGCCAGAGCGGGAAGGTACGGTACCAGAACTCGAGTGACCACATAGACCCTGCCGGCCTGACCTGTGTTCTGCAGTGCAAAGGAATGCGGCGGGTCGGGTGTATGCCTCGATCCCAGACAATCCACGGCGGTATCATCGCAAAGAGAAGGCGGCGCAGAAACAGGAAGGCAATTGTGGGATCAACACCCCGCGTATCCTCGGCCAGCTTGCACGTGAGGCGCAACAACGCCCTGGTCCCAAATCTTCATCAAACCGACGCGCGACGACGGCGTCATTCGCGCGGACAAGAATGGAATGCTCGAGTTGCACGCCCGAGGGCCAGTCAGAGCTCGGCCAAAACCAATCAGGCTGTACGCCGCATTCGTTGCATTTCCCTGACTTAGTCTTATGCTGTAGCCTAGCTTCACCGCCGAGGAGCTCCGGAGGATCGAGGAAACGCGGTACGAGAACTGTAAAGCATTGCTGAAGGAACTCTTGCGGCAGATGAGTGCGTCACGGTCTGCAGCGCAAAATTTGCCTTGCTAGATGCTAATGATGGCGGCAGAGATGGAGAAAACCAGAACGAAGAACACATCGTCGAGAACGAAGAACAGCAAGATAAGCCGCCCGCCAGTCCGCTCGACCCGTAAGCAATTCTCCGTGCAACGCTTCTGCACAACGACTGAGCACCAAGACAGACACGAAGAGTTTCGCCGTCTGAAGCAGCAAGAGCCGCTCTTCCTCGCCGACAACAACCAAGACGATGCGCATAGCGACAACGAAAACGACCTTGCCGATGAGGCAGACTACCCGCCAGCGTCGAGCCCGGTCCCCGAGTAAGCACCATCGTTTCCCCAGCGCTCGGATAGCTCAAAACGGACTGTCATCAGGAGCCCTCGCACCCCACCGCACGACCGACTAGGCATCAGGTCGTTCCTGGCACCCATCCTGGAGCGAACCACAGACGCAGCCCTAGCCGACGCTCTCGACATGGCGGCACCAGCAGCAGAATACGACGACAAAGCGTCAGACGTGTTCGAAAGCCGGCTGAACCCACTGGATGCCCTGCCGATGCCCGAGGTCGACCTGGGCGAGCTGATCAGCCACGAGTACCTGGACGTCGGCGGCGCCGGCCTCGCGGCGATCTGGGAGCGCGGACCGAGCGTGGAGACACTGGCGAGCGCCGAGACCATGGCGGGCGAAGCAGACGAAGTAGGGCCGCGTGAGACCGACAAAGCCAAGCCAGCAGGCGCCGTTGCCACTGCAAAGGACGACCGCAGCAAGACTGGAGACGATGCAGACGCTATGGATGTCGACGAAGAAGACCAGATCGAACTCGAGCTGGACTCGGAGAACGCCATCGAATCCATGGTGCAGGAAGACTATGTCGACGTCGCACTGGAGGACCCCGTCGAAGCCGCGCTGGAGGAAAACTTACGTCGAAGCCGCACTGGAGGAAATCCAAGTCGAAGACGACCTGGTCGAAGTCGAGTCCGAGCTCGAGGAAGGCGAGATCCGCGAGTAAAGCAGAGCAGCAAAAAAAAAGCAGACGAGCATGCGCCGGACTCACCTGAACATGGGACCGTTTCATATGTATACCCAGTGGAGGGCAGAAGCAGAAGGCAGCGGTGGTGATAGCAATGGGACGTGCAGGACATTAATATACAGATGTGCGGCGATATCTAGACACAAAAACCGGCGGTGAAGGGGAGAAAAAAAATCAATGCAAGGTGCCAACGTGGACGTGGCACGAAAAAGAAAAATAGCAACCAGTCGAAAGAAAATCCATGCGCAGCGAAAATCAAAATTAGACACAAGAACGAAGGGCAAGGCAAGGCAAGGATGTCGAAGCTCAATCCAGCGTCTAGGCAATAAATATGATGCGGAAATGCTAGGTGTCGAGGCGCGCGCGCTTCGCAGGCGGCACATCTGCGGCCTCCGCGCTGTTGGAGCGCGGGCGGGCCTGCGACGCCGCATCGTCTACCGCCATCGGAGTGTCCGATGACGGCAGAGGCGCAGGGGCAGGGCAGCACTCGCAGCAGCAGGAGCGCCACCACGCCCCAGCGCCGCCTCCACGACCAGGTCCCCCGCGTCCGCGTCCGCGCCCCCGGCCGCGCAGACGCATCTGCTCCTTGAGGAACTTGACCATGTGTCCCTGGAGCGCCTCCAGCGCCTTCTGCGGCCCGAGCTTCTCGAACTCTTTGATCTCGTCGGGCGAGAGGTTCGAGAATGCCTTTGGGGCGAGGACGAGCGTCCCTTCGTGCAAGACGATGAGGGGAGGTTCTGCTCCTGGAGCAAGGACGTAGGAAGCGGGGAGCGGGCCACAACGATGGGGACATGTGAATCGCTGGCGGCGGATGAAGATGCGATTGGAGCGGGGGGAGCAGGAGCCGGGACAACGGGGGCGAGTGCGGGGGCGACAGCGACTGGCGGAGGGGCAACGGGCACGGGGACCGGGACACCGGCGACGGTAGGAGGAACAGTGGGTGGAGGATATGCAGAAGGGCAGGGACAGCAACGGGCGGCGGGACGGCCGCAGGGGCAGCTTCCTGTTTTACAGGACTTGCAGCTTTCGCCGCAGCAGGTTTGAACGGCAGCGGCTTACTCGTGAATGGCGACGCGAGCGGTTTGGTGGTCATGAGCGGCTTGCTAGTAAACGGCGAAGCGAGCGGCTTCGTCGTCATCAGCGGTGGCGGACCCTTTGCTGCCACCTTCGCAAACGGCGGCTGGGTCTGCTGCATCGCGGGCATGGGCACAGCAGTAGGCTGCTCCTTTTTGACTTTGGGCGCGCCCTCCTTCCTGCTCACTGTCTTGCTGCCACCAGCCGCACCGCCCGCCTTGGCGGTGCGGCTCTCCGCGGCTTCAAACGCCTCTATGTGCGCTGGGTCTATGGTCCAGAACGCGCCCTTGCCAGGCTCGTCCGAGGTGCGGCGGCTCTTGACGAACGCCGCGTTGCTGGAGAGATTGTGGCGCACGGACGACTGCAAGACGTAAACGACGTCAGCTCCCACGTATCGCGGAATGCAGGAAGAAGCAGAGGAAAAGCACTCGCCTCCCACTTCTCGCCTTCGTGGATGCGGTACCACTCGTACATGTCCATGATCCAGCCGAGGATGCCCTGCAGCGTCGCGCGGCCGCCGAGGCCCGTGATGGCGCGATAGCAGAGCTGCGAGAGCGTCGCCGCCGGCTTGGGCGGTTCCGGCTGGCCTGGGAGCCGGGGCGCAGGCGGCGGTCTGGGTGGTGGCGGAAGCGGGGCCGGTGCGGGGGGTTCGGCAGGCACGGATGCGGGGGCCGGAGGAAGCGCGGGGGCAGGCCTGGGGGCGGCGGGTGCCTTCGCCGCGGGCTTGCTCGGCTTGGGCTTTGCAGCTTTCAGGCGGTTTGGGTGGTGCGGGTTGTGCAGGGGCGGGGGGGGGCGGGGGCGGCGGTGACGGGCGCATAGGGCAGCGTCGGCTCCGGTGCTGCTGCTGCTACCGCTGCTGCTGGTGTTGCTGCAGGTTTAGATTCCGGTGGCGGCGCGGACGGCGGGCTGGGGCTGTTGTCCGAGTCTGACGCGGCGCGTTTCCGGATGAGCTTGGGCTTCGGGCGCTGCACGATCTCGGGCTCGAGCGTCTGGTCCGGGTCGGGCGGCGTGGGCGAGGCGACGGAGCCGGGCGACGAGGCGGGCGAGAGCGAGGTGGCATCGAGCGACGGCGATCGCGGGCGCGTCGTCGACGTCGGGGAGCTCGTCAGCGGCGACTCGTCCGGCGGCTCCGTCGGCGGCAGGATGAACGAGAACGAGCGCGACGCGATCTGGATTTGCGACCTGCGCAACAAGTCTGCGATAAGTCCGTCTCCGCACGATGACGATGACGACAGCGCCGCACGCACCGCGACTCGAGCGGCACGCGGCTGCCCGGGCCGGCCCAGACGCCGTCGACCCAGGCGCCGTTGCGGCCGTAGACGTCGAGCACCCAGCGCTCGTCGTCCTCGTCGTACGTGATCTTGGCGTGCAGCCGCGACACGCTCTTCAGCGGCCCCAGGTCAAAGTCGATGTCCGCGCCCTTCGAGGTGTCGCCCACGGCGCCCAGGCGGCGGCCGATGGTGACCTCGAGCTTCTGGAGATAGTAGGTGTGGGCCGGGAAGACGAGCGAGTAGTATGCGGCAATGGACGCCGGCTGCTCGGCGTCGGGCAGCGCAGCGAGGCCGTCAAAGGCGGCGGGCGCCTGAGACTCCAGCAGAGTGGTGGCCATGTCGGTCGCGGGTGGGTGTGCGTGCACAGAGTGTCGGTCTTGAGGTAAGAACGTGACTGACTCGGCCTCTCCCGATCCCTCTCTTCCAGCGCTCTGCACACGTGGGCTCCCTCGCCCCTATATTGTATTCGTGATTTCTATCCCGCTTGCTGCTCATGCGCTCCGCCACCTTTATTCGCGGTATCAATGATACAAGCCTCTGCCAGGCCCGGCAACGTGCAATCTGGATCGTCTCGTGCAGTCCAGAACAACAGCATCTGTCACTTTAATTTCCCTTCCGCCCCCTTTGGCCCTCATTCCGCTCTTCCAGGCGTAACCCGATGCCCAGAAACTCCTGTTGTTGCCATGTTGTTGTCGATAACGACAATTTGTTACCCTCAACATACTTACTCATAGGCAACTGAAATCCCGTCAGTCTGACTAGCACAGATGTCCCTGTAGCTCGACTTTGGAAACGCCAGCGCTAGCAGGACGACGGCGTCGCGAGCTACTTAACTAAATCGCGGTGGTCCTCACTGGTAGTCACTGTCCGTATCTCTCCGAGCGAGCACGCCAGTGGCACCATTCTCGTCTGCTGTCCAACCCGCGAATTGGTTACGCTCATAATTGAATTCCCTTCATTGCGGTCTTGTCAATGTAAAAATACATGAAATGTAGCACTTAGACCCATGGTACAGACTAGATGTACATATCGGCGAGCACTGGCGCTCTCATCGTATGACCTCGTACATCTTGAAATGTAGCGACGTGAACGGGAACGGATCCTCGGTCGACTGATAGTCACTGCGGTCGCGTCAGCGCACCAGAACCCAGAACTGTCGCGCGATGCAGAACGTACTCATGGGCCCGAGCACTTTCATGCCGCGCACATGCGTGTCGCGGCCTTTCATGTGGTTCTCCGTGACGACGACCTGGATGACATACGCGTGCAGCGGTTTACTGTTTGCATCGCGTCAGAACTGGAGAAGAGACAGAGAGGAAAAGCACGCACTAGCCCTCGCCGTCTTCATCGGGCTCGAGGTTGACGTCGAACGCGACCCATCCGGTGGGCTTGTCAAACACGATGGTGCGCACGTCCTGCAGGTCGTTCAGGCTCGTTCCTGCTCCGTAGCAGCAGTGCCTGGGGTGTGTACGAGTCATCCTGCTGAAAGGCGATGTAGAGCGCGATTTTCTTTCCCACTGCTCAGACTCCCAGCATCCAGTTGCAACAATGAACACACACCTGTATGGCGACGCGTCGCGCGAAGTGTACTGTGACGTGGTGCGGCTGCGGGCCGTCCGAGCTGCGAGGCGTCGTCGGTCGCGGCTGGGTGGCGCGCGGCGGGATTGAACGCACTGCCAGAACGTGCTCGGGTCGTCGTCGCGCAGACACTCGGTCCCGAACCCGAACTTGAACGACGACACGGACCACGTGCCCAGGTCGCCGATGTCGGGGTACACGGACGTGAAATGGCCCGGCGCTGCACAGCAACAATGCATTAGCAATTAAATAAATAACATTATAATATGCGACGCGACACACGGTGTATTTGGATGCTGGGGTCCGCTGCGGCGCGCGCGCGGCGTCAGGGTCGAGGCTGGCGCTGGTGTTGGCGGCGTTGGCCATGGGTTGGGCGTCGGAGGCTGAGCGCGTTGCCGGCACACTCCGCTCAGCACCCTCGGAAAAAACTCTGCTCCAGCAGCAGCAGCAGCGGCCGGACGCGTTTCCCTTCTCTCAGTACCCTAGCCTTTTCTCCGCTTTCCGCCGCCAAAATGCTCGTGCTGTACGAGACGCCGCTGGGCTTCTGCCTGTTCAAGATGTCCGACGCCGGCAAGCTCGACAGCGCCGACCTCTGGAAGGAGTTCGAGACGCCCGAACGCGCCAACAGCCTGTCAGTTATCCCCCATTGTCTTGCGTTTGCGCTCGCTGGAAAACAACAAAAATTCTGACGACGCCCATTCTGCTTTATTTCCGTTTCGCGCACACAGGCTCAAGCTGCGCGCCCTCCACCGCTTCACGTCCACCGCGGCCGCCGTCGAGGACATCACAGCCCTGCAGGAGGGCAAGATTTCCAAGTCGCTCAAAAAGTTCCTCTCCGCCGAGGTCGTCGACAAGGGCAAGGGCAAGGAGACGCTCGCCGTATACGACAAACAGCTCGGTCCGTCCAGAGTCTTCGCTGCTCCATACAGCCCACTGAGAAGATTGCAGCGTCCTCCATCTCAAAAAAACTCGGCATTAAGGTCATCGCGGACAAAACGACATACGACCTCTACCGCGGCATCCGCACGCAGCTCGCTGCGCTGCTCGACGGCCTTGACCCGCAGGACCTCCAGACCATGAGCCTCGGTCTCAGCCATTCCTTGTCGCGGTATGCCATGGCCTATCACTTTTTTCCAGGCGGTCCTGTTAATGGTTTTGCTTTGCGCAGGTTTAAGCTGAAATTCTCGCCGGACAAGGTCGACACGATGGTCGTGCAGGCCATTGCCCTCTTAGACGACCTTGACAAGGAGATCAACATCTACTCCATGCGCGTCAAGGTGTGTGTTGGCTCGTGAACATGCTACTTAATATTCGACTTCTGAACCTTGTTCGCAGGAATGGTACGGCTGGCATTTCCCCGAAATGGCCAAGATTCTCGTCGACAACGTCGCGTACGCAAAGGTCGTAAAAGCAATGGGTACGTCGCGCGGCCCCATCAATCGACTGGATGCTGCAGTGCATCGTCTGACGCAACTTTGCGAACCCGCGCAGGCTTCCGCACGAACGCCGCGACGACCTCGCTGGCGGCCATCCTGCCCGAGGATCCTGGAGGCGACCATCAAGGCGGCGGCCGAGATCAGCATGGGCACCGAAATTTCCGACCAAGACATCGCGCACATCCACCAGCTGTGCGAGCAGGTCATCTCCATCAGCGCGTACCGCGCGCAGCTGAGCGAGTACCTGCGCAACCGCATGAGCGCCATCGCGCCGAACCTCACCGCGCTCGTCGGCGAGCTCGTCGGCGCGCGCCTCATCTCGCACGCCGGCTCGCTGCTCTCGCTCGCCAAGCACCCCGCGAGCACCGTCCAGATTCTCGGCGCGGAGAAGGCGCTGTTCAGAGCGCTCAAGACGAAGCATGATACGCCCAAGTATGGGTTGATATACCATGTATGCTTGCGCACGTTTAGTGCCCCTTTGCGTCGCTGACAACTTTGTATAGGCTTCATTGGTCGGCCAGGCACCTCCCAAGCTCAAGGGCAAGGTAAACAACCGTCCTTCCAGCGCACCTGCGCAACAGAAAATGCTGACGCACACACCCATCCAGATGGCGCGCATGGTAGCAACGAAGACGGCGCTCTCGGTGCGCGTGGATGCGCTTGCGGACGCCGACGGCAAGTCCGAGGCGGACGCGGCGTCCATCGGGCTCGCGAACCGCGCGAAGCTCGAGAGCCGGCTGCGCGCGCTCGAGATGCAGTCCGACCTCGGCGGCGCGCGGCGCTTCGCGGACGCCAACGGCGCCGCCGCGCGCAAGACGCAGCGCGTCGAGCTCAGCGGCGCCGCCGCGCGCACGTACAACGCCGCGGCGGACGCCGTCGACGACCTCGTGCCTGCGCAGCGCGACCCGCTGCAGGCTGCCGTGCAGGCCGTCATCGACGTCAAGGACGAGAAGAAGCGCGCCAAGGAGGAGAAGCGCAAGAAGCGCGCCGAGAAGAACGGCGTCGCCGCGGGTGACGAGAGCGCCATGGAGGTAACGTGCTTCCCCGTTGTTCACCTGGACATGAAGTTGATTTTCTGTGTTAGGTCGACGGCGAAGAGAAGAAGGAGAAGAAAGACAAGAAGGACAAGAAAAAGAGGAGGGAAAGCGAGGCTGCCGCGGCTGACATCCGTGCCGTGAGTGCAGACGCTGTCCCTGACCGCGAGGAGACCGAGGAGGACCGCGCCGAGCGCAAGCGCTTAAAGAAGGAGAAGAAGGCCGCAAAGGCGGCGGCGGCGGCAGAGGCATCACCCTCGGCGGACGACAAGAAGTCCAAAAAGCGGAGAGCAAGCGAAGTGGATGGCGACGCAGACGGCGAGAAGAAAAAGAAGAAAAAGAAGCACGCCGAGTAGGTACTCGTCCGTTGTGCTGCTGTCCGTCTGTCCGTCACTTTTGTTGTTGCTTTGGATGCACGATCTTCCCTGGTAATTTACAATTATATTCAATGTATTGCACGAAAGCACACAGCAACAGGCCAATAGTTAGAATCTAGATGCTACGAGATGAGCGACGCGGCCTCTTGCGTCCATTTCTGCATCTTTTTGACACGCGTGGCAAGCTCGCTCTTGAGTTCTCCCCGCCATTTCGCCGTGGATGCCTGCAGCTCTGCAGTGCTTTCGCAAGCTGCGATGACTTCATCAATGAGGGCATATGGTAACCAGGCCACGGCGGCGTGTCGAGGTACGGCAGAAGTGAGCAACACGGCATTGGTCTGAGAATGTGTGAGCCGGACAGGCAAGCAACGCGCAAATAGTTGCACCCACCTTGCGAACGAGCTTCAGTGACTGCTCCAACGCCTGATAGAGGTACCCGTTCTTGAACCACGCGCGAATGAGATAATCGGGCTGGTTCTCCTGCAATACAGTCAGATTTGTCTATTTGCGGTCTGGAACGAAATAACAAACCTCAAAGAACTTCACAAGCCAAGAAGGAATGGTGTCTTCTCGGTCCATCTCCAGAACAGCTTCGAAGACAGCCTTGCGGTATGGATAATTTGCTCCAGCGTCATCGTGCCGCTCGAGCGAAAGTTGCAAATAGCGCCAGGCGCGTTGGGCATACGTTCCAGACCACGACTCCACATCGTCCGTCAGTAGCCAGTCGTACAGGCCGTCAGCACTGCGTGAATTGCAATCAGCATTGCAGCCTATGCTTCAGCTGTGCGACCTTACAGAACAGGCGCGTCACGCGTCGCTAATTTTACGCATTGCTGCGTTAGCCGGACGAAGACATATGTCAGATCCTGCCCAAGAGCGCGGCCGCAGGTCAGAGCTGCATCGAAGAGGTTCTCCTCACTGTAACCCGCCACAACGTCTGCGGCAGATTGTTGTACTGCGGCAATGGTGCAATTAGAACTCCAACGACCCTGAAAAGGAGCTCGAAGCTCACTAGAGGTGCCGAGGATATGCTTATTCCTTCGCCATAGATCGAGCCGGCCAACGACCAGATTGTACTCCCAGCGGAGGTCGTCGAGCTCCACAAGTTCTAGAGCCTTCGATGCTGGTGCAAACTTGTCTTCGGGGATGTGGTGCGCCATCTTCCGACGTTTTCGGTTCTGCGAGCCATGGGTCAGCACGACTGATAGCTAATCCATAGTTCACACACACCTCGCGACCAGAGTCAGGGGCAAGAGGAATCGTGAACCATGCATTACGTGGTTCTACCACGCAAAGCGCGTTAATCGCGACGAGTAACGCCTGTATCTGCCATGTCGCGAGGTCTTCGTAATTCGACCGGTCGGCCATGAGATCGCCCAGTTTCCGTGCGTGCAGGTACATTGTAAGCGCAGCTGTGCGAAGATTGTCTGAGCTTGAGTGGGATAAAGAAGCTGGCTGCTATGGACTGACCGTTGCGGAAATCGCCGCGATAAATGTACCACGAGTACAAAACGCTCGAATACAACGGGCGAGACAGCGGGTCCGCGTTACGCGACTTGAATGATAGCGCAGCCTCCACATCTTCGGAGAATGCGACGAAATTGAGCGCCAGCAGCCGGTCCACGGCATCTGCCTCGCACATGGCCTGCACGAGGTGGCTGACAGACTCGCGCTTGCTGAATGGCATCAAAATAGTCAGTACGAGCCCCTATAACTCGACACGTAACGCACAGTTGCTCGTGCGGCGTGGTGACCAGGGCCATGTATGCCTCCTCGAAATCGCCAAGAGCGACATGACCCCGGAAGACCTTGAACCAGAGCTCGCTTGTGTCCACACCGGCGGCAGCGGCTTGAATGGCATGCTTGTTGAAAGTGACGACGTGTTCCTGGTAACCCGCGTCTTCAAAGATAGCCGCGATATGCAAGAAGTAGGAGAAATCGGATTCCAATTGCACCGATTGAGGCAGCACCGTGCGCAGCGCGTCACTCTCCTCAGCCGAGAGCGTGTGATGTGGTCCTATGATTGCGTATAAGCAACAGGGCTGAAGTTCAAGCGAAGACTAAAACGAATACCTAGTGTTCCAGCCACACGTTCCAGCATGGAGGCTGCCTGATCGGCCCGGCCAATATCGAGCATGATACGCCCCCGTACGTATGCAATGGCAGGGGTCCGCGGCAGCCATCTGCAAATCTCGGATGTGGCCCCCAGGAATGCAGCCTTGCGCAGGGTGTTGACAAACGCCGCCTCCCTGGCAGTCGCGGACGCGCAGGAACGCGACCGCATTAATCCGTGTGCGTCCAGGAACTGGTGGGAGCTGCGGGGAAGTTCGAACTTGAGCGGCGCTTGCGAGATAAGGCGGTGCAGCAATGAATACGTGGGAGGGCGCGCGTCGGTACCAGTAATCGACCTTGCCACCGAAGCTGCCGGCGACATCATGCGCAAATTATTCAACTTGGCCAGAACAAAGTCCTCGTCGGCCACATTTGAACTGATCGCATTAGGTGTTTCAGGGTCGCCTGCGGGTCGGATCGCAAGTATGCGATACATTGCGAGAGCGCGGAATGTTGCGAAGAGTTCAATGAGCAATGGCTCAGAGAAAGCCTGCGACGACTCCGAAGCAAAGAAAACCAATGCAATGAGCGCAAGACACATATCGTATCGAGCCAGAATCGTCGCAGCAGTGTACGAAGTCAGCTCGGCAACCTGCCAGTCGGACAGAGGAGTAAATGCTGCGAGGGGTTCGTCGATCTCCTCGTCCTTGACTCCAATCTCGAGCGAAACGATTGAAGCCAGAGCATGTTGAAGAGTATCGTGGAAGTCGTCGACGTCACCGAGCAGCAGAAATAGGTTGTCTGCGTACGATTCGCTGAGGTCGTCATTCATAGCAACATGCTCTCGCATCGCGCCGAGGGAATCCAGATAGGAGTCGCCCATCTCCTGCTCCAATAGATTGAAAACCTGAGCCTCGACCTGGCTCATGGTAGCTGCCGAAAGCGTGGTCTTCAGGTTCCAAGCCGCCGATAGAAGAGGGTTCGCGTCCAGTTCGCCCGCGGCGACCTCGCGGTGGATCTGCAGCGCCTCGTCCTCGAACGTGCGGAGAAGGACCCGCTCGCGCTCGATAACCACGGGGCCATCATGTGCACCAACAGCGAGTGCCAGTGGGCGACGTCCGCGTCGTTCAAATTCTTTGCAGCGGGCAACAAACCCTTCCCAATCGCGCTTCAGGGCATTGTAGAAGTTGTCTCTCTGAGGGAGCCCCGTGGATGGGTCAATGGCGAGCTGGACCGTACTCCCCACAACGGCAGCAAGGTTCTCCGCGAGGGTGGGGTAAATGGACGAGAGTTGCGGGGGATGCGGTGGGGGGAGCGAGAGCAGAGCGTCCGTGTACTGCTTGATCGCGGCCTGTAGTGAATACGGCGAGAAGAGACCGGGACGCAACAGGACCTCCATGAAGACATCCGTGAGCGAACTGCCTTCGCCCAAGAGCTCCTCAAGATAGGCGGGAGTGAGGTCTGTCTCCGGCTGCAAAGATGCTCTGTACCAGGTTTCCTCGCCATCCACATCGCCGACGTCCAAGGACAGCCATTCAAGCGCAGAACAGCCTTGATCGTCCCAGAGGGTGTAAAGCACGCCGTCGCGGATATGAAAATCACGCAAATCACAGAGAGACGTCCGTGAAGGACAATGCACCTGCCGCACGGGCGTGAATACGTTGCCCCGAAGGCTGTAGAGTTGGAAAAATCCTCCAGACTCCCCTGCGGGGGTCGGAATGAAGACAAGGGCTTGCAAGCCATCTTCAACAGCTCCAGAGATCTCTGCGACTTCGCCGACGTGCACCAACACGCACCAGCGCCTGCGGTTCTTTGTCCAATGCCGGCGCATGCGGAATTTTGCTGGGCGAGACAGAACGTCGAGATGGGTCCTCGCCCACAGCGCTAGGCAGGCGGATACTGGCCGACATACCGCTTTGAAACGTCCAAGCCGAAAGAGAGCGGTTCCTCGAAACAGAAATAACCGTTTGTGATTCCGTCGGCGGTGGCTGCGAGGCAAACGAGATGATTTCATAGCCCTCCGGCGACGGCGCCTGCCACGAAAGGAAGGCTACGAACGCCCTGGAAATCGATGGTCTGTTGTAGACCTTCTCGTCCCAAGTGGCTGCTCAGAATGCAATGAGATTGGGTATTCCCAAAGCAGGAGGAAGCAGACCTTGAGCATCGACCCCAGTGGTGCCTGGAGTCAGCCAAGCAATGCCGCCATCTTCCATGGCTACGACAACGGCATACGGGCTGTGTGCATGCACTGGACCCGTCAACCTGGTCCCGCTGTACTTGATTCTGTACTCCTGGCACCAGCCGCGCGTCCAAGTCTGGTGAAAGAATTTTGGGTCGAGCGTTGAAAACGACAGCCGGTAGAGCGAGTTGGACTGGGTGACGACCAGGAGGTGGACCTCGGTCACTTCGAGGAGCAAGGCCGGGTGCGGCAGCACTGGAGACGGGAACAGGAACCGGTGCGGGGGCAGCAGGGTGCCCGTCAGCGAGGACAGCTCGACGACGTGGCCGCCCTGGAGCACGCGTAGGAGCACGCCGCCCGCGTCCGGCGTGGAGAGATAGGTGGCATATGAAGCGTGTTCCGGCGCGAGCTCTGTGCTCGCCGGCGACTGGAGGGGCAGGTCGAGCTGCGTCGTCGGAATAACCGTCGTGCGCACATGCGGCGGCGACGAGATGGCAGAGACGTGGGACGGCGTGAGGCACCAGCTCCTGTCCATCGCGCTGCAACGCGTCGAGCGGACTGCTGCTCGGTTCCGGCCGGCAAGCGCGTCTCACAAACTCCGCCGCGGCGGAACCATTTCTTAATGTACGTACAAAGCACAATCGACTTTTTTTACCGCTCGCAGACAACGATATGACTGATCTGAGAAGCGTACCAAATCTGCTGGCTGTTTACTGCTGCACGATTGAATCTGACCCTTCATGTATCACAGCCAAAGGAAGATCATTCAGGCGACCTCTTGCCAATCCCCACCCTGACCTGGCGCGGCTGGTTGCCTTCATACCTGGTCGGAAGGCCGACATGCATAGAAGTTGAGACCCCTAAGATATTTTGAATAGAATACCGGCGCTTTCTGCGACTGTGCACGAGGACAAACGAGTGGAAGAACATTGCGCGAAAGGTCAGGCTTCTCAAGCTGGGTAGCCTCGCGAAAAATGCATCATAGGTGAGATCATACCAAGGTGTTAAGACCTCCTCCAGCCGCACAGGCATTTCTGCCACAAAGACATGCACTTTGAATTCCAATCACATCGGTACGTGCACCCTGTACGCGTGTCCATAGTTTGGTCGAACACTCCGCGGTGATGATTGACGCCGCCACCTGAAGTCTTGTCATAGAAATGCATGATTAAAAATCCCCCGGAGATGCTCACTGCAGGACCTGGAAGCTATGTTCAAATCATGGCTATCCGGATCTACCCAGCAATGTGGCACCAACGAGGCTCCTCTGAGGTGGAAAAATCGCAGCTCCATCTGCTTCTCGAGTTAAGCTCAACAATAGGGCACCAGGGGTGCTTCTATGTTGGTTGTGCGTGTACTTCTCGCAGACTGCCCTGGAATGCCGACCGATGAACTGGCGTGCGGACGACCGATGAATAAAGAATACCGCGCTAAAGTTGAAAGTGGAAACGAGCCCACAGAACGGCCGGGTTCTGGGCTTCTCGGGGGAGCCGCAGGACGTTGCTGCGCTGACCGGAAATCCGCATAGAGTCACCGGGACCCTGCTCAGTGGCTGTTTCCAGTTCTCTATAACCCGTAGATCGCTAGGTCATGAAGACCTTATGAAAGCGGGCGTAGAGGGCATCTGCGTTTAATCTCTCAGGCATGGGAAAGGGGAGGATCGACGTGACAGCGCATCGACCTGAAGAATCACGACACAACCCTAGCGATGTGTGCGCACGGCCATGACAACAAAGTTTCGAGTGCAAAGGGCGCAATCTACCTCGCTGAGAACCGTGTGGCACCGATTTCCCCCAACCTAGAACCCGAGGCGGCATTGCAAGCGTGCCAATCAGGTTGGACGACGTCGGTATATCAGCGCTGTGCGCGACAATCCGGCACAGCAACGGCGGGCCACCCTCAGCAATGCGCTCGCAGTGCGGCAAGGCTTACGCTACGATGTGAGAGCGTAAATGAGGGTCCTCACAGTCATGCTGGTTCCGCTCGCAAGGTTTCCTCAGTGCGCTGAGCTGCGCGTCACGCGGTCTCATCGAGGCGTAAGTGGACGCCAGATATATTCGAACCCGGGAAGGTGCAGGCCGTGGGAGAGGAAAGAGAAAAGAGGGCGCTTTCATCATCTATCGGACGGGCATGGGAACCCTCCGAGGAGGTGGCTCAGGTGTCGAGGACGACCTTCTTGCGTCGTGTTCTCCGAGAGTTGCGATGCGCGCGCGCGCGCGCGTTCGCACCCATGGAGACGCCTGGGCAATGGGTGGCCTCGTTTCAGGGACGAAGTGAACCATGAAAAGAATGGTCCTCCGTTGGGCAAGGCCACGAGGCACCGGCGCGAGGGAAATGTTGGAAATGGGGAGAACAACGAGCGTTTCTCAGGTCGCGGGCCGGACGCTGATGCCAGCATATATTGCCCTCGATGCGACTCGAGGCGTCCGAATTGGCATGGGCCGAATCTGAGATCGAGGCTTCGGCTTGAACGGCGAGATTTCCGAAGACGCCTGCCACGAGCGCGGCTGCGAGGCTGTTTCGCAGAAACCCGGTGGCGCCACAAAAAGGCGGTCGCCCTGGGAGACTCCTCAGCGAAAATACGGCAGCCGAAATGGAATCTGGCATGCGATGCTTACGATGAGCGTTGGGCGACGGTGTTTGGCGGGGATCGATAAGGCCACGGACCTGCGGTCGGAGTGGGGAGGGGTGCGCCTTCCCGAGAAACGGAGTGCCAGACCGTCCTTGGCCTGGTGCAATCTTTCCACCCTTCACAGACCCACCCCAAAAGCCGAGCATGTATCTCGTGCTCTGAGCCTCGCATGAAGCGAGCAAGTCACGCACAACGCGCTGCACGCGCGCAGGAACTCCATTGAGAGTGCACGATGGCACCCCCGGCGCCCAGCGTCACGCCCTGCGATTCATCCCACCCCCACTTGGCCGGGGTTCGCGCGACTGGCAGATCCAAACAGCTGGCCGCGCGTTCGCCTTGTGCAGCGCTTGCGAAGCGTGGTCGCGCGAGTATATAAGCCACACCCTCGCCGGGGGTCCCAGCCGTCAATCCAGCGCTGCGCTCCGCTTCCTAAAGTATTGCCCAGTTCTCTTATTTGGTGAGCCCCGCCCGCTGTCGACGTGGTGGTTGGTCGCTGAGCTCGCTTGCCGTTGCCATCAGCGCAAACTCATATATTTCGGTACGCACCAGCGCCTGGCGCCTCATTTTCTCTCCACCCCCTTCCTTAGCGCGTTTCGTTCTCTCTCCGCTGACGCAGTGTAACCCAGTGCTCAAATGGACGATCTCGTTGCATTCGACGCCATCCTCATCCCGGTCGAGGGCTCGCCCCGCATCTTCCCGCTCATGACCAGCACGAACGTCACCATCGACGCGTACGGCCATCGTCACGTCACGCGCACGCCACACCCGGAGCTCTACATGTCGCTGTCGCACAACAGCGGCTGGGTGAGCCAGCGCATCGAGTCGCTGTACGGCATGCGCGGCGCGCTCCAGAACCCGTGCGTCCGAAGGCGTTCTCTGTCTGCGGACAGGCCGCGTGACGGCTTCTGCAGGTACCTCATCTTCTACCCCGCGCGCCAGCGGTCTGGCGCCCCCATCCCCGTCAACACGTGCATTTCCGAAATCCAAGGGCGGGGCTTCCGCGAGAGCAACGCCTGGCGCGGCGACGTCGTCGTGGCCAAGTACACCAAGGACGGCGACATCATGAGCTGCTCCGCGTCCGACTTCCCGCTCGTCAAGAACTACCTCGCCCTGCACTACCCGCAGCAGTAGTGCCGCCGCCGTTTCCCTGGTGAGCCACGATTGTCAGGCAGCGCCACCGACGCGATCGGCATCGTTAATCTCGTGTTCAGATGCATGCTGTCCACCTCAAGTGTCCCTGCCCGCTCGTCTTCGCTTTCCGGTGTTGTCGTGACTGCTGAGCGTCCGTGACGGACTCATTCCCGGGTCGTTAATTGCGCGCATGTGACTCTGTAGCTGTGCCCTAGTGCCTGCGCGCCTTTGTGGGAATACATACACCTTATTACACGTTTTTGTGTCTTGTGACGGGCTAGGGCGCGCGCGAAAAGGGAATGTTTGTGGATTCGCAGGCAGGCAAGCATCGGCACGCGAGGTTGTTAGTCACGACCGTTAAACTACACCTCTGCGGCTACAGTTCATTACGCCGCTTCGGTCCGTACTGCTTTGGCGCCTCCTCGGCCGCCTTGGGCTGGTTGCAGGGCGCGGGGATGGGGCTGGCCGGATCGATGGGTTTGTGCACGACGGTCCCCACTTTGAAGTACTTCTTGTGGTTCGCAAAGAATGATTTCCAGTGGTTCAAGCTCTGCGGAGAGAGACGGCGCCCTTGAGCGGTGGGGCAGACGGGGGCCTGGACTCACATCGAGCTCTTGTTGCGACATGCCGCGCGTGTCGTGCGTTTGGTGCTCCTTGAAACAGCCCGTCCCAAACGCGCGCGCCGCGTCCTTGCCGGCCCTAGAGGTGGAGCGGATGAGCGGGCGAACAGCGCCGGGCGTGGGCAAGAGCTCAAACAGACATTATGTGATACGACCCTCCAGGGCCGTAGGTGTGCCGGGAAGACGAGACATCGTACACGTCTCCGTCAATCTTGGCAGCGGACGTCAGGCCGGGCGTGCAGGACGTCGGAGAAGGAACGCACGGCCAGGTAGAGCGGCTTCGCCGGGTTTGTGCCGTCGAACTGTGCCAATCTGCTCTCGGAGAACACGTTCTTCTGCTCCTGCGCGTAGAGTGATCATGAGATAAGCACGCCGCAGAGCCTGGCGCGCGGGCGGCGCGTACCGGGAAGTAGGTCTTGATGTTGGTCCACTTGCCCTCGTAGCCCCACGTGTAGCTGTCCGTCACGAACTTGCCGCCGAGCGCGACGGCGAGCAGGACGACGAGCAGGAACTTGAGCAGGCCGGTGAAGCCGACCTCGACGGGCTCGTACGGGTCGTGCACCTCGGGCCCGGCGTCCTCGCCGCGCGCAATGCGGTCGAGGCGCTCCTGCTTGCGGGCCGCGATCTCGGCGCGCCGTGCCTCCTCCTTCTTGCGGTACTCCTGGTAGCTTGCAGACCGCGCGTAGTGTCACGCGCACGCCGTCACACTGGGCGCACTGCAGGAACGGCCGGTTCGACATCCGGTCGGGCACCATCCGTCCCGACGCGTCGCGCACTTTGGGCGACGGCGGCCGCTGCGGGTCCTTGGGCTCTGGCGCTGGCGGTCGGCCATAGTTGTCGGTCATCATCGTGGTGAGTAGCCTGAGGGACACGTTGACGAGAGCAAACACAATGGCAGTGGCAGACGCCGACTCCGCGTGAGATCGACAGGTTACATAAGCGCCCAAGACGTCAAGTTCATGCTGGGATACTTAGTACAGGCTGTATTTGGGCAAATGCAGCGAAGCGAGTTGCTCTAATGTGTACATACATACAGCGCCAGACATCGACGCGATCAAGCGCGTTCGTGGGACGCTCAGAGTCACAAGAGGGCGTGCAGGGTGGCCGTGGTTTGGGCCTTCTCCTCCTTGACCAACTGTGTGAACGGCTTGAACTCTGGGCGGCCGGCATCGTGGATGAGCTGAAATAGCAGCGACTCGCTTGTCGTCACCTGGGCGCCTGCCTGCCGAATGCTCGCGAGCGCGATGGGCACCTCTTGACTGTGTTCTGTGAAGCGCGATTGACGTACACACGCTTCGCGGCTGCACGTACGGGTTGCATGACGAGACGCCGTCGGCCAACACGTGCACCGCGTAGCCGCGCGACAGCAGGTCCAGCTGGCGGAGCGCGTCAGTATGACTGGTGAGAGGAGGAGCGATGGCGCACGGCCGTTTGCAGAACGCATATATGCGCCTGGCGCGATCGTCAGTCAGTTAGTCAAGTACTGATAGATGGATGGGGCACGCACCTCGATGCCGACGAGCACGATGTGCGTGATGGCTGGGTGCGCGGCGAGGGCGGCCACGACGTCGGGCGTGATCATCGAGAACAGCGTCTTGGGGTGGGTGCCCCAGTGCAGGTCATCAAGCGCGGCGAGGCCGATGTCGTCCACTGTCGCGCCGAGGACTGCAGATGGGCGCCATGAGTTGGCGCGATGGGATCACGGCCGGACTTGCGCAGACCTTTCGGATTCTGTTCAGTCGCGAGCACTGAGCAGCAGACGTCAACCAGGGATGCGTCGCGGGACGACAGTGGGCGGCAGACCGGGCAGACGCAAGAGGCCGGCGAACCTGACCATCTTGCGGGCGGTGTTGGCGACGTGATCAAAGCCATGGATGGCGGGCCCTGTTGAAAAAATTAAAATATAAAATTATTTTGCAAAAAAAAATAAAAATGCAGCGCACGGAAGCGGGTCTGCAGGTCGCATATGAATATTGCAGTATTGTCCTGGGAGATGCTGGAGGAGCTGGATGCAGGCATTGATGGGCAGTGGGGATTTCAGGTTGAGTGTTTGGTGCCATAACAAACCGCTGGCCCTCACCACACTCTCTCGTCGCAGAGACCGTCAGGCCCTGATCACGCCCGCCAGCGTCCAGATCGCCCTTCCCCCACGCTTGCACAGCACTCACGCTCCTTTTCCTGCACGAACGACGATGGAAAACGTCCGTCCAGACCCTGTTTTTTTTCCCACTAAGTCCTGACGCCCGCTAAAACAGTTTACATTCCCGCCAAAGCCCCGCCAGCCAGCCCAGGGCCCCCAGCAGCCCCAGGTTGCGCCCCGCACGATGCGCAGACGCTCGCACTCGCGCTCGGACTCGATTTCCGCTCAGATCAGCCCGCCGCCGGCCCAACTCGTCCGCCCGGCCTCCGCGCCTGCGCCTGCAGCCGCCCCGCCGCCCGCACCCACGCCCGCCGCACGCTCGCGGCCCAACTCGAGCCACAAGCGCCACTCGTCCGTCTCCAACCGCCGCGAGTCCGCAGAGCTCATGGGCATCGCCCTGCCGCCCGAGGACCCGGCCACCAAGGACATGGACCCCGTCCGCCGCGCCCTGCTCGCGCTCGAGGGCAAGCACTCGTCCGCCAGCCCGCGCAACTCCTTTGGCAACAGGGTCGCAAAGGTCCAGATTCCCGATTTCGACGCAATTGAAAAGAGCGACCTCACAGAACGTGAGTCGCGTCCAAAAGATCTGATCCCCGGTCTGACGACTGTCCGTCCCGCCAGCGCGCAGGCCCCCTCTCGCCCTCAACTCGTCTCTTGCCGGCAAGAGAGACTCGTTCGGCAAGCTCCTCACGCCCGCGTCGTCTACCAAGATCGAACTCGGCACCTTGCTCGAGGAAGAGGAGGAGGAGGAAGAAGAAAACAAAGAACCTACGCCTGTCGTTACCCCCTCGTCGAAACCCAGGCCGCAAACCCTGGACCTGCGCTCCTTGTCTGTAACAACAGCCCTCACCCCGCCCCCCAATCTCCCCACCCCGGCCGCCACGCCCTCGCCCCGTCTCGCGGGCCTCAAGTCTCTCACGCTCGCCTCCAGCCCGCTCATCCTCGGCTCCCCGGCGCCACTGTCGGCCAACCGCTCGGCTACCATGTCGCCGCCGCCGGGCCGTGCCCTGCCCATCGCCCGCAAGAGCAGCGTCTCGTACAAGCGCTCTGATGGCTCCGAGGCCCCGCGCTCGCCGCCGCCCTCCCAACTGGCGTACAAGAACGTGCTTCTGCCGAGCCTGCTCACGCCCGACCCTACCCCGACGACCTCGTCCCCGCCCACGACCCCGAATATGTCGCCATCTCGCCGCTCCTTCATCTATCAGTCGCACTCGGCTCTTGTTTCCCGGGTATCCGAGCTCGAGCGGCTGCTGGCCTCTCAGTCCCCGACTGTGCAGGCCCCGTCTCCCGCCACGCCCGCCAACGACGAGTTCCTCGCGCTCATCGCCGATCTCAAGGCCGAGCGCGACGAGCTCAAACGTGATGCGATCGCCCAAAAGAGCCGCATCGCGGACCTTGAGAAGCAGTCCAGCACCCTGATGAACCGCGTCGAGATGGAGCGCCGGGAGGCCTGGGTTGTCAGGGAGCAACTCGGCGTCTTGCAAATCGAGAAGACCGGTCTCGAGAAGGAAAACGCGACGCTTAATGGTACCATTGGCCAGCTGAACAACAAGGTCAGCCAACTCGAGACTGAGCTTGAGCAGGCGCGCCGCGAGCGCGAGGAGGCCCAGCGCGAGCTGGCTTCTATGCGCGAGCGCACGCGCCCCGCGCTCAAGTATGTCGGCTCGCACAACACCGGCTTCAGCTTCCAGTCCATCGACTCGCTCGGCTCGGCTACGGACGTCGACGACGTCGCGTCGCACCGCTCGTCCCTCGCGACCGGCCTTGCGCTCAAGCTCAAGGCCGTCGTCGAGGAGGAGCCGGACGTCTGCACGGACCTCGGCCAGTACGACGACAGCGTTGCGCGGTACGAAGACGACTCGGACGACTCGTTCTACTCGCGCTCGCGCACCAACTCGGCGTGCTCGGTCGCGCTTTCGGTCGACGCGCCCACGCGCTCGCCCTCGCCGTCGCCTGTGTCTCCGTCCCCTGCTCACGGGCGCCGTTCGTCGCTCTCGCAGGGATGGAGCTTCAAGGCCGCAGCGGCCGCGCCTCGCACCGAGCGCCGCCCTGCTGAGGTGGACAAGTTCTTTGTCTGCCTCGACGACCAGGAGGACGAGTTCAGCGCCGACGACCGCGACATGAACGAAGACACGCTCACCCGCGCCAACCGCGGCTTCGCCTTTGGCCGGGGCTTCGGCGCGGCCATGGACGAAGACGACGACGACCTCCCGCCATTTGTACTCCCTGCCCAGCCTTACGCTGCGGCGCCCCAGAAGATCACCGTCGTGGAGGAGGATGAGGAAGAGGATGAAGGCATCAACTTCAAGATCCCTGCGGAAAGCAAGCCTCAGCCGCTGCAGTTCTCGGTAAACTCGTCTCGCAGCATTACTCCGACCGCAACCTCACCGCCGACCGCAGTTTCCGCGCCGCATCCTGAACAAGCCGCAGACGGTCCAGCTCCCGCGCTTCAGCGCGGCTTCCCGCTGGTAGAAGATGAGGACTCGCCACTGCCGTCCGCGCGCCCGAAGCTTACGCTCACTGTGGCCGACGCGCGGGCTGGCACGGCTTGGGCCCCAGGAGGCGCGTTTGCGTCTTCGTCGCGAGCAAAAGCGACGCCCAAGCCTGAGTCTTCGTCTGTTTCTGCTACGACCTCTGCCACGCCCTTCACGTCCTTCGAATTCGGTCGCCGTGCTCTGCCGCGGCCAACTGCATCTTCGTCTTCTTCTGTGAAACTTCATCCGTCGTCGTCTCTGTCTCCACCATCCGCTTCCGCCGTGCCGTCCGCGCCCGCGTCGCTGTCAAGTCCCGGTCCATGGACTCCCGTATCCCCATTCGTGTCGCGCTTGTCGTCTTTCACCAGCCTCTTAGGTCCGTTGACGTCCATCGTCGAGCCTCTGCGCGAGCCTGCAAAGGTTTCGCGCGATGCGCAGTTGGACAGGTTACGGGCCGAGATGCGGGGCGAGCGGCGAGCGCAGACGTGGGTGTGGCCCGATACCTGCGGGAAATGCGCGCAGTGCTCGTCTACAGGCACTATAGAGTTGTAGCGCGCCGGCATCATCCCCATCCGTCCCTCCATACACCCGTCTCCTCTCTCTCTCATCTTGCCAACTGTGTCCTATCTCCCGATCCCGATCCCCAACTGTTCATGTCACATCTTGGGCACCGCCAGTGCTTTGTTTGCATCTGTACATTTACACGACCCCCGACCGCACAAGGACCGCCTGAGGCTGCCTCGTCTTGGTTTCTGTCTTTTTTGTTCCATCGCTTGCTCCCTACTTATTCGTTCCCTCTCTCCTTTTTTTTCTTTCCTTATCCTCTTTACCCCAAAGTCATGACGAGTTTTGTAGCATCCCTCCACAACCCACTACAGGCGCGCACACAACCGATTATGACTACCCCCGCCCCGCTCGCGTGGCTCACTCGTACATCCATCCCCATGCGACTCCCCCATCACATCCTCCCTCCTCCGCCCCTCCACTTTTTTTTTTTTTGCAACGGCTTCGTTCCAGCGTACACGCATGCGTCTCGCCGGCAGCTGTATTCTTATCCCTCCTCATGCACGACCCCCCCTTGTTGCGCTTTCGCCCGTTGCCCTGCCTTGCTCGCCATTTGTTCGTCGTCACGGCGGGCGGCCCCGCACTACTGCACTGGTAGTCTTGTTTCCCGAGCTGGAACCGAATTGCATTGGGTTTTTACGCTTGCATTGTTTGTTTACGGAATATGATCTCCCTATGAGCGACGGTTTGGCGCGAGTGCTTGAGTTTTGCACCGACTGACTCGTCTTATGCTTTGTTTCGTGCTTGGAGTTTCAAGTCGTCGTACCTGGCTTGACCGTACTTTAATCCGCCCGGTACTCTATACCGCCCTCTACTGCTCAGGTCAACGTACGTCGACGCATCGCCGAGCGCACTGGCAGCGCTGCGTTCCGCTCGTTTAACATACTGTGGCAATGTCGGCAAAATTGTCGAACTGTGGAATCTGAGGATGAACATGGGCTCACTCGCTCACAGCGCATTCTGGGTTCAGGGTTACTCATACCAGTACAGTAGAGAAAAATACCTGAGAGGCGCGACTGATTGATTGCTAAAGCACAAATTTTATCTGTAACGCGGTTGCTCGTCGAAGTTCAACAACGCTAGGAAGTTCTCCTTGGGCGCACGGTGGAAGAGCCCAGCACCGCGGTGGCACGGAGACTCGGAGCTCTCTGGCTTTCGAACGGACCTGGTTGCTGCCGATCTCACGGAGCAAGACCATTGAATAAGCAGCAACAAGGCTAGAGTCGGCTTCCACTGGTTAAAGACTCACGGCGAACAATTAGATGCCACGCAGATGAACACTGTCAGGATTTGGGCAACATCAAGCGGAGTTTCACAGACGCCGACGGACGTCCTCGGACAAAGGGAATCGAGCATATGCCACCGGAAGCCAACGCGCTCTCACACTTCCCAATTCCACCACTGTACGAAACTATATCATGGCAGAGGAGACTAGATACACGAGACACATTGACTGAGGCTTAAGTAAGTATGCGATGCGGAAAAGACAGTGCAGATGGAGACACGTCACAGGCGGGGGCAGCGGACCAGGGAAGGAAGGTGGGCGGGGGAGAAAACAGCAGCAGAGGAATCAGCAGCAGCAGCAGGGAGCAACAGCACAAAGCGACGACGACGACGACAGGAGGGGGAGGGGGGGGGGGGGGGGGGGGGGGACAAATGCAAACCAAACAACAAGCGACGGGCAGAGGGTGGGGAATACGCAGGTATATGGACCGATAATGACTCAAATGTGCAATGGGCAACAGCAAGAAATGGCGCGAGTGAAGATATTGTGCAAGAAATGGAAGGAAAGGCGTGTTGCGGTTAGTACTGATAGTTGGAGGGACCAGCCTCCCCGAACCCGGGCTGCGCCTGGTGGTCCTGCAGGTACAGCTGCTGCTGCATATGCCGCGCGAGCTCCTCGTCGTAGCTGGCCGCCGGCTGCTGCTGCTGCTGCTGTTGCACATACTGGGACTGGAACTGCGCGTGCTGCGGGTACCAATTCTGCTGCTGCAGCAGTTGTTCCTGCTGTTGCTGTTGTTGCTGGAGCCAAATCTGCTGCTGCTGCTGGCGGTACATCTGCTCCTGCATCTCGCGCTGCCGCATCTGCTCCTGGTGCTCCGCCCAATGCGGCCCGAACACCTCGGGCTGCAGCTGCGCGAGCGCCGCCAGGCTGTGGCCCGCGCCCTCGCCTTCGACGCGCGGGAGGACGACCGGCCGCAGCGGCGCGACGCCATACCGCGCCGGGTCGGGGTTGGCGTGGTACGCGGCGTAGTCGAAGGGCGCAAAGGGGTCGACCGGCGCGGCGTGTGGCACGTAGTTGTCGTACCTGCTGCGCGCGTGCGGCACGACGGGCCTGCAGCCGCCGGGAGCAGGCGCGCGGTCAATCGACGGCGTGTTGTCCACCGTCTGGGGCGGAAGCTGAGGCGGGGCCGGGGGGTAGATGGGCGCTGTGCCGGGCGGCGCGTTGGTCGGCGACATGACCTGCGCGGTCGAGAGTTGCGGCTTGCTGCTGCTTCTGCTTCGCGATAGCCGTCAGCGTCTCCTCGTCGGGCATCGTCGGCAGCAACGTCTTGCGGGCCCACGAGTAGTGCCAGAGCGAGTACATGCGGATCGAAATCGCGTTCATCTCCTTAAGCGCCTCGTCGATGAAAAGGTCCACTGTATCTTCAAAGTCTAACAATTCTCAGTTATTAGAATCAATAAGGGCAATGCGATTCGTTCGAGCTTACATCCTTCCGACATGAGCATCGGCTTCATGCCTGCGATGACGAGCATGGCATCCTTGCGAATGAGGTCGGACACAACCTCAACCTCGAGTCGCCTAGCAATGCGTCAGCAAATCCATTTCACCACATCAAGCCCTGGATTACACACCTTTAAGCCACGATCCGACGGGAATATAAATGTCCTGCGTGCACACATCCTCAAAGTCGGGAATCTCCTTGATCCACTTCGGACTATCCCAGCGTCAGGTCAGAACGTGTTGACGTGACGGGTGACAGAAAGGAAGAAGCAGACGCACGCCAGGGTCATACCGTCAATCTGAGCTCCGCGGTTCTTCATGCTGTTATAGGTGGCGAAGAAGATGCGCTGCAGCCAGCTGTAGTCCTCCTCGCCCTCCTCACACGCGGCCAGCGCCTCGAAACGCTCGTTGTACAACTGCAGGTCGCCGTCCGCAAACAGGAAGACGCCGCCGGGACGCAGCATGCGCGAGCACTCGCGCAGGAAGAACGGATAGTCGACAATCTGCCAGCAATCAGCACTCAAGATTTCATGAAAAGTATGTATTACGCACCCCTGCGGAGATAGAACGCGTGTGGACAACGTCGAAGCGTTCGCGGAAGTGGGGAAATCCGAGGTTGGCCTGTGCAACGAAGATCGTCAACTCGGTCCACTGCCACCAGCACAGGAACGCACATCATCAATCTCAAAGCTGCGCGGGAGGAATTTTGCGTAAGCACCAACTTCAGACGGAGGAAAAACTCGCTGCTAGGCAGATACTCACCGACAGTTCGGCGGGATGGCTCTGAAACACACAAAACATTAGCGAGATGCAGGCACAATCGCAGTTGCCACGCACTCCTGGGGCTTCGGCGGGGCGAGGTCAATACCGACGACCTCGCAATGCGGGAACTGCTTGGCCATTGCAATCGCCCTTTACGTTGCGCGACATTGTCAGCGGCAGCCGGGGCAGGAAGCGCGCACTGTTTGCGAAGACGTACCAGGTGCCGGTGCCGGTCCCAATATCGATAATGGACGGCGTGTAGCCCGGGCGCGGGGCGAGCACCTCGTGCACGGCCTCTGCGTTCTGGTAGAGCGAGCCCAGCGACAGCAGGAGCGCGTCGTGCTGCAGGCCGAGACGGCCGCGCTCGGGTTCGTCCTGGGATTGATGTGAGCGAAAAAGATGGCAAACGGGGGCGCGTCGATCCAGGCACGCACTGCTGGCAACATGTAGGTCTGGATACAACGTTATGAGCACTGGCTGTTCAGCGTTTCTCGGATGAAGGCGCACCTCATTTTGCGAGTTAAAGTAGCGCCCGTGGACCTCGCGCAGCTGCCGAGCACAAGTTACAAATGAGCACAAGAGCGGTGAGAGACGGGCTGGGGGACGCACTGCGCAGCCGTCGACGGAGCTGTGGAAGGAGTAGATGGACGGCGCCGGGCTGCATCCGCGGGTCGAGTCCATGTCCATCTTCTCTGACGGGGCCTTGACGCTCATGGCGTCCATGTCGCTGGACGCGCCCTCGGAGCTACCGGAGGACTGGCCCGGGTAGTAGCCGCGGTCGGCGAGCGAAAGCGCGTGCATCTGGTCGACAACGTCCATCGCAGCGAGCACGGTGGTGGTGGTGGTGGGAGGAAGCCAAGAGGCGGAGCGGCGCGCGCGAAGCACCCAAATGATATCGGCCGCAGGACACAAACACCCACGCTCCGATTCTCCGCCGCACCTCGCACCTCTCCGCTCCGCCGACCATCAATCGAGATCCCAACTGACACCCGCCGGAGACTGCGTTTTTTCAATCCATGCAGTCCAGACAGCCTCTTCGTTGCTACTCACTCAGTTTGAATTCTGTCGCCATCCTTTTTTGCTCTCATTTTGAGCTCGTTTCCGCCGCAGCCAGCGCCCCCCACAGTGACATCGTATCCACACGGCTTCCATTCCCCGCATGCATGGTCCCATGACCCAGCGGCAGAGGAAGCACCCTGTCCTCACACGTCCTGCGGCGCACAACTCCCCACACCGCCCGCCGGATCGCGATCTCGCACAACACCGTCGAACAGTCAATCCAGCACTCTATGTTGGACGGCGGCGGTCATGGACCTCCCCGATGCCTAATCCAGACACCCGGATGCAAATCCTCCTAGAACTCGACGCTCCCTCCGCCGCGCAACGTGTTGTTGCAGGCGTCAATGCCATCTCCAATCGCAGCTCGAGCACCTCTTCCTGAGTCTTGCCGGTCAGCGGATTGCTGGCGACGCTTGTTCTCCGGGTGCATACTTCCATTGGCACTGGCACTGGTGGCACAAGGGTCCACAGGAATCCTGACCAGTGACTGCGATTGCTCAGAGTCAGAGTCGAAGTACTCGCAAATCAGTTCTCACTGTCTTCTTCCTGTCATCATTCGCATGGAAGAGAGCTTCTCATTGAACGTCAAATCTCTGATATTGAATGTTGACCGCGATGAAGCTGTCTCCCTAACGCCTCCGAAGGCTAGGCTGGATTGCAAAAGTCATTCTCTGCAGAGCGGCGTCTATGGAGTCGAGACGGGTTTCGCAGAGCAACGAACTAATCCATATCCTTTTGGAATGTCCACTGCGACGTCCTGCGGTTACTGCTCTCAGTCTGGCCACAAGACCACGTCTCCACAAGGCCCGCTCATATAACAGCAACCTCACCACTTCCACGTCTTTCGAGAAGTCGACGTCTGGAGATGGTGATGAAGGGAGCCTGTGAACTGCGAATCTGATTGTGCTGGTTTTTCAACACATCATCAAAAGTGTTGCGGGGATGTGCGCTCTGCCATGTCTCAGCAGGTGCAAAAAACGTCCCAGTCAAAGAGCTTCTCGTTCAGTCATAAAATGAGACGATTCAGTTTTGAAGTGAGACGGCAGGCGCAGACAAAGGTTCTAGTTGGGGATGTACATTGCCCTGCCTGTCAGCCTTCGGCTGCTGGCAGTAAGGGCATCAATAGTACATAGAGAAAGAGTACACGTAGGACGACACATGTGCTGAGGTTCGCGAGTAAAGCAGCACACACGATTGGCCTGGGGATTAGGCATCCTCCGGCGGCGAAGACCAACACCGATCCTCCCACCCGGCCTCCCTGAACAGAGCCCTCACCTCCTCCTCAACCTTCCTCCGCTCATCATCCCGACCACCTCCATCCCCAGCGACCTCCCGCCAGACCTTCACAGTCTCATGCACCTCGCGCAACTTGCTCAGCCCAACAACATGCACAACATCCTCCAGCCCCTCGCGCCGGCGAAAGCTGAACCCCAGCGCGACATTCGGCAGGCTCCGCCCCTCGTTGGCCGCGCGCACAAGGTCCCGGAGGGCGGCGGGCGCGGGATGCCACGGCGGCGGGGTCGGCGTGAGCAGGCCCATGTTGAACGGCGACGCGGTGCCGAGCTGGCGCACGCCCGCCCCGCGGAAAAGCGGCGCGAACGGCGCGAAGGACGCGTTCTGCAGGTTGTGGTTCGAGTACGAGAGCACGGTGTCGAGCGGCGCGACGTGCGCCGCGATGAGGCGCGCCAGGCGAAGGAGCGTCGGCAGCGGGTAACCTGCGAACGCGCAGCGTCAGTGACCGTGCCACAGATATGAATGCTAGGAGAGAGGCAATACCGCTGATGCCCACGGCGCGCACGAGCCCCTCGTCCTTCATCTTGAACATCTCGCGCACAGCGACGAGGATGCGCTCGTCGCCCGGCCCGCGCACGGTGCCCTCGTCGCCCGGCGCGAGCCCCCATTCCGCCGCATGCGCCTCGTCAGCGCGTCGAGGTGCCTGTCAGCGGCGGGCGGCTGCACCCTCTCGCAGACAAACTCGACGTCGTGCAGAAGCAGCACATCGATGTAACCGTCCCAAGACGCTGCAAGCTGCGCTGCACGCTCGCGCGCAGCGTCGCCGGCGAGTAGTCGAACTGGGCCCTGCCGGGGCCGTATCTGCCACACTTGGTCGTCTGCAGCGATATTGAAATTAGCTCTGAGATGTGGATGCGAGTCGGTCGACGGACGATCTTGTACGACGTGCGCGGGAAGTCTTTGGCGATGCGCTCGTCAGTGAGCAGCTTGCCCAGTATGATCTCCGATACGCCATAGTACGGCGAGGTGTCAAACGCTGCGATGCCATAGCTGCGTTGCGTACTCTCAGATTCAGAGGCTGGATATGCAGCAGTCGAGGACGCACCGGAGCGCAAGCCGCACGGTGCGCAGCGGCACATCGCTGTTGAGCGTCGCATCGTCGTTGTACGAGTCGCTGAGCGCCGCGGCGCCAAAGACAAGCTCAGGATAGCCCAGCGCGCCGATGGCCTTCTGCAAGCACACAAAGCTTAACGCTCAGGTCCCCACGGGTGCAGCGGCCCACCGGCTGAGCGCCCGGCAGAGGCTTGTCTTCGTCCGTATCAGCCACCTGCGCGGGCGGGCTGTACGTCGGCTGGGGCGAGTCGAGCGGCGCACACGACATGGCGCTTCAGGTTACAAGGGGGCACGGAGAGTGAGCTGGGATTACGGAGTCCGGCGGGCGTCTCAACTCGTGATGTACAGAGCTCTATGGAGTCTACCGTTCGCATCTAACGGAACCTCTACAGGCTGAGCAAGAAATATTCGCTCAGAGCTTCTCGCGCGACCAGCTGAGAGCAGCAGGATGAGCACCAGTGATCATAGATGGGCAGGGAAAAGGAGGGGACGCACGACTTCTCGAAGCGGTGGTGGCCGTGGTACAGCTTGGTCGTCTGGTCCTGCTGCACGTTCGCCCACGGCGTGGGGTTGTTCTTCGTCCAGACGACTGCAGCCTTCAATCAGCATCGTGCACACTTCATCGCGACAGCAGCGCACCCTCGGGACGCAGCGCCAGGCGCGTGAGGTACCAGCCGGCGCCGCCCACCGCGCCCAGGACAATAACGTAGATCGGCGTGGCCTCAACGGCGAACCAGTGCTTCATGAAGCCGCGGCGGAGGAACGAGGCAGACATGGCTTGCTGGGTGGAATGGGTGTGACGTGGGACGGTGCAAAAACGTTGGATGATCGTTCGGAGTTTTCAGGCGCCCGTCTTATTCCTGTGATTCCCGTCGCCGGCGTCTAGCGGGTGGATACGGGTCGCCCGCTCGCGCGTGCCAGCGAGCTACTACTCGGCCCGTCTTCACGAGCATGATACGACGGAGGCCCGAAATTTCGGGCTATTCGGTGGGTGGCTGAGACGGTGGCACGTTGCACGGACTCGGAGGACCGCGGGACAGTGATGACTTCATAGCGCGCTCTGCGACAGCGGACTGGGTGACTGAGACGTCGTGGAATTCAGAAAGAGGACTGAATGATGCAAGGGAGGCGGTATATAAAGTCTTCAGTGCGAGGTCTAGGTGAGGTCTCGATTGATGAGACCAAGCTGGTCCAGCTCGGGGGTCTGGACTGTACGTCCGCTGCCTCCTCCGAGAGTAGTTGGGTAGACAGAGTTACTGGGGCACAGGTTGATGAGTGCAATCCCGACCTACGAGACATTATGCTTCATTCGCTTCCACCCAAGCGGACGGAAGCAGATGATACTGTACAGTTGCTCCTACCAGTCGGACTTCCGCCGAGGTCCGCACGGAGACTCCAGTGGCAGATCAGGTGCACTGCAAGCGCAGCAGCTCCCATGTCCATGCGTAGATCGCTTTCCGCGCGTTCTCTGGGTCTGATATCGTAGGTGCCTACAGCCAGCAGTCCTAACGCATCAGCGCCCATCGCTTCGGAAGCTCTCCCACGATAACAACGTCTAAAAGGTATAATACAGCCGGATTCCAACACCTCAGAAGAATAGAAGTCCAATCGGCTCAGGCTCCCGAAGAACACGATTCGACTCGAACCGGGAAACAGGCTGCAGGGCATGTTTGCGCGCAGAGTTATCCCGGAAGGGGAGACTCGCGTACACAGGCAAGCTAGCCGAAACACAGCCGGATTTACTGGACGCGCCCCATTTTGCGCTTGCAGTTTATCAGTTATCTTTACGGCAGTTTTGGGGCGAGCAAATAGCAACCACCCATGGTTCATCGGCCCCGCGTCACACATTCTGGTTGCTTCCGAGACCAACTTGAGCAAACGCGACCAAAGCAAGCAGTGATTGGAGTCAACTTGTCTTTCATTGATTTCAGGGTAGTACGAAACAAAACAAACATGTTCAAGTTGCAGAGATGTAAATGCCCCAGTCCCGATGATTCCAAACGCGCAGTGCAAGTCCCGAAGAAACTGGCTGAGCAGCCGGCCGACGTCCGAGCCGTTCAGCGAGTGCGGATGATGCCAGCCGCGACGAGCTTCTGGATCTTCTGGCGGACGATCGGGTTCTTCATGTGGTCCTGCAGCGCGGCCGGGTTGCCCTGCGCTTGTTGCAATATCTGGCCACGAGGGAAACGCGTGTTCAGTAAACGTGCAAACATTTACCTGAAAAGAAATTGGGGAAACACACCTGCTGCATCACCGGGTCGTTCATGATGCTCTGTTGCGCAAGGGGATCCGTCAGGAAATGAAATGAAAAAACAGGCAAAATAAAGACGGATACGCACGGCGACCTCGGGATCGCGCATCGCGCGCTGCAGCGTCTGTTCCTCTGTCTCGTTCGCCCGCTCAGCCTGCATCGCCATGGCTATCTTTGTCATCTGCTCCTCGATTTCCTCGTGTGCTTTTTCTCCGTGTCAGCATCCGTCGCCTGGAGATCATACGTCACGCGAAAAGCCAAAATCAGCCAAACATTTCCCGGAGATGTGCGGCTGAACCGTACCTCCTGTGCTGCCGCCATCGCCTTCGAGTATTCCCGCATGCCGAACAGAACCAAGCTCTTGCGAATGTACGCCTTGACTGCACCGAATGTTAGTTTGTTTCGGCGAACCCGAATCAGACACAGGAAGGCGGTACGCACCATAGGTTGGGTCAACCTTGATGGCCTCGTCGGCATCCTTCAGCGCTTCAGGCAGCGCCGCCAGCTTGGTGTACGCCGCCGCGCGGTTTGTGTACGCGCGCGGGTCAGAAGGTAACCGCTTAATCGCCTCCGTGTAGGCCTTGACCGAGTCCGCGAATTGTCCAGCCTGCGCGAAGTCTTAGCGAAACGTTATGCTGGCTACTGTATCATTCACACCTTGAACAGCGCGTTGCCCTCCTCGCGTGCCTTGTCGGACAGCTCAGGGTTGATGTAGGCCCTCTTGTCCGCGTCTGCCTTCTCTTTCTCGACCTGTATGCTCTGTTAGGAGACTCGCAGCACTGCTGGGATGGCTGCACGCACTTCACGCAGCTTGTTCAGCACATCAGGAGTGCGGTGCTCTGTTAACGACTTCTCGTAAAACTTGATGGCGTTGACGAGGTCGCCTTTTCTGTGGTAGGCAGTGCCGATACGACCAAAGGCTTTGGCAATGAGTTTGTAGTCTGCGCGTATCTGGTATAACGGTGAGCGCACATAACGCACAGGGTGGGGTACTTACAGAACGGCCCTCGTCGATCGCCTTTTCGCACGTCGAGATGCACTGGTCGTAATCGCCCTTCTCGAAATAAACCGCTGAATCGCTCGTGAATGAGAGAGCTAATGTAGGATAGACAATTCAACATACCAGCCAGGTTGGTCAAGAAAGCGATGTCCTTCGGCCAGAGATCCCACGCCTTGGAGAAGGCCTGTTCAGCAACATCGAATTGTCTTGCCCTGTATGCGTCGGCGCCCTTTTTCTTCTCCGCCTCAGCCTCCTTCTTCGCCTTTGCCTCCTCGTCGTCTTCAGGCTCAGGCTCAGCCTCGGCCATCTGCACGTCGGGTGCCGGAGGCTGCTTCGACTGGGGGGGCGGAGAGGACGGCTCTGCAGCGAACCGAGACTCATCGTCCCTGCGAACACCAGGAGGCAGCTCGTCCGAACCCTCTTCGCGCGAGAATCCTTGCATGTCGATACCCATAAGTACACCCAGAACGGTGCTGCAGATAGGTCAATACATGTCGTCCATCTCTAACTGTAAACCTACATCATCCGAGCATCGTTCAATGCTCTGAAAGTGCTGATTAATTACAATAGCGACCCTTTATGCAAATAATACATACGTTTGGGCCAAGGCCGGATTCCGTTGAATCATCGAGAGACGCTGCATGAAGGCGGTATCTGAGAGGAAACCAGACGTCTTTGGGTTTGCGGCCAGCTTGGCGAAAAGGTTCGGGTCTGCGAAGAGCTTTCCGAAACCATCGCCGCCTGCCTCCTCTGCCTCTGCAGCCACAGACTCAGTGGCCAGAGCGCAAACGCATAAAAATCCACGTACCTTTTGCGTCCTGGACTTCCTTCAAGCCCTTGCGCAAGGCAGGGCTATCCTCAATGGCAATGCCCTGTTCGTAGGCGGCAATGGCCTCGTCGTACCGATGAAGGCCGTGGAGCGCAGCACCAACGCGTGCGTATCCCTTAGCCCATTTAGGCGCAATTTCCGTGCACTGAATACGACGTTGGTCAGCGCGGGCTGGACGACGCCCCAGTTGCAGGCTGACCTTTTGCGCATCGGTCAACGCCTCTGCCCACTGACGCTTGCCAGCCTTGGCAGCACTACGGTTTGAGTACAATACGTGGTTGGACGGGTCAAGCTCGATGGCCTTGGTGAAGAGCTCGATGGCCGTGTCATATTCCTTCGCGGCGAAGGCTTTGTTGCCCTGGTCTTTGAGTGCGTTTGCCTGCCAACACAAGGTATCAGCAGCAGTTTAGAGCACCGGAACCGTTCGTTACTCACGTCGCTCATAATGCTCGTTGAAGTCGTAGGTCAAGGTGCAAGTCGGGTGCTCGCGCCGGTCTTTAGCTTTCGCATTCGACGCGTTCCAGAATTGTTCCAGAACGTTCCAACCTTCATGAGGTAAGTCCGTAGATCCGGCTTATCTCATCTCATCTCCGCCGTCTCTTTTAGGTGTCTCCGGACTGTCCCGAATGCACCAGTCACAGGTCACAGATGAGAATCGCTACAAATAAGAGGATGCCGGGGTTTGCACATGTTGCCGCCCCACAACATGTCTCCCAAGGCCTCCCAGACGCGTAGGAAGACTTCAGCAGCCAGCTCCCTCTGGACGTTAAGATTGAACCGTCCTCTGGCGATTCAAATCTCGAACTCTCCCCCGCCTCTAGCACAAACTTCGAAGTATGGCCTGGAAAAAACTTCGCGATACATACTGACCGCTCGTCTCGCAGGGCCAAGAGGAAGTCGGCCTGCAAATCGTGCCGCGGCAGAAAGGTGACCTGCAACCAAGGTCGACCACGATGCAGCCGTTGTATTGAATCACAACTTACCTGCGAGTACGACGGCCAGCCTCCAGTTCTTCCTGAGCCGTAAGCATGCACATCTTCTCTCTGCATATGTGGAACCTTACGCATATCAATCTAGTTCGGCACCGCAAAGTGAAAGTCTACCTCACCTAGCCAAGTCAATGCGGGGCGTCCTGTGCGATGTCGAGGCTGTCCTCTGTGCTTCGACAATCTCAGTTCGAGGTAATTAGGTCTTGTCGGTGGCGAGACACAGGCTGACGTTTGCAGAGGAACTTTTACCCATTTCGCAATCGCACACCCTTACCCAGAGCGCCAGCTTTGTGGGAAGGAGTGCGCTATCCGCATACACTCTCATTCCACCTACACCTACATCAACGGGTCTCGGACTCGCTTTCAGAAACCAGAAATTAGATCTAATCGACTGCAGTTTCACAGGAGAACTGCAAAGCTTGCCATCGCCCGTTTCTCTCACCGACGTTGACGCGAATCTTGCTCACATCCTTGTGCGCAAATATGTCCAATACTGCACTTTCGAATTCCTCTTCACCGATCCTGCGTCCCTCTTGATCGCCGCCTCGACGCACCCCAACTCGGCCCTCGTACTATTCGCCTGCGCGTTGGCTCTCCTGCACGCCCCGAACGGTGCACCCAATGCGGAACGAGTTTTCCGCCAAGCACAAGATGCTCTCTGGGTGGAGGAACGCAGCAATAGCTTTGGGACGGACATCGCGAACCTTGAGGCGATGATGTTGCAGTTGCAGTTCCTCTTCACCGCGCGCACTGACGTGGAGGAGGCATGGCGTGTAGCCGGCACATGCGCCCGAATGGCTCTTCGTCTAGGCCTTCACCGGGATCCGAAGTCATACCAGCCCCACATCGTCTTCAGCGAGGACGACGCGGTAAGGAGGAGATGGGCGTTGCATAATGTTGCTCTTGTAGACGGGTACGTGGACTCGACCTGGGTGGTAGCCGAGTTTGAACCAGCTGATCGCTCCTTCAGATGGCTCGCATTACTCACGGGAAGACCTGCTGCGCTGCGGAACCGCGACCACGCCGACGTCCAGCTTCCCATTGCTCCTGCCAACGCCAACGACCCTAATCATCCGAGTATCCAGTGGAAATTCCATATTGAAAGCTTCCTGTTCTCCAACCTACTGGGCGACATCCTCACAGATATTTCCTCTTTGCGTGCTCTCCCGTTTCACGTGGTGCTGGAGCACAACAGCCGCATTGTCGCGTGGATCGACCAACTGCAAAGCAAATTTCAGAGCAGCTCATTCGAGGGCATCGAGCTTCACCTCATCGGCCACCACGTGCGGGCAGTCCTCTTCGCCCCATACATCCCACGCCATGCAGCGACCAGCCAGAGCCCAATGTTCAACGAGACCGAGGGGTCCATCCAGGCGCGCAACGTTGTGCTCCAGTCCGCGAAGGTCATCGTGACCAAGGCGACTGAGGATCTGGGCCGCATCCTGCGTCATATGAGCATGCCCGTAGGGCGGCTTGTGTGGGCCCCGCACCATATCCTCGTAGCTGGTGCCCTCCTCGCGATGCACAGCGACTGCGAGCACAGCGTCGCTCCCAATGATCTGCGCAGCGCACTGGTAGCCCTCGGGTCTCTCCTACCCGCTCCTGTCGCCGAGCGCGCGTATGGACTGATGAAGCAGTTTGTCGACTGCGTGCTGAACGCGGATAACACTCGTCCGACCATTCCAGACATCCCATTGCCAGTGATGCTGGATAATGACGAGGCGGACATGGATTTCCTGCACTAAACGCCGTGACCTGTCCCGCAGACAAGGATCGATCTGAGTTTGAGGAATCCTGTCCTGTTACTTGATGCAACTTTGTAATGTTGAGACTGGAGCATCGCGTCTGGATGCGTCGTAATACTTACACTCACCATTTCTCCAAATGCAAACTCGAACCCCGACAGACTGGAATGGGTCATGTTTGCGGACGTTGTAGGCATCGTTTGTGCCTCATGGCGAGAGTGAAGCATGCGAGCTGGCACGAAGAAAGAGCTCCGGACGAGACCAGCAAATCCTCGGATTTCCGACGACCGCAAGCCGGACGGAGCAACGAACCTTTCCGCCTTCCACGCATGCGTTTTGCTACTCAACAAACATTAGGAGGACGATACCGGCCAGCTATCGTTTCAAGGAGCAACTTTCCCGAAATCTGGCGTTTATCCGTATATCGATTACATCACTTCAGCCCTCGCATTTCGAGCAAAGCCCCGCATTCAGTGACCTATCTCAGAGTATTCTTTCACGTACCAGAATATTCCTGGTGTTGACGGTTCTTGCGCAGCGGCAGCGACCAAGAACTTGCGTCAAGAAGAGCCCATGCCGCTCGACGCTCTATTCTACCGTATTCTCACGCTTTGACTCACGCTGGATAAAACACCAGCTCGGCACCGGCACGGCCAGCAAGAGCTGTAAATAGGGAAATTGCGCACCAAGAGTAACCGAGGCTCACAGGTCTCCCGGTCACGCATATCTCGGAACATCCTCCGCTCCATTTCGTCCTCCCACTGATGCAGCAACGTGTGAGCCACGCAGCGAGATTCCTATCACAAACTCATGGGGGCGGAGAAATCCCCCAGGGGTGAGTTGACGCTCAGGGAGATTGCCACGGATAACTTGGCCGGCGAGACGTGTCCAGTGGTGTTGCATAGTCAAACTGATATGAAGGTTCTGATTTGGCCCTGCGTCAAGCGATCCAGTCAATTCAGTACCGGCGCCTTTGCTGGGGAGCTCGGGTTATGGTCTCCCAGGGTTTAACCAGCGCCGTTGCTTATCCTCCGTGCTTCGTTTGGACGAGAAATGGTTAGATGCACCCAATTGGAGACTTATCCGATGCACACCGTCAAAGCTCCCTCTGAAAGTACAACTGACCCCTGGAGAACATCCAACTCGCCGTGGCCGCGTTCTAACACAAGCGTGGATCTGCAAACGCTTCGGCGACGGATGAAATACGAGATCCCTTGGGCAACGAATGGAAGCGTCATACTAGCCCGAGTCCAGTACGAATCGCTTGCGGCGTGCACGCATCGGTGATTGGTAACAGATCGGCGGAGCAAACGCCTGACAGACTGCATGAGGTAGCCATGAGGACTGAGACAGTGCCCATGCATTGCCTGGACGGAGCACGGCCGTTGACGGGTTGACATTCCACTAGCAGAGCATAACTGCTAGCAGAACATCGCTACGAGAGCAGTGAATAGCCCTGGTGGGACGGTAAATGCAGAGATGAAACCTAAGGTGGCAATCGTCCGAAAGGGACCAGTATGATACGCCCAGAAACTGGTATAGGAAGCGAACCGAGGACGACGGGCAATCGATGAATAGTGTTACAATGCGTGAGGCTCCGAGAACAAAGTAGAGCAGAATCAGCAGTAGCAATGAGCAGAGCGTTCCGGTCAAGTCTCCGAGAAATCGCCCTCGTCTTCCTTCCAGCCAAGGACAGCGGGCGCAATGCCCAGTTCCGCGAGCATCGTGCCCACGGAAGGATCAGCTTTCTCGAGCGCATGAGCATCGGATTCGGAATCCATGTCAACATCATGATCGTGCTCCCCAGTCGAGTCGGACGCGCGTCGGTCGTCCCAGGTGCCGTCTGATCCAAACTGCTGCTTCTTGTCGTCGTCGCCCCAGCCCCAGTTGTTGTTGTCGTTCCAGCCGCCCTGCGTCGGCTGGTCGGCAGCGGTTCCCGCACCATTCTTCACGAGCTCCCAGAGATCCCAGCTTGCTGCGCGCGCGGCATTCTTCCACTTCAGCGCGAGCTTCTCGAGTTCGGCATCGCCCCCTTCGTCCTTGATTTTAATCGCCCTCTTGAGCAGCTGCAAACGTCTTTCGAGCGTCTGGACGGTGAGGACGGACGGCTGGCTCGTCGCCGGCGCCTTGGGCATGGGAGGACGGAAGGGGGAGGTGACCGCCGTGTCCGTTGTCTCCTTTACCAGACGCGAAACGGTCACAGCAGCGGGTTTTTTGAAAGTCGACGCGGAGGGTGTTTGAGTTGGAGAGGCGACACCAGCGTTTCGAGATTGGGCGACGAGTGGGGAGCGGAAGGGCGTTGCAAGCTTCTTCATCGACTTGACGCGCGAAGCGGCCATGTCTCTTGCGCAGACGCGCTCATTCGTTTGTCTTTGGGCGCTACGCGTACGGGGGTCTCGGTTCGTTGGCGTTTTGGAGAAGGTAACTAAAGCACGTGTCAGAGCAGAGCTCGTTTCGAGGAAGAACGTTGTACTGAACCTTCGCTTCAGAATCAGGTTCTTTGCGCTTGATTTTCTCTTTGAGCGCTGGTTCTTCAGCTGGACTGAGTTTCGGCCTGAGTAAACTATCAAGTAAGTATAATCTGAATGTGCATGCATCGTACCTTGGCTTCTTCGTTAAGCATTTCGGTGTCATGAATCTCAAGAGCAGCAGGCGAAGGAGCAACGGAGGACGATTTGGCAGCAGTTTCAGGAGCAATTGGCGAAGGAGACATGGGCACTATAGTCGAACGGCAAGACAACGCAACCAAAGGTCTGGGAGACGACGGCGCAGGAGAAGGGCACGGAGACAACGACGGTTCTAGTTCCAAGCCCAAGGTCCGCGGCATAGAAGCGCAGACTCGTTCTACAGCTGCCGGCGCTAGGGATGACACGTCCGAACCATTCTGTGAAAACGCGTTGGTGATGGCGGGTGACTCTTGGACAAAAAGCTGCGTCGGTGGAGCCTGATCGTCAAGAATAGAGTCCTGGGTCGAGGCAATAGCAGCAAAAGAAGAGGTCACGTTCAGCATCGGGTCGCAGAAGGAGGGCGGCGAGGATTCATGCATCAGAACGGATTCATCTGGCGACGCGGCGCTGGCAGTCATTTCTGCGTTCAGTACCATATCACTCGCAGGATTGTTCTCTAAGGTCAGCTCATCCCACTGTGATGTATGATTCTGGGTAAAGGTCAGCAGGGAAAATGCGCCAATGACGCGTTTCTACCTCTGCGAAAAACTGGGCGCAATATGCAGTTGGATCTTGTGCGTGAAGGCGCTGTTAGATGTTATGAGGCTTCACAATGGCATACGGAGATATACATACCATTTTGACGATGGGTCAATTTGTAAGACGTGGTGGAATGAGAGGAAGAGGCGATCCAAGTCGAAAGTCCGCTCAATCCGCTCTTCCCTCCCGCCACAAACGCGTCCGTTTATCCGCCATGGACGTGACAATGGCCTCCTCTTCGCTCAAATGGCCTGTGCATAGTATGCTGCATCTACAAAACGCGCGTGAAATCTTCTAAATCCCTGCTGCAGTCGAAGTACGGCTGACAGACTCTGGCGCAAACCGGCGCGCCGACGTCGTGCGCCAGGAAATCCAGCGATTCATCAACAGCAACCAAACCCACCTCTACATCCCCGGCGTACTTACCGGCTGGGAAGACCACCCGCTTCTGGGCACCATTGTCGATAGAATACTTGTCACAGAGTCGTGTGCGTCCTGTCTTATGACCGTGGCCTGTCGCTCAAACACCATTCATCCAGCATACTCCGGAACCACCATCTCGCTTGAAGAAGCGCAGCTGGAGATACATGTATATGCCGTCAACAACGACAACCCATTCGACGGGCAGGAAGCCATAAACGAAGGTGGCGAGGAAGTCATGGCCGCCAACTCCTGCGAGCTGCCCAACTCCGCGTGGGAGGGTCTCTGGGAAACGCTTGTCTACGAGGAAGACATCAAAACGAAGCTTCTTAACTACATTTACGCCACGCTCATATTCTCTGACGCGGACGTTGACTGTGAGTCCCATGCCGCGCCGCGAATCCAGCACCGGACTAATGCATATATCGGAATAGCAAACCTGATATCATGGAATCGGTAGGCATATTTCTGATACGTTTCGAGACGCAGCTCACGCGTGTGGTGTCTAGTGTGCTTTTGCTGCATGGCCCGTATGTGAATTCATTTCATGCCTTCTTCACCTTTCACCGACCGCGTGCGTCAGACCAGGGACGGGCAAAACTTCACTAGCACGCGCGCTGGCACAAAAGGTGTCGATACGTCTCGGCTCACGCTACAGCCGCACCACCCTGCTAGAAATCAACTCGCATTCCCTGTTCAGTCGCTGGTTCTCGGAGTCGGGCAAGCTCGTGCAGAAGCTGTTCGGCACCGTGAACGAATTGGCCGACGATGATGACTGCTTCGTTGTTGTGCTTATCGGTGTGCATCTTTGCTGCCACATTTTGCTCGTCCTGATGTGCTCGAAGACGAGGTCGAAAGTCTGACTGCTGCGCGTGCCGGTGCGATGTCCGGTAACGAACCCTCGGACGCGTTGCGAGTACGTGAAAGGTGCTGCGCGATATAGGACGGGGAATAACATCATACCACAGGTGGTGAACGCGCTTTTGACACAACTCGACAAGCTGAAGCGAAGGAAGAACGTCCTGATCATATCAACCTCTAATCTGACCAAAGCCATCGGTATATGCAATCGTTCAGCTATACGCCCCCTAGCTGACACAGTGTCATAGACGATGCCTTCATGGACCGTGCAGACATCGTCCAATATATTGGCCTGCCCTCGTCGGACGCCATATATGAGATTCTGCGCTCGTGTCTGCTCGAACTCATGCGCGCAGGCATAATTGAGAAATGGTGAATAAACAATCATTTTGGCAGACCCTGTCTGTTGCTGACCGTACGTCAGGAAGTGCCCACTGCGACGGCCGTTAAGCAACCGCCACCGGCCGACCTTGTGACGCAAGAAGATCTCCGTCGGTCTGTACTGGTTGGGACCCGGCTCGAGCTGATGGCTAGTCGCTGCAAGGTATGCTTGTGTCCTGGTTGAAGTGCATCTATTGACCTGTGACATTAGGGAATGTCGGGTCGAAGCTTACGACGGTTGCCTGTTCTCGCGCACGCTCGATACATTGGCCTGGGGCTGCAACCCGAGCACCTTCCGGAGGACGTCTCTGCCAGCTCGAACGGTGTCACGCGTGGCCGCAAGGGCCCTACGCAGACGCGACGAGCCAACGCCAGCCCGGTTGAGCTGTGGTTGGATGCGATGGATCGCGTCATTACGAACCACGAGTTCAAGGGTTTGACGGGGAATGGAGTTGCATGAATCAGTCAGGACTTTCGCATATTGGGACATTTAGAGTTGTAGACTGTAAGGCACTCGTATTACACATTCCTTATACAGCCCGCCTGGAGGCTCACTCAGTGGATTATGATCTGCAGACGGGCTGCCAAGCCCTGACGCGCATGCATCGGTTTTGCTGACAGACTCACTATTGGTACATTTGTTTGCACGAGTGTCGTTGCGGATGCATGAGCCGGCCGGCGGCAGTCATGTGAATGTACAGGCTGCAAAGGGGTCTTGTTCGCCCCATCCACCCTCGTCCAAGCCGCCAACGGCTGACTGTGAGCGGTAAAGACGCTATCCTGCGCTCAGACCACTTTTTGTTGTCACTCGAGGAGTCGTACCACCGCCCAGCTGCCGGTCTTGTATAAAAGTCGGACGAGACATGCTGTTCCTCTCTGCACGCTCCCGCTTCACCTCCACCCTCCCCCGCCTCGTCCGCAACATGGTCAGTCCTGTCGGCCTATGTGCGCCCTGTCTAACCCGCAGCGACAGTCCCAGCTCGCCCCGAACGACGTTGTTATTGTCGGCGCGTCGCGCACGCCCGTGGGCTCCATTAACGGCGCGCTCAAAGCCCTCACGGCGCCCCAGCTGGGCGTCGTCGCGCTGAAGCACGCCATCAAGGCCTCTGGCGTCGCGCCCGAGGCCATTGAAGAGGTGCTCTTCGGCAATGTCGTCCAGGCTGGCGTTGGCCAGGCACCAGCGCGCCAGGTTGTCATCGGCGCCGGTCTGCCCCACTCGACAGAGGCTACGACCATCAACAAGGTCTGCGCATCCGGCATGAAGGCCATCACGCTCGCCACGCAGAGCATCAAGCTCGGCGAGCGCAGCATTGTCGCGGCCGGCGGCATGGAGAGCATGAGCAATGCCCCGTGCGTTTTTCGTTCCCTTTTCCAGCCGCGCGCTAGAGGATGAAACTCATGCTGCTACAGCTTCCTCGTGCCGCGCATCAACCCTGCCTTCGGCAACATGACGGCCAAGGACTCGCTCGTCTCGGACGGGCTGTTCGACGTCTACGACCAGGTGCCCATGGGCAACTGCGCCGAGCAGACAGCCAAGAAGCACAGCATCGACCGCGAGTCGCAGGACAGCCATGCCATCGAGTCCTACAAGCGCGCCGCGCGCGCATGGAAGGAAGGCGCATTCGCGAACGAGATCGCCGAGGTCGTCATCAAGGACAAGAAGGGCGGCGAGACCGTCATCCGCGAGGATGAGGAATACAAGAACGTCAAGTTCGACAAGATCCCCACGCTTAAGCCCGTCTTCCTCAAGGACGGCACCATCACGCCTGCCAACGCCTCGACGCTCAATGACGGCGCATCCGCTGTCATTCTGACCTCGTATGCGAAGGCGCAGGAGCTCGGCCTGAAGCCCATCGCGAAGATAGTCTGTGAGTACCGCTGAGCCACATCGGGACAAGCGCGCGTCATGCTGAGCGTCTGTCTGAACAGCATACGCTGATGCCGCGGTCGCACCTGTCGACTTCCCGACGGCGCCTACGGTCGCATTGCCCATTGCGCTCAAGCGCGCCGGCTTGAAGACCTCCGACATCGCCTTGTGGGAAATCAACGAGGCGTTCTCCGTCGTCGTCCGCGCGGCAGAGAAGATTCTGGACATCGACCCGGCAAAGATCAACGTGAACGGGTGCGCGGAATCGTTTGCAGCGTCACCACTCGCACGTAGACTGATGATGTTTTCAATTGTGACAGTGGTGCCGTCGCGCTTGGGCATGCCATTGGCAACTCGGGCTGCCGCATCGTCGTGTCGCTCGCACACGCGCTGAAGCCCGGCGAATACGGTGCTGCCGGTGTTTGCAACGGGGTAAGTGGATCGAATCCAATGTTGCGAAATGCTCGCTAAATGACTTTCGCAGGGCGGTGGCGCAACATCCATCATCATCCAGCGGCTGTAAGCCCATGGCTTCTCATCCCGATTTGAATCCCTCGCTTCATCCCACATCTAGACCTGCGACCCCTCGGTCCTTGCTTTGATTCACTCGTGTTTTCCGGTGTAAGAATTAATAAAGGAAACCAAAAGTTGGATACAAGCGTTATGCATGCCGAACAACCTTGAGCAATGTCCATGGGCCGCCATGAGTGGCTTCTGAACCGCTTGGCCTTACTTCCTAATATCTCCACTCGTGATGATAAGAGCTTCGCTTTGACAAGTCGCTGGCTGTCGTTGCACTTGTCGATTCATCGTCAATGTTCGGTCTATGATTAATGCTATGTTCGGGACAAGGTAAATATGTGCATTGTAAGAGGAGCATACAGGTGACGTTCAATGAGGATAACCTTTCTTCATGTGCGAGGAGTTCGTGTGAATTCAATGTTCACGTACCGCAGCCCTCTTTCGCTCGTCCTTCGTAAGCTGAGACGATATGGCACGCCATTCGGCCAGACATTCAGCGGCGTCTGGACGCTCGGATGGCACCACGGTTGTCATTCGTTCGATCAAGCGGACAGCAGCGGGAGGTAGATCATTGCTCTGGAGTCATCATGAGCAAGCTAGAAAGCGCTATGGACCCACTCACTTCTCCAATATTTGCGAAGAATGTCCCAAGCTGCCACACGTCCAGTAGAAACGGGTTGTACGGGCGGTCTGTCAGAAGCTCTGGCGCCTTTGGACGTGCGTATTCGTAGTCGCCCGTTGTTGGTGCACCGGAGACGAGATGCGTAGACGGAGGATTCAGGATCAAAGCATACCGCCATCTCGAAGTCGATGAGGTAGAGCGTAAAAGGGAAGAGTGAGCGGAAGGGTTTGACCGGTCGCCCGTTCAGTGGCAAAGAAAAGAACGTGTCGAACTCATGGCCTCCGACGAAGTTGCATAGGAAGTTCCCGTCGAAGATGTCCTGATTGCATTGTCAGCAATGATAATAGAAGCTCCTCGTCGACTAACCCGATGAGCGACCAGTTTGGAGTGGCAGAATGCAACGGCCTACAAAGCCATTAGTGGCGATCGAAGGTCGTGAGCGATGAGATCCCACCTCTAGCATTTGTTGCATATGCGCCATGAGATCCTCAATGTTCTCGTATAGGTACCTCATGGTCGGTTCGAGGATCGATAGGTAAGGGAATACGGCGAATGTCGTGTCGTCCAGGTGTAGCCATTGCAGAACCGGCACCGCGTGGTTCCCGATGACAGAGGCTACGTTGCCCGTCGAAAGACGCTCCATTGCCTGCTTGTGTTGATGGCCATCCGATCCAAAAGATATCACTCGTATGACCACATCGCGACCGTCCGTGGTGCGAGCAGGGCACAACGTGGGTGACTGCGAAACGCCGTTGAGACAGGGTTGCAGAACCAGGTGAATGCATACCTTGTGAAGAAATGGATGCGTCCAATCGATGTTTTCAGCCGAGAGGTAATGAAAACCATCCGGGGCTCGGATGCGACTGTCAGGTGGATCGGATGTCCGGATTTCGTCTCCCATGCGCCAAAGAACAAGGCCGTGGGACTTGAAGAACTCAGCTAGAGGATCCCAAATGGCACGAGGGTGTATTCCACTGGAATCTCGAGCGAAGAGGTCCTTGAATGTCTTTGGAAATTGCTCCATGACGGTCAGGAGAGAGAAGTTGAGAACGAACGGTGTTTGCCGCCACTGCTCTTACCGGCAAGTGCTTTCCTTTTTGTCGTGGTGCAACCGCAGTTCTCTGCCACGATGCGTGAGATGTCATTTTAGACGGCAATCAGGCTTTCTGACTGATATTGATCACCACGGAGCGTGGTGCATCTAAGGCATCGCCTGCTACTCGAAACTGCAAGTTTCACTGGACCCGGGATAGTGAAGTGGTTGTCATTTGTAGGAGATTATTAGCATGAGTTTCTGCAAGAATGTACGACAATAATTTGAGGGTGGTTGTCAACAAATCTCAGCACCACCATTCAGACTATTCACCTATTGAAGGAATATCGTTTGTAATGCGTGAGAGAGTGCCACCGAGATTTGTATTGTGCCACCTTCAATGGATACTCATGGATTTTTGCAGAAAATCATGCTGATAATCTCTAACAGCTCTCGACCACCACTCAATGCCGGGCCCAGTGTTTATGCAGTGTCCAAACTGCCTCGCCATTATCATATGGACTTCTCATCGGTGGGAGAATTGCCTGTTTTTTGTTACAGGAGCTCGTCTTTGTATTGACTGAAATCCCCTCAGGGACGCGTGAGCGCGATTGGGCACGTTTTCCGACGTGGTGCAAGTAAGCCACGAGCATGAGAGAATCCACGGCAAATGAGCACAAAACGGAGTTCTCTCACCACGGATTACCATTCCATCAGCCTGGTACGCATTGTTCCGACTCTTTGACAAGCATTCCACCACGGCTGACTTCCTACAAAAGGCGGCTGGGCATCGGAGGAGTCGCTCACCTGCACGCCGCATTCCTCCCCGTACGCCTACTTCCTCTGACGCGAAACATGTCGTCTCCGCCACCGCAGTACATTGTCAAGAAGTACGGTCCTTTCTACGGTAGAACCGGGACACAAATCATGGGCGTTTCGCAAAAATTGGTGCGTTTGCCAACGTTGTATCTATCGAGCTGAAGGCTTATTGCATACGAAGGGCGGCGTGCTTTACATTCGACTCGTGTTTCTAGATGGAAAACAGGCATTCTTCGCATTTAGCGAGCTCGAACTGGTGTAGAGGTAAGCGCTAAGGAGTGAAACTGGAGTTGCCAATGAGCTTACCGATCGTGCCAGCGATACCTTGGTTCTTCCCGGACGTTCTTGAAGATTGCACGTCCCTCGATTAGCTGCCAACACTCTTCATGACTTGTAACTTGCGATGAGAATGTGTTCAATTGTCTATATAATATCCATCGACTCGGAGTAATGGTAGATGCTCCACACAATATCAGTGCAGTCCTATGATTCAATTTCTTTGAGTGACATGCACCTCCTGTCTGTACTGCTTATACAATTGAAGGAAGACAACATAGCCGTGGTGGAAGCTCCAAAATTGTCACAGCGTGACGGAAGCCAACCGCTCGTCTTTGGTAAGATTCGATATAATCCTACGCCACTCTTCCAGGCATTCAGCAGAGGTCGGCCGCTCGGTCGATACGGATGCTGTCATCCTCTGAATGAGGTTAAGGACGGAAGAAGGCATGTCGTTGGCCTGCGAGATGTTAGCAAACGAAAGGACCAGCTAACTTCTACTGATAGTCTCACCTCCGCGAGCTGTGCGAAGTACGTTCCCAGCTGCCACACATCCAGCAAGAAAGGATTATACGGCTCATCGCGAGTCAGCTCCGGGGCCTTGGGGCGAAGATAACCCTCGGGCTTCCGACCGAGCGGTTGTAAGCCCGATGCCAGATGCGTCGCGGGATCTGAGTCGGGATCAAAGCATACTGCCATCTCAAAGTCGATGAGATAGATCGTGAAGGGAAATAGTGAGCGAAATGGTGTGATCATCCTTTTTTCATCGGGATACCATTCACAGGCGACCATGTCGAAGTCAGGGCCGCCGATGTAATTGCACAAGAAATTGCCGCTGAATAAGTCCTGGATATGCAATCAGCAACTGTCAGGGGAAGATGACTGATCCATACTCGATGAGCTACTAGTTTCGAGTGTGCGAATGTCACGGCCTGGGGGAAAGCGCGTGAGCAACATTGATCATGCTCGTCGGAGGCATACCTCGAGCATTTGCAGGAGATGTCCCATGATATCTTGCAGGTTCTCGTAAAGATACAGCATCGTCGGGTCCTCAAGAGATAAGTGAGGGAATACGGCGAAGGTAAGGTTGTCCAGATGTAACCAGCGAAGCACTGGTGCTGCGTGGTTTCCAATGACCGACGCAATGTTCCCCGTAGCCAGTCGCTCTAGCGCAATCTTTTGCTGGAGTCCCTCATCGCCGATTGCCACGAGCCGTATCACCACGTCTCGGCCATCGGTGGTTCGGGCAGCACACAACGTTGGTGACTGCGACAGCGTTAGTGAAACGACAATGTTCAGCTGATAACCGATGTACAGTACGGAGGAATGGCTGCTCCCAGTCAACAGCTCCCAGTGAACGATAATGAAATCCGTCAGGCGCGCGGGGACGACTGTCAGGCGGCAGAGTCTCTCCGTGTTGATCATCGCTAGTGACCCAGAGGGTAAGGCCCTGCGACTCGAAGTAGCCTTCAAGGGGGTTCCATATGGGGCGCCAATTGGCTCGATTGCTAGCGATTTCGAAGAGCTCTCGAAAGGATTTTGGAAAGGCCTCCATGGCCGACGAGGTGAAGGTTGACATCTCTCGGCGTTAGCCGTTTTGCTTTCTGTCCAGTTGGTTTCTGGCTGTCAAAAGGCAACCAGCCAACACAGGTTCAGTGGCATGCGCTCAGAGGAAGACCTGATGAGAATGTGGTCGCTGGCTTGCAATATTATTCGCTCTACATCGCCCAAAAAGTCCGAGTCCCTCGATCAACTTGAAGAGACTTGAAGCTGTTAACCATCCGCCTCGTCAGTGATCATGAACGCCTACCGCCTCCTGCGTTTTTGATAGCGTCTCTGAGATGGCTGATGGTGTCTCCCCGAGTCGCACGTGTGCGGGATAGATTAGAACAAGTTGGGTGAGATCTTCATTATCGACGGTCCTCAGCGAGGTGAGAATCGTGCAGAGCGTGAACGTTCTGGTCCATATGTTGAATGCATTCTATATCCGCTATGGAGAAACGTCCGATGCTCCGATGTTTACATCTGTCGAATATGAAGCAGAAGAAATGAGGGTCAGTAAATTCAGTGCTGCGACCCAGAGGGCACAAGCTGCGCTGCCGCTCGTTCGGGATATCTGCCGTCCCGGGATAATTGAGCCCTAAGTTCGATGTTCGACGGGATTCGAATCACTCACCGCGCTACGATACGCTGGGCCAGGTCCGGCTCGTGTATTTGATCCCCGCCAAGTTGGTTTCCAAGAGTGAGCCAGCTGAAGTAGCCGTCAGTCAGGCGCTTCAGGATACACACTGACGCGTACCCTGGTCGTGCATTGTGCTTCCTCCCAAATATCTCTGCGGAAGGTCAGCCTCAGGTAGCCATGACCGAAGTTCACGAACCTATCTTACGCCCTCCAGGGCACATACGCTCGATCAAGCCATAGACCTCGTCCGGCTTGCGGCTCGTCTCGCGCACCTCGCTGACGATCACGTCCGTGTCGACGCCGCGGTTGCACCAGCTGGGCCACTTGAGGTTCCCCTGCGCGTCATAGTGTGTCTTGACGGCGACGAGCATGTGCTCCTTCGTGTGACTGCGTCCGGGCCTGCGTTAATACTTCCGTCACTCCGAGGAGCGCAAGGTAAAGAGCGTACTTGAGCCAGTGCCCCGTGCGGCCGGTCCTGATGACGCGCTGCAGCTGGTTCGTCTTGATCCATATCACCTCGTCCACGCGAGTGTAGCCCCACACGCGTAGGCATTCACGCCCGACTTCCATCGCGCGGCCCGTGACCCACAAGAAGAGAAGGCCTTCGTCTTGAAGTGATGCAATTGGCATGCTACGCATCTCATCGTCCGTCATGGTGCCATAGGGAAGCTATTGTTAGAGTTTAGTTCATTGGCGACGAAGGAACACATTGCATCGAACGCACACTCATATGGATATCCCATGGTGGGTCGGCCATGATGCAGTGAAACTTGCCTAGGACGCTGTAGTCGAACCTGCGGATGTCACAATTGATCCATTGTGGTGGTAGCTGCGCAGGCAATGAGTTCGACCCCGGAAAACCAACGTTCTTCGACGACGTACTGGGTCTTTGAGCCCACGATCGGGACCCAGTCCAAGCTCCAGCCTATGCTCTTCCTTCTTGGCAGCGGGTCTCCTCGCAGGCCCATCCTGTTGAGGGTCATAGTCGACTTCAAAATGCAGGTATCGACAGGGCGCTTTCTCCTTGCCGCGGCCACCAGCACCGAGACCACTGGGAAGCGTCTTGCCGCCGCTGGTGCTCATGGCACTCACGTGTACACTGGGCGACATGGCATATGTGGGTTCGGAGTAACACGTGTTGAGGTAGGAGCAGTGCCCCAGAGCGGCGTCCGTGTGCGGCCGGATGAGTGGCCGGAAGTGGACCTTCTCGCAGTACTGGTTCGAGGCGTCCGTAGCGGCGCATTCTTCCTTGGTGATGTGGGGGCAGATGGGCTCGAACGCGTACGTAGGGTCAGGCGAGGCGAACTGACAGCAAGAGTCAGTTGAGACGTCAAGAGCAACAGTTCGCGCACCTGCTCCGCAATGAGCTTGCGCTTGGCCGAGCCGTGCTGGAGGAGCGCATAGATCTCCCTAAGGCCATTGCCGTTCTTCAGCGCGGGTGTAAGGGCATTCGGTATGGCCACAGAATCGATCTGGTCCTCGGGCTCGTCGCGTTTGCGCTTCCTTGATGCGCCACCAGCCAGCACCTGGGCGTCGACGAGGACAATGCCGTGCACGTCGTGGGCGACCTCAAGGTGACCGTACTCCCAGTCGTCCGACAAACTATCTAGCGCGGCTTCAAGCTTCTGGAGGTCCGTAAGCCGCAGCCGCGCTCGCCGTCGGTCAGCATCGGGCGAGGCATGGCCGCGGCTGCTCTGGCGCTGGATGAGCGTGCGCAGGAGGTCAAAGGACTTGATAGGCAGCTGGGCGTCGCCAGAAATTAGGTACGCGCGCAGCTGGGCGCTCACGAGCTCGGCGAACGCGGTGTCGGACATGGCAGTGGACGCTGAGCGACGCGCAATGGAAATAGCCGAACTGGGTGTTCACTGCGCCCGCTGCGATGCGTGCCAGTGCCGGCCTCACTCTAGCCGTGCTATTCTCTGCGCCATGTGCATTGGCCTCCTCTGGCGACCGGATTCCGGGCTTCCAGCACTGTCTGTCGCATTGCACCGCGACCTCGTGTCCGACGCCGTGGGCGCGCCCCCGCCAGTCGTTCGCGCTGCGTCTTACGAAATGGTCGTGCGAAGATGACTGCAAATACACCTGCATGCATGCGCTCACGGACGCTGCGCTTGCACCCAACTCGAAAGACACGCGAATACACCAGTACTACGGCAAATGGCCATTCTGGCGCTACCTGGGCGCGCAGGAACCGGCGTCTGTAGTATTTTCCTGCTGAATCTTGCTGGCCACGCATACGGGCTGCGACGCGTGCGGCGGGAGGTAGCCCACGGCCATCCCATGCGTCCGTTCCTGCTCATGTTTGCCTACGTCGGACTAAACGCGTGGATATGGAGTGCCATATTCCATACGCGTGGTATGCATGCTCCATATTCGTTGACTGGCTGGTTGCTAACGCAATGCAACAGACAAGCCATGGACGGAACGACTGGATTATTTCTCGGCTGCTGCGAGTATTATGTACGGCTTCTTCATGGCCTGTGTACGCGTCTTCGGCCTCTATCCTCCCGTCTCGCGGACACGGATGACCTCGGGCTACGTGCAACACCGAAACGATCGCACCCGCCCGCTCGTCCTGCTCGCTCTGCTATGCGGCGTCCTCTACTCCTTGCACATCCTATATCTTTCCACCGCACCGCGTTTTGACTATGGCTACAACATGCGCGCGTCAGTCGCGATCGGGATGCTGCACAACGTCGTCTGGCTGCTATACAGCTCCTCGCCGCCATTCCCCACCCTACGTCTCTTTCCCGCACGTACGCGCGAGTATCGCCCACCATATGCCAGCAAGCCGCTCATCGCCGTAACCCTGACCATGCTCGCCATGAGCCTGGAGCTGCTGGATTTTCCGCCGTGGCGTCGGGTGCTGGATGCTCATGCCCTCTGGCACTTGGCTACCGCGCCTATTGTGGTGTATTGGTACGGGTTCTTGATACAGGACGCTCAGGACTCTGCATGGGGATGGGAACGTGACAGGATCGTACCTTGATTACGGCCGCTCTGGTAGGTGAAAATCGTTCACGCGCATAGATGGAATGGTGGACAGTACGCGAGCGGAGGTGTAGGATACACGTATCATTACGCGGGGCTGTTCACTGATCAGTCATTGGAGACAGCGCTCAGCAGCAGAGCTTGCCTGCGTGAGCGTCTCGCAATCTTTCGATCGGCATGTCAAACGCTAACTGTTAGCAACCGCTGCTATCCTGCTTCTGTTCATCCTTCGGGCTAACAATCTGACATGCAAAGACTCGGGGCATCCAGCGCCTGCTCTCTCTCTCTCTCATGCTCTTCTTTTCACTCTCGGATCTCGCCTTCCTCGAGCTCGCTGTCGACATCGACAAAATCATAGTCCTCCAGGATGACTTCAACGCTTTCTTCTTCCAGCTCCGAGTCGTCCTCTTTGTTGCTCCTCAGCTTGGCCTCAATTAGGTCGTCTATTTCGACGTCCATGGCGTCCTCTTGCTGCAAATCGCCGTCATTTGCGCGAGCGGAAGCGGCTTTCTCAAACACAGGGCCTTCATTCTCTGCGTTGGTGTCCGCGCCCAGCGTGCTGGCCGTCGTTGTTTCTGCGGTGGATCCGCACTCGCAGATACTCAGGATATCGCCCGTGATAACCTCGCTCAGCTCGATCATTGGCACGATTTCCGGCAGAGCTGTCTCGTCCAATGGCTTTGGGCTGCTGTCAAATACGTCCGCGGGGTCGTTGTTCTCGAGTCCTGCTCCCAATGTCACCATATTGAAGGCAGAGACCATGTCGTCTGCTGGGATATTCGAGAAGAGCGACGTGAAGGCCGGACAGTTGGGTATCGGAGTGGCCGATGGGCTCCTGCAGTCTCAGTTGCAGCGTCGACAAAGCGGTGCATTATTCTGCTTACTCTGGGACTGGGCTCGAAGCAGACGGACAAAATAACACGAGATCGTGGTCACTTTCACGATAGGCGTCTCCTTGCTGGTCGTCGGCAACGAAGAACCGCCCTTCATGTCTGACTCGGTGCTCAGGCATTGAATCTGAAGGACTCTTGCACGGAAATGGCTTACCGGTCAAGCAGCGCTTCCTCATCAACTGCTTCTCCATCTCGCTCTATTCCGGAATTCTGCCCATTGCTGTCATTAGCAGTCAGTTCGCGTCATGAATGCGGGCTAGGCTCGTGGACGCACCCGTCTGCTTGGTCAGCTGGTCCTGCTTGCATTTCTTCGGATTACCGATCCATCTGAAAACGACGCACCCATTCCAACTTCCAAGTCTTTGAGTTGAATTTGACACGAGCCCCCATGATGTAGTCTGAGTGGTGTATGGCATCGATATCGTCAATGTTCTCATCCACAAGTTGACCACGAACGTGTCGTGCACTCACAAACCTCATATTGAGGCTTCTTGACGAGCGCTTTCTTCGCCTTTCGCTTCTTATTGAGCGTTCGTCTCGGCGGCATCGACAGTGCGAGTCAACGAAAGGAGGATAAAGAGCTGCGTCTCCGTTTAGAACGTGGAGTAAGTGAGAGTGCAGCATTGATGCTGGCTACCTGCGCACTGTATAAAACGCGCGTTATAACGCGTCAAGGCGGTAATCGCTGACGCTGCCAGCCTGCTCGGAGTTGAAGGTCATGCCAGTCGCGAGGAACACCGAACAGCGCATGACCGGTAAACACGCGGCCGTAACGCGGTGCAAAGTCCGTGCTCCTCTCTTGCCTTTCCCGTCATGCCGCGCGAAAATCGAAAGCGCGGCAAAAAGCACAAGCCACAAAAGGCTGAGCAGCAGCCAGAGCCAGAGCCGGAATACTATGAAGAGCCTACAGCAGCAGCGCCGGACGGCGCAGCGCTGCAGGACGACCGTGTGCCGGACGCGCCGTTCGGCCTTGTCGATCCCGACGTCAAGGCGTACTTCCGCACCATCAACGCCCAGCTCAAGGAATGGCAAGACGACTACGGAGAGATCCAGGAGGGCGTCGACCCCAAGGAAGGCGCGTACATATGCAAAGATCGCGTGGCTGGCGCTCATATGCTGCCCTGCGCAGACCGTCGCAATTTTCTGGTCGCTGCGCTGAGCGAGATGTCTGGAAAGGAACTCCAGCTCGCGACCGACCCTGACTGCGCGGGCATTGTCGAGCGCATGCTGCATTCGATGGACGACTTCCTTAAACGCGTCTTTGTCGACCGACTGAGCGGCTCGTGCGTAACGAGTTCCGTGCCGTCTCACAGTGTGCTCATGACCTTGCAGCTTTGAGCAACTTGTCTCGCACCGCTTTGGCTCGCATGTGTGCCAGACCATCTTTTCGATTGCAGGGCACACCATATCGCGTGAGGCCCGCGGCATCCTTCCCAGCCACACGCCCAGAGCGGCTCCCTGCGAACGCTGACCACGCTCGTTCTCGACGCATGCAAGGTCCGTCTGCACCTCAGCACTAAGTCTACTTCCTGACATTTGCACATTTGCCACACAGGAACTTCTGCCAAAATGCAGCACGCTGGCGATGACGCGACAGACGAGCGTCCCGCGAAGAGACGAAGACAGGACTCGGATCCTCTCGAACCGCGAATACAGGGTGCACTCCTCCTCCAGTCGCTCTTGCATCTCGCGGAACCGCACCAGGCGCTCGTCGTGGACAGGTCAGGCCGCCGTTTGCCTCCCATGTGACTGAAGCTCTGCTCACATCGATTTCGACTGTAGTCTCCTGTCAATGGCCCCCGAAGAGCTGCTGGAGCTGGCGCACCACCCGATGAGCTCGCGCGTGCTCGACGAGGCGTTCTCGCCGTCCGTCGCGCCGCGCACACGCAAGAAGCTCGTGGGGCAGTACATCGGGCACTTCCACCAGCTCGCGGACGACCGCATCGGCTCATGCCTGACATGCGTCGCCGAGCGCGCGTGGGCCGCGGCCGACACTTACCTCAAAGTACGAGATTTCCGCTTTCCCTTCCGCTCTCCCCTCATCTGCTGATGACTGTGTGTAGGAGAAGGTCGCGCGGAGCCTGCTGCCGCACGAGGCGTTCCTCACCGGCTCGCATTTCGGGCGGTTCTTCGCGCGCGCGGTCAACCTGCCGCTGCTCGTCCGCCGGCCGGAGGACTGGCGACGCCCGCAGGCGCAAAAGGCCGCTCCACCTCCAGCTCCAGCTCCGGCTACTGCCCCTCCTCCGGTAGCTGCTCCGCCTGCCGCGGAAAAGGAAAAGAAGGAGAAGAAGAAGCGGAAACGGCACGAAGACGAGATCGACGAGCTGATTGCCGCTGGGAGCAAGAAGAAGAAAAGGGCTCCTGCTACTGCTGAGGGCGCTGAGCTTGACCCGGAGGGCGCTGCGAGGAACTTGAAACCGAGGACTAGGGTCAAGCAAGATGCACCAGCGGTGTCCCTGGAGAATATTGACAACAGCGTGTTGCGTGCGATTCGCGCTGCTCCTGGGGAGAGTCCCGGTAAACGGAGCAAGAAGAGATGATGTCCTCGTTGACTCCTGCTCTGTATACTGTATGTATCGCACATGGTTTCGCAGGAAGCGTTGCATCTCAATTGCAGCTGCAGTGGCTATTGTACACAGGAATCATCATCACGATCGCGTTGTACATCCAGACGTGCCATGATGCGAAACCTTCATGCTGGAACGCTGGGGGGTTGGTTCAACTCTTGGTCTTGTTTGGAAGGATCCTTCCACACAGGTGATCTGAGTTCCTCCAGGCTGAGTTGAGACAGGATGCCGCGCAGATTCAGCATTACTTCTCTCGCGGTCGGACGATCCTCAGGCGAGGTCGCAGTCATGCGAGCGATCAATGCTTGGAGTGACTCGTGCATGCGATTCTCCTGGCAACTCTGCGTCAGTCCTAGAGACTGACGTTAACCTGACATGATCTTACCTCCTCCACCTCGGCCCAATATGTTCCCAGCTGCCAGACGTCGGTCATGAAGGGGTTGTGCGGCTTGTCTGAGGTCACCTCCGGCGCGACGGCTCGGGCCCACTGCACTTCATCGTGGTCGAAAGATTGGATTGGTAGACCCGCCACAAGGTGCGATTGGGGATCGGAGCCCTCATCGAAGCAGACTGCCCGATCAAAGTCGATGAGATAGACCTTGAAGGGAAAGAGCGCGCGCAATGGGCGGACTAAACGCCCTCTCGGCTGATTGTAGCGCGCGTCCACACCAGCAGCGCCGTAGAAATTGCAGAGAAAATTTTCATGGCAGAGATCCTGCAAATGTCAGCAAAGAGCATGCATGAGGGGCTAAAAGCCTACCCTATGAGCCACGAGTCTCGCGTGACAAAATTCTACCGCCTAAAATCTGTGAGAAAGTCGAAATTTTGGCGGCGAAACGGACTAACCTCCACCATTTGCAGCAAATGATTCAGGAGATCGCGGGTATTTTCGTAAAGATACTTTAGCGTAGGGTCGCCGTGAGACAAGTATGGTAGCACAGCGAACGTAATGTCATCCCTGTGTAGCCATTGCAGTACAGGTGCCGTGTGGTTGCCGATGACAGACGCAATGTTTCCGGTGGCAAGTCGTTTCAAGGCTTGCAATTGGTTGCTTCCTTCCTTCCCAATCGAAACGACGCGGATGACTACGTCCCTCCCATCCAGGGAGCGAGCTGGACACAATGTTGAATTCTGTGGGGATATATTCAGACCGTGACTCGTCTCGTAGGTAGCCAGACAGCTCACCGTCATTACAAAGTGATAGAACATGTCCACCTCGTCCGGCCAGCGATAGCTGAAGCCATCCGGCGCTCTCGAACGGTTGTCAGGCGGAACCATCTGCCCACATCCGTCCGGCGCATTCAACCACAATGTGAATCCATGCGACGCGAAAAAGAGTTCGAGCGGCGTCCATATAGACCGGTAATCGCTGGTGGTCTGAATAGCATCGCATAGATCCTTGAGCGAGCGAGGAAATTGAGTCATCGCTGAAGCGCGACAACCACAGGTCAACAATCGGTCAGATCCGGCGTCATCGAACCAAATGTGCACAAATAAACGGAGAGGGCATATAAACCATGGGGGAACTCCGGCTCAGCCAGTTGCAACCTTCATCCCATATCCCGCTGCAACGATCCTCTATTCCATCCTCATGGCCTTGTTCTACTTCGTGAGAGTTGGACCTGCTGCCTACCAAGGCAAATACGGCAAGCATATCCCCCACAAATCTGGTCCAGGCGTGGGTGACCTCCTCAAGCCATCTACATAGTCACTAAAGACGTCTGCTACAGGCTCTTGGTATCGAATTCATGCTTGAGTTTGCCAGCGGCGTGCAAGTACGCCTTCCGCTGGTGAATCTCGACCCTGCCCCACCGCAGTACGTTCCAGTCTTCGCACGCTTACGATGCGAGCTGACCATGTTCTAGTATCGTGGCAGCCACCTGAAGAATGTGTCGCTTATGAGCTTTGAACCTGTCCTCATAACCTGTTGTAGTCCGCGCCCATGTACTTTCCAATGCTACCTTCGTGTCCGAAGTCGGGTCAATGACCCATGAGTCGATCCGTTATGCTGCACTCGAGATGAGCACCCCATGAGCTAGAACAATCCGTGGGACGAACCTGTTATCGATGGCAGCCGTATTGGTACAAAATTGTGGCTACACCACCCTGGGAAATCGACGAAGTGTCACATGCGATGATGCATCTCCCGGAAGGAGTCTTCCGCACAGCCTGGAATAACAATCGCACGCCTAGATGAAAGCAGGACCTCTAGTCGGGCTGGCCAATGTACCACAGCGTTGTCAGAGGCGTTCAGGTCAACGGTAGCCATCGCTACAGTACCACAAGCAGGCAAGTCCGGGGGTGCCAAAATGTCGTCGGAATGGCCGCGCACTGCCAGACCGTGGGGAAATTTCGAAGCAGAGACAAAGCCCATCGATAAGCAGAGCCCGAAAACCCTGCGGGCCTTGCGCAACATGCCACCTGACGGTTCTGACCTGAAGGACCAAACATTAGCACCACGGCTTCCACAGACTTCCGGAAGCCTATTGACCGCGCAGGCCTGCGCGGCAGAAGGGATAAGAGGACGACGATTTATCGGAATGGGAGGAGGCCTGGAGCAGGCGGCGTAGTTGAGAGCATTTGACATGCGAGTCGTACACATTGCAATTGTGGAATGCGGCAAAAAGAGTTCTCGTAAGAGAGCTCTCGCCAGGATTGACAGTCATGAGTTTGTTCGGCGGCACCGGAAACGCGTTCGATCATATGGAACCAGCCATGCTCGCGGATGAATCTACGAATCTCGGCCAATGTGGTGGACAGAAGCTATGGTTTCAGAGTCGTTGCACGTCGTCGGATTTTATGAGGAAACTAGTCCACCATTGACATTTTAATGGACTCGCGATAGAGCAGTTATCCGGCAGAAAAACGTTTCTGCAACCTTGCGCGCAACCCCGGAGTAAAATACGAGTCATATTGCCTGTGGTATAAGGGCACGTGCGACGGTGTTTGCATGCGCACTGCATAGAAGTGGTGCGTCGAGAGATTGGACTGCCGAACTTCGAAGGGGCCGGAAGGCAGATGTCTCGAGTCATCGTGATTTCTGGAGCTATTTCTGACGTGGTATGAGCGCCGTGGGTAGACGGAGCCAGAGCTTGGCCGTGAAATCGGACGCGAGGTCGGTCAAGGCAGCAGGCATCATCGCGGACGTATCGGAAAGAGCAGACTCGGAACATCCGAGTCCATGTCCCGTCCAACCAATGGCAGTGAACCATTTTCTGGGGAGTTACATTCTCCAAGGACTCGAAATGCTCGTCTGAATGAGTTTATTTCACCCTTCCATATTTAATAGATGAGGCGTGACAGCTGTTGTGTAATAGATGTATTTTCCTCGCAGAAGGCAGTAAAGCTCCTCCCACTGGAGTACTATCTGCCAGCAAGCGCACGACAGGAAGTGAGGCTAGTGACAGCCGATTGCAAAACGATAGACCCCAATAGCACCCGACGTGCACTCCACTGAGCAAAGTGGGGCTTTTTCGGAAAGGTCGGAAACGTCGTGAGCGGCCTTCCGACTGTACTCCGGCAACCGCGGCCGTGGTAGAAACATGCGCATTAGATGCCTCGCAACCCTCAGTGCCTCAGCTGGAGTTCCTTGACTGGGACAAGGCTCTGTTAGGATGATTTGGAAGTATCTCAGGGGCGGTTGGGAGGCCCAGTACGCTTGGGTACATGCAGAGCAGTCCCAGCGCCATTCTGACCGAGCTCGACCGAGGCATGGAGCTGCGCGCTTCAGGTGGCGCCGCCCTTCCGACGTGGAGCGTGCGTCGGGTGCTATTGGGGTCTATCGTTTTGCAATCGGCTGGAAATCGCCGCCTCGCGCACCGGACAGGTATGTTTGGTGATTTTGGCGACAGCTGTCACTCCCGGATGAACTAACCTCGCGAAGGGCCGGAATTTACATTAAACTCTGGCCGTGTCTCCCCCGTAGGGTCGTGCAGGCGCCCTCCCAGTGATGTATGAGGATGGACTCTCAGAGTTGAGCGTTCCCGAGTAGGAATGGAGGCAAGCTTTCGTGTTTGTTGAGTGGTTCGAGTGGCACAGCCAAGTTGGGAAGCTCCGTCATAGTTGCCAGCTGTGCGATAATATTCCTCAATCAATATATGATAAAACGTTGGAGTATATGTGGCTTCCCTGGTGCGAGTACAGTTTGGAGTCGACCTCATAGCCCATTCGTTGCAGAAGTTCGATGGGCCAACCAGCTGCATTTACTGTAAAAATATAGAGCAAGAACGACGCGACAACTGACTGTTCAGGACCTGTACTCGATGGTGACCATACTGCATAAATGAATCGCGCGTCTTCGGAGTCCGTTGGTGGCGCATTGGCTGTTGCGCGTTGGAGCACGCATATCGGTGACGTAGATGACCCACAGGGCTCTATAAACCGCGACGCCGCCCCCTACCGTTCTCCAACTTGAACCTGAACCATCATGTCGACCAACAACTGTGAGCGTTCTCAGTGTTTCCTGCCGCTGGCCGGCGCTAACTGTCGGCAGTCAACACCTACGCCCCTCAGTCCGAGCGCTCGAGCGCAGTGGACAACGCGTCCTTTGGCAACGAGGGCGACGTGACCTCGCGCGCGCGCTTCCCCGCGGACTCGTCTGGCTACCCCAACGCGAACATTGACCGCACGCGTGCGTCCGCGCAGCCGCGCACCGAGCTGCCCAGCGTGCCCGACCCTGCCTTCTCGGGCACGTCCACCGGCACGTCCGACGCAGCCAACTTCCGCGACACGTCGGACAACTACGCCAACAGCGGTGTCACTGGCCGCTCGACTGTCGCGGGCGAGCCGACTGGCACCTATGGCGGGCGCGCGTCCGGCGCGACTGACGAAAGCATGTTCGGATCGAACACTGCTACGGCCGACAGGGAGCGCAACGACCAGCCTGGTCTCAAGGGTACGGCGTCACTCGCTTGCACGATGGCCCAGCTGACGGTCTTTGCAGCCAAGGCAGAGCGGGCAGTGGGTGGCGCAATGGACAAGCTCGGCTTGGGAAAGCAGTGAATCGTGTCAGCATGTCTACGCGCCCTACAGTAGCAGACATCACCTTGAGACTGACATGTCTTTTTGCAGCAACGAAATCAATAAATCTACTCATCGTAGAGTTTGTATCCATTAGCATAAGCATCGAATAGACGTACTCCAGGCTTCAAGTCCATGCATCAACCAGGAAGTGTCTCGAAGTCGTCCTCAAAGTATCTTTGTGTTGAATAGGTTCTGCTGGTCAAGAAGCGCGCTCGGACCACCAGATCGTGCGTGAATAACGTTGTGCGACTTGATGCTTGGATAGTTCGTGGTCATTGCAGTTATAATTGCAGTTATCCCGAGTAACCGTTGTCGGCATCCAGTTTAATAAATGAGGTTTTATAAGAGCCTGAGAGTGCAAAGGTCGCGCTGCATATGGGTAGTTAGCGAAGGAGGGCCGGCGGAGCTTGGATAGTTTTCCGGTCGTTCTTCTTCCTGCCATCTTTTCAGGATCCCTGGAGGAGCATCGCCGCTGGCTCTCTATGGCTGCTCGGAGCGGGTGCCATTGTAACCCATAGCGCAGGGTTGTGCAGAGCGGAAGCTGGGACAGTTTATAACTCTGGGCTGTCGGCACTTGCCCGCTCTGGTGTTTCTGGTCGTTTTGGGGGCAACATTTCGCTGGACGGGATGGGTAGATGAGCATTGTGGGCTGCCAGCATGCGTCGTGGATATTTGCAAGTCGTTGATGGTGTTATATTTGTGGTGCAGGCTTCGCGGCGAAGCAGTTGCAGGTCTGGAGCTGCGCGTGGTATCGGACGCACCTTCCTCGCGGTACTGTATGGAATCAACCGTCATTTGCATCGACAAGAAGTGCAGTAGGCAGCACCAAGAACTGCTGGATTGGGCAGGACTTTACATCTTTGGTGGGGACTCAGAAACAACGGGCACGGCACTCGGAGGGTTCCACACTGGTGCACGCAGCTCGTCCAGACTGAGCTGCGTCTTAACGTCAAGCATCGCAGTCAATGCTTCTCCGGCCGTCAGCCTATCCGAAGGCGACTCGGCAGTCATCCGTCGAATGAGGGCCAGCAGACCTGCAGGCAGCGTGTTGTTCTGGGATACTACGTCTGCTCTGGATCGCTACGGCAATGCGCGAGATAGACCTCTTCTAGGTGGGAGAACTAAGTCCCCAGCTGCCAAACATCCGTAGGGAAGGGATTGTAAGGCTCGTCCTTGTCCATCTCGGGAGCGATAGGAACGTTATATTACCATTGAGTCTTCGCCGGGGCATTGGGGTCGAAATATGGAAGCGGGCGGCCTTTGACGGTGTGTGGCGGGGTCGGAATCGAAGGCGAAACAGACCGCGCGTTCGAAATCGACGAGATAGACCGTGAATGGGAAGAAAAATCGCAGTGGCCTGACGGCGCGTCCTGGGGGAGGAGGGCTGATTCGTGAGTCGGGAGTCCCCTGTGCCATAGAAATCACAGAGAAAATTCTCCTCGAAGAGGTCCTGCGCGCATTTAGACAAAGCATTCAGTTGGACAGGCAGAGAAGGCTCACCCTATGAGCCACGAGCTTCAAATGGCAGAACTCAACAGCCTGGTACTACATGAGAGAATGCCAATCCCTCACGGGTTAAGATGCTCACCTCGGCCATCTGGTACAAATGAGCGAGAACGATGCCGCTGCCCGGCCAGTTGTTCCGTGGTGTCACCCACAACGCGAGACCTTGGGAGCGAAAATACGGCTCGCGCGGATCCCAGTTCTTGCGCAGCTCTCATGGTTGTCAAATGCATCGTCCTTCAGCTCTTTAAGCGAGCGAGGCAAACATGACAGTACCATGTCAAGCAACGAAATGAACATACAACGCGGCAGCTCGGACATGCCCGGCTGCAGGGTGCACATACCACTTGGCGGAAACCAGAGAGCTTGTCCAGATTGTCTGGTCATCGATAATTGAATTCATACTGCCGCACGCGCATTGAAGGGAGCCAACTGTGACCTGCCTTCTGGAAGGTGCTGCCAGAGCGTCAAACCACGAGAATGGAAGAATGGCACCAGCGGCGCTCAGATCGTTCGCAGGTTGAAGACATCATGAAAGCCCTTTGTACGAGTGGTGTCTTCCAGTGCCTTCAGAGAGCGAGAAAACTGGACCATGTCGAGAAGTGGTAGTTGAACAACCCGGCACTTGACTGTAACAATCTGAATATGTCTACTTGCAGTGCGCTTTGGCACGCGAAAGACTACCGCAAGGCAACGACGTAGGCCTATGAACCAGGCCTGGTTACTTGCTGCACTTCCCGGGGGATATTCCTAAAGAATAGTATGCCATTGAGCAGGCCTAACGCGCGGTATATGAGGGAACACTTACAGATTCACGCTCACGAGCGTGCGTGTTGGCTGACAGCGGTCAGTGCAGCTCAGTCACAGCAAAATTGCAGCAATAGCAACACGACGGTGTATTGTATGAGAGATTCAGGTCTATTCGTCGCTATCCTCCTGCTGGATGTAGCGGTGGCGGATGTCCTTCCATTGCTTCTACAGTCGGGCGTCAGCAAGAACGGCGGTGAGTGCAAGCAAGGACGCACCCCCTTGTTCCACCTGTCCCAGAACGCGGTGACGCCCACGTCCAATCCGACGCCGTATGTAAATGCGCCGGCAAAGACGGCAGTCACGAAGACGCCTGAGCAACTCAGTCAGCAAGTGCTCAAGTGGAAGAGAGCGTACGAACTGTTGCGGCGGAAAATGGTGTTATAGAGGACGTCGGCAAGCTAACAAATGGGCAGGTTCAGCACGCAAAGCCATTTCAACAGAACGGGTCTGAACGTACGCCCATGGCTGGCAGCTGGATGAACGAAGGTCGAGAGCTATCAAGTCCAGATTTGAACCTCCGACAGGCAGTCAATGTTCCGCGTCGGGTGTCGCGCTCTGCGCGTCCATGGCCATGCCGCATTCTCGACGACCAGACGCGTCCTGAACTCCCCGAAGCCGTCCGCCGTGTCCGACGTAGTCAGCAACATGCTCACCGACCTGGGCGCGCCGCCCGAGGCAAAACGCGCCAGATCTGCGCCGTCGACGAGCTCCAAGCCCGCTGTGCAGCCTCTGCGGCCGCTGGGCGGCAAGGAGCTCGACATCGAGGCTGCAGAGGTGGCTGCGTCGGCTGCCCCATTCGGTTCTGCGGAGGTGCCATTAGCGGACACCCAGCCGCCGACAGGACCGGACCTCGACTCGCTGCCGCTCGGCGTGCAGACGAACCAGTCGTTCGCCAGGGCACCGAGGCTCAACGTGCTGCCGTACACGCTGCACATTCACGCGAGCCCCAACAACACGATGCTCACGCTGACCGACCCGCGCGGCAAGGTGCCCAAGAAGGGCTGGGTCTCTGCCGGCCTGCTCAAGTTCAGAAAATCGAACCGCTCGTCGTACGAGGCTGGCTACCAGTGCGCGGCATACATGTTCAAGCGGATCGCCCAGGAATACAACGAGCTCAACGGTTGGACGAACGCCGCTGGAGCCACCGCTGCTGACGCGAAGAAACCCGCTCTGACGAAGAGCGCCGCTGCCGTTGCTGCTGCCGCTGCGAAAGCTGCTGCCGAGAAAAGGACACCAACTCACAACATAGAGCTTACTCTCAAGTTTGACGGCTTTGGTCCGGGACGAGACGCCGTCTACCGTGCGCTGCTCACGCAGGAAGGTGCGGAAACGGCCAAGATGGTCCGATGGCTTGTCGACTGCACACCGATAAAGATTGGTGGCACGCGGGCGAAGAAAACGCGTAGATTATGATGGTGCGACCAGCTTTCCTTCGTTCTGTGTCAACCTGAGCTCATACGTTCATAGGACGTGGTCGCTATCGCGTTGTCGTACTAATCTTATAATATTCGCATTGCATCGGATAGTCTTGACCGGTCCGATTCCTGCCATTTTCACGCTATTGTCCAACCGTGCTCTGAAACTTTGTTCCACATCAGCGCACTCAATGCTTGCTGGATGCTTCTCCGACTGCCCAGCCAACCTCTGTCTGGCAGGCGCGATCCTCTTCGCCTCAATGACTCCATTGCCGCTTCCGTATCGACTTGTGAATTTCAGGGATCTACAGCTGCAACCATGCAACGCATCCTTTGCCGGGCTAGAATCCCTATATCGTGGAGGAGCTTTGTATCACCACTTTCATTCTTAGCGTCTCACGCAAGCAGCCTTGATCTAGGGTCTGCTCAATTCACCATGTGCGGCATTGCATTTGACTGTCCAATGCGATTCGGACGGTGCGATATCTACGCACTCTGCCGTTACATAACGAGCCCAGATCCGTAAAGCCTTGGAACCGACCTGGCGACAACTGCGCCCTGGGTACACTGCGATTCCAGCCATGCTTCAACCCGCAACACCCCCCACCCGCCAACGGCTTCTGTGCCTTCTTCTTTTGCAGGCTCACCCCGTTCGAAATTTGGTCCTCTGGCTCGTCCAAACAGTTGGCGCCAAACAGTTGGCGGGGACTCGTGTTTCGGACTTTTGAGCAGGAAGCCCTCAGTGCCGTGCAACCGCTTCCAGGAGCACTAGGAAGACCTGTCACCCGGCGATACGTGTCGTGGTGGTTGTGGTTCCGCTGTTCTCCATCGATTGGAGCCTTAGCCACATCGATGGTACTGTGTCATCACGCTTGCAATATTCCCTCACGGTCTTCCTGGGTCATCTCGTGGTCCAAAGCATGCACTCTGCAGCTACTCGGGTGGCCAAATGACAAGACAAGACATTCATATTACATTTGGGAAGACATGGTGAGCCCATGGTGTGGACAGACGGCTCGAACACATCGCGGTACATTGCCCATCCCACCACGCAGCGCACACGACATTCGCTTCGAGGCGCTGGAACGTTCAAGTGGCCGCGGTGACGCTGAATTCGAGGTCATCTTTTGCTATCATCGAGAGAGGGTACGAAGTGGACGCCCTTGCCGTCGTATTCAATCTCAGAGATGGCGAAGTACTCCGTGGTGCCGTCCTTGAACTTGAGCTTGAGCTTGAATACGCCCTTTGTCTACAATCCAGATATGAATCAGGATCATGATACCCACGGCGGTGCGCACGTCGAGGACATACATCCGTGTCAGATTGGTCGGTAAGCTGTTTGCCATATCTTCCGATATACCGATGCGGTCCGGAGACAACAAGGTAGTACGCGTCAGCCATGAGTGAATTATCCGAGTACGAAAAGCGAGATGAAAGGATGAATATTCCAAGTCAGCTCTTCGGGGATTTATAGACCCAGAAGGCACCAATAGTACCCGGGAACCACGCTCCTGTCAGCTGTGACATGTGAGAAGTTGACCCTTCGCCGGATCCGTCCTCCCCCAGGCACCTACTTCGTCTCCCGGGAGCTTGCTGGAACAATAGAGGTGCTAGCAGAGTTGAGTTTTGTCGTCCCGGACTGTCCCTGGACCCTGCGCCATCAAGTTGCACTGTACTGCAAGTCGACTCATATCCCCGAAGATCGGATCGCAATTTCTCGAGGTTGCACGGAATTGCGAAGTTATGCCTCGAGGCGGAAGGTTATGAGTCGGTCTACGGTACGGTCAAGTGCCGATTTGTTTGTTTACCCCTGCTTGCCATGGACCAGTTCCCTCGCTCTCTCAAGGCGCTGAAAGAAATCACTCGTAAAGAGGGCTTTCATGATACTTTCAATTTGCGAACGGTCTGGGCTGCGTTAGAGCCATTCTTCATTTCTCGCGGTTTGACCCTCTGGAACCACCTTCCGGAAAGCAGGTCACAGTTGACTCCCCCCGATGCGCGCGCGCGCACCGGATGGATTCAGTTATCGATGGCCAGACGATATGGACAAAGTTCACGATTTCTGCCAATCGGTATGTACGACTTCGTCTCGTATCTGAAATCTGATTATCGATAGTCTCCTTTCATCTGCCCGGCGCGCACGAGGGACGGACGAGACGTCGTGATACGTCTGATTTCGATAGGCCAGGACGGAATTCACCATAGGATGGCCTTGGAACGACTCGCAACGGGGAACATTGCATCGGTCATTGGCAACCACACGATACCTGTCTTGCAATGGCTGACACTGGAGGACCTCTTTTTTGCGGCGTTTCCGTTCTTGTCGATGTTCGATCCTACGACAGATTACTTGTATGAAGATACGCGCGACCTCGTGCAGCATTTCTACCAGATGATTGAGGTGCGAATAAGGTATGATGAAAATGCTGGTCTGATTTTCCGTAGGCTGTCGAGTTCTGTCATTCAAGGCTCGTGGCACACAGGGTAAGCTTTTTCTGAAGGGTATTATTCATTCTAATGCCTGCAGGATATTTTTGAGGGGAATTTCCTTTGCAATTTTTACGGCGCGGCGGACCTCGACACGTGTTTCGATCCTCCTTCCCCTGGGCGTAGGGCTCGGCCACTGCGCTCTTTATTCCCTTTCATGGTCTATCTGATCGACTTCGAACGTGCTGCATGCTTCGATCTCGACTCTGATCCCAGTACCCACCTCGTGTGGGGACGACCCCAACCGTACAACACGCCCGACGACCCGGATGCATGGAAGTACAACGTTCCGCCCGCACCGGAAATGGACAAGCCTGAGCCCCACAATCCCTTTCGTGCGGACATCTGGCAGCTCGGAACTTATTTCTCTCATATATCGGAGGTCTGTGCCACGTTTTATCTCAGGATATTTGCTGATAGGAGGGTAGACGAATAACATGCCTGCACCTCTCCTCGATCTCATAAAGAGAATGACTTCAAGCTTACCGGAAGAGAGACCTATAGCCGGAGACGTGCTAGCGTCAATGCGGGAAATGATTTCACAGCTCAGCTTAGAGGATCTACGCGCACCCGTCTGGATATCAGCGGCACCGAGTTCTTCCCCAGTGTAGTTCCCATTTTCCCGTGATGAAACCTTTTCTGCCGTACATAAGATGTTTCTGCTTGTCCGCATCTCCCAAAATGAATGACTGTCTTCCATTAAAGTCTGCAAAGGAGCCTAAGACTAGCATCTCCCGTATGCGATCCTCATCCAAATAGTGCTCCGCCAGATACTACTTGGACGAGGAGATGCCCATCAAGGTTCTGAGTGAATGACGGTTGTTTCTGCGGCAGCCATACTTTACATTCGGTCGGTAGTCAACATGCCCTGAGACGGAATACGACATTGATCAAGCAGGTATCCATGTGGCAGATCCTCCCCACGAAGATCGAACATTTACTGGTGCGTTCATGTCGTGAGCACATCATAGCAGGATCATAAAGTTCAGCGTACCAACTGTGGGATCCCTATCAACTGGAGCACTGAAGGTGTACCTCCCTCCTTGTTGCCGGGTCATCTGGGTGAATGGGATGTCTGGCCGCGATCCCGTCGACTGCATGCACTCTGAGCGCTAGCTCACAAGAAATAGGACCTGCTTACCGAAACCTCCAACGAGACAGACCCATCCGTCACGCTCGTTTCCGCAATGACGTTCAATGTTTCGTCGCCGCGACTCTTGTCGACTGTCACAGAGACTACACGGACCTATATCAGGCGCCATTGAGTCTCAATAAGCGTTCCATGCTGTTGACTCTGGACTTGCCATATCCACCGCAGTCGTGCTAACAATCACGTTGACATCGTCTGTGCCATTGCCACCCGCGCTTGACGCCGTGAGTTCAAAGGTGAACATTGTCGCGGCTGTCACTGGCGGGGCAACAAACGAAGCATTCTTCGAGGTGGGATTCAGGAGTGTTACATTGGGCCCCGCTGTCTGGGCCCAAGAAAATGACACATCCGACTCTGTGAGCAGAAAATTCAGTGTATATTCAGGCTCTGCGGTAATCGTAGCGTACCTGGGATATCGACGGAGTCGGACGACCCGGTGAACGTGACGATAGTGCCAGGACGAACAGAGACATCGGGTCCTGCGTTCGCGATGGGCACACCTGGCGTGGTCGGACCGCAGACCGCCTTCTGTGGAGCGATCGCGCCTGGCCAGGGCTGAAGCTGGCCGACAATTGGTGCGGTCGCAGGGCCCTGTCCAAAGTGAGCAAGTAAGTTGATGAATTGCACGTGAGAATCAACAGATACTCTCACCTGGCGACCCGGTACATTGCCAAGGTACGGTCCATAGCCCTGCGCGAGGAACCGCAGAAGATTGAACTCGTTGACAGGCATGTTGGCGCCGAACAAAATCAGCTCGGGGAAGAGGAATCCCTCGTCCATAACCGGGGTCTCGAACACGCCGGCCTCTACGCCGTTGGGAGTAATAATGGAACCAGAGCTAGGGATGTCGGCCATTTTCGCGCCAACTTCGCGAGTGTAGTCGGGCGGGATGTCGACTGTGGGCCGCCAACGCCACTGTCCGCGGCGACCGGTGAGGCGAGGCGCTATGACACCCAGCGTCCTGCGAGTGCGAATCCCCGTGCAAGGGTCAACATCCACGGCGAATACTTCGACCTGCGCCGTCTCATCCGTGGTGTAGCCCTCAATTCTGGTGTTGCCGACCTCGCCAGCAGGGTCTCCCACGATACCCCATTGTGCTACCTCAATGGTGAGATATGCGGGATACGTGCCCGGTGTAGTGTAGAATCCCAAGTTGTCGACGAGGGTGTAGACGACGAGGAGTCGCCCATTGGGAGCGGACGGGTCTGGGACCCAGACGCCGGAGATGTCCACATAGTCGCCGACGACAATGGGAGCAAAGAAGTGCGGGTCGGGTTGAGTGGTATCGTTCGATGCGGGAGGGAAGGTACTGCAAACCGTGAGAACACATTCTCACTACAGGAGGGCTCTGGTAGACTGACAATTGACGAAGTGGCTGTCCAGTCGAGTCGACCGGACGATTCTTCCTTGGGCAGAGTGGGTCGTCGTCCACGGTCGGATCTACGCGTGGAATACAGACAGGATATCCAGTCGATGCGCGCACACTGGGGTTCTCCGTGTCCGTAGTCCACAGCGGGTAGTCGCCGTGAGGTAGCCCAAAAACGCCTTCGGGGTCGGATAGGATCGCCTTAATTGCACCTATCGCGGCATCAATCAAGGTGACCGCAAAGTCTGACTCTGAAGCAAACGTACCGGTATCCGGAGAACCGCCGTCTCCCCCGATGAATAAGGTGCCAGTGGTGTAGTCGATGGAGGTGACGAACCCGCCTTGGGTCTCGAGGAGTTCCTGGAAGAGGTAGATAATGCCGACGATATGCTGGCCATTCACACGGTTGCCAATGACCTGCCAAACATCGGTGAGCGAGCGCGCGATCAAATGAGCATTAATGATTTAACTGACAGATACTTCCCAGCCAAGGCCGCCTGAACCGCCCGCAGCCCAGTTGGGCAGGTCAGGTACCCAGGTCCCGTTTGTCTCGCGAAAGATCTCGGTCCAGGGCACGAAGATCGACGGGAGTTCGACCATGGTGTTCTTGGGAACGATCAGGCGCTGGTCGTTGACGAGTATGGTCCCGCCGGACAGGATGTCCGTTGGGTCGTCCACCGTCGCACTTAAGAATATCAGAATCGGGCAAGGACGTTTCAAGCTGGGCGTACTCAAGGACCTGTCCGTAGAGGATGAAGGGAGAGGGGTCGTAGGGAACAGGAGTCGGCGTTGACACAACCGGCCAAGCCGACGCGACGAGGACAAGGAACGCGAGGAAGGAATGTGGGAGTAGCATAATAACGACTGAAGCCTCGGTCTGTAACGAGAGGATAGGCTGGGGTCGTGCTCTTGGATGTGAATGATCCAATGCGATGGTGAGTCGCTTGCAAGCACACCTCTTATATACCTTTCCCCGTCACAATGCGGATGGGGGGTTCGTGAGAGCCTGAACGAGAGCAGATGGGCTCTCTCCGTACATCAGAAATCATCCTTGACAGACCCTGAGAACTGAGCGCTAGAGCTGCGGACGTGAACGTGCGGGAATTGAAGCTCCCGACGAGATATGGATGCCGGCAGGTTCACTGTGCCAGTGGAATTCGTACCGCCCGGCAAGACTGTGTGAGAAAGCTGAAATAGAACGGGGGAACGGCTCTCCGAATGAAGTCAACTCCTCGCTCGTGATCCTCTGTTGTCGTGCCAAGACCTCTGGAGACTCCTTGTAGCACGCGAGCACAGCGGGGCATGACAGATCGGAATTCTGAGCCATACGCAAATCGTCGAACAAGGACGAATGACTGACGAAGACGCTGAAGGGTCATACAGGGGCTGCAGTCAGCCAGTGAGGACTGTTGGAAATACGAGTCGATGAATCGTGTGCCAAGCTCAGAACATATGTGGATTCCCAAGGCAGCTGGCCCCTTTTGCAATTGTAGCACGGAGCGCTGCCACCAGAGAAGAACAACTCTCGAATGGAAAGAATAAACGACGCTCCGTGTCGCCGGGTCCCCGATTGGCCGGCAACGTGGTAACGCGAACCGTCAATCACTTCTGAGTCCCGACAAGGCGTTAGGAGCTCCCACGGACAGATTGCCCGGCGTGTCGTTCCTATGTGCCAAAGACTGCGGCGGGGACTTTGAGCGGAACCCTCACCGCTCCGTCGGTTTAACCATGCAGACGGTACTGCTCATGTGCAATGAAAGTCAATCGCACCCGTCCGTGATGATGGTTCCTCAGTGCCACCACTTCAGTTTGTGTTTGATTCGGGAATCTTGCCGTACGGTACCGGTAGAGAGAAATCACGACCTTGGCCACGTTAGCTCGAGCCGTTGATCGAGGAGTCCCAAATTGGCGGGCCACCATCTGGACATTATCTCGGGCAAACACGTGCAAATACTAGACTGTGGTCAACCGATGACCAGACTGGGGCGGAATCACGCACGGCATTCAAATAACGACACACTTAAGTCTGAATCAGGACGTTTCAAATCGTGAAGTTGACAGTAAGCCCATACAGATCCTGGCCTTGTGATTTAGAACGGCCACCACCACCGTTTCTGCTTTGTCTGCTTGGGTTGCCTCGGCGTCGCGGGCGCCTTCAGTGCCTTCTCGGCCTCCTCGACAGAGCCAGCACGTGCATAACGGCGCTTGTACTCGGCGGGGGTCTCGCCCTTCGTGCCATGTACCCACATTCCTCGCTTCGCAGCTCTAGGGTTCAGGTTGAGCGGATGACAGCCGTGGTTGGGAGATCAATACGCACTTGGCTTCGGCCTCAACCAATTGGAATTGCTCCTTCGTCCGTTGACCATATTCTGCGCCTGATTGATCGTACGTTGTTGCCCATCCCGCTTTCAGCATCTCCAGAGAGACGTTCTTGCCGGACTTCAGCCAGCCAGGGAGAAGCCACGGCGCGAGGACGACAATTGCTACCTAAGGAGGCGTCGCAAAATTAGACGAAGCGGCGTGAGGCCATTTGAATGGGTAAACGACCTACATTGCGCGAATATTGGTCGCGAGAGAGAAGCTGACACCATACGACGCGTCCTTCGACTGTATTCCGCAGCCATGTGAGTGCCTCTTCCGAGTACGGCTGGGCTTGTCGGCCAAAATGTGCAGCCTGTGGTTTGTTGCGTTAACTTCGAACTGGTGTTGATCGACCATCCACACCTCAGGAGCGTCAATGCCTGCCAAACGAATATGCAGCGTCTGCCCCTGCAACGCTAATGGAATCAGCTTTGAACAGACACCAACGACAACGATGGCTAGCTATACCTTTCGCGGTCTTGGGTATGCGTCGAAGCTTCAAGGGCCAGTACCAGAACGGGCCAGGAGTATGATACAATCTGACGAAATGCGTAAGTTCCGAAAGCGCATCGACCAACAGTGCAGCTGACCTGAAGTTATCTGCGCTATGCAGACTTGAAGGTGAGATACTGCAGCCGTCAGACGCGCACGCGATCACGCACCGGCGTCTCCGACGCTGCGCAACCGTCAGCGAATGGCGAGCGCACGGCTGGAAACGGCGAGCGCGCACCTGGTCACATAGCCCTTTAACCACCGTTTCTTCTGGTACACATCCGCTGGTAACGCGTCGACACTGGGGTACCGCTTGAAGTACCGTCTGTATACGCGTGCGCCAGCAAGCGCGCCCACAGCACCGAGCAGAGCGGCCCCGCCGGCGAGGACCTCCGTCGACGGCTGCGGCCACGACTGGGGCCAGTATTGCAACGGCAACGGCGCGTCGCGGGTGGGTGGCATGAGGGATAGACGCGTCGGGATCTGAACGCACGTGCGTTCGATCCCTGCAGCGTCCATCTTCCAAGTCCGCGATGTCGACCAGGTCGGCCTCTTGCTCGCCATGCCTAATTCTGCGCCGCCAGACGCGCGGATACGGCCCTGCACCCAGGCCGACGCTCCAACTGCCCGTCTTTTCGTAGCCAGGGCGGTCATGGAGCAGCTGGCTGTCGCCAACAGCAAAGGTGCTGGTAATTCACTCGTTTTGCGCTGGATTTCTGACAGGAGCGCGTACAGCATACAACAATCCGTTGACACTGGCACTGTGGGCCGGCCTATCGACCGTGTTCATGACCGCTATGGACTGGTGGCCGCGCACCGACCTGGATGGCATCTGGCGCATCCTTGGTTACCTGCGCCCGCTGCCCGCGTTCGCTGTTGTAGCATTTCCCGTAATGCTTGCCGTGGACTGGTATGTTGAACTGTGCCATGAAGTATATCTTCGTCTAAGGACGACCCAGGAAACAGCGCTGGCAATTTGAAGACCTTTCGTCCAAACGAGTACGAGCTCTTGACCTCCCCAAAGCCAGTAATAGTGGCTCAGGACTCTTCATCCTCGAGTTTGGCGCGCGCGCTATCGGTCTAGCCGGTATCTCGCGCAGCGCATCCAGTGTCGCAACTCTTGACGTGCTCTACGTCGACGGGCCATTCCGTGTTCCTCCAGCTTGCATCCAAGACGACCTCCTGGCCCACACCCTCACGCGTGCGTTCTCAGAGGCAAAAGACTTGCAGGCAGTCCGTGCTCGTGTGTGTCCGGCGCTCGAGCCCTATGTTTACGACGCTCTCCGTAATGCCCGCTTTCAACCCGCGCAAGAGCAGGAGGCAGTGAAACCGCTCGGCCTTTTCAGCTGGTCTCAAGTCACGATGGAACTGACCAGATCCGCCTGGGATAAAGCGCAGTGAAGGCTCGTCACTCATTATCACCACACGGCTTAAACTCATATATAAAAACAGTTGTTTGATAGCTAGATATTTTGGACTGAATAGATATGGCCATATTTTAGATGACGGTGAACTGCTCGCTCCAGTTGCCCGAATCGCCGAAGAGGACAACGCGATAATCCTGGCCCGGCGCAATGTCAGTGGGCACGATGACGTCCTGGTGTCCCTTGTGGAGGTCGAACCCTTCGGCGAGAGGGTGCTCCATGAGCGTCAAGTCGCCCTTGCGGAGGTAGATGGCTGCGCCGTTGCTCACGCCGTCCTTGGGCGGGTGGCTTGCGTCCCATTTGACAGTGTGCGTCGTCCCGCGTTTCCACACCGTCCCCGCGTGCGGAGACGTGACGCGCGGGTCCCAGACAGAGCGCGGCGCGAGCGGGCTGCGCAGGGGGCAAGGCGCGGCGATGGCCGACGTGGCGAGGAAGAGGGCGAGTGCGATGCTGGTGAACTGCATTGTTCGTCTGAGTGTGTATGAGCTGAAGGCTGATGCTTTGGCTGTTGTTGGTGATGAGATGGTCCGCTGAGGTTGGCCTCGCTTTATAGCATCATCGGGTGAGATTGCGATTGAGACAGGCTACACTGGTCAGCCTCGATTGAAAGAGATGCCGCTTCCGAGACCTCCGTTGCGGTCTTGACTGCCGCGGGCCCGCTCATAGCATTCCAGCGCTGGTCCACATCCCAATGGATGCGTTGCGAGACAGGGCATTAGCTCGTACGACAAGTGGGGACAAGGCCATTTGTTAATCATTCCTCTGATTGCATTCTTTCATTTCCCGAGCAATTTCTTCGTCGCCCGACATGTACACAACACAGCGCCCCGAAAGCGGCAACAAAAAAGCAGACAGCGCTACAGTGGGTGCTAGACTACACGAGAAGATTAGTTCATTATGTACCGTTGAAGGTGTCGTTAAGAGCAAATGTCGGAGCTCGTGATGTTGAGTATTCAGAACGATTGCGAACGACGTGGAGCCGGTCGTCGCGCTGCAGTCGTAGCGGCATGCCTCGTCTTCAAATACCCGTTAACGGCCATGATGCCAAGCATCCAGGTGAATGCAAGACAAGTCACTGCCACCGAAAGGTTCAGGAACATCATCACGTCATCTAACAAACGCGTTAATCACGTGCCCTTCTTAGGAAAACGAAAACACGTACCACGGCCATTGCGCATGGCATACAACCCAATAGGCTCGACGCTGAGCGCGAAGACGAGCCCGCCGCAGGAGAGGAAGAAGCTCGCGAGTAACTCGGTTGGCGGGCGTCCTGGTTCGTCGTCCAGATCGGTCTCCCGAGACTTCGCGCGCGCGAACAGCAGGAAGTAGGTCATCCAGCGCAGCGCGGCAAACGCAGCGAGAAGACCGCCCCATAGCACGTGAATCTGTACGAGAAAGACGTACGCCTGGTGATGAGCCGCCATGGCTAGCCCTGTGACACCAATGACCAAGCCGGGCAGCGGATTGCCCGACGGCAGCATCGACGAAGCTGACGAGGGCGAGAGCCACCGGCGCAGCGTGCGTGACTCGACGCCCATCCCGACCAAACCGGCGAACCAAAACATGACAGCAATGGAAATGTGCTGCACCTGCTTGGTCGTGTACGGGTCGCCCGGCGCGGCGGCAAATCGTTCCATCCAGGTGTTGGTCGCGCCGTACAGGAAGATGACGCTGCACTCGACCATCTCCGCCGTAGGCGTCCAGGAAGGCACATTGGAAGAGCGCCGGTTCCATGCCCATCCGAGAGCGCGCCACGCACCCAGGTAGCGTGCGAAGCTGAGCAGGCCGTAGCACCAGAAGATGCCACCCTTGATCAGATGCGCCATACACCCGTTTATCTGTCCTCCGCGGCAGATCCCCGTGTAAATCGTCATGCCACTAACGCTTGCAGCGAAGGCGAACGGGACGAGCGCGTGCTCTAGGGTGTGGAAGAGCACGTTACCTGCGGTACGGAGCAGACTGCTCTTCGACAAAGAAGCGAGCGAGTGCTTCCGAAGATGCGGTCCAGAAGGCTCGTGCAGCGTCAGGTCCGAATGGTTAAGAGTAGGGGAGTAGGGCAGGGACTGGCCCCTGACCCAATGCTCCGTGGCGCCGGCTTCCAAATCGCTCTCCGTGGGAGAAATGCTGTCCATGCGTACATGCCGAACCTGCTGCATGGGCATTGCGTTCCCAGGATGTGCCTCTAGTGTTTCCTCGTGCGCGTCATCGTCGTGTTGTACAAGACCCGCGTATTCGGCTTGGCTGCCATGCGCGTCTTCGCCATCCGAGTCACGGATGACCGCCAAAATTGGAGTCAGCGCCCATTGCGATACTGGCGTCCGCAGAAGGTACTGAGCGAGGCGCCGAATAACACCAAGAGCCTCTGTTACGGAGAGTCCGACGACGAGAGCAACGACGGCCCAGCCCAATTTGCCGTGCTTAGATCCTTCATAACTGCCGTATGTTTAGCCAAGGATCGACATGAGCCACGACGGGTGCACTTACAGATTAGGCGTGACCTTCTTGTACAGCGTGGCGCTAAAAAGGCCAACGGTCAAGAACGCGTGGAACGCGACAAGGGTTGGCAAATGCCATCGATGCTTGACGGAGCGTAAGGATATGGCTAACGGCGCGAAATGAAAATCTTTGATTAGACGTTGGCACCAGGCAAGATAAAGATTGAACGCACAGACGGGCAGCAAGATGAAAAACGCGATGCCTAACGTGACGACGTGCAGAATCATCAACGAGGGCCACGCTGAAGTGTCGCCCTCAGGCCAGAAGTCGTGCGAGATGTAAGACAGAGGGTCGGGGCCGTGTGTCAAATTGTATTCCGTGACGTTGAACATCGCAGCAGGCCCGCTGTGACCGCCGTGCGAGTGCGCCATGGGGGGCGGAGGGAGTGAGACACCGAATGGAGGGAGGGGAGGGGCACGCGATTTGTGTGCGGCGCCGAATGGTCCAGAACATGAGATATAAACGCGCGAGGAGCAGGCTGAGTAAACCGGCCACTGCAACGATGAAGGTTGCGTGCCGCTGACATCTGTGCAAGGTGACTCAGCGGACAGTTAACCCGGGGTTCCGACTCGCCTCGGCAGATCAAAACAATCGGTGCAAGGGTTCCCGTGAAATCCCGACCTCCTCGTCAACCCATCGGTCAGCGTCTGAGCTAGGCGCATGAAGGTGCAGTAGGCCCAAGATTTATTGTCGCATAGATAGCGTGCGCAACGAGCATCGCGAGCCTGTATCAGGAGAGTTGCGCCGGGAGCAAGAAAGACAGCAGGACGAGACCCGAACGGCCGCCGAAGTAGTGGGTCGGGATTCTCACACGCAAGACGCCACGCGTCATGGCTGCTGTTCGGCGCCGGCAGAGCGTCACGAGCACAAGCAGGAGGCCAGAAGCTTCACGAACGCCGGCGCACAGAGCAAGGCACCTAGGACGATAGCCGAGCAAGCGAGCCTGCTCACGCGCCCACGAACGCGACGGCCAAGGCCGAGCGGCTGCTGAGCGCTCTCATGTCCGGTCCTGCATCCTCTTCAGTCGTCGCACGTGCGCAGGCGCTGTGGAACCACCCTGTGGGTGTGTACTGCGTGTATTGAGCTGTTCGCTGTACTCAGCGCGGGGATGCTACAGGCCCAAAGACAGTCCGTCGAGCGCTTCACCCTACAGATCATTGCGCCGACAGATTCGTAACAGGTGTTCTTCTGGGGGCCCATCGTCAAATGGAGTCTAGTCCTGGCTGGACTCAAGGACTTACAAAGGCCCGTGGACAAGCTCAGTGTCTCGCAGAATGTCGGTGCGTCGTAATGATGGTCCAATGAGGCCAACCCCGTTGGCGCTGATGGCCGACACCGGCCCGACAGCACTCGCCGGCACAGGGCAAGTTGCTCGCAGTAGGCCCGTAATTCCCACCGTTCATTCAGCATAATGCAGGTTTATATGGACACGCTGGAGCTTGGTGATTATCCCGAAGAACTATCCGCTTGCTGCAGTGAGTCTCAGTCGAGTCAACACAAAACAAACCCTCACACCAACAGGTAAACTTCTTCGTCGGATGCACCGGGTTGTACCAGCTCGGTCGAATTTATCGGTTCGCTGCTGCTCCGATCGTACCACTATCCAAGCGCTTGCTCACGCAATCCTCAACCACCTCAGGTTCCAGGATCATACCGGAAGTGGCTCTATCGATGCCACGCCGGATTCTGCCACTGCTAGCGCCTCATAATCATACTTCATCCAGTCTCATCTCATTATCTCTGCTATCGGTTTTAACTGGCCATAAGATTTAGAGAGTGTCTCCGCAAACGCGGGCGCCCTGCGTCGGACAGCGCACCGCTGCACGATCGTGGAATCGAGTCGAATATCATGCCATCCAACTGATGATTCTGGCCATCGAAACAGCGGTCCCGGTTAGTCACACAAGAACCCAGTGCATGGTGCAGTGGTTTCGGCCATCAAGAGCTCATGCACGATTGATAATTAATCCGCGGCGACGATAGCGTGTAACCTCCTGGTAACCTCCGACTCCGATTCATTCGGGCGGCGAGCCGGGAATGCCAGGCTTTTGAGTCAGAGTCAGATTTGAGTCTTCTGTATTTTTGGGCCGAAGCCCCGCTGACCTTCGTTACATGCAGCCAAAAGACATTGAGCCCGTACGAGCGACCTGGAAGGTTTGTGTCCTGATTAGCCTCGATCCTCGACGTCGAATGGTTGCGCCAGTGTGCCGTAAACAAAGAATGCCCAAACACCTCAGAACGGAAACCGTTTTTCCAGCGCTCTGAGCATTCGTGCATTGTTCCCACGGAATTTACAAGAGATCGGTTCTCCCACAAGTTACTTACAAATTCGCGAATTTGTCCGCAGCCTGAAGTATCATAAGTCGGGTTAGCCACGGGAAACGCAGAGCACCAGAGACCCACCTCGACCAGTAGTTTGGTAATCCCTGGCTCGCGGGCGGAGTGTCCGGCGTCTGGAACGATATGCAACTCTGCCTCGGGCCAAGCGCGGTGGAGGTCCCATGCGGACTTGGCCTAGTTCGACGGGAGCTGTTAGAGAACGCGCGAGCAGCGCGCCGTAGCGCTCACCGGGCAAACAACATCGTAGCGCCCTTGCACGATGACGCCAGGAATGTTACGGCTGTGGCGACAGCCGCGTCAGTACAAATTCAAGCATGATAAATCGGTCTCACATCTTGTCGATCGCCTGTTTCTCGAGCAGCTGGCCTTGGCGCATGAATCCCTAGAATAATCAAGATGAGCGAAGGGAATACGGTCTTTGTATTGATTAACTTCGTTGATGAAGTAGTGATTCTCAATGCGAGCAAATGAGTCCGCGAAATCATCGTCCTTCAGGCGGTCGAGATCTTCCTGTGCAACTTCAAGACGAGAAGTAGATAGCCTACGATAGTGAGTCAAGATGATGGTTTGTAATGCACCAGGATCCCGACTCACTCCCATTTCGCCCAGGCGCGTGCTGCATTGAGCTGAACCCCGCGGTCCGGATGATTGAGTAACTTGTGGTATGCTTGCATAATGTCGCCACGCTCAGCCTCGGGCACGGGTGCAACAAACTCCTCCCTTACCAGGCTAATCAACGGTGGAGTTCAGGAGCGAGCCTAGACTTGAAGCGTACCAGATATCAGGGAAAAGATGACTTGTGCCGTTCTGGTAGAAGAAGTCCAGCTCGCTAGGGACGATGGTGAGGTCATAATTTGGGAATGAGGGAGACTTTCACATACGTTTTACGAAGCAGGAAAATTCCTCTGCCCTGCATGAGAAGTGATATCAGGGTTACGAAATGAAACGTACCGGAGGATAAGCGCCTTCACCCGCTCCGGATGAGTCTGCCCGAATTATTGATCACGACCGTACAGATGCATATCGTCTCACCTGTGCGTACGCGAGCGACAAAGTCGAGCCCCACGAGCCACCGAATACAACCCATTTGTCGATGTTCAAGTGCTCTCGGATCTTCTCGACGTCCTCGACGAGATCCCAAGTAGTGTTGGCCTCAACAGACGCCACGCTGAGTGGACGTGAGAATTGGTGCAGTTTATGACAGACGCCACACACGGGGTTGATTTGCCCGAGCCGCGTTGGTCAAACAGCACAACCTACACGGAGATCAGATAAGATCGATATGGGCGCTGCAGTGCGCACCTTGTACTTCTCCGGATTGAAATACTTGCGATCCTTCGGGCTCGTGCCGCCGCCAGGACCGCCTATAAGATCATCAAGACGACGTTGAACTCGCAGGATCGAGCCATACCGTGCAGGAAGACAACTAGCAGCTCTATTAAGACAGAGTGTACCCAGGTCTGCTGGTTCACTCACCAGGCTTTCCGTTGGGGTTCCCGCTCACTTCGTAGCTGCGATCTTCAGCGGTGCGGTACTGGTAGCGGGTTGGGCAACGTACTAGAGCGTGTGGACGTCGGAGACTTTCAGCGTACCCTCCTCGCGCAGTGGGACGTTCTCGTAGACCATGTCTGACTTCTGCGATGGTCGCGATGTGAAGGTATGAGAGCTGCGCTTGCAATGGGCAAGGCGCGGGTCTGACCGCGCAAGTCCCGACACGGAGTACCTCCCAAGTTTGCATCCGTCACGTGCAAGCACGACATTCAGCCCAGAAACGACGCGCCGCAACATATGCGCGTAGAATCCAAGGCAGAATGGGCAAACAAGTGGCGGGGCAACAAGCGCTGAGCGCTGAGTCGAGCGTTGTGGCCGCAAGAGCGGGAAGGAAGGCAAGTGATTTGGAAACTTTAATAGAGTCATGGAACGGTGACCTTGACACAAGCCATTATTCAAACGTCTGAGCGTTCGCGTTGAATCAGTTGCGAGCATTACTGTACAAGCGAGGAGGATCCGTCAATGACATCGCGGGACACTAAACGACCCAGCCGACCAGCCCAGTAACAAGCTTATTCCCAGTCAGTATCTCCTCCTTCCTGGCCTTGAGCTCGTCGACGTCCCAGTTGACCCACAGGAATTTGCCCTTCAGGAATTCGCCCTCTGGGCTGACGAGCCACACGAGAAAGTGGCCGGGTAGTTCGACTGCAGTTGAACATGGTCAGCCATCAAAACCACAGTGCTTATAAAGCCGCACAGCATACTCACGGTCATCAAGTGGAGGTGGCGGATTGAAGTCTTCGAACCCCGATTTGGTGAGCATGTCTGTCTTGACGGCGCCAGGCTGCACGTTGAAGAACCTCAGCGCAGGGTTCTCGAGTTGGAGTGTTTCCACAACGCGCGCCGCGGCTAGCTTAGCGCTCGCGTATGCCGAGAAGCCATGAAGCGGAGGGGCGAGGTGAGCCGCCCCGGCTGAAATGTTGACAAAGACGGCGTTGGGCGCTGCAGCGGCGACAAAGTGACGCGCTTGGAAGAAGGTGCCTTTGACGTTGACCTCGAACGCACGCCACCAGTCGTCCACCCGCGCCTCCGTGACGGGAACCGTGTCGGCGATATAGCCGGCGTTGGCAATGAAAATGTCAATGCCGCCGGGGGCGACCTTCTTAATCTCGGCGGAGAGGCGGGATACGTCGTCTTCACGCGAAATGTCGCCGGGAACGACGACGATTTTGGTCGAGGGGTACGCAGCTTCGGTCTTTGCTGCGATCGCCTGCAGGTTCGCGGCATTGCGGCCAGTGACGAGGATGTGCGCGGCACCTGCTTGTGCGAAGGCGTCGACGATTCCGGTGCCCAGGCCACGACCTCCACCGCTGATGGCGACAACCTTGCCTGAGACTGAGAGCTCGGGGCGAGTCGGCGAGATGGCGGGGTAGGTGTGGTGATGGTAAGTTTTGGTGTAGTCGGTCTCCCACGGGTGTGCCATCGTGAGCTAAGACGATAAGCTTGGAGGTGTCTCGAACCTGAAGGTAGTAGTAATCCTAAGCGTCCTTTATCCTGTCGCTCCAGCGGACGGTTTCCGGAGAGGCGCCTGCGTTGGATTACTAATGGTTGGTCAACCCCGTTTGGCAGAGGAGATGGATGATCTTCAGCGCTCCCTTACAAATGGTATTCAATGTATAGAAGACTGGGAATGCTTCTTGCGCAGTCTGAGCGGCCCCGAAGGACTTACAACTTGACTCGAGCCGCTTTACACAGTATCAAGCCGCGAGTACGCACGCCCCCCTTCTCCCCGAACAGTATGTTGAATTTATCTCACCTATATTTTCTGTGACGGTTAAGCGACTCGAATTTCTGTAGTAGCTTCACAGATTTCGTCCGCTTTCTGTCAGAGGTCACGTGCTCGGCCCTAGTCACGTTCCTCGGACCCGCTTGAGGGCAAACACACGAGTCATAGGGATGTTGTGCGACTGTTTAAGCGCTTACGCATGGTGGATTGCGCCCAGGATTAGAGCAGACACTCCCATGAGAAACTTCGGCGAGAGTCGCGCAGCTACGTATTTGCAGCAAACTCTCGGATTCCAAGTAAAGAGGTTGTGCGCGAACTCACTCGCAACCAAGCAGACCTGTGACGAACTGATTCCCGCTCAGGATCTCCTGCCTTTTGGCCTTTAGCTCATTGACGTTCCAATTTACCCACAAGAACTTCCCCTTCAAGAATGTGGCCTCCGAGCTGGCCAACCACCATGAAGTTGCCGGGAAGGTCAACTGCAATGTCATAGATGCCCAGCGCTGAATAGCCGGGTGAGAGAAGGTCCCTACTGTCGTCCATGGGAGGATTGAGAGCATCGTAACCGGACTGAACCAGCAACTCCGTCTTCACCACGGCCGGATGGACGTTGAGGAACCCAGCGCGGAGCTCTCAGTTTGCGACGTCTCGACGAGGCGCGCAGCCGCGAGTTTCGAGCTCGTGTATGCGGTCACATCGGGCAGGCAGGCGTGCGCCCCGGTGGCGGACACGTTGATAAACACGGCGCCCGGTGCGGCATGCGCGAGGAAGTGGCGCGCGAGGAAGAAGACGCCCTAGACGTTCACCTCGAACGAGCGCTACCAGTCCTGTACCTCGTCCTCGTCGGCCGCGTGCGCGCGCGGCACGGGCTGCAGCGCGGCGAGGTGGGCGGCGTTCGCGACGACCATGTCGTATTGCTGTGCCGCAGTAAATGCGCGCGCGACGTCTGCGTTGCTGAAGACGTCGCCGGAGACTGCGGTGAGCTTTGTCGAGGGGTAAGTTGCTTCGATCCGCGTTGCCATCGCGTGGAGACTGTCCGCATTCCGACCGGTGAAGACCATGTGCGGTGAAGACTATGTGCGCAGAGCCCGCCTGCGCGAAGGCTTCGACGATGACCGTACCCAAACCCCGCCCGCCGCCGCTGATGAGGACGATGCCGAAAGCTCGAGACGGGTTGGCAAAATTGACGCGTAGCTGTTGTGGTGGAAGGTCTTGGTGAAGGAGGTCTCTCAGACGTTTGGCATTGAACCTTGAGAATGGGTCGTCAGGTGGTTTGATAAGATGCTGGAGATGGAGGAATGTCGTTGTCGTTTTATACCAGTGACATACCTACGTACTGCGTCGTGGGTGACAAGCGGTTAGTAAACCGTGCATCAGGTGAAGAAGCTAGTAGATGAAATAAGGACCGACGTGAGCGAATATCCGCGCAGTAGCCCGCATACACGACTGCGAGCACGTTTCTGAGTTCCTAGGAGCAATGCGATACCGGAGACAAAGTTGCACGACTGAACCTCCTGGGCACGGCCAAGAGACATTGCAGGAACTATCATTGAATCTGCGCTACCAGTGCGGTTGTGGCAAGAACACAACCAGGGCAGGGCAACTGAAAGATGAGTACACATCCGAACTTCTGTTCAAATAAGGAGGCCAGCAAATCTGCGGAACCTGCACGCGGCGAGCATGGATTCCAGAACGACCGAATTCCCGGAGATGAACACAGTTCAGAACCAGCACTGGCGGAGCAATACGCAGCCAGAAGGGCAGCATCAGACCCGAGGTGGGCGAATCGAGATGAACAAGAGCGGTGCCCAATTGAATAATGCCGCGCGCGAGCCAACCCAAAGCAGCCAAGCGAGAATCATCGAGTGGAGCCGAGCATGCTGTGTCCGAGTTTCACGCCTTGCCCGAGGTGGCAAAGCGAGGAAGAGGATGCGAGTTGGGGAGCGCGGCCGCTGGATGAGTATGAGTAGCGGACGGAGTTGGAAGCGCCGAGAAAGAACAACAAGCACGTGCTGGGAAGGCTTTGTTCTCGCGTGGGCGCCACGTGGGCTGGGCGGGGGAAACAAAACGGCAATGGTGGTGGCGGGACGAGTCAAAGTGGCAGGAGCTGAGTTTACCGGTCTGAGTCTCGGAAAACAAGGCCAAGCACGCGCGTCTTTCCCCGCGATGTCGACGTTCGAGACGCTGATTGAGGACCTGCGCCGCGACGTCGAGCGCGTGCAGCCCAAGGACGCGCTGCAGTACTGCGCCCGCTGGTTCCAGGACCGGCTCGAGGAGCAGCGGACGCGCATACGCGACGCGCTCGCCGCCGCCGCCCCGCCGCCCGACCTGCCGCCGCATTTCTTCGTCGACCAGCCCGGCTCCGGCTTCCCCTCGTTCTCCAGCAGCACGCGCTCGTCGGCGCCCACGGTCCACTCGCCCTTTGGCACCCTCAACGTGCCCGGCAACGCGCTGCTGCCCAGCTTCAACTTCAGCCCCGGCTCGCCGCTGTCTGGCGCAGCCCAGGCCGCCGAGTTCAGCCCGACAGACTTCCTGCAGCCGCCGCAGTCCGCGCTGGGCCGACGCACGTCCGTCTCCGCCGAGTCGCTCGAGGTCACGTCCGACTCCGACGCCAACATTCCCTTCGATCCCAAGACGCCCGAGCAGACGGCCCGCATCAAGCATGCCATCCAGGACTGCTTCCTTTTCCGCGAGCTCAACGACGACCAGGAGGCCCGCGTCATCGCCGCCATGGCCGAGCATCTCGCAGTCCCCGGCGAGGTCCTCATCCGCCAGGGCGACGAGGGCGACTATTTCTATGTCACCGAGTCCGGCGTCTTCGACGTCTACGCGCGCGAGGGCCACAGCAACGGCGACGCGCAGACCCTGCCGCCCGCCTTCGACCACGCTGTCAACGGCGCCGCGCCGTACGGCAAGAAGGTCGCAGAGATCAGAGGCACGGGCTATTTCGGCGAGCTCGCGCTCATGTACGCCCAGGCGCGCGCTGCGACTGTCGTTTGCGCTGAACCCGGCACGCTCTGGAAGATCGACCGCGTCACCTTCCGCATCATCGTGCTCAACTCGCGCCACCGCATCCGCGAAATGTACAAGACCTTCCTGCGCGACGTCCCCCTCCTCTCCGCGCTCAACGACGAAGACCGCGGCAAGATTGCCGACGCGCTGCAGCCTAAGGAGTTCGAAGACGGCGAGGCAGTCGTCGTCGAAGGCGAGAAGGGCGAGTCCATGTTTTTCATCGAAGCCGGCGAGGCCGTCGCGACAAAGCGTCTCCCTGATGACAACGGCAAGGTCGACGAAGTGATCGTCGGCCACCATAAAAAGGGCGATTATTTCGGAGGTGTGTAGCCACTACCCGTGTTCTTCCCTTTACTCACCCTTCCCGCAGAACTCTCGCTGCTGCACGTAAAGCCTCGCGCCGCAACGGTCCGCGCTGTCGTGCGCTCCAACAAGACGTTGGAGCCCAAGCTCAAGGTCGCCGTGCTCGGCGTGGCCGCCTTCACCCGCTTGCTGGGGTCGCTTCGCGATATCATGGAGCGCAACGCCCGCAACTACAGCGGCGCCCCATAGAGTGCGTGTTCTTCTGGAAAGAACTGGTTTCTGCGCAGCATTCCTCTATCTGTCTGTCGTTCTGCCTGTGTCGTTCTCTCTCACGTTTGTCTGAGGCTATATTTGTGACGTGACAAGCCGTGTATTCATATCCCTCTCCCAACTGCCAGTCTATGACGAATACAGTAGCGATTTCCTGCACCGTTGCACTATCTGAAACGATTTGCTCTGCAAAAATCCGGAAAATCGTTCACTGATCCTAAGGATACAGACTGACAGGTGAAACCTGGGCGCAAGTCTCCGGGCGGGCGAAAGGGTTGATGCAAAGATTCGTTGGCTCTGACGCGATGAGGAAATGGCAAGTGCTTGCAGTAGAAAAGTTATCCTGGTGCTACGGGAACCTCGTCGGTGTGATAGATAAGAAGAGATCACATGCCAAAGTAAACAGGGGTGGTGGAAGTAGCAGCCTTCTTTGAGAGTCCATCTGCAAGGCTGTTGTACTGGGATGGCGAGAGATATTGTCAAAAGATCTGAGGAACAGGAGGTATCAGCACACACCTGCCGTCTCAGATGCAGAAAGCCAACGTCAACGCCGAGGAGCTCGAGCGTCTTCACAGCTTGGTCCAGCTCGTGAAAGAGATCGAGATTCTTGGGTGCTACGCCCTTCGAGCCGACCCATCCGTTGGACTTGAGCGCCGCGGCAGCGAGCGCGCAGCGCCGTTTCCACAAAGAAAATGCGCACCTTCCACTTGGGATACCACTCATGCATACCCTTGCAGACGTACTCAGAGTCAGTGGCCAGGATGAGATCGACGACCTGGTCCTGTTTTCTACCATGCTGAATAGTTTCGGGGTCCTGTGCAAGCCACTCGGATGTCCAGAGTTTCACGCCTTTGATAGCGGCCAAGAGCTCTGCGCGCTGCGACGTGCGCGGCGCGTCGCCGTCAACGCTAGCGTCAACAGGGATGGCCCAATGATCGAACTTCTCGGTGCCCATCGCGATGCCCGCCCGGCCGACGAAATGGCGCCGCGACGCCCATTGTTCAGACATGCGCCGTCGGTGTACACGACGTGGAAATGGTGGCAGATGAGCTCCATATCGAAATCGTCGGGTACATGCTGGCAGCAGCGCGCGAAGAATCGGCCGCAGTGCTCGCATGGGCGAATGAGATCGTCGACCTCGTTCGCCGCGACGACGTTGCGACAGAAGTACCAGCGCCGGTTGCGGACGCATTGGCCGCCGTCAGGATGGGTGAGAGAGAGAGCGTAGTCAGCCATAGAGGAGCAGAGACGTCTGGTTGGTGGCACGCAAGCAAGCGAGAGTTCCCCCCTTTGTTTGAGGCGCAGGACAAAAGATAATCGACGCGGCTGCGACCGGGAGTCCGCGGATGTCTAAGAGACACCGAAGTTTCCAATTGAGGACTCATACTGGCAGAAGAAGAACAAGAATATGGTACCGGACTGGGTTGAGGGGAGTATATTTTCGCACGGGAACGGGAGAGCATATGTGGGCTGGGTACCGGTAAGCGTGAACGAGTCGGCGCGCCGCGCCTGAACGTGAACCCGCGACGTTGAACTGCCGCGGCCGGAGGATCTAGTGGTATTGCGTATGATGTGACAAGTGTCTTGCGCATGATGTTCTGGCTTGTGGCGCGACTGGAAGGGGTCTGATACCGCTCCGGACGGGCGAATGATTGGATGGGGCGATCCGTTGACTGGCAACCGCGGTGAGGAGATGGAAGTGCATGAAGTCGGATTGTCACGCCGATGGCCCTTGGGAGCCTCAGTTGTCGGTAAGCCGGAGAGATCCCATGCTAAATTCGAGAGAGGATGCCCTGGTAGCAGCTTCTTTGGCGAGTTTATCTGCCGTCTTGTTGTACTAGATGACAGCGAGGACCGTCAGTAAAACCCACGGACGCGGAGTCATTTACATACTTCGCGCTTCAGGTGCAAAAAGCCAACTTCCACACCATATTGCTCCAGCGTTGTCACCGCAGCGTCCAATTTGTGAAAAAGATCCAGATTGCTAGGTGTGCCTTTGGATCCAACCCATCCATTGGCCTCGAGCGACCGTCAGCAATCAGTAGCGCCCGTGTTTGCCACAAGAATATCTACCTTCCACTTGGGGTACCACTCGTACATGCCCTTGCAGACATATTCGGAGTCAGTGGCCACAATGAGCCCGACGACCGCGTACGGGTCTTTCTTATTGTCGCGTTGCGGAATCCTGGGCTTCGTATCGAGCCATTCTTCCGTCCAGATGAGCACGCCTTCGATGGCGGCGAGGAGCTCGGCGCGCTGCGATGTGCGTGGCGCTCGGCCATCGATAGTAGCATCCACGGGGATGGCCCATTGGCGATCCTTAGACGTTCCTGTAGCGATGCCCAGGCCAGCCGATGGGTTGTCGTCGCGCCGCCCGTTGTTATGGCACGCGCCGTCGGTGAACACGATGCCGAACTGGTGTCCACTGCATTCGACTTGTTCGTCTGGCGGGTGTGTGCAGCGCACTGCATAGAAAAGCTCGCAGCAGTTGCATGAGCCGATGAGGTCCACGAGTGGGTCCTCTGCCGACTCGACGGCCTCCCGACAGAAGTACCATCGCCGGTTGTGGATCCCTCGCCCGCCGTGATTGGGGCGGTAAAGCGTGAGGTTATGGTCGGCCATAGATGCTGGGCTACGTGTGGCCGGTGCGTAATAATGAATTTAGCCTTCAAGTTGTTGGGAGTGTGAGGAAGAGAACCAAGTCAGTATAACGGCTGAGACCGAGGCGCTGAGGAAAGTTATTCAGGCTGATACGCTTTGCGATTGGTGTTAGCTAACAATAAGCTCCATGCGAAGGCATGTGCTCGAGATAGTGGGCCGAATGACATGGGCAATCCCGGATTCATGCAATAATTGGAATCCGAAGGATGCGTGGTAGAATACGGACATCAATCCGTTATATCCTGAGTCTCACAACTAAATTACCCTTATATTAACCATATGACGAACATTAGGAATTCTGGTTTGTGTTCTTAGTCTGCTCTAGGACCGACGGTGGGGCCACTCTCACTGCCGCTGTCTTATATACAACTGACGCCGGTCCAAGCAGTATCGTAGGTCCGTCCGTCTCCGGTATCTCACAGCTGCAGTAACTGACGTAAATAAGAGGTGTCCCCAACATGTCTGAAAGCTGTAATGCCAATACTACCATGTACAATTCACCTTGGTTCAAACAGAAAAGTACAGCTGATCTCACCAGTTGCTCAGAATTCGTATTTCCACTGAGGCAATGAGTGTTGGGGGCACGTTGACCAAGTCTCTACCTCTGCTCTACGCGCCAGAGACGATAGTATTTCCCACCGCCGCCACGCCTGAATAAGCTGTGGCACTGCCGTTCCCTCAGACTCCAACGCAGTCTAATAATCGTATTTTCAGCCGTGCCCCTCATTGTGCCGAAGCGTCGCGAGGCTGAGTCTTGTACTTACTATACTTACTACCTTTTCTACTACTCGCACCTACTCGATTATATAAAGAGCAAAAAAATATACTAGGTGGGGATTCAGTGGCACGTAAGGCAACTACTACAAGTGCAATCCTGGGCGAAGAACCTACGATGTCAAACATAGTACGACACAATATACAGGTCAGTTATCGACAACAATGACCTCGGCCAAAGCTTGGATGTAGCGAAGATCCTCGTGACACAGTTGAATCCACCGATCCAGTTCGACACGCGGTATGAGCGCATTGCCCTCTCCGCAGGAAAGACCTCGCAGAAACGTCGCGAGGACTGCCGCCTGAACCGCCATCGGAGACTCATCCTGGCCTTTCTCGAACCTGACGGTGCGCAATTTGGGCATCGCTGTGGTGCCGCGGAGCATCAATTCATCGTCAAATGGCGAGACTTGGACGACCAGCGTCTCCAACTCGGGCGCGAGCAGGCCATCGGCAAGGGCTGGCCAGTGGTTGTGATTGACGCGTATGGTTTTGAGGTGCGAAGGCGACAGACACCGGAATAACTCTCGGCAACGCCAGTGCGAGTATGGGGATGTGCGCTCACCCATTCTGTCGTTTTTGGTTTTCCATAAAACGGAGCGAGTCATTCCGGACGAATCGACGGCGGTGCAGTCGAGGACAAGCCCTTTGTTTTCGAGCGTTAACGCGAGTGAGACCCATTCGCTGCCGGGTTGGTCGAACAAATGGTATGGATGTTCATCGCTGTGCGCCGTCCACTCGAGGCAGGCGTGACGTAGACTATAGCGTTGCAGGAGTTGGAGCATTGGTCGAGCACCGGTCGTGGCTTCGCTGACCAAGACGTAGTCTAACTTCTTCGCAAATGGAAGACGTGTCAGATCGACGTCTTTGCAATACTGAACGTTTTCGGCAAGGCGAATGGAGATCCGCTTCACTGCGGGTAACATGCTGAGAAGCCCATACAAGGCAGAAGCTGTCACAAGCTGCTTGAGTTCAAGCTCCAGGTTCTCCAGCTGAGGGAAATCCAATTGCGACAAGGCTTCCGCGACAGGGCGCATGAGAGGGCGCATCATAACCCCCCGTATGACTAGCCGACGAATGGACTTGGCCTTGCCGGCGGTCGCGCGGAGTGTCTGAGCGAAGATATCTGGAGCAATTGTGCGGGGAGTATCGGCACAGGTGATCGTCAACTCGTCCAGTAGAGGAAACGCAGGAAGATGCAGAAACAGGCCCGTTAACGACGAGACCTTGGGGGCAAAAATGGAGAGACTGCGCATGCGAGGAGCAGCCTTGTGCAATGCAGCGTGGTACGCGTAGAGGGGCCACAACCGGATATCCGCTTGAATGAAGTGCTCGTCGATTCCGTCCGAGCCCGTCTTCGCCAAATGGAGTAGGAGTCTCGGAGATCTAGCTTTCGAAAGGGCATCGTCGAGAGCACGCCCATCGGCGCGAGCCTTGTCGCTCTTCCGCTCCAGGCAGGTCCAGTTGACTGTGTTCCACAAAGTTGGACACGCCGACAAGATACTGTTCCAGGCTCTGCATGTCTTCAACATATTCTGGAGTTGGTGGCGCGGCAGATAAGAAGCGACATGACAGAGCAACTCCGCGGGAAGTCGGTTAATGTTTGCAGTTTGGTTGACGTTCTGGATATATGATCCCACAACGCGGGCGGCAACGCGATATAGCTGGCGCAGCTCAGACTCCCGCTGCGATATACTGTGTAAATCATATCAACATTGACATCTGAGTGGAGAGCTAAGTCGGGTACACACCAGCTGAAATCTGCATCGGCGCCGCAGATATCGTTGCAGAGCTGCAGAATATGTGACTCCAGGCGCAGCTTGATATGCCTTTTCAGCTTTCCCATGGCGTGAACGAGTCGAGCAGGTGGTCCGTGGAAGGAAGAGTAAGACAAGCGCGGGTAGCAGCCGCGCGCTAAAACGTAAAACTCCATTTCGACGCCCGCCGCTCGGACTCAGAAGGCTCGCCGCAACTTCAAGTTGGATCACCGGATTCGTGGCGACCATACTGCTGTAGAACTGCATCACCCTAATCTCAAGCTTGTGCAACAACACATAATATCTATGGGTTACAGTAATGAAATAGCAGTAAGTAATCGTCTTGTCTTCTCTGCGCAGTGCTTCATTCTCGTCCAGGCCCCCAGGATGTTGTACCTGCTCTTCTTGGGCATTTCAATCAGCTTATATTGCTCCCCTCCTGCATTTGCGAGGCTTTGGCAGCCATTCATGTGCTAGACATTTTGAAATGCAGAACACTTCCAAGAAGGCAAGTACTTTAACCTCCTCTGGTGGAATCCCCACTGACCACGCTTAGATGCCGAACACTTACCTCGGGTTTATGTTTGTCCATTCCAGTCTCCTTTACCTGAGTCGTACACATTACCGACATCTGGCTGGGCCACTCTGGGTTACTCAGCCTCATTGGCGCACCGTCCTCGGATCTGCAGACAGTGCGATAGTCGCTGTTTTCTGGACTTGGCAGAGGGCTTTGTCAGCACCATGGCCAGCTTGCGGGAAAGAGGCGTGGACATCGTTCCGTCGAACCGGCGACGAATGCCTGCGACGGCTCCCCGGGCACCCGCTATGGCACCCAGCAATGAATGATGTGTCCGGCGGTGGCGAGCCCGACTATGTAAAGGGCGCAGAATAAGCGCTTGCGGTTACTTGGAGCAATTTTCCCTCAACATGCGTCCTCCGCTCATCCCCACAATCCTTTCGGCGCTCATCTGCAGCGTTGCGGCGGACCTCGTGCTCCAAGGCGGCACAGTCATCGCGTTCAACGCTGAAAAGAATGCCCTGGAGGTAATGCCGGATACGTCGGTGCACATCGTCGGCGACACGATTGCAGGCCTCCATCCCGCTGGCTCTGGCTTCGTGCCGCCCACTGGCGTCGAGGTCGTAGACGTCTCCGGCGACATTGTCTCGCCCGGCTTTGCCGACATGCATCGCCATTCCTGGCAGACGGCTTTCCGCACGCTCGCGTCTAACACGACGCTGCCCGAATACGCGCTGCGTTACGGCTCTGGCTCGCCCGCGCAGCGTGTCTTCACTGAGGAGGACGTCTATATTGGCCAGCTCGCTGCGCTGTACGAGTCTCTGAATTCCGGCGTGACAATAGTGCTCGACCATGCGCACCATACCTTCTCGAACGCGACGACAGAGGCTGGGCTCCGTGCTTCCATCGACAGCGGGTTGCGCGTGTTCTGGTGTCCTGCAATTCAGAGCCTGAACAACGGATACACTATCGACGAGCAGTTCGCTACCGTCCGCGAGTTGTTCAGGAATGGGACGTGGCGCAATTCGACGACGCGCATCGGGCTTTCGTTTGACCAGCTTGGAGAGCCGCTCACCCAGCTGGATACTGATGTCTTCAACTTTGCTCGGTGAGCGCGCGAGCACACTTCAACTCGTATTAATCTAACGCGGGTCGCTAGCGAAATTGAGGCACCAGTTTTTACGATGCATTTCCTGGCGGGACCTTGGGGAGGTACGCTCACTCACCGCGCTATTCGGGTGGTAAGATATCTGAATCGTGCACAAGGCGACGCTCTCCCGCAGGCACTGAACCGCCTCGGCTTTCTGAACGGGACGCTCCCCATCGTGCTCTCGCACGGGAGCTTCATCACAACGACCGACATGAACCTGCTGCGCAGCACGAACCAGTACCTGGCGATCACGCCCGAGTCCGAGATGCACTACGGGCACGACCACCAGTTCAGCGAGCTCATCATGGACCAGGCTGCGCTGGGCGTCGACACGCACTTCACGTACTCGGCGGACATCGTCGGGCAGGCGCGCATCTGGCTGCAGGGCGCGCGGCTGCAGCGCTTCCGCGAGGAGCTGACCAACTCGCGCATCGCGGTGAACAACCCGATGTCGGCGCGGCAGGCGTTCCTGCTCGCGACGCGCAACGCGGGCCTCGCGCTGCGCCGCGCGGACCTCGGCGTGCTGCGCGCGGGCGCCAAGGCGGACGTCGTGGTGTTCGACGGCGCGTCGCCCAACATGCTCGGCTGGGCCGACCCCGTCGCCGCCGTCGTCCTGCACTCGCACGTGTCCGACGTCAAGCACGTCCTCGTCGGCGGCGCGTGGCGCAAGCGCGCCGGCAGGATCGTGCACGGCGACTTCGCCGCGGTCAGCAGGCGCTTCCTCAAGAGCCGCGATCGCATCCAGGCGCTGTGGAGCCAGATGGACTTTCCGCCGTTCTTCGAGGGCCCGTTCAGGCCCGGTGCGGCGGAGGGCGTTGTCATCCCGAACTTGGACGCGCAGAGAGGTGACGGGACTGGATATTAATAGTTGGAGGAAATCGCAGGAAAGATGTCAGGGTCCGATTGATATCTATGTACGCACACCGTGTAAAACAAGCTCTATTGAATTTGAATCATGAATGCATTGCGACTGATGGCACCCTACCGATGTCATAGCTGTAGATGTTGCAGCCCCTCCAGGCGCAATTTGGTAGTTTGGCAAGTACCGTCAAAAATAGTCGGTGCAAATGGTGAAGGTGGTCAGGAAGTTCCCCGTATATGTAGATTTCGCTTTGCTGTCGCCAATTCAATTATTCGACGTGTGCCAGGTCAGCCGCAAGTGACGTTGAGGGCGCTCGCATCGAGGTCATTCACGGCGTTCACATCGAAGTAAGGATTACTGCCGCCTAACACAGCGGGGGATCTCGGTTTTTCCGAATGGTCCGCGAAAGGACAACTTTTGCGTACTGGTAAAACCTTGTTGGAATATTCAGTCACTTGCCAGGTGCCATGAAATATTAACTGTTACTTCTCTGAACATTCTGGTTATCCCTAAAGCATCAGATTGAGGACTTTTTCCTGATGCAAAAGTGTGCCTTCTTTGGATTCCGTACCAATGAAACTTTTGCGGTTCGGAAAAGTCGATCTGTTGCCGGAGACGGTGATATCAGACATTCTCCGGGCCGCAAAATCCGGTGGAGAAATTGAGATTCCCCTCAATCCGTAAAACTCCGCCTGTGTTGGGAAAATTCAAAATGCAGGCGGGAAATTTTAGAATTCAACTATTTATTCTGCATTTTCCCATCCCAGACTGAGTTTTATGGACTGAAGGGAATGCCGATTTCCCCGCCGTATTTTGCGGCCCGGAGAATGTCCGATATCACCGTCACCGGCAACAGATCGACTTTTCCGAACCGCAAAAGTTTCATTGGTACGGAATCCAAAGAAGGCACACTTTTGCATCAGGAAAAAGTCCTCAATCTAATGCTTTAGGGATAACCAGAATGTTCAGAGAAGTAACAGTTAATATTTCATGGCACCTGGCAAGTGACTGAATATTCCAACAAGGTTTTACCAGTACGCAAAAGTTGTCCTTTCGCGGACCATTCGGAAAAACCGAGATCCCCCGCTGTGTAAGCGCCAGCGCAAAGAGAGAGTACCCAGAATCTCGCCAAGCATGAAGAGGAAGCAGATGGCGCGGTTCGCGAGTACCGGCGATCCTGAAGTCCAGCTGATAAGGCTCGTTTACTCTGCTACTGGCACAGTTGGCCCAGAAGTGTGGACGACCAGTGAACTGCGCGAGCGTGAGAACGCAAAGATTGACATCTCTTATCCTAATCTAGTGTCTTTGTTTGCAACAAGTCAAAATAGCCGTCACCCCATGGCCAGATGGCAGAGTTCTAAGGTCGGTACATCATGCCCTGCGTCACGAAAGCCCGGTGAAGTAAAATGCCTGCAAGAAAGGGCGGCATGGGTAAATGGGGCGAGTCCAGGCCGGTCAGGTGCAAGTCAGGTGTCTTGATCCCACTGCGCATCAGAGGCATACAGACGCACACGCAGTCGCCCATGCCGTTAAACACAACGTTAAGCGTTGCGGTCCAAGCGTTTCCGGTCACAGGATGGTCGCCTCCGTCCAAACATGTGAGCCAGTGAGTCGGACTGAACGTGCGAAAAACAGGAAGAGCTTAGCACGTGCATGGGAGCGCTGGCGGCGGCAGTTCGGAGATGTGGTGCATTCCGGGCAAACAAGTGAAGTTTATCTAGGTTGTGTGGCGAAGTCAGCGAGCCACGTCGGCACCCTCACAGCATGGCCACGACGAGCGAGGAAATCAGAAGCAGGCGCAAGGGGCAGCATCCGGTTCTTAGTCGCCATGGAGGGACAGGGTCGGGTGCAGGACGTGGCATAAGGAAGCGCGAAGCAGGATGCGAGTACAGCCAAGCTATCGGTGATCAGCGCGCCTGTCTATAAACGCAAAAGGCGACAATGCGTTTGAGTCGGGGGTAGTTGAGCACAGCGGGTCCAACATTGGCTCGCAAACAGCGTGCAGGAGGCAGGATCGGGATCGGGCACGAACGTGGGCTCGGTGGGCGGTAAGCACAAACAGGCAGTCCTGGGCGGACGACGGATCGATACGGGGGGCAGGCTGAGGCTGGGATGGGATGATAGGGCGTGTTGACGCGATTGGGTGGGTGTGCGGTACGTCAAATGGCGGGTGCATGGCTGCGTCGCTGGCACCGGGAGCGTTCCGGACGGTGCGGGAGGGCCCGGGAACGGATTCTGGGCGGCGGGGGCGGCGGGGGCGGGTCCGGCGGAGGCAGCGTGTGCGAACGTGCGTCGGGCGTTGTGCAGGGACGGGCTGGGGCAAAGAAAGCGACACACGTGCCAGCGCGGCAATTCGACGACGTCAAGTGGGATCAAACTCCGACGCGGTCATCTCTGCTCTCGACGTTTTGCGCTCCGAGTCTTAGGAAAGAAAGGATCGAAGGCGCTCGTGGCTGCTGCTTGCTGCCCCCCTACGGTGCATGGAACAAGGTCATGATCACGTAGCCCGCGACACCCAGCGCACCGCCCACAACGCCCAGCGCCATGCCACCGCCAGCCCGCGCCCGCCAGTCTCGCCCGCCAGCGACGCCAGGCCCCCACAGCGCAGGCAGCCCTCAGCCAACAGCCCCGCGCTGCCCCAGCCAGCCCACAGGCTCTCGCTGCAGCGCGACCGCGACGGCTTGGACCCGCCCCAGGACCCGTCGCCCAAGCGGCTGCACGCACGCCGCAGAGGCAACTCGGCGCGCTCGGTAACGCTGCCGGCGCCCAGGCCACAGCTTGCCCATGCCCGCCACTCGCGCGCGCGATCCTCGTCCGCGTCCTCGTCGTCGTCGCTGTCCGCGTCGCCGCCGCCGTCCTCGCCCGCCCCACCCCCGCTCTCGCCGCCCGCCACCTCTACCAGGGGCCGCAAGGTCGCCGACAACCTCCAGCTGTTCAAGGAGACGGCCCCCAGCCCGCGCCCGGACGACGTCCCACGGCTGTCTCGCAACAACTCCCAGCATAGCAGGCGCCGAGCGCCCAGCGGCTCCGTCCAGCACCAGGTCGACAGCGCCGCCCATGACGACGAGGAGGTCGAGGGCGTCAAGCTCGTCAAGCGCGCCGAGTGGCCAGACCGCCAGGACTCCGCCGTGCGCCGACAGCAGAGCAACCATGCCCTCGAACGTGCCCGCGGCAGCGGTAAGGACTCGTCTACCCCGAGGTCCAATGCGGAAAAGGAGCGGCACAGGCGCGCGTCTCAGCTAGAAGCCGTCTTTACTGACCTCCACGAATGGCGCGAGGAAGTCCACCGCACCGAAGAGACGACCGGAAGAGGACGCCAGCGCGAGCGTCGTCGCTCGCCTGAAAGCCAGCAGCCAGCTCGCCCTTCTCTACCGTCTGCGTTCTCGTCTACGAGTATTCCTCGACACCCTCCGTCGCCTTCGCCGTCGCGATCACCTCGCCCTTCGCGTTCACGTACGGCTCCCACACCCGCCTCCAACGCCCTGACACCACCCGTCTTTCCTCCGACGCCTTCCCGGTCTCCGACTCCAAAGACCCCACAGCTCAACCAGCGGTATGGCTCGCGGACAGCAGCTCCACGCCAGAGTGAATCCAAGACGCCACCTGCTGCACATCCTGACCCGAACCATCTTCCTCCAGAGGTTGTCGCTCCCTTGGCCCTGCAATCGCCGTCCTGGTCCACGGACTCTGATTCGGAGTCGGCATGGGAAAGCGCGTCTGTAGCCACAGACACGACTTCCACGACGCGTCGCGGGTCACTTGACGCGTACCCGTGGCTCCCTTCGATCAGTTCTCCGCCACCGGCGTACGTACGCGACAATGGCCCCGCGCCGTCTCCGTTTGACGAGACGCCCGGAGAGGGTGACGCGCTGGGCGGCGACTACGACTTTGAGATTGGCGCGGACTTCGACCCGCCAACCATCCCCCTGCGTCCGTTCCGGAACCAGGTCGGTGGGCACAGTGCCATCTACAAGCTCACAAAGCGCGCAGTCTGCAAGGTGCTCCCCTTCCCCGTCCCCATGTACTGCATCTGTGTGCTAACCTGTGAAACTCCCAATGTCAGCCGCTTGTATCGCGCGAAAACTTGTTCTACGAGGCCGTGGAGCGCGAGGCGCCGCCGCTGCTGGGCTTCATCCCGCGTTACCTCGGCGTTATGCTCGTGTCGTACCGCCGCGTTCGCCGTGCCTCTAATCAGATTGGGCACGCGCATGGATCGTTGCCGTCGCCCGATGCGGAAGATAACCCGCGGCTCCCGAGTTCATCCTCGGCACCGCCGCCGCGCTCGCCGCCAACTGCTCGACCGCTGCTGCGGAAGGCGGCAACGGCGCAAGGCTCGCTACCTACGGTCGCGCAGCAGCCGTCGCCGAATCAATCCCCGTCACGTCGCAGCCCAACTCCAGGTAGCGACACCGAGACGGAGCAGCCGGAGGTGTTGCTGGATCGCAACATGCACATTTTGCCTGGCTGGATGCTTCAACGCTCCCGTATTGCGTCGGCGCCCACACCCCCGACGCCTGTTGCCTCGTCCAGCTCGCCGCCTACTATGCGTCTCGTTAATCCGGTTCTACGGCGCGCTGCATTACACCGGTCTGTCGCGTCGAGCCCTGAACTGCCTGTTGGCCCCGGCGTGCCGTCTGCAAGCTCATCGGCCCCGGGCGTCCGTGCGCCAGTGCCGCTCACGCCTGCCCCTACTTTGACACTCGAATCGGCGGAAGCATCGTCAGCTCTGTCCCAGGAGACCGGCGACCGGCCGCCCCTACGCACTGCCGCCAGCGTGCAACCCCTGACGTCGTCATCGCCGAGTGCGGCAACATGGTTCGGAGGGACAGGGTCGACGATGGTCAACACGCGACTGAAGGACCACGTCTTCGGCTCGCTTCTCAAACGCTTCCGCAAGCGCGCGTATCTGGAGCGGAGCTGCGGCGTGCGGACCGAGGACGAGGGCGGGATGGCCGATGGGGAGGACGATGAGGGCGACTCGCTCGACCTCGCGCGCCGGAAGACGCGTCGACGGCGGCGCGGCACGATCGGTGGTGCCCCGCGGTGTCCCGCGCTCGACCGTGTGCGCGCGCAGGAGCAGGAGGTCATGTCGGACAGCGGGATGACGAACCTGCGGCGCGTGCAGAGCGAGACGATGCTCCTGGCCCCGCCGCGGCCGCGGCGTGGGCGCTCGCCGGCAAACGCGGACGCGGCGCTCGCTGGCGGCGAAGGTGACACACAGGACGACTCGCCCGGCGCGCTCACGCCCATCGCGACAGACGCGCCGGATGCCTCGCGAGCCTTCGCCGAGGACGAGGACGTGCTGCGCACGGCGCGCGCGCGCAGCCGCTCGCGCTCGCTCGGGCCGGCGCTTTACACGCGCCAGCGCTCGTTCCCGCCGCCGCCGAGCTTTGCGCCGCAGCTGCAGGTGCCGCCTGCGAGCGCCAACGTGTCGCGCCAGGAGCACTTCATCTTGATGGAGGACCTCACAGGACGGCACAAGCGGCCGTGCGTGCTCGACCTCAAGATGGGCACGCGCCAGTACGGGATCGATGCGACGCCTGCCAAGAAGAAAAGCCAGCGGAAGAAATGCGACCGGACGACGAGCCGGACGCTGGGCGTGCGAATATGCGGGATGCAGGTGCGTTTGGGTTCCGCTTCCCCACTCGCTGCGTTTATGTACGGCCCCACTCACTGCGATGCGTATTGTCTTGCAGGTGTGGAACCGCGTCCATGAAACGTACGTGACGCAGAGCAAGTACGCGGGACGCGAGGTCCGCACGGAGGAGTTCCCGTCCATGCTCGCGTCGTTCTTGCACGATGGCGAGCGGCTGCTTGTGCATCACATCCCCTCCATCCTGCAGAAGCTTTACGCGTTGGCGCGCATCATCCATAGGCTCAAGGGCTATCGGTTCTACGGATGCAGCTTGCTATTCATTTACGATGGAGACGGCGAGGTCCAGGACGCCGCGCTTCAGGCGGCGCGCGAGTCGCCAACGTCACGCTCCAAGCGCGGGGAGTCGCTCGACCGCACCGCCGCGTATCAGCATCATGCTGCGCGGCACGCATCCCTTCGCCGTTCGCACTCCGAAGACCTGCTCGTGGGCCCCGTCGCGAAGCGGTCGCACCGCCATCGCAAGCGCGGTGAGGTCAACATCCGCATTGTCGATTTCGCGCACACGACGACGGGGCGCGACTTCCTGCCGTATCCGCCGGAGGGCATCAAGCAGCCTGTCGTCGCGCCCGTGCAGTCCGGCAAGGGATACCATGCCGACGTCGACCCTGAGACGGGCCTCATCTACGCGCGCTTCCCGCCGAAGCATCCCGAGCAGCCGGATTATGGCTTCCTCTTCGGCCTGCGCAGCATCGCGCGCGCGCTGGAGGGCATATGGGATGCCGAGCGCGTGCGGCGGTTCAAGGCTGCTGCGCGGGCCGGCCCGCATGCCAGCGACGACTTACTGGGTGCGCTGCCTAGCGAAGGCAAGGAGATCTTCGACGTTATTTTTCCTGAAGACCACAGGCAGGATGCGGGATACCTCTCGACTTGACGTGGCGCTCGGTATCATACTCACCCTTTTCTTCTTGCTTGGATAATCATATTCTTTATGTGCTCTCGACCGACACACACACTCTCACACCATATCCCACTCGCATGGCTTGCTTCGACATACATAGATGCCGTCCCTCGACCCCCTCGGTATTTTGTTTCCGTCCCAGCGTCTCTCTCTCTCCTCTCTCGCTCCCTCTCTCTCACTCATCTCTCTCTCTCTGTCTCAGTCTTCCCACTCTGTTTCATTCCTCTCTGTTTCTCTCAGTTGACATGTGTAGTATAACGCACGCGCATCGTATCCAAGCATGTCTCCTATATGCTACTTGATTATTATTACTCGATTCCGTCCCTCCGTTTTGGTGCTGGTTCTTGAATGTCTGCCGTTGTTTCTCACGCCATCGGTTTTGTCCGACGCTGCTTGGCTCTTACCACACCTCTGCACGAGTTTCAACCAGCCATGAGCGCATTGTACTCGACAGACATCTGTGTTCATGAACTCCGCGGGATCCTCGGACCTCGGACTTGACCAGCTTGAGGTGTCGGAGCTCAGCCAAATGCCGGCGAACATCCTTGCGGCGCGCCACGGACGTGCAGCACACCATGCGCTCGATTCTACCTGTCTACTGTTGCGCCAGAGACGCGCAGCCTCGCTCCTGCATCAGATACGAGTCCAGAACACTTGGCCGCGCTGCGAGCATACGTACGCGACGCGTCCAGCACACACGGTGGCCACCGAGCCGCTGTCACCGCCTAGGCCCTGGGTTGACAAGCTGCCTCAAAGCTGGCAGCCGTACGCGCACCTGACGCGAATAGACAAGCCTATTGGGACATCCCTTCTCTTCCTGCCGTGCGGTTAGTTTTGCAATCGCCATCGCTCCGTGCGCCATTTCTGATGTTTTTGAAGGCTGGTCAATAGCCATGGCAAGCTATGCCACAGCGGCGCCACCGAGCGTCATGCTGGGCACAACTGCGCTGTTCGCCACGGGCGCGCTCGTCATGCGTGGTGCGGGATGCACAATCAACGACATGTGGGACCGCAAACTCGACAAGCACGTCGGTGGGTGGCGGACGGCGCCCATTCAAGCACCTGGTGCTCAGAAGACAAGATAGGACAAAAAATCGACCGCTTGCGCGCGGCGATATCACCATGCCACAGGCCGTTGTGTTCCTCGGTGCCCAGCTCACCGTAGGCCTCGGCGTGCTGCTTCAGCTAAACTGGTATAGGTGAGCCGTGCTCTTCCTGGGCTACGAAATCCTTGCTTATTCAATTTGGGGCCAGTATATTGCTCGGTGCATCGTCACTGGGCCTTGTCGTGATCTATCCGTTCATGAAGCGTGTCACCTATTGGCCGCAAGCTGTACTCGGTAAGTACTTTTCCAGTGCTATGATTCACTTCTTGAGAATAGCGCCATAGGCCTTGCGTTTAACTGGGGCGCGCTGTTGGGATGGTCAGCGGTCGCAGGAAGTGTAGACTGGCGCGTGGCCCTGCCACTCTACGCGGGAGGCGTCGCCTGGACGCTCCTTTACGATACAATATACGCGCAGTGTAACATTCTATGGCAGTTCTCCCGCATGATATTCTGAGACGGTTGCGGCAGGACAAGGTCGACGATGCGGAGGTCGGCATCCGCTCGACCGCGCTGCTGTTCGGACCGCATTCTCGTCCCATCCTTGCGGGATTCGGTGGCGCGTCCCTCGCGCTCGTGACCCTGGCTGGGGTGTTGAACAGCCAAGGTATACCGTTTTATCTTGGGATGAGTGCCGGTGCCCTTCAGACAGCGCGCGCTCTGTACAACGCAGATTTCGAAGATCGTGGGAGCTGCTGGAAGGGCTTCGTCGGCTGCGGCTGGGCGGGATTTTGGATATGGATGGGTGCGAGCGTGGACTACGCGTTCATGCTCCTAGAGTCTGGTATGTGACGCCTTCTGGCCGGCATGCATTCATTCAATCAGGGTGGTTGCTGTTATGGCGGATGTTGACGAATCCATGCGTTGTGAACAGCCCAGACGTTTGAGGCTTCAGTATCGCGGGCAAGCTGCGAGTCCACGCTGCCTCAATGCATCCTCTCTGTGCCTGAAAGACTGAAAATGACTCTCAACGTTCTTTACCTCCGCTTACTGTGCCCTCGCATGATGAGAGTATATAGTCTGAACTCCCGTCTGACTCCCGCACTCGGCGTTCCTTGCGTGTCTTTGCGCACCGGCAGCCGGCGCTCATTATTATCCTGCCTCGTTCAGCTCCCTGGCATTTTCCTACTTCGTTGAGATCGCAGACCCCTAGATGACTTGTTAGACCCTACATTATGCCTCTGAAATTCTTGGCGTCGGCTCCGCAGGGCGGGTCTTCGAACGACTCAGAATTCGTCCTCCGCGCAGCCTGTCAAGCTGCTATAAAAGACGCTACCAAGCCACGCTATGCCGCCCACACTCCGTCCTGACCATGTCTCGTTGCGGCATCTTCCCCATACTCCCCATCATCCCCAGGCCGCCATATGGCCAGCAGCAACCGCAGACTGAATATCCACTCGTAAAGGTACGGTTTCCAGCTGTGCGCCATCTGAAGCGCTCATGTGCATACACAGGCTGCGTGCCACTACACGGTCGTGGATGTCAACGTCCACGCCCGCCTGACCCAGACCTATGTGTCGACGGCGAAGGAGGCCCAGGAGGTCAAGTACATCTTCCCGCTGCCATCCGACGCTGCTGTATGCGCATTCAATGCCGTCATCGACGACAAGCGGACCATCCAAGGCATCGTGAAGCAGAAGGACGAAGCCAAGCGCGACTACGACCAAGCCGTGTCTGAGGGCAGGACTGCAGGCTTGCTCGACCAGCACAGCGCGGATGGTAAGCGTCGCCATCGGTCGATCTCGCGGGCAGCAGACTAATTCACTGTTCAGTCTTCCAGGTTTCCTTGGGTAACCTGAAGCCTGGCCAGAAGATCGATGTCAAGTGCGCGATTTGTATCATCGATTCGTGCCTTGCTGACCCTTCGAATAGCATCTCCTATGTGTCCATTGTCTCCCACGACGGCAAGCTCGATAGCCTGCGCATCAAGCTCCCGCTTTCCATTGCTCCGAACTATGGCACACCCCCCGCGTCTCTTGCCAGGAATTTCAACCACATACGCGGCACCTCGAAGCCCTTCGAGCTGACGATGGCGTTCAGCATGCCGTCCAACATCTCCAGCATCACCTCGCAGACGCACCCCATCGGCCTTTCCTTAGGCACATTGTCCCCCGACTCCGAGGGTGCATTTGATTCTACGAAGGCACACGTGTCGCTGAGCACGAGCGAGATGCTGGACAAGGACGTGGTCGTTGTGCTCAAGTCCGAGAAGCTCGACCACCCGCGCTGCGTCGTTGAGCGCTCAGTGCGCCAGGAGGAGACCAGCGATGCTGTTGCTCTGACGCTCGTGCCCCGCTTCAATGTCCCTCCCCTCACCGAGCAGGAGTACATCTTCCTCATTGACCGGAGCGGGTCCATGGGCGGCGGACGCATTGCAGCCGTGCGTACGGCGCTGCAGATCATGCTGCGCTCGCTTCCGTCTCGTGGCTCGAGGTTCAACTTGGTCTCGTTCGGCTCAAGCTGTGACTCGCTGTGGCCCGCGTCCGTGGAGTATTCCGCAGACAGCGTCAAGGAAGCCTCTGTGTATGTGGACAAAATGGCCGCGAACTATGGTGGCACGGAGATTCGTGCGGCCCTCAAAAGGGCTTTTGAGTCGCGACCTGCTGAAAAGCGCGCCGATCCTACGATGGTACTGCTCCTCACCGATGGTGAGGCCTGGGACGTCGAAGGGGTCATCAAGGAAACTGAGGACGCCGTCACCGAGTCGAAGGGTGCCCTCCGCGTCTTCGTCCTGGGCGTGGGCAACCAGGTTTCGACCAACGTCCGTATAATCCTATCCGTTCGAGCAAGCTTTCACTGACCTGTGTGCAGATGTGCGATTCGATAGCTCGCGCTGGTCGCGGTGTCGCCTCATATGTCGGTGAACAAGAAAAGCCTGACGCGAAGCTTATGAACATGCTCAAAGCTGCGCGCGGCGCCCCTGTCACAGACATCTCTGTGGATTGGGGCGTGCCGCTTGCATCTGACGAGTCGGTGGATGACTTCGAGGTTGTCGACCGTGACGATGCCGTCAATGTTGAGGCGACCCCGGCTCCTCCTGCCAAACCCATCTCGCTCTTTGACCCTTCGGCGACGCCGGACACAGACACCAAGCTTGGCCCAGAGGATGTTACAGTCAAGTTGCCTCCTGTTCCACGCGTCCAGCAGTCCAGCACTAGCAAATTGGGCGCCCTTTACCCAGGCTTCAGGACCAGTCTATTTGCTATTATCAGACAGCCCAACCCCAGCGCGCCCGCTCCTACCAAGGTTACCGTCAGTGGCAAAGTCCTGGGCGCACCAGTATCGCTCGACGTGCCCGTTACCACCGCCATCCGCGTCGCGGTACCTGAAGGGGAGAAACCGATCGACCTCATCCACGTCCTCGCCGCACGAGCATTCGTGCAGACGCTCGAAGACGAAAGCAACAAGACGGCCCTCATCAAGGCGCAAATCACTCGTCTGGGCACGACCTACGGCATCGCTTCTTCTCAAACGTCCTTTGTGGCCATCGACGAGAAGGGTACCAAGATTGACGAAGCGCGTGTTGTTCACGAGGAAGCTGAGGCAGCAACATCATGTGCGCACCCGACACAGAGTCCTTGTCACTCCTTTCTAATCCACTTTTCTCAGTTGGTGCACCGCCGCGAGTACGTATGATGGCAATGCCGATGGCAGCAGTATCATATGGCGCACGTGGCGGAGGTGGACCGACGCCGATGGTTGCAATGGCTCGGAGAAGTGTGGCAGCAGCCCCGCCGCCTCCCATGATGCCGATGGCTGCTCCGGCGCCGCCAGCATTGGCGTCAGCTCCACCATCTTCCGCCTACAGTCTAAATTCCACACGACATGCCATACGGTTTGCCGGTCATGGTGATGATGACCAGCCAGTGGCAGCCGCCTCAAAGCGCAAAGCGGCAGCCCCTCGCATTGCTCGCGGAGAAGCCAGTGAGGGTGACATTGCTCCTCAGTCCGCTGGCCCTGCTACAGTCGAGATTCTGGCGAGGCAGCAGCAGTTTGACGGCTCGTTCATTGCTACCCCGGGCTTCTTCAAGTCAATTGGCGCTGCAGCCGCCGCCTCCGCTACGCCATCTGCCCTTTCATCCGTGACTGGTCCGTCGGATGACGTGAAGGCCAACATCTGGGCTACTATCGTCGCGGTGGCCTACTTGCGCAAGAAATTCGCGGACGACGAGGACGCGTGGGCATTACTCGCCGACAAGGCGACGGACTTCGTCCTTCAAGTCCTGACGTCTGACGCTGGGGTCGACGATACCAAGGCCAGCGCGTTCATCGCCGAGTGGATCGAAGCTGCCAAGAAGACCATCAATTGATTTCACCAACATTTTGTCTGTACGAGTAGTATCCACTGGAAAACTGTTTGTTTGTACTCTGCCACCGCTCCTTGAAACCACCTACCCATGTAACCCTTCGCCGTCGTCCCTACTCACGGTTGATCTTTCCTAGTGAGGACAGAGAACGAAATATACATCACTTCTCAGAATAGTTCATCCTGAAACTCTGTGATTGTCAGCAGTTCAGTACAATGGAGGAGGCAAGGATTTGGCAATTCTTGAATTCTCTGCCAGCTTCGCTCCAGCTCAGCGTTTACGCGAGTGAATCGACATCTTGCAACTCATGACCATCCTCTGTAATAACGGGCGACGAACCTGTCATGTTCCAGTAACTTGAAGTATACAGCTCTGATTTTACGCACTTGACGAATGAGGAAAGGTTCCATTCCTTCACTGTTATTCTACATAAATGTGCACATTGAAGTGTCCCAGGGTCGCGTTATTCAGTAGGCATTGGCCCGGCGGGACCATGCAGGCGTGGCCTGGTTTACGACCTTCCCCATGCTGCTTTGAGCCTTTGTTGTAACTTCCAGAGACAGCGACTTGAGCTTAGCGCCGCCTGCATCATGAGCCCATAGCGAGACTGCAAGCGTATTCTGGCCGTTGTGATTCAGGATTCCCTGCGCTGCGGCAGTACATGAGTGAATGAATCCTTTCTTGTTCTTAGCTGTCACGTACGCAGCGCGAATCTCGTCTGCGGGCCAATAGCGTTGACTGCAATGAAACATTGAGAAATCTCGACGTTGACAGACCAGGACCGGCCGACGTACCGTATTTTCCGAATTGGTAGCCATTGATGTAGAACTATGGATCATACGAACGTGGTGAGCAAGCCTAACGGCGAATATGCAGTATATACCTGAGCGCGGAAGTGCGGGTTGGTCGTGGCGTTGCTTGTCAGGAGTGAAATTGGATAGTCCACGCCCGATGGGATGTTGAGATTGAATTTGGTCCTTCGTGGCTATGAGTAAAAAGATGACAGGCGGAGGAAGAATTTGTCCTACCGGAAGAAGCTGACACCAGGCTTTGCGATACCGGTCGTTGGCTGACCGGTAGCCCACTTCGAGTCGTCAAAGCCAGGCAAGTGCCACCCTATACACATGTTAGTTTGTGCTTCGGGATAGTCAAAGTGACGCCTACCTTGACGTTCGCCGAAGAGTCCTCCTTCGTTGAGAGGGCCGCGCGCCTTGTCTACGTACTGCCAGCGAATCATGTGTCAGAAAGCCTGCCATTCGCATAGCAATGACATGAAGTCGTACAGATTCGCCTCCCAGATTTCCAGTGAGCTTCCACGTTGAAACAGTTGTTGCACTGTTTCCTACGAAAGCGTACGATAGGATACCGCGTGGCGCCTTGAAGCTATCGCTCGCGGCAACGAAGTCTTCCTCATAGCCTACTGCGGCGTGAACGATGAGAACACATTCAGAAGCTTCTACATACCCATATGATCCTGCAAAATGGTGATGACGTGCTTGGAATCGGCCGTCAGGGCACTGGGGAATTGAAATGTGCCCTGATGCGAGCTGCTTCGCGCATCGCCTGGAAGACATAATGAATGTCATTACCACAAGTGAAGCTGACCATCATACCTTCCCATGATCCGAGGAAGTTGCTATCTAGCCAAACTGAGTACCCAAATGCTGCACCGCCTTGGACGTTGACGGTGAATGCGGTTTCGGAGCCAGCCGACGTGAAGTGAGCCCGCCAGAGGATGTTTCCTGGGTGCGATGAGCAATGCCAAGAAGAGCCCACAGAAATATGGCTTACCTGTGTGGAAGCCATAGTCCCCTGTGCGCTCGGCGTTAGGCACAGCAAGCCATAAATTAGACAGGATACATGCCTGCATAGAGTACGACTGGTGTCGTCGGCTTCCTCGGGTTGTTCGACGTAGTGTGGTCGGCAGTGACCCATTTGGCATCCGAGTACGAAGAAGAGATCTCAGGCAAGCTGTCCGCCGTTTTCTGAAGCGGGCGTTAATCCTGAATAGCAGCCTTACAAGGGTCGAAACAACTCACCCAGGTGAGCGATGACAGGTCGGGAAGCTTGACCTCGGGCAATCGTACACTCTTGCTAGCAGTGACAGTGCCTTGAGCAGTCTTCTTAAGCTGAAGCCGCTCGCCATTAAACGTGATTGTGCGCGACTTGGCTGCGGGAGCAATGATCTCCAGTGTCGCAGTTTCGTTGAGATCTCCGCGAAGCGCGAGAGTGCTTCCTGAGATATCGGCTGTACGCAGCAGGTAGCCGCCTTTGACCAAGATGGGATTCGCGGTGCTGAACCGCCCGAATTTTCCGCCCGTTCCGGGATGCAGCACCCAGAATTGGTAGGCATTTTCTCGGTCTAACATCGATGAAGCACGTCAATGAAAGGGCGGAATCGTTGAAATGAAACGTTTGACTGACCGACGATGTACAACAGGGCAGAGCCGACCTGCACTACGGTTTGGCCGTCCGTTGTGAACTGAAGCGCTGAGACGCCAGCACTGATTGTTTCCTGTTTGATGTCGTTGGATACGGTGCGGGACATGACATTCACAGCGGGGGCGCTGCCTGAGAATGCGATCGCAGTTTCATGCAGCTCGCCAGCGTCGCCGTAGAGGACGACGACATCGCGGCCGTCGATGGTGGCCCTGGAAAGCGGACAAAGAGGTTAACCAACACCACACGTAGTTCTTTCAGACATACCATGTCATGATTTCTGCGCTGGAGTACAATATGTGCGTCGAGCCGGCCGTGTAATCGACAACATGGATCTTCGAATCCTTTCCCGTCAGGCTCAGCGATCCGCCGAGCGCCGGAATGGTGAGCGTTCCCGCGCTCGTCGGGACGGTGAGTTTGTACGACTGAGTGTCAAAAGACGAGGCGTCCGTGTGCCTGCGCAAAATGAGATATGACAGTGTCTCCCGGGTCGCACCCCCGTGGCTGAACCAGCGCTTACCTGACGGTGTAGAAGCCGGTCTTGTTGCCCACGACGTCCAGGGTCTGCGTCGTCTTGAGCGCCGCGTTTCCGGTGAACGCACCCGTGGCGTTGCCGGCATTCTGCGGGACAGACGTGTGCAGAGCCGTGGAGACCGTGGCGAAGTTTGCGATGAGTTTGTTCTCGTAGAACTTATCGCGCAGCGAGCGGTCCTCGGCAATGGATGCGCCCTTTACGAGCGCTTTTGTAAATCGGACAACACTCAATATTGGAGAATACTCACGTAGTCATAGGATGTGTAGACGCCGGGGTGTGCGATACCGCCTACTCTCGGTCAGGATCGCTCTCCAGGCGAACCGGCATTGTACCTACCCCAGTTTGTCCCACCATAGGTCATGTACTGTGGCGAATAAGCATCGCATCGTATCCTCAAAACAGACGTACGAGGCTCAGAATCATGGTGGACATGGCAAGTTCGTTCTTGTAAAAGACTAAAAGCACTTCATCAGATGGACGAAGTGAGCCGTGAACGGGAAAGATGCTTGCCTCGTTCAAATCCAGGTCCAGTCAGCTCTGCGCAGGTGTCGTAGCCAGAGCCGCCCCAGCCGTCGAACGCGCCGCCCTGGAACTCGTACACCGCGTTCGGCTTGTCGGGGGAGAAGCGCAGATGGGAGTTCCAGAAGGACCTGCAACGATGTGAGACAGAGACCCGCAGAACGTTGAGGTCAACGCACTCTGGAACGGCGTTGGGATTCCAGACGGTTGGATGCGAACAATCGAAGCCGAGTGAGTAGGAGTCGTAACCTGCGTCGCGGTCGCAGGAGTAAGCACCATCGGGAAAATGACACTGTACAAGGAGCTCACCCCAAATATCGACACTGAGGTAGTGCCCCGAGGGCGAGGCGTCGTTGTGCGTCGTCGGGACGACAACGCCTGCATCGCGCTGAATTACAGGATGAAACACCGTCATTCGCAGAGAAACGACAAAGTTGAGAGCGAAGGAGCACGCACGATCGTCTGAAGCAGTGATTTCTCGAACGCAAAATCCTCTGAGAACCCGCTTGCGAAGCTGGTGTACTCGTTTTCGGCCTGGAAAAGGATGACCGGTCCGCCGTTCGTGATCTGGTTCGCTGCGATGCGCGTCCCTGTGAGGGCATTCAAACCGTGTCAATTGATGCGCTTGGTGAACTGGAGGGAGGGAAACGGAGACTCAGAAAGAAAATATACAATACTTACCGATCTCCTTCATCCAGAGCTGGTATGCCTCGACGGTGCTTTCGTTCGACGTGCGCCATACGCCCGCAACGTTCGTGCCCCACCCGGGGAACCCTCCGCCGGTCGTCTCAGCGTTGATGTACGGGCTTCAAGGAGGCAAAATTGTATCAGCCGGAGAAATATCGCAGTTATCCATGCGTGAGTGATTCTCACCCCGGGCGCGCAATGAGGTAAATCCCCGCCTCCATCGCGGCGTCGAAGAACGGCTGGATGTCGCGGAAGCCGTCGAACGAGATTTCGCCGCGCTTGGGCTCGTGCATTCCCCTTCATTCGCAGCATGGTGATGAGGTGTTGACGGATGGATGGATGAGAGAACCAAGACGCACCAAAAAGAGTAGAATGATACGGCGTTGAAGCCCATCGCTCTGCAGCGGACATGTCAATGACGGCACCGTGCCAGTGTGACGGGTTTACTTGATCTTCTGGAAGATGTCCAAGTACAGGCCCGTAGAGGGCATCCTTGATTGAAAGATGAGAGACGAGGTAGCTGGCTGCGGGACGCGTCGTAGGGCTGCTCACCGGTATGGGTGCACTTCACCGCTGAAGATCATGATGCGCTCGCCATTAATGAAGAATTTCGTCCCAGGTAACCTGGAAGCCGGTCAGACGAACATGCACGTAACGTTTGACTGCCGCACGCACGACGTCCTGCAGGCCGTTGCCCGTCGCGCGCGGGACGAGCTTGGCGGGCGGGCGCGTGCGGAACGCCGCCGCGCCGAGCAGCAGCGAAAGCAGCACAGCTAGTTTCGTCTTCATGCTAACGTTCACAGACCAGCGACGCGCGGGGGCCAGGTCATCGCGGGGCTTCTTTGCGCCGCTGCTTATATGGAGGTCACGCTGTCCACGCATATGGCGCGCCGGGCTCTGTAATATAATCAGTGACGCGGAGAAGCGTCCAGCGCAGAAGAATCTGAATCTCGCGGGGGGACGTCAGGAAGGCAAGAATAGAGCGCGACGGTCCGGGCACCGTCACGCGCACAGAGCATCATTCGCTCATTCCTTCGAAGCGTCCGGATTCTCTGTGGACTGCCGTCACTGGACACGACCGTGGGCTTGGCGGTGCGCGGGGAATTGCAGGATGGATTGGGACGTGATGTCTAGAGGCGTATACATGTGTACAGTGAGTGGATGCGGGGTCACAGGAACGATACTTCCAAAGTGCCACGGGCCGCCGACGCGATTTCCCTGGCCTGTCCATGCATGCATGGTGCAGCGGGCTGGGCGGGCCGCGGGTGCGTGGGACCGTCGCGGGCGGGTCTATGTTTTTTCATAGTGGCGCGGGCGGGTTGGACATGTCCTCCTCGGTGAACACTCGCCAGCGCCGCTTCAGGCCGCCGCGGATGAGCTTCTCGGTCACTGGGGGCTTGTTCGGCATCTGGTGTATCTCGACGGGCTTCCCTGCGGCGAGCATGAGCTTGATATGGACGGTGGATTGGGCAGGACGGACCTTTCCAGTACAGCTGGCCGTACGCCTTGCCGTGCAGGCCCTGGCACTTGAGGCGGGCGCGCGTGACGAGCCAGTAGCAGTCTTTGAACTTTTTGCGCGACCAGCGCGTCTCGAGCACCTTCGAGCCAACGCCGTTCATCGGCAGCCGCGACAGGACCTCGTACAGCGTCCCGTTCCCGCCCTCCAGCACGCGCAGCCCCGGGACAAGCTTCGCCGCCGCTGGCGGCAGCCGGTTGAGCGTCGAGAGGACGCGCAGCGACGCGTGCATGATGCTGAGAGTGACAGTGACTGCCTAAGGAAATTTCTTGAGCGCGAAGTTCAAACTCAGGCCAATGCCACTCAACGCGATGCTCTCGCTCAGACTCGCCCGGCGCGCTCAGGCCGGCCTCCTGCGCGCACGGACGCACGCGACGCGGGCGGCCGCGCGGCTTGTCGAGACGGACGAGCTGGGCCTGCCCAAGCGCCCGACGTGGTCCGTCCAGGAGCTGCTCTCCAGCTACCCGACCGCGCCGCCCAGCCCCGAGAAGCTCAAGCATCTACACGAGCTCGCCGCGCTCGTTCCGCCCGAGGAAGGCTCGGCGGAATGGAAGAAGCTCAGCGCGGACATGGGCGAGCTCGTCCGGCTCGTCGAGGCCGTCAAGCTCATCGACACGACCGGCGTCGAACCCCAGAACCTGCTCGAGCCGATTACGCTCAGTGCTGTCTCTGGCACGGATCCCCAGGCGGACGCGGCGCTTTATAGCGAAGAGCCGCACGGGACGGCCTTACTGGAGCACGCGGAACACAAGACCGACGATGGATTCTACGTCGTCGACACGCCGTCCAGCACACGACGATAATATCCTGGAATTATTCTCCCTTCTGGTCACCTGGAAATCCGATAGAATGGTTTCTTGCAATGTATTATCTGTAGTTGTACACATGCTATCCAGATATTCAACTGGAAGTCGAGCGGCAAGTTCCACAGCTTTCACCATGACACCAACGCCCGAACGCGAAAGCGCACCGCCAGCCGACGACGCGTCTGAACACTCCGAGAGCGGCGATGAATACGAAAGCGACGGCTCTGCCGGCCCTTCGACGGGCCCAGTGGTCAACCCTCTCTCGCCAGAGGAGCTCGCGAAATTCCAGGCCGCGCAGGAACGCGCTGGCATCATCTACCTGTCGCGCATACCGCCTGGTATGCGGCCCACGAAAGTTCGGCACCTGATGAGCGCGTACGGCGAGGTTGGGCGGGTGTTCCTGCAGCAGGAAGGTATGCCGCCAACAAGAAAATTTCCTGCGCGCGCGCCACATGAATGCTGAGCGCTCTCAGACGCCAAACGCGCGTACCTGCGCCGCAAGCACACGAGCACGAAGAAGGCGCACTATACCGAGGGCTGGGTCGAGTTCGCGGACAAGCGCGTCGCGCGCAGCGTCGCCGCGATGCTTAACGCGCAGCCCATTGGCGGCAAGAAGGGCTCCCGCTGGCGCGACGACGTCTGGACGATGAAGTACTTGCCGCGCTTCAAGTGGCACATGCTCACAGAGCAGATTGGTACGTGCAGGATGGTCGCTCTGGGCTACCGGCTGGCTGACCGGGATGGCGTTCCAGCACACGAGGCCGCGGTGCACCGGGAACGGCTCCGCATCGAGCTGTCGCAGTCCAAGTCGGAGCAGAAGGACTATCTGCATAACGTCGAGCTTGCACGTGTGCTCAAGAAGCGTGAGGAGAAGCGCAAGGCCAAGGGGGAGACTGGGGAGAGCGTGCCGGCGCTCGGAAAGCGCAAGGAGCCCGAGACCAAGGAAAAGCCGCAACGTCCAAAACGGCCAAAGACTGAGACGCCCTCCAGCAAAGGGCCGGGGCTGGACACTGTACTTTCGAGCATATTCTGAATATTATCCATATTGAAATTTTTGCTGAGGTTGAGCGGCAAATGCCGGAGGGAAGATTGGGTCCGGAAAGGCCGACGTTGCTGGCTCTTTCGCGGACAGCGAGCACAGCGTGCGCGCCCCGCCCAGCAGAGGTCTGTCTAAGCGTCGCCCCGCCCTCCGCCGCGCCCGACATGGCTCCTGATCATCTGCGCTCTCTAGCTTTCTCCTGCCCGCGTCCTTTGCTCCCCCAGCCGAATGTCGTGGAACCAGCCCGCATACCGCTCGCGCTCGCGCTCACCGCCCTACAGGCCCGCCCCTTACCCCCCTGACCCTGCTGGCCCGCCTGTGCCGCCGCCCAGGGACGCCTGGGATGACCGCGAGCGAGGCTGGGACCGCTACCGCGGTCGCAGCAGGAGCCCCGGCGGCGGCGATTACTACGGTCAGTCTTGAAAAGGATGCTTGAGCTTGGAACGCAGCCCTGACACGCGCCGCGCCGCACAAGGTGATCGCAAGCGCAGACGGTCGCCCTCGCCGTACGACCGCGGCGACCGCTACGAGCCCCGGCCGCGCTATGCAGATGACTATGGTGCGCGTCTTGCTCTCTGCTTAGTAAATCGCCTGCACATCGCTGACGTCCCGGACGCAGACACGCACACGCGCTCGCGCGGATACTCGCCGAACCGCGACCGCCGCTACGGCATGGGCAACGGCCGGCGGCGCGAGTTCGCGGACCCGTACGCGATGGACTCGCCCGCGAGCTTCAAGCAGTTCGCAGAGTGGTTCCGCCACACGTACCCCACCCAGACCACCGAGGACGACATCGCCGACAAGATTGCCGCCGACGCGAACGAGATGAAGCCCAAGATGATGCGCGTGCGCTATGAAAAGTACAAGAAAGAGTTCCACTGCCGCCAGGTCTGCCTCTGCATCGCTCAGACAAACAGCAACAGCGTTACTGACGCTAATAATACTCATACAGGTCCAGACGCTGTTTGACTACCATCGCAAGTCGCCCTGGTTCCAGGAGCGGTACGACCCGTCGCCGCAATTCGAGAACCTGCGCAAGCGCGTCCGCAAGCAAGGCTGGAGCGGCCGGCTTGAGCAGTTTCTGGTCGACATCGAGGAAGGCAAATACGACCCCAACTCCGATGCTGAGCTGGCGCCCTCGGCCGAGGCGACCAATGGCAATGGCGACGGCAATGAGCCCTCGTCGCCCATCAAGGAGGATGTCGAGGTGAAGCAGGAAGACGCCGAGCAGCAGTTCGACGAGGACGCCGGCGGTGACGAGAACGACGGCGGCCGCCGCGACCGGGGCGGCGCGCGCCTCCAGCGCAGCGACGAGATCAGTATCGCGCCGGAGGGCAACGAGGTCATGATTCGTACCATCCCGCCCGATATCGGGCGTATCAAGCTCGAAGATGTCAGTTGTTGTTGCTGCTGTGTCCTCCGCCTCATATTCATCCTGAACCTTTTGGCGTGTACAGGTCTTGAAGCCTATATCAGGATTTATGTATCTCGCCCTGGGCGAGCCAATGCAAAAGCGCAACTACTATCGCGCAGGCTGGATCAGGTTCACTGACGAGACTGATATGGAGAAGGCCATCGCCGAGCTCGCTGAGAAGAAGGTAGACAGTTGTTTTACGCTTTTTGCTGCAGATTGGATGTTGACCTTTGCTGTTCGTATTCTAGATTGATGGCTTCAAGCTGCATGTCTCGCAAAGCACGCGTCCATTCCTCACGCGGATCAAGGTCACACCTGAGATTGCGAGTCGCCCCGACCGCATTGCGAAGGACCTGGCCAATGTCAAGGTCCTCGCGGCGAAGCTTGAAGATGAGTATTTTGAGCTGCGCAAGTTCAAGGAGAGCCAGGCGCTCGCCGTTGTAAACGGGAACAGCAATGGGAACGCGGGTTCCGAGGGAAGCGACGCGCCGGTCAAGTCGGAGGACGTGCCGATGAGCGAGGCGGAGGCGGAGCTCGAGCCTTTGGAGCGCGGCAGCGCGGCTGTCGAGCGGCGCGTCGCGAAGCTCGTCGCGGAGCTGCCGAAACCAGAGGAGGAGTCGGAGGAGGCCCTGGCGGCGCACGAGACCAAGAAGGTACCCGCCGCTCTCCCTGTCTGCTGTCCCATACCGCATGTTGATGTGTTCCTCTTCCCCTATCTGCTCGATGAAGGCGGCGATTGCGCTCGATATGTACGTCGCGTATGTGCGCGCGGCGTTCAACACGTGTTACTACTGCATCGCGACCGTCGACCATATTGAGGAGCTGCACCGCAAGTGCGCGGGACACAGGAGGAAGCCGCTCTCGGCGAAGCCTGCCCCGCCGCCGCCGGCTGCTACGCCTGCGCCTGCGGAAGGTGGTGGCGCCGCGGAGGAGGGGGATAAAGACAAGGAGAAGGACCGCGAGAAAGAACGGGAGAGAGACGACGAGCGCGAAAGGGACCGCGACGCGCGGTTTGCACGTGCCCGGGAGAGCGAGCGTGACGCCCGGAATTGGCAGGACAAGAGCGGTAAGTGGTGCGCAGACTGAAGTGATGTGCCGAAGCTTATACTTTGCGCTTGTCTTTCCTTCAGACGAGCAATGGGTTGAGAGGCTCGATATGCGGATTGCTGCGCTCATCAACCGCGACAAGGTCGACCCCAAGGAGTATGGCGGCAAAGATCCCGACGAGTGAGTTTGCTTCGTCTGGGAGCTGCCTTTGTTCTCGATGCTGACGCTTGTGCAGGGAACTGACCAAGGCTGTTGAGCCTTTCATCAAGCAGGAAGACGAGGGCAAGTTCCGCTGCAAGACTTGCAGCAAGCTCTTCAAGGCCACGTCGTTCGTCGAGAAGCATATTGCCAACAAGCACTCGGAGCTGGTCAAACAGCTTGACGACGTACGTAGCTCATCCCGTCGGCAGCGCTCAGTATTGACAAGTACTGGCAGCTCAAAGTCTTCAACAACTTTGCGCTCGACCCACAGCGGATTCAGCCGTACACGCGCGTGCCAGCGCCCATTGGCAATGGCCAGCCACTTGCTTCGCAGGCCTTTGGACTGCAAGGCCCCGTCCCAGCGGCCCCGGACTTCAACAACCGCGGTCACCCGTACCAGCAACAGCCCAACATGTACCCGCCAGCTGGCTACGGGGACGGCCCCGCGCCGTACCGCGCCCGCACCCCCCCACGAAGAGGCGGCGACAGGTACATCCCCGGTGGCAGCACCGGCGGGTTCGACTCGCTGCCGCCGAGGCCGTCGCTCGGTGCGGAGCCCATGCGCGGTGGCGGAGGACGCGGTGGGTTCGGCCGCGGCGGCGGCGAGCGGGGCCCACCGCCTCCTCCACCACCCGATGCGAAGGAAGACCCGCGCGCCGCTGCTGGTCGCAAGATCAGCTACCACGACATGGACGAGGTGGCGGAGGGCGATGTCGAGCTTATGTATTAATGGCGCGCTACCTCTTTTTTCTTTCACGGTTCTCCATGTTCGCCTTTTCTTGTAGATTTCTTTTGCGTCCTGGCATCAGTCACTCACACCAAGCAACAATGCAAACCAAACAGCATCCCATCCCAATTCACAGGACCGTAGAAAAAATATCCCATCCGAGAACATGCAAAAGGCACAGCGCAATGCCCCACTAACTCTTAGCTTTCTTCTCCGCTTTTGCCTTTTTGATCTTATGTATCTCTTCTCGCTTGCCAAACTGCGAGTCGTGAAGTTCCTGTACGTAGAAACAAATGCCCGTCAGAAATGCGAATATGAAATCCTATCTTCAATGTCAAACATACCATGTTGGCCAAACGTTTCGCAGCAAAGACCGAATTCATGTTCTCCAGGACCTTCTCCTCGGGCATTGTCATCTCCTCGAGCTTGGTCTCTGCATCCAGCTGCCTCAGAAGGGAGGGGGCGAAAGTTGTAGCTGTGTACTCACTTATACGATCTTCAATTTTGAGCACCTTCTCCTCGTCCCTCTCCGTCACGAAGCTGACGGCCACACCGCCCTTTCCCGCACGCGCGGTACGGCCGACGCGATGGGTGTACTCCTCGGGCTCCTGCGGCATGTCCCAGTTGACGACCATCGCAACGTCGTCGATGTCGAGCCCGCGCGCGCCGACGTCCGTGCACACCAGCACCGGCACGACGTAGCTCTTGAACAGCGCGAGGTTGTTCAGCCGCTCGCGCTGCGTCAGCCGCGAGTGCAGCGCCGTCGTGCGGATGTCCAGCGTTTGCAGCAGCTCGGTCAGGTATGCCGCCGAGCGCGCGCGCGCGGTGAAGATGATCGTGGGCGGCGGCTGCACGATGGGCTCGGCGGGTGCGGAGGCCGATGTATTGGGTTTCTTTTTTGCGGGTTTAGTGGAGGCCTTGGACTGCGACGCGCCGCCCTTCTTTCCGCCTTTCTTCTGCGGCTCGGGCGCGGCGCGGCGTAGATGGTGCGTCGACTCGGGAGGGTTGCGTAGCAGGTAGTAGAGGTAGACTTCGCGGACGTGCGATGGGACGAGGATGTAGAGCTGCTTGAGCGTCTCCACGGTTTCCACTCTGGAGCAAGGCATTAGCCGCAGAAATTTAAAAGGTGCAGAGGGGGAGACGTACCCTGCAGGCATGCGGTGTACGAAAGGTTTCTCCTTGCCCGGCTTTGGAGGCGCGTCGGCTAGCGCTTCTATGGCTGGTGTCAGTGTTGCAGTGAACAGACATGTCTGGCGTTCTTTTGGGATTGCATTCATGAGCACTGCGAGCTCGTTCGCGAACGTAGGCTGCAGCAATCGGTCCGCTTCGTCGAGTACCTAGAGGAAGACGCGTTTTAGTCAAGTCCTTATGGATACAGAATCGCAGGGACGTACAAGGAACTTCACGCGGTTCAAGTTCCACTCGTCTGGACTGCTGCTATTGAGGTGGTCGACCATACGGCCGGGCGTGGCAATAACGACATGCGGGCGGTTACAAAGCTCGATGGCCTGTGCCATCATATCCATTCCGCCCACGACGACGGCCGTGCGAATGCCCAACGAGCCGCCAATGACGGCGAACTGATCCGCTATTTGGAACGCAAGTTCTCTGAAAGACAAGATATCAGCATTAATCGCAACTTTGAAGGTATCAACTCGCACCGTGTTGGAGTGAGCACGAGTGCAAATATGCCGTACGGGTCGACAGATAGCCGCTGCAGGATGGGGAGGGCGAACGCGATAGTCTTGCCGGAACCCGTTTTCGCATTGCCTATGCAATCCTTGCCAGCCAGCAACGGCGGGATGCATGCTGTCTGCACATCCGTCGGTTGTCGAATCGACATTGCGGAGAGCGCGTTTATGAGTTGCTGTGATACGCCCAGCGCTGCAAAACCTCGCGGCGCGGCAGCGGCAGATGTTGCTGCTGTTCGAGACGCAATTCGGGCGGGTAGGCGGGCCAGCGAGCTTGGTACGTCCTCGTCATCTGAAGAAGGCTCATCGTGTGCAGACGAAGAGTCTGAGGAGGCGTCCGAGCCAGATGCAGCCTGAGCGTCCGAGCCATTCTCCTCTTCAGCGGCGGAAAATCTCCGCCGTTTTCTGGGAGACTCTTCCTGCAGGCGCATCAGGTCGTCTGCAGTCATCTCCTTGCGTTTAAGCCCGGCTTTCGAGTGGCCCATTGCTGATTCGGCAGAAACTGTCGCTGCGGTGGCTGAGTGCAAAGTAAAAACGCGACTTGACTCCGACGCCGACGCGGTGACTCTGGCCGCCGTTGAATCAGAGTCGGACTCGACGATCTCCCGTTCAGCCAACGTCAGAGAGCGGCACGGAAACAAGCTTCGTTGGGCTTGCATCTACAGGCTTACCGTGCTGGGTCGGGAAGCTGAGCGAACTTCGTGCACTGCTTGCAATTGGTGCATTCAACATTGTCACGTTTGCCAACAGCTAGCAACGCACCACGGCGCCCGCGTAACTTGCCTTTTCCCTCTTGTAAAATCTTATCCCGTTGGATATACACGCTGGAGGGCATACGTGTTCCATGTGCGTCGCTGGACCTGTTGCGGCCGTCCGGACAGTGGCCTATAGTATCTTGCCCGTCGTTCGAAAATGAGGCTGAAATCTTTTGGACTTTCTGGGACGTGTCTCCGTTCGTTCTCTTTATCAATCCGACTGGTATCCCTGAATACGATGGAGAAGGTCCTGGGCAACCGACTCGATCTGGACACACTTCGAAACTCTGCACCTTCCGATCCGGCACGGTGGTTTCGCAGCTCTGCTACAACACAGAGGAGGCAATCCGAGCCTAACCAGGCGGGCTGACATTTATGTGGACATTTCGGTCATAGGTATGGACGCCGCCTCGGCGTGGTGCACCGCTCGGATGCGCGTCTACGCTTGCATGGTGGCCGCCATATAAGGAGCGTCACTCAAGATGCGACCCAGCAATAACCTGGCCCCTGCGACGCGTTGGTTGTGGCCCATTCCGACTTGAATTTCCAGTATGAAGACGAGCTTGAAGCTCACAGCCCTGCTTTCGCTACTTGTAGGCGCCGCAGCCGCGTTCCGCACGCGTCCGCCAGTCAAATTTGCCCCACGAGCGACGGGAAACGGCCTGCAGGACGTAGTGCGTGTATCTTGCTCGCGATCGAAGTTAGAAATAGGCTTACTGACTCCGACGCGCTGCCAGGTTACATGGGACGAACACTCCCTCTTCATCAACGGCGAGCGCATCATGATCTTCGGTGGTGAAGTTCATACCTACAGGCGAGTAACTACATTCGAGTCCTCTCCGGCTGTCTCTTACTGTACCTAAATCTGAATTAAGGATGCCCTCAACAAGCCTGTACTTAGATATCTTCGAAAAGATCAAGTATGTCGCGACATTAGCGCGTCTCACGCACATGCCTTTGCTGACATGCCCACAGAGCCATGGGATTCAACGCAGTTTCCTTCTACTCATTCTGGTACGCATGACTCACGAATTTATACGCACCCATCCCACCATGCGATGTGAAGGGGAATGCACGAACCTAAGCGTGGCGAGGTCTCGTTCGACGGCTTCCGCGACATCCAAACGTTCTTCGACGCCGCCATGAACGCGGGACTTTACCTCATTGCGCGGCCGGGGTAAGTTCTTTATGACTAATTCACCGCGCATTTCTCACAGCTGGCTATTTGAAGCCCGTTTATCAATGGAGAGACAACGGGCGGAGGGTTCCCCGGGTGGGGTACGAACGTCGAGGGCATATGGCGCACATCAAACGCGAGCGCCGTCGACGCGTACCAGCTCTGGATGCAAGAAATTGGTATGCCTCCACCTCCATCAGCCAACGCATACTCATTGTATGAACCTAGGGAAGCGCATCGCGGCGAACCAGATCACGAATGGAGGACCTGTCATCTTGTTCCAAGCCGAGAATGAGTACACCCTGTTCCAGAGCGGGTTCTCGGAAGACTTTGCCTATGAGAAGTCGCTGCTGCAGACGATCGTGCGTACCCCGGGTCCCTTCTGAGTGTGGCATGGAACAGCGTCCCTAACTAACATTATATGGCGTTGTATGCAATGCAGCGCGATGCAGGCATCGTCGTCCCGACAACGCACAATGACGCCTTTCCCATGGGCCACTACCTCAGTGTCGACGTCTGGGGTGAGCTTCTTGGATTATTTCCTTCTCGAGCACCCTCCAATGTGGGTTCCGCGATACAGGCTACGACAATTACCCGATTGGCTTTGACTGCTCGCATCCGACCGTGTGGGACCCGGACTCGGTGCCAGAGTGCCTTTGATTCCTTATTTGTTTGGTCTCGTCGTCTCATATACCCGCAGGACGCTATGGGACTCTCATATTAGCTTCGCGCCAAACACACCACATGCTGGGTATGAATTCCAGGGCGGCGCGATCGATGGGTGGGGCGGCGCTGGATACGATGCTTGCGCGCAGTTGACTGGACCTGGATTCGAACGAGGCAAGCGATTGTAATCCGCAGCTGACTTCGCCCTTCGTTCTCAACGTTGTTTGCAGTTTTCTACAAGAACGAACTTGCACTATCCACCATGATACTCAGCATTGTACGTCTTATTTTACTTTAAATCCCACGATGCGATGCTCATCTACCCGTAGTATATGACTTACGGAGGAACGAACTGGGGTATGCACAGTGTTTCACTGTAGGCGAACTTAGCTCACACCGATTAGGCGGCATTGCACAGCCCGGGGTCTACACATCCTACGACTACGTGCGCATGTTCTCCGGAAATGACACTTCACGTAACTAATGCGGTGACGAAGGGTGCATCAATTGCAGAGAACCGCTCGCTGCGCGATAAATACTACGAAATCAAGCTTATTGCAAACTTCGCCATGGTCTCTACGGCGCTGCATACGTCCGTCCCGCAGAACGCCGGCAACACCACGGGTGCGTTCACCGGAAACACGGCGCTCAAGACGACGCAGACCCTGGACGTCGTGGGCAATAAGACCGGCTTCTACACCGTCAGGTAAGCGCTGGTTCGGACAAGGGGCGCGAACCGGGAGACAGTGTCATTCCTCATTCTACGCAGGCACACGGACGCCTCGTCTTTTGACACTCAGTCGTACAAACTCACCGTCCCGACGAGCGCGGGAACGCTAACGATCCCGGCGCTCGGCGGATCGCTGAGCCTGACAGGCAAGGACTCGAAGATCCATGTTGTCGATTACACGGCCGGCTCGACTCATATCCTGTACTCCAGCGCAGAGATCATGACCTGGTAAGAGCAAGCGTTTTTGTTTTCGAGATCGTGGCTAATCATTGTGTTTATGCCAGGGCAACAATTGATGGTCGCGATGTAATTGTTCTGTACGGAGGTGCCGGCGAGATGCATGAGATTGCGTTGGCTTTCACCGCAAGCATCCCCGATGTGAAGGTCGTGTCTAGCACTGGGTCTGGTGAAATCAAGCAGGGAACCATTAGTGCAGGCGTGTTGGCGCTCCAATTCGAGACGGACGGCCAAACCGTCATCCAAGTTGGATCTGCCTTGCTCTACCTCGTCGGTCGGTCGCTCTTACGTCTTCATGATTGCGTGCACCGTTGACGCCCTGCGTCGATTACAGACCGCGAGACTGCCTACCAATTCTGGGTCCTGCATCCAGCAACGAACGGGACATTTGCACGATTCAGCACCTCGAATCCCATCCTTGTCAAAGGCGGCTATCTGATGCGCACGGCGGATATCTCTGGCAGCACTCTTGCGCTCCGCGGCGACCTAAACGAAACTACAACTCTCGAAATCATTGCCCCCGCAGCAAATTCGGGTACCATCACCTTCAACGGCGAGCAGCTGCAGCTCAATAAAACAGCCTACGACACAGCCATTGTTACTATTAATGTTCAATTGCCAGAGGTTGAGCTCCCGGACCTGTCCTCGCTCAGCTGGGTGAGTTACCCCAACCGCACGTACATGCCTTTCGGGACTAATTTCCGGTGCAGAAAACGGCGGACAGCCTACCTGAGATATCCTCTTCGTACTCGGATGCCATGTGGGTTACGGCTGACCACGCTACGACAACCAATCCAACGCAGCCAACGACTCCGGTCGTGCTTTATGCGGGCACGTATTACACCTACTTATCTTCCTGCCGATTCTAAACAGACGCGCAGGCGACTATGGCTTCCATACAGGTGACCTACACGCTCGTGAAATATCTCCGGCCCCGCTGATTTTCGCAGGAAACATTCTTTGGCGGGCTCACTTCACGTCGGCTGGCTCCGAGACCGCATTCACCGTCAACGTTCAGGGCGGGAAAGCCTTTGGATATTCTGTTTGGTTGGACAGCAGCTTTCTAGGCTCATGGGAAGGTATGCTGTCTGCTTTCTTGGTACTGTCAGAGTTGATTGCATTTTGCACTGGCAGGCGATGCGCCAAGCAGCTCGCATCAGGGCACATTCAAGTTCCAGACCGCTCTTTCAGCCAACTCAACGCACATCATTACCATCTTGCAGGATCATATGGGTGAACCGATAACATTATTATTTCCTTTCTAGTTTCTCATGCGTGCTCAGGTTACGATGGAGACTTCGTCGCAGCTAGTGACTCTTTCAAGGCGCCGCGCGGGATCCTATCATACTCTTTCGTTGGAAGCAGCGCAACAACGGTCTCTACATGGAAGGTCACAGGAAATTTGGGAGGAGAATCCGTACGTTCGCATTGCATTGCTCGACGAGTGGCGTCTGATGCATCATCCAGTATGTAGACACTGCGCGCGGGCCTCTCAATGAGGGCGGACTCTTCGGCGAACGTCAGGGTAAGTGTAATTTCCTCCTTTTACCTTCACCGGCCAACAAAGGGCTCAGGGTGGCACTTACCTGGCTTCGACGACTCGAACTGGGCTACCGGTCAGCCAACTGCAGGCATCGCAAAGCCTGGTGTCAGCTTCTTCCGGTTGGTTGTTTCGCTTCTGCCTCTCCTCTGTTGCCTCACAGCTGCATAGGACAAGCTTCGACCTCAATATCCCATCGGGCGTTGACTATCCCATTTCGCTCGTGACAAGCAATGCCACGACTAATCCGCACTTCCGTGCTCAGGTGTGTATGGCGTACTCATTTCTAGACTTGGTGCTTACCGCTTTCTCGTACATAGTTCTACGTTAACGGCTATCAATTTGGCAAATACGGTATGCCCGCTAGTCCTGGTCTATCACAGATTTTGAGTCAATCTCTCCTGCCAGTCAATGCCATTGGCCCGCAGACAAGATTCGCCTTGCGTACGTGTATGGGAACCGGACGCCATTGATGTACTCATCCGCTGCTACAGCGCAGGGAATTTTGAATCACAATGGCGCGAATACGCTTGCAGTCTCGCTGTGGGCGCAGGATGCAGGCGGCGCCAAGCTTGAGTCGCTGGCTCTGGAAGTCACAAACAAGGCTCAGAGTAGCATGCCGGCGGTCGTGAACCAAGCAATGCCCGCGTGGTCGCCACGCGCGAACGCGTACTAATTGAGATTACTCTTGGTCATACAAGTAGGGTAGATGTAGACATGTTCCGCAATACGAGCCACGAGAAAGCAAACAGTATTATTTAGCTTCAGCTTCCAGTGACCTTGCGTCTGATGTAAGTGCGTTCACAATTGCACAATGAACATGGCCGCAATAATGTACTCACCGCTATCGGATATGAATTCGGTCTTCACGTCGCGGAACTCGACCACATCGTGTATCAGCTTACTGAGCGTGTCCAAGGGCGCCCATACAGATTTGGAGGATAGGTTTGCCCATGTCAGTGCACTTTCGCTTCAGGGAGCTCGTTCCTGACCCGTGGGCTCTCCGAAGATTGTGCGAAATCATTATCTTCAAGTTGCCTGTCGTGGTGGTTGCGGTGCTTATAAGCATCGGACGGAATGAAGACAAACGTCGGGCACCATGAGTCGCAGCGTTCGACTACACCATGTTAAGTTGAGTTGATGGCGGAGAGGAGTACAGAGACTCCCGTGCGCAATCCCCAGCTCGAAGAAAAACCATGCTGAAAGAGGGTTAAAAATTATTTGAGGAATCCCCCCAAGTGGGAACGTAGGCTGAAGAGGCTCAGAGGATGGACTGCAAACGATTCACATGCACGAAGAGACGAAGAGCGGCCTAGGACTCCGAGAATGATCTTGGGGTAGGGAGAGCAGTAATATGAGAAGGGAAATCTGGAAGGTAAGGCGGGTGGATATGGTCGGTTCACCTCCCGGTAAGTAGTGTGCAAGGGACTCGTGCAGCGCAGACTAGCCCAGGGACAGCCGGTTTTCTGGTAAGCCTGTCATGCCTGAGGGTCGGGAAGACGCTGACGGCTAACCAGCCCGACTGTGACGTCGAGTTGAGCCCTGACTTGTGAACGCAGAACGCGTGCGCGAGCCTGCACAGATTCCGTTTAAGCACATGAGTACTGCGTTTGTGAAGCCCTGGGTGCGTAGATAATTTTTGGATCGGTGCGGTAGGCGAGCAAAGCAGAAACGCGTCGCGAGTCGGACTTTGAGCCACAGGCCGAATTTGTCCTTCCCGTCACCCACCACGCGACTCCAATGGCGCGCCAGCCGGCCAGGCCGCCCAACGGCGTGGAGTTCTCGCACAGACTACTCAAGACGAGCGTGCACAACCCATTCGACACCTTCACCGCGCCGCAGTTTGACAACTGGGTCGACGACATCACCTCCACCATCCGCAACGCGCTCAGCGGCAAAGCGCGTGGCAAGGCCCGAGACCCCAGAGAGGGCGCTGGGCTCGATGGCCTGCGCAGGCTGTTTGCACAGCCAGGCGACCCAGTCGATCTGGACGAGTCACTCGCCGCGGACGAGACCGATGACCAGGTCACTGAAGGCGGCAGACTCCAGCAGCCGCACGAATCCGTAGACTTGACGCAGGGCGACTCCCAGGACCAGGAAGAAATGAACTTCTTTTCGGAGGACGACGAACGTGAGCCTCGAGCTCGGGACGCTGAGGCCGAGCGCTATTATGGTCGCGAATCGCCTGCCGCTGCCGACGACGAGGACCAGCATGAAACACTTGACTTCAATTCCATCTACGCCAATGGTACGTCTTCTCAAGCATAAATTGGCTCGCAATTTCCTTTACTGACTGTGATCCAGGCGCTGCATTCTCCGAGACACGTACGAACGCCTCTCTTGTGTACCGCTCCATCTCTCACCTCTCTCACACAGCCGCGTCTCCGGCGTGGAGCATCGAAGCGGAGGGAAACACGACCCTTCGACAAGACGCCGGAGAGTATGACGAGGATTACAACGAAGGCGACGAATACCTGAACGGTGAAGACTACGCAGAAGACGGAGAGTATGCGGAAGGTGCGCTCGCAATCACACAGTAAATGGACAAGCACTAAATATGTTGTTGCTGTAGGCGACTACTACGGCGACGAGAACGAAGAAGGTTACTACGATGAGGAGGCTGAACCTACCGCTCAATCTGCCAGCCACCCGTCGCAAACAGCTGCCGCACCAGAAGTCTTAGAGATCGATGACGACGATGACGAAGACGTCAGTGAGCAGCCTCCAGCTAGGGCAGTCCATTCTGCTCCGGCTGCCGGGGAAGATGAAGAAGACGAGCTCGACGACGATGACAAGGAGAACGCTGTACCAGCGCGTTCACCGTCCATCGCGCGCAGTGCGCCGTACGCCTATTCACCGTCATATAGTCGTCGTAAGGATATTTGGCTTGGTTCCGCGCGCCTGCGCCTGGCTGATCAATGTATAGGTACGCCTTTGTCCAGTGTCCGTGGCGTCTCATCGGGGGCGTCCCCGCAACCGCAGCCACAACCGCCGCCGCGTCCAGCCGAACCCGAAGTATTCACGATAAGCGACGACGAAGACGAGACCGAACCCACTCCAGCAGATCCTTTACCTCCTCCTCTTACGGCCGATGTTGCTGCTCCTGCTCCAGCGCAAGAAGCAGTGGCAACTGACCAGGTCATCGACGAACTGGACCTCGATTCTCTGCGGCAGCTCCCCACACAGGCTGCGCCACTCTCGCAAGAGGACTCTGCTATGGACCTGTTCAGCCTTACAGACCTTGAGACCCGTGCCGACGAGCCTGTCGTGTCGAACTACCTCACCTCTGGGCCTGCGGACGTTACAGCGCTGGACCAGGACGTTGCGGAGTTCATGAGCCAGGCGACTAGCGGCGTGCTCCCGCTCGGCATGGAAGCCATAGACCCAGCGATATTGGCCGCTGAGTTCGCGGCGTTCAATGCGGGCATTGACGCGGCGCTGGAAGCGCAGGCGTCGGCGGCCCAGGCCTCTGAACTCGATGCTTTCAGCGCGGGTATCGACGCAGCGATTGAAGCCCAGGCGCAGGCGGCGGCTGATCATGATGAAGCCTCTGCTATTGCAGCTTTCAACGCAGGTATTGATGCGGCGCTCGAGGCGCAGACGCCCGCCCCGGCTGCGCAGGCTTCTGCTTCTGAGATTGTGCCTGTTGAGCTCTCAGAGATTGAGAAAGCTGCAACTAGTGATGTTGCCAGTCTCACGGCCACCGCGCTGCCACAAGGTAGCATGGAGGGCGAAGAAGGTCCTGTTCAAGAGACTAGCACACCTGTGGTGGATGATACCGAACATCTCGCTGCGAACACCTCCGAGACCGAGCCAGCCGCGGGCACGGCCGTCGTCTCCACGCCACCTGTCACGCCATCGCGTCTGAACATCCCGACAACGCCCTCCCGTGAGCGCGGGTCGCCACTGTTTATGTCGCCTGGCGAGCTGCCCGTCGTACCGGGCGAGTTCCTCAACGAGGAGCCCGAGAAAGTGTCACACCCGCCCAGCCCACACCTCCACGATGCTGGCGAGGAGCCGACGCTGCCTGATGTGCACGATGTACCGCATTTCTTGGACCGTGACGATATTGAGAAGGACGGGCCGACGGAGGACAGGGATACCGTGGCGGATGCCGATGTGGAGAAGGCGCACCCTCGCCTTGACGCTGAGGAGGAGCCCAGGGAGGACACCCAGGTCCAGACTGACCGCCCCGTCGAGCTTGCCATATCGCCAGCAGAGGCGGCGGCGCTGAGCCTCGATGAGAAGAAGGCGCTGCTTCAGCGAGACGACGTCGACCCGTTCAGCCTGATGGGCGACGAGAGCCTCGTGGCTCCCGGTGCTGTGGAGACGCCAGATGAGGAGGATGAGGACGCGGCGCAGCCTGCGGAGGAGGAGGCGGATATTGTGCCGGAGATCCCAGATGTCGCACTGGGCCATGAAGTGGCGAACGACGAACCGGACCTCAAGCCTCATGATGCAGACGCGGACGCCAGTGGGGAGAGTGACAGCGAGGAGCGGATAAAGTAAGTTGACTTAGGTGCTGTTGCTTGTCTTGCGGTGCTGAACGACTTTAGGGAAATTACTGTGCCGCGGTCTACGGGCGTTTCGACACCTCTTTCTGCGGTAGCAGATCCAGCGCAACAAGAAGATACCGACGGCCGGGTTGAAGCAGAAGCTACGGAGTGAGTTGTGATCGACCATGCGTTAACTATCTTGTGCTCATTTGCATCAGTGTTGTCGCAACAGCTGAGGAGAATGATTCTGTTGACAAAGCAGGGCTTCTTACGGACAGCTCACTTGCTCAGCAAGAGTCTATCACTGTCACAGTCGACGTAGTGCCAGAGCCAGAGGCTGTCGAAGCCCAGGACTCGAGTCCATCAGTCGCGGATATTCTCCCCTCGGCCATAGAGTCCACTCTTGCTCTCCCATCACCCACCTCTGTGACTAGCCCAGCGGCAGATATAGAAGCCGAGGCTGCTGGTGAAGCAAGTTCGAGCAAAGTCCGTATCATGTGCCTGCTCAGTCTCTGGAAATTAACATCTAACCTGTTCTATAGGGTGGTCGCAAGTCGCGACGCGGTCGTCCTGTGGCCCCCACGCGCTCAAGCACTCGTATTGCACGCACACAGTCCTCGCAGCAAGTGCCCATGTCGGCCCCCAAGACACGTGCGCGCCCTCCCAATTCGGCCAGGAGTGAAGCGTCGGCTGCCAGTGCAAGCGCAAGCGCAAGCTCCTCCGTGACCGGCAGTGCCTACTCGCGTGAGTCGAGCGTCGTCTCGACGCGTGGGAGGCGGAGCAAGCGCGACGCGGAATCTGTGCATGGGTCTCGCGAGTCCACTGTGCAGCCCACGGCCCGTAAAACCAAGGGCAAGGGGAAGGGCAAGGGGAAGGCGAAGCAGGAGGACGATGGGGAGCTCCAAGCACTGGCCAAGGAAGAGGAGCCATCCGCACCCGATCCGACGCCTGCCCAATTCCCGACACGACCGCCTTTGTTGCGTACACAGACTTACCGACATTACCATGGGAAGAAGAATGCGTCAGCAGGAGCGACTCCTACGTGGGCTTCGCTGAAGTGGAACTCTCTTCTTCAACCTGCTCTCGCGCTTGTTCGAATGACTGGTGCTTCATCGTCAACTGCCGATGCAGCCCAGGCTGCTACTCCAACACCTCCTGCTGCAGTTGAACCTCAGATTTCATCCACCGAGGCTGCTGTACCCGCGACGCCCGATCCAATTGCCAACAATGGAGCTGCAGAGCCTTCTGCGGATGGCTCTCGTACTGACGCGAAGCCTGAACCGGGAAGTGAACTTCCATCTTCCGTTGAGGCGAAGCCCATTCCTGAGGTTGTAGTCCCGCACCTAGAAGATGTGGCCGCGGACACGGGCGCATCGTCTGCGGATGTGTACATCGAATCCAAAGCAGAGGGTGCCGGACCAAGCGGCTTGCATCTTGGAGCTCTTCCTTCCCCACTCCCTTCACCTTCACTTCCCTCTCCAGCAGTCCCGCCTCCGCCGCTGCCCACGCCGGTCGAGGCGCCTAAGCCTCGCGGGCATGCATCTCGACCATCTCTCGTTATTCAAGACTCCTTCATTCCGGAGAGCGGCCATATGACGAGGTCCAACTGTCGCTTCCACAAAATCTCCATCCCTGCAGCGGCGGGAAGTAGCGAGGTCGTGCAGTTTGTCGCCCCTGCGTGCGCGATCACCAACCGCGAGCTGATGGAGGAAGAGGGAATCGTCGATTGTGGCGTCGCGACCGACATCGACCATGCTCGTACGGTCATTGAGCTGGAGATTGCGCCTGACGATGTCTTGCATGTTCTTCGCCGGCTTGTGGGGCTGGAGTTGCTGCGCGAAGGGGAAGTGGGCTTCAGGCTTCCCGACGGCGAGACAGTCGAGTCCATGCGGGAACGCATGCCCACCGCCGCCAACAGCATTTTTCATCAGTATCGCAAGCCGGAGAGCAAAGCTACGGACGGCTCTTCTGCCATGCCCCACAAAAAGCGCAAGCGCGCGTCGAGTTTTGCGCAGAGTCAGGCGTCGACGCTGACCGACTTGGAGGCGACGGACGGGGAGCCGGACAAGTTGGACACGCCCGCCTCTCGCACGCGCTCGCGGATGGGTGCCGACACGTCATCCTCGCCGATATCGCCTGTGGACCGACGCAAGCGGCGACGAGTGGAACACGAGGACGAGTATCGTCCGACCGATGCTGACCATGCGCTCGAAGTCGAAGACGAGCAGGAGGACTACGCGGAGCTGGCCACACGGCCGAAGAAACGAACTCGCAAGTCCGGTGCAGCGGCGCGCCAGTCCGTGGCGCCCAGTCCAGCCGATACGACCGCGTCCACTCCTTTGCCTGTGGCTGAAGAAGGCGACGTGAGCAAGACCCCTGGAGATGAGGCTGTTGCCACGGCTAGCAAGCCTCAAAAGAAGGCGCCACGCCGCAAGTCGCGCAAGCGGAAGGCTGGCGTTGTCGACCCCGCGTTCAAGCCCGGTTCTGCGCCGGCCAGCGACTCGGAGAGCGAAGTGGAAGGAGGGCCAGTACGCAAAACTGCCAAGGCGAAGCGAGGAAAAAAGCGGGCTGCAGCTGAGGAGGTTGAGCAGGACGGTGTGGGTGAAGTGGGTAGCGCAAGACCGCCTCTTTCAAAAAAGCGGAAGGTTGCCGCTGTGGACACTGCTGCTGCACCCGCTGCAGAAGCAGAAAATGCTTGATACTGTTGCTTTTTTGTATCCATAGTGTATTGCTGACAGCTTGTGCATCTTTTTCTTTGATCTTTTCTCCACGGCTTTGTGCTTGTGCAGATCCGAGCTCTGCAGATCCGTCTTCTGCCACCAGGATTTTCGGACGCGGAAGCAAACGCGCTTGACCGTCAACCACGTTTGGGATGCCTCAAAACCCATCGACCAGCTCGCTGACCTTTACCCCCAACTACGCGACAGCGGGTATGGGCTACACCAGCACTCCGAAGCGGCTGGAGGACCATTACCCGCGCATCGAGCGCTGCGAGGACGTCTGGTTCAGCGACGGCAACATCGTCATTGCCGTGGTGCCGCCGCCCAACTCGTCAAGGCCCGCGCACGCATTCCGCGTCCACAAGTCCGTGCTTAGCTCCATCTCGGACGTGTGGCGCGGCATGTTCGCCCTGGCCCAGCCGCGGAGCGAGGTCGAGACGTTCGCTGACACCGAGGTTGTGCGCTTTCATGATGACTCGCCCGACGACATGCGCGAGTTCCTTCAGGTTGTGTATTGTCAAAGGTATGTACGGCTGTTATATACCTTGCACAGTGCTTAAGACTCGTTAGATTCCTTCCAAGTGCCCAATTACAAGGCTGGCGCACAACAGAACGCGCTGTGGCGGGACCGCTCCGCATCGCAACTAAATACGCTGCACATAACTTGCGGGAGCGAATTGTGCAGGTAGGCTCCTAAACGAATGTGAATGAATCGACCGCCTGAATTTCAGCAGATTCTTGAAGCGGACTGGCCGTTGACACTGGAAGCCTGGAACGCCAATGAAAAGGTGCGCATGGTCAAATGACGAGCAATACCAAATCTCATACTCCTGAATTACAGGTCACCCGGTCCCGCATGGAGTCTCTGGACCTGCGCGAATGCTTCCCGGAGCCCGCCAGCATCATTCGCCTCGCACGGGATTGCAGTGTACCGAGCATCCTGCCCGCCGCATTTTACCATCTCAACGAGCTTTACCGCGAAGACGACTCTAATCTCGACCTCGACAAGCGGCAATACGAACCCGGTCTTCTCAGTCTCGCGGACATGCACGCCCTCGTCGTCGGCCGCGAGTCCATGCGTTCCTTCCTGTGCAAATGGCTAATTGAGCTGCCTATCTTATATGCTGGTGCCGAGACCGGGCCCGTGTGCCTCACTGCTCCCTCCAGAGACGGGCGGCGATGCTGTGATGCGATCCAGCACTGGTGGATGCGCGACTTCCTGGAGCCGAGCCTTCAGCGCATTCTCTGGCCGATAGACCACCTCGAGCTGTTCCAGCGTGAGCTCGAGACTGATCACCGCATCTGCCCGGTGTGCCGAGGATGGCTTGCGACGCAATTCCAGCATGCGTGCAGCATTATCTGGCGCGCTCTTCCACAGTGGTTCCTTCTGGAAGAGAGCACCACGACGACTCAATCGTAATCGTGAAACTCGCTCTCCCTCTGCTCTCGTCCACATCACGCGATTGTTCCTACCCGCCACTTGTATAACAACTAGCAACCTCTCTGTCTGTACAAGGACGAATACCATTGAGTCCTTAGCTCCAAGTACAAGGTGTATCATCTGCAACTTCATCCGCTACGGTGGGCCGTGACATGAGCGAGGCCTTGTTTTTCGAGGGTTTTCGCTGTCGCCTCCAGCCCCGAATCAGGCCATCTAATAAATTGCATGCCTAACTCGGCCAAAACAATCTGTCTAAGGGCTGTTTGATTTTCTTCGAAGCAGTTACGAGTGACGATAATCGGACTTTTGTGGACCAAGCGATACCAAAGTCTAACATAATCAAACAATGTGGAACCCGGCCCATTTATTGGACCAACTGTCGGTGCACTTCTAACTACTGCATACACTTCGGATTCTTTATTATACAAGATGTTCTTCGCAAGGTGGAGTCATTTACAAGGTGTTCTTCGCAACCTGAACCCACTCAGATACGAGAGACTCGGCTTGTTTGAGGTCAAGACTCGGACGGGCGTCAGCGACCAAGGTCTGCACCACGAAGTCGTTCGCCTTATCGCCCATCAGGACCCAAGCGTCCTTTTCGGCGGAAAATGCTTTCCCAAGGTAGGCCAAGGTAACCACAGTGCACCAGAGGGTGGCCTTCATCTGATCCTCGAGCCCGGCGAGAGAAGTGAGGCTCGCCGGGACGGATCCCGCTGCAGCAGAAGCGCCAATGAAATCGTAGTACCAGTCCTTGGGCACGAAAGACCCGTCAAACAGCTGCTGCCGCGCAAGGAGCTCCACGGTCGGCGGGCCGGAGGGTCTTCCGCTGGGGGTGATACCAGAGGCTGCCTGCGGCGTTATTACCACGGGGCGCCCGAAGGGTGCGGCTCCGAGTCCAGCCGTTAGTTGGGCTGGCCGACCGAATACAGAAAACGCCGACACTTGCGTCGAGCCGGGGCTTGCAGACTGGGGTTGGGGTGCGAACACCTGCGGTTGGCCGAACAGTCCGCCACCAGGCGTGTGGACTGGAGGTGCGAATGCCTGCGGTTGGCCGAACAGTCCGCCACTAGGAGCGTGGACTGGGAGCGCTGCTAGAGCAGGGCCCCCGAAGACTGACGTCGATCTGACCGGTAGCTGGGCAGGTTGGCCAAATCCAAAAGTCGACACCACCGGCGGGTCGCTACTTGCTAACAAATGGTCGGTTGCTAAAGTCTGCGGTGCTGCCTGTCCGAAGGTCCCGAAGCCGGCCGACCCGCCGAACTGCTGAGCTTGCACCACTTGCATCTGCTGCATCTGCTGCATGCCCTGCTGCTGTCCGATTATTCTCTGCTGTTGCTGTGTATTGAAAAAGCTTGAATCTGAAGAATAAGATTAAAAGGGCATGGGGGGATGCATTGCTGAACCTTACTTGCAGTCGAGGCACTCGAACCGAAGAGTCCACCACCTGTCGACGAACCCAAGAGGCTCGGACGCGAACCGAAGAGTCCACCACTGGTCGATGCACCGAAGGCGCTTGCGCCGCCAAAAGATGCTGTACTGCCAGTGGCAGTCTGGGCAGGTTGCACGCCAAATAATCCTGTAGCTACGGCAGGTGGACAGTGAGATTAGAGAAAGCATCCATGAAAGTAGCGATGACACGAACCAGGGGCAGAGCCAAATAATCCGCCGGAGGACGCTCCACTGGCCGCGAGGGACGAAGCAGGGGCGACAGGAGGGGAGGCGGCGTCTCCCTGTTCGTCGATGGCGACGAAAGACGTCTGCGAGGACGTGATGCCGTATGTCGTCGCGAGCCGGGCTATCAGACCCTTGACGAGCCCGGTCTTGTTGCTCTCGTCTTCGAGCGCCTGCGCAAAGCTGCGCGCGGCGAGGACGTGGATGAGGTCTACAGGTCGCTCACCTGGCGAGACGGCGATCTTCGCCGCGGCGGTGAGGGGCACCACGAGTGTGACCGGCGCGCCGAGGACTTTCCCGCTCACCGTAACCTCCGTTGGGAGCGGTGCGCTGGGGTTGGGCTGCTTGATGATGGCGTATAGGCTGGCACGGAAGCCAGGGTACAGCGGTCCGGCCTTCTTCGAGTCGAACTGCTGGATGCGGGCGACCGGCGGAAGTGGGAGTTCCTTGGGGCCGACTTCGACGTCTACCTGCTGAGTGGGAGGGGCCAAGGAGAACAAGGATATTGGTTGCGGAGGTAAAGATGCTGGAGCTGGAGCAGCTTCGACGTTCATCGCTTCGTCGGCGTCGACTAGCTCGAAACTGTCTACCGTTTCGGAGGGTTCAAGCGGGACGCCCCAGTCAACCGAGATGTCAGTGACTGCAGGGCCCCGTGCGGCTTTGAGCATGTTGATGAGCTTAGCGTCAGGCTTCTCTTGCTCGCCGACGAAGGAAGCGACGCCCCGGCCAGCGCGAGCGATCGCGTTGCACATCTGGAAGAATATACAGTAAGCAATAGTTGACAGGCACACTCCAGTAGGAAGGGGATGCATACGTTCGTCGAGACCTGGTTACCTACGCCAAGAACAAACACGCGAAGAGCACCCTTAGATACCTCAACAGCGGCCTCAGTCTCTTTCACGACGTCCTGGACATCCCAGGACTCTCCGTCAGTGAGCAGAAGCACCGTCGCGGGCAGCTCAAGCTTATCCTCGGGGCGCGAATTAAACGCATACTGCAGCGCAGCGCGGATATCAGTGCCGCCGTAATCGGCATTCATAGCGTCGACATGCGCGGTGGCGGTCTGCACACTGTCGGCGTAGTACTCAACGGACGCGGGCCACAGGCCGGTGACACGCGAGCCGAACGAGACCAGATTGAAGCGCGTGCCGCGCGAGGGCAACGAGCGCAGCATGATCTGCAGCGCGGCGCGCACAGCGGTGATGCGGCCGCCGGCCATGGACCCGCTGCGGTCGATGAGGAAGATGTACTCCTGCGTCGGGAGCTGCGGCACCTCGAAGCGCGGGACGAGCGTCAGCCCGACGGCGTCGGACACCTCATCCTGCCGCACTGCGCGCTCGACGACGCCGCGTGGATGGTCGAGCTTCTCACACCTGAGCACGAGCACGATGTCCTGATCCAGCATTGTGCTCGCGCTCATCGTCACATGCGCCTTAGTGGTGTCAAACGGCCCCTCTGACGCTGAGTCCGGCAGGCCGATGGAGACCCCGATGGGATGCGTCTGGGAGGTGACGCTCATGATATTCGAGGTCATGCTAAACGACATCGTAAGCTCAAAGGGAGCGGCTTTGCCGTGCACAAAGCTAGACATCTGCATGAGGCCGGCGGGCGGTGCACCGTAGTTGGGTGCGATGGATAGGGGTAGGGTGAGGCGCAGGCTGTCAAGCTTTCCATCGTGCGATACGATGGAGACGAAGGAAATGCTGTGAGGGCGTGAGCACTGATATAACCATCGACGATTTATACATACTTGACGGCGATCTTCTGGCGAGGCTTCAGGTTGCCCAACGAGATTTGGAAGACTGCAATCAATATCAGCTGTCGCTAAGTGCATTCAGAACCGCCATCGTACTCACCGTCCGCAGCGTACTGGTCGAGGAGGCCTGCGGTCTTGCCCTGGGCGACCGCCGCGTCATAATCGCGCTTGGCCTCGCCCTTTTTCTTGACGACGCCGTGGATAGTGCGCTCGTCGTCGATGACGGCGTTGAAGGCGCAGACGGCAGCGTCGGACGGCAGCGGGAAGACATACATGATCTCCTGCGCCTGCGTCACCGTTGATACGTATGTCTGCGTCAGTCGCGCATGCACATTGACATCGACAACGCTATAGTGGCACGTCGACTAGCAGGCCAAGGATGCGTCAGTCGCCGTGTAGCCGCTCGTTACGAGCACTCACCTGGACGAGCGCATACGGGCTCACAGGCAGCCCAAAGAGGCCGCCGGTGTAGCCCACGGGGAAGAGCCCACAGCGTGCACGCGACATAGTATTCGTGGGGGTGCAAGAAAGATGCTGCCATTGGGACAGCGGAAAGGGCGCTTTATACCTGCTCGTGGCGGAACCGCAAGTGGATGACTTCCCGTAACGATTTGGAAACGATCTGGCACGTCCAAACGCCTCCAAAATGCTCGGGTATCATGTCCATCACGGGATCATGATGGGGAGGCCTCAGCCAGACCGACGAATCTGACAAGGGGGGGACCCCCCTCGCCAGATGCCTGCCGTTTAGACAAGCGTGCATTTCGCTGATACCGGCTGATGTCGCCGCCGCCGCCGCCAGTCCGGCTCCTCCGTCGACTCCAAAGCATAACAGGCAAGGCCACAAAGAGCCCGCAAAACTCCAAAGATGTTATGCTAGGACATTGATTGAGTCTTGGATGGCACTTGGGTGCCATTCCCGAATGAAAATGAGTGAAATTTGCTGCCGGGGACCACTCCCATTGCCATGATCAATTCTCTAGAGCATTTGAAGTATAAAATATGTAATATCTTCGGGAATTAAGGCCATGGTATGCCTGCTGATCAATGAATATATCGGGCGGTGACGGAGCTAAGTCGTCTAGCAGCGTTTGGCATCGTCTAGCTGCGCGTCGTGTTCCGGGATTTAGAAATGTTGCCAGATCTGGCTGATGTAGCCGACCGGCTCGTCTGGCTCGTCCAGATTCTTACGGGAAGTCATCCAGTAAAGGATTGGCGAGTCACAGTCAGATCCCGGAATGCGGCTGTGCAAATGCGTTGAGCTCAAGCTTCACAGGGAGATACTAGGTAATATTACATACACGCTCGAAGCCATTCTGTAACGTACAGACGTCCCTGCGTACGTTTGGGGACAAAGACTGCGCAAAGATTGGGTGCATCTCTCAGCTGCTGAATTCGTCCCGCAAAGAAAGGTAGTTTTCATTACCCGCGTCGTTGTCCATCGTCTCGACGCGGTCTATCCAAGCGCCAATCATCTTCTTCGCATAACCGTCGCACTGAGCCACGGCCACCTCGAAGTCCGCCTTCAGCACATTCTGCGGCTCGCGGTGCTCGCGCACCCATGCAGGCAACACGCGCTCCATCTCGCGCAGGAAGACATCCCGCAGCCGCGTGAGCTCCCACTCGCGCAGATGCTCGTCATACAGCTCTGTGCGCGTCCCATCTTCATTCAGACCGTATGTAGACTCGTCTGGCCGCTCGGTGCGCGTGCGTCCCCTGAGGAACGAGGGCAGCTGGCACGCGTACCACAACGGCAGCGCGGAGACGCATTCCCAGTCGATTATGCCCGTCAGACGGCCCTCGGCGTCGACAAGCAGGTTGTGGAACGACATGTCGTCGTGGAATATGACTGTCGGCTCCAGCTCCGGGTCGTCGCAAGCGGGAAACAGCTTTGGAAGCATGGCGAGTAGGCGGCGCGCGAGCGCTTGCGCTTCTTGGGCGTCCTCGACATCGTCCTCGTCGTCAGAGGTATGTATAATATGCGCAGAGTCGTTCAGTACGAAAGCCAGCCTGGCAGAGAGCCATTCTGCGCTGGACCGGAACGGTCCTCGGGGGACATCCTGCTGCCCGTGCTGGCCCCAGAAGAAAATCATCGACACGATGCGGCCAACAGTAGGAGATGGCGCGTCCTCTTCACTGTTGGGATATATGTTGCCGATACCGCGCAAAGGCTGCTCGTGAAGCCTAGCCAGGACGCCGACGAGCGTCTTCACAAGTGCTTCTTTAGCAGCAAAGGATATAGCGTGCCAGCGGTCCTCCAGAACGGTGCCGGGCAGCTTTTCCATGATCATCCATTCGAATCCCAGCGCGGTCGACTGTGCATCATCCTCGTAGGCAATTACGCGCGGGACCACAGCCGCGTTGCACCGCGCACGGACGAATTCGAGCGTAGCAACCTCGCTGAGCGTTTTCAGGCGCGGTTCGACGGGCAAGGCGACGCGAATGAGGTAGTCTGCGCTGTCGTCCGCGGTGCGGATCTCGTACAACTTGTTGAAGCCTCCTTGCGCAAAGAAGGTCACACGGCATGGGTCGCCAGATGGAACGCGCAGGTGCTCGCGCGCTATGTCCTCGATTATAGCTGTGGATGGCTCAGAGGCCCAGCGCGGCTCAGTTGAAAGTAGGGTAGAGACCCATTGCACGCCGCTCATGTTGGAGGAGCAATAGAGGGCGGGCTATAGCACAAAGAAGAAGACCCTGCAGCTGGCGAACGCATCGGGACATGTTCTGGCAGAATGCGGCGTTCCAAATCCGATGCCATAGTGAGTCGAAACAACTGACAGCATTATCATTATGAGTCCTTGTAACCTGGGTCAGGGCCTTAAGTTGATCTCATCGTGCTGTTAAGGTCGTTTGCTTATTGTAGCACTGGCATTAAGGACATCTGTGCCCTGTCAACGACCAGGGGGTGGCTACTCCTCGGAGTACGCTACACAGAGGTCGAGGTTGAGCATGAAGACTAGTGCAAGGCCTTCCCCTTCAGCGGCTGAGGTTTTATGAAAGGCGTGCTAGGTCTATACCCTTGCTAAGGGCCTAGTCTTTCCACACGTACCTCTACACCGTCTGCTCATGGCGCCTGGTAACAGGCGTCCCTGATATCTATGGCCCCCGCTGTCGATGTCATTCATACACCAAAGGAAACCGCTCTTGTAATCTAATCCATATCGGAAACCGACTAGGCACGTCGCCTGCTACGTCGCCTGCCTTTCCGGGGTTCAAGGCGTTGTGGCACCTGCTGGCACTCGCCTGTAGTAATTCAATAAACATACTACACCGATTCTGGCGCGGGGATTAGGCCATGAGGCTAGGCCACCCACCGCCAGTCGTGTGTTGTCCTGATGCCCGCATGAGGAGTACCACGGGTGACACTGCACGTTCGGTGGTAGTAGGAACTGGAGTGGCGCATGTCCGATCGTAGAGTCCTGATATCTCGCAAGCCTCGCAATCTCATCTCCATGCGTCTACCAGTTCATGCCATCTACGGGTATCTAGGATGAGGGCGCCAGCTCCCTGGAATCACGCAGGCTAACGATGGGCATTGTACCAGGTCCTCGGCGTCTCAAAAAGCACTTTTAATTCTGTAACCACTCTCAGGACACACATCATGGGATAACAGAAGGTCCATGCGGGAAGCGCACACAGTGGCGTTTATTCGATGGGGCTGGTTCACACAAAGTAGCCACATTAACCTGCGATGGACTACGGTGGGGTCCTCGACATACGTGTGACATCGCCAGTGCGTGAAAGCCGGTACATGCACTCAAGGCATCCGGTGGATTTCTCAGGTATTTTACATCATGACGACCCTGCTGACGCGGCTTGGGGTTCTATAAAAGGTTCCCTCTCTCAGCTTTCAAGTCTCAAGCTCTCAAGTCACCCCGAGATTTACTGTATACTCAGCTCAGACTCCCATCAGCAACATGGCCGAAATGGACATTAAGATTCCCTGCCACATCGCCTGGAAGCTGGTTTGTCTTCCTGACAGCCGGCCCCCGGCGTGCGTTCTCGCAGTTCTCCGCTAACTCTGGCTGCAGCTGCAGGAGTACGACAATAGTGGCAACAAAAACACCACCATCGTGCGCCAAGTCGAACACAGCCAATCCAAGAGCATCAAGGGTAGCGAATACACCAAGATGGTGAACGAGACATCGCGTGAGGAGGCGTCCAAGTGGGTTCAACCTCTTCATCATGGATGCGAACCTTGTCCGTGGCTCACCGTGACTGTCCGCTCCATAGGCTCAATATGGACGTGAGTGCCACGGCGACGTGGACTGCAGTTTCCGCCTCAGTGTCAAGCGGGTACGAGGCTTCGAACACGCTCAAGAGTTTCGTTTCCTCCACTGCGGAGGTGACGCGCGAGGCCGAGCAGAACTCAGAGATCAAGGACACGCAGACGATCACAGTTGGAGCTGGCGACAAGCTCTACGTCTATCAGCAGGTTTTCACGGGCCCGGGAATGTACTACACCCTCGACAACCCGGCCATTGTCAGCAGCAAGAAGACGCCTGAGGACGATCGCGACATCACAATCACTGTGCGTGCGCGCGCTGTCGAGTTCGTGCGCGAGCTTCGTGTCGTCCACGGCGGGTCGGAGGGCGAGGCGCCGGATGACCGTGTGCGCGAGATGCATGGCTGGGGCGATGACACCAACATGGACTTTGGTGGCAAGTTCGTCTGGCTCGTGCCGGTTTACACACACGAGGCAGCCGATGCGGCCACGGGGTTCGAAATAATTATCCAGAAGGACGGCATCAATGGCAAGGGAGACCTCGCTGCTGGTGCAGGGGGGGACTTCCGCTACGTCATCCCCAACCACAACCTGCACCAGGCGAAGAAGGTTGTCGAGGTCAAGATGTTCCGCTCGACGGGCGGCATCAACTCGGACCAGGTCAAGCAGGCCCTAGGCAACAACTGGTGAGATTCCTGCACGCTGGTATATCTTCAAAGGCACTTATGCGACTGTAGGGTTGGGCCATCGCGTGACATCAACGCGGGACGCGGAAAGACCTTTTTGTATCTGGTCTGGCGTCTGCACTGACCAGTGACCCGAGCAACGGAGCGTTCCCTGTACCATTAGCTAGCCAGTACGAGATATTCGAGTCATGGATAGCCTTACATACACTGCCCATGCGGGGGAGTCGGTGTCACGGCCGTAAAGTTTCCCATCGAAGAACTGGGAAGATGCCGCTGTGCATACAAAGTGCGGTTGAAGCTTCGGAATGAGTTCAAATGGCACGGGCAGATGACCTGCGGCCTCGCAGAAGTCCCATTGGACGTCGCGGGAGAAACGAGGGTCCTTCCTTATGGGCACTATACTATTGCTTCTGCGTAGTACATTCTGGAGCGCTGAAACACAGTGCACTGCTTCCAGTAATGCAGCCAAGCAGATAACAGAGTAAGGAAGCGAAGGGGACTAGTCTCTCCCTACGCTAGACCAAACCGCTCTCCACTGTCGACAAGAATCTACCTGTGAGTCCCTCGCAAGGTCCTACGTTCTCAATGCGACAACCATGCTTACCGCCAACATCAACTCAAGTCATAATGGGCAAAGCTACCAAAGCGCTGAAGGCCTTCATAGAGGCTCTCCCAGACGACAAGCTCAATGCGCTCCCACAGCAGTCCAAGTCGAACTACGTCTCAGACGACAATTTCCGCCTCGACATGCAAGGCGTACGTTACGCACTCAGCGTTTCTCCGACTCACCTCACCTAAATCACGCGGCAGATGACCTCGGATAAGCCCCCCAAGCACAACCTACAGGTCCAGATTAACAACCAGACCACGATTAGTACGCTGAAGAAGAGCGCTCCGGCGACGGTAGCGCATTATAATGCGAGCTCGACCGACAAGGCGGCAGCCATCCGCGCGGGGCTGATTGCGGGAATGAAGATCTGAGGATTCATGAGAGCCACTTCGCTCAGCTGCGTGAAACTGATGCCTGAACGCCTGTACCATAAAGGGTGCTCACCTGTACCATTACCTTCGTGCGCATGCCTGTTAAACCGCGCTGCTTACTTCAAGACATTGCGATGATTCATGCGCTGCAGTAATTGTCAATCATGAATGCATGATAACTGGGTAGTAAGTATCCCGATATAGGCCAAATATCCCTGGTGGCCATGCCGCAGGTGGCCAGTCAAGCGTCCATCCGCTGCTATTGGCAGCATCGACATTCTGGACATTGCTGCAGGCTTACGCGTCGGGTGCGGCACGGTGCCAATAGTCCTGTCAGAGAAGCAGTCACTGGACTTCAAAAGGTGGACGGCAGCGCAAGAGCAGTCAGACATTGAACGTCCAGCTGCAGTATGTCTGACCACTCACCCAGGATTGCGATCATCGGCGCCGGCCCAGCAGGCCTCGTCCTCCTAAACGTCCTCGCGCGCCACGGCGTCGCCGCGACGCTGTACGAACGCGACTCCGAGTTCGGCTCGCGCGCGCATCTCGGCGGGACGCTCGACCTGCTCGCCGACTCCGGGCAGGCCGCCCTGAGGGGCGCCGGCGCGGCCGTGTGGGCCGCATTCGTCGAGCACTCGCGCCCGGAGGGGCAGGAGATGCGGTTCAGCGACAGCACGGGCGAGCTGCTGTTCCACTACGAGCCGCCCGCCGACGCGCAGGAGCATGTGCGGCCTGAGATCGACAGGACCGTCCTGCGCCAGATCATGGTGGACGCCGCGCCGGCTGGCAGCATCAGGTGGGGACACGCCTTGACGGGCGCCACACCCGTCTCCGCGTCCGGCTCCACGTCCGCTGCTGAAGGTCAGTGGGAGCTCGCGTTCGCCAACGGGCAGAAGACCGTCGTCGATCTCGTGGTCGGCGCGGACGGCGGCCGCTCGCGCGTGCGGCCGCTCGTGTCGGACGTCGACATTGCGTACACCGGCGTCACGGGCATCGAGATGTCCTTCGAGTCCAGCGCGCACCCCGAGCTCGCCGCGCGCGTCGGCAACGGCTCCCTGTTCGCCTTCGACCACAATCAGTCCATCGTCTCACAGCGCAACGGAGACGGGCGCATCCGCACCTACGCATTCTTCAAGCACGACGACCCCGACTTCATCCCGTCCATCTCAGCAGACCCCGAGCAGGCGATCGCTGAGGTCCTACGGCGATACGAAGGCTGGGCACCGTGGTTGCGCGAGATCATCGAGGTCGCCGACCGGCGTGCCGTGTATCCGCGCTCGCTGTACATGCTTCCCGTCGGGCATTCCTGGACGCATAGGCCGGGCGTGACGCTCATCGGCGACGCCATGAACCTCATGACGCCCTACGCGGGCAAAGGCGCCAACGTCGCCATGCTTGCCGGTCTCAAGCTCGGGCTGGTAATAGCAGCTGCTCGGGGTCGTCCGATGGAAGAGTTGGATGCGAATGTTGCCAGGTACGAGAAGGAGATGGTTCCCATCGCCGCGAAGGATGCCGCGGAGACCGAGAGGAACATGAGGATGGCGATGTTCGAAGCGAATGGTGCGAAGGAGTTCGTGTTGCAGGCTGTAGCGCGATCGACGCAGGGAGCGTAGATCTTCGTAGTATAGCGTGGTCCAGGCATTTCGTCTGAGGAATTGGGACCTATACACGTCGGTCAGTGTCTTTGCAAGAGCCAAAGTTGGCTTAGCGGTCACGTGACCGGAACACTCCGACATCGTCGTTGTGTAGTTTCTCGTGCGTGAGAATTACATACTGACCTTTCCAGCCGTTGAAGACAGCGGACCGTGGAGAAGACGATGAGGATTGGAAAGCACGATATGCGTCACTCATGATTTAAAGTGTATAAAGGGAAAAAAAAAATCGTACCCTGAGCATTCTCGCATGCAAACGGCAGGTCTTCGCGAACATAATCTTGCTGTGGGAAGGTAGACGAACTGTCCAATGGTTTTGAACGAGAAACTCAGTCGCGTGTTGATTTTGCCACCTTGAACCAGGTGAAGAAGTGCGAAGGTCTACGATTGTATATGCTGTTAATAGACGGGCGTTGTGGCACGGTGATAATACAAGGATGAGCAGGGCATCTTTCATTCGTCGGAGGACCACAGGATGCCTTCCAGCACCTGCGATATGGTGAACAGACAGAATGACGAAGAGCCTTGGGCACACCTGTATCACGCGTAGTTGTTTCTGATATTCAAAACATCGTTTATCATATAGATGTGCTCAAACAGGGCAAAAACGCACCTCTCGATCCGCTGGTACTTCGGTGACGAACATGGTGGGCACGCCCAGTTTTTCCAGCTCGGCCTGCTGCTTTGCCACAAGGCCGTCCCACGCTATGAGCACGGTTTGTCGGTCGAAATCCAAGAGCTCCTTCTCGAACTTGCTGTTCAGCGACTGCAGTCAGGGTCGGGTCAGAGTCTGAATTGCATTCGCGTTAGTCTGGAAATGCACGCGCCTGGGCGGCCCATTGAGATATGCCATTGCCACCGGTGATCCTCGCCCTGCGCGCGAACGCTTAAGACGTAAGACGGCGGGAGGCAAAGGGGGCGAGCGTACATTTTGCGGTCGTTCTCGACCTTGTTCTGCTGCTGCCGTACGAGGGCGGCCCGCTGGTCGGCGAGGCTGCGCTCGAGCGCGCGCTGCTCGTCGCGTATCTGCGCGGAGGATATAAGTATTCGTGGGCGGGGGCAACAATGCAGCACGCACGCGCGTGAGAGCCTGGCGGACGCGGTCGTCCTCGGCGATGCGGCTGAGGTGCGGGAGCGCCTGCTGGAACGACATGTGCCGCACGTCCATCTTCAGCGCCGAGCGCGGGGTAGCAGCAGCTACTGGGGCGGGTTGGGGCAGCACATGGGGCTGGGCGGGAGCGGGCACTGGGTTTTGGAGCTGGGACAATAGAGCGCTGATGTGGCTGGAGGACGGCGGCGGCGCAGGGGGTTCGGCGGTCGGCGCTGCGGGCGGTTCAGGGCTCAAGGTCGTCGCCAGGGACTGCCAGGAGTCGCTCGCTCTGAGCTGCTCGAGCAGGGCCTTGACTCCCGCGGGGTCCTTTACGGTGTGGCATGGAAAGTAAGTAAGTAAAAGTAAGTAAAAGTAAGTAGAAAAAGTAAGTAAAAGCGCGGCTTACATTGATGTTGGTAAAGGAAGTCTCCATCACAGCAGCCGGGCACGGACCGGAGGCTTCCTTCAGGTCGTTGTCGTCGCTCTCCGAGTCCGAGTGCCCGCTGGCAGCCATGTCCGTCATCCGGGACGCGTTCCAGCCCGCCGCGGGCAGCGAGGCGGCGCCGTCGACGTCGGCGGCGACGTTCGAGGACTACGACAAGCCCAAGGTGCCCATGCCGGCCATCCTGGAGGAGATCATCCTCTCGTCGCCGTACCAGCAGATGGACGTCCAGGAGCTCTACATCGAGCTCAGAGCCCGCTACCCGTACTTCCGCGTCCACTCCGAGCCCTCCGTGTGGCAGGTGCGCACGGATGATCCCTGGTGCTCACTGTTCGCGAGTTGTTAATGCTCTGTTGTGCCCGTCGCTTTGCCCGCATTAGAACCGGGTCCGCAACTGCCTCTCGACGTCCAGCCAGTTCCAAAAGGTCGCAAAGCCCTGCGCCAAGCGCGCCTCCTTCTGGCGCGTCGTCGCAAAGGACGATGCCGCCGACAACAGGCCCATCCGCAAGCGCAAGCGTCTCGACTCCCACGACGGCTCGCACTCGCCCGCCCAATACGACGACGACGAGTCGCCCAACGTCATGTCCGTCGCCGACCTGCTCGCCGGCAGGGGCATGCTGCCCGTCCCCGTGACCCTCCCGCCGGACGAGCACCCGGACGACTCCCAGCCGCAGTTGGACGTCGCCTCGCCCTCGCAGTCGTCGACCATCGTCTCCGCCGCAGAGCCCACGCCCGCAGCACATAGTGTCACCCATGACGAACACGCCACCCAGCCGCCACCCAAACCCGAACGCCATATGCCCATGCCCATGCCCATGCCGCTGCCGCTTCCCTTGCCCATGATCCTCCCGGCGACGCGCCCGCCGCCGCTCCACGTCCCCACCGCCATCCGCGGCCTCGCCAGCAGCTTCCAGCGCGACGTCGACAACGCGTGCCGCGAAGACAACTCCATGGACGCCCTGCGCGATGCATATCGCCGATTCCGCGCAGAGATGGACGCCCTTCTGCTCGGTACCGGCACGGGCGAGCGGTAACGGGCCTCCGTGGTTCCTTTCTTTTACGGGTCTTTCTTCGTGTACTATCGATATCCGTGTAGGTCCAGGGGACGTGTGTGTAGCAAGTGCTCTATATTTAATGATATAGTGTAACGAACGTCTGGACGGATGGAACCCGGGAGAACTGGGAAATACGAGACGGACAAAACCAAGAAAGCTTTTTATGCTGAAGTGGGCTTGCGCGCGATGACGAGGAACATCGGCGTGAAGAGCTTCAGCTGCCCGCCCTTGACGAGCGCATCGCCGGCGAGCTTGAGCGTCTCGCCGACCTCCCAGGTGCCCTTGGGCACCATCCCAACCGCCTCGAGGAACCGCAGCCCGTGGTGCGTGACGATCTTGCCGCTCCAGCTCATGCGCCAGACGGTAAAGTAATCCCAGAACGTCTGCGCCTTCCGGATGTCGCCCTCGAGTGGGTAGTACCACGGAATCTGGTCCGGGCGATCCGCCAGGTCTTCCTCGAGCTCGACCTGGAAGCCGACAGCCCGAATGGCCTCTCTGCACTGCGCGATGGTGCGCATCTCGGGGATGCCGTCGCCGACCTCAATGCCATGCGCGACCGACTTGTGGAGCGGGATGGCCGGGTCCCAGCGGTCGGTCATGCACCATTCGTACACGCCGAACTGTCAAACAGAAAACTTCTTGAGCCAAACAGAAAAAGCCAACAGAACGTGCAGTGAACCAGACTTACGACACCTCCCGGCTTGAGCACCTTGAGGATCTGGCCGTAGACGCCCTCCCACGACGGCGCGTGGACGGTGGCCTCGATGGCGTACACCGCGTCGAAGCTGTTCTCGCCGAACTGCTCGACGAGCTTCATAAAGTCGCCCTTGGCGAAGCTCACGCGGTCCGAGAGCCCCGCGCGCGCGGTGTACTTGCGCGCGCGCCCGATCTGGAAGTCGTTGTTGTTCACGCCGACGATGGTGCAGTCCGTGAACTGCGCGATCTCGCGCGCGGGCCCGCCGACGCCGCAGCCGACGTCCAGCACGCGCATGCCGGGCTTCAGGCCCATCTGCGCGGCCAGGTAGTGCTCGTGCCGCGCGATCTGGAGAAAAGATCGACAGGTCAGCACAGCCCGCGAATCGCCCCGCGCACGCGCGCGGAATCTGGCTGGGTGGGTGCTCACCGACTGGGAGAAGCCCTCGCCCTTGTAGAACCGGGAGAAATGGAAGCTCTGGGACCAGGCGTACTCGTAAAGCTCGGTCGCGCCATCGTAGTAACCTTGTTGAAAAAAGTTCAGCGTCGGCCAAGAGGCAGAGGAAAAAATTGCGAGCGCACCGTTAATGACATCGGTGTAGTTGGCTAGACGGTTATCGGTGTGCTCTTTGCCGTCCTTGTGCGACTCTTCTTGCCAGAACCCGGTGTAGTTGGCAATGCGCGAGTTCACGCGGCCGTCGGCGTTGGAGGCTGCAGGTCAAAGCTGGTCAGTAATCTGACTGGAACGCGTGCACAAGACAGAGCGAAAGGAAAGAGTCAGGGACTTGAATGGGATTCCCGAAGGAAAACGACCCAGTGCGCGAGCGCGTCGAGGGTGTACAAGTTTTCATCACACAAGGCAAAAGCACAAGCAGCAATGGCCGCCAGGCAGGGAAGCAGTACTCACCGGACATGGCAGAGGAGGTGAGAGCGCCGTGGACAGCCGTCGTCTGACTTTTATGCCTGGCGCCATGGCACGATTTTACGCGGGCGGATGTAAACGGAGAAAGGACGTTCCGGCTCCGCGTATCGGCGGAATTTCAAATTGTACGATTGGCCAGCCCGGCGCATGTGAGATGCCTGAATCCACTCAATACATCTTTTGACGAGCATTGAAAATCAATGATCAAGCTATAGAAATCTTGATGCAGCCCTTGGTCTGGTGGGAAATCCTACAGGAAATCCTACACAGAGGAAGTATCCCAACGCTGGCAAACTATCTGAGACTGCTGAGTTGTCTGCTGTATTCTCTTATAAATGCTTCGCACATTCTAGAGCCCTAGGTTCGGTGTGTGGGTTCTTCCTTGAGGGAGGCCGGGCTTCTCCGCAGCGGTATCCCATGGTCAAGGACACTTGCATTTATTGTATCCCAAACCAAACTTATAGGCTTGAAGGCCCTTTAGATTTTAGGGTTCGGCCGTTCGAGTTCTACGCTGCCGCCTGTTATTGACGTTGCACAAAGCGCGTATTCCTACGTCGCCTCGGACAGCTTGTCGTCAAGCAAGGCCTCCTTTCAGTTGACGTAGCATCGCTCGTTTCTCACACGACATAACCATTGGTAACTATCCCGCGGAGTAGCAGTGTACACCAAATACTACGAAATATCCATCAGCCCAGAGTCTGGACTTCGCAGTGCCGGGGTGGCGGTTGGCACAGACCCTTGCCTGAAACGCATCATACTCAATACCACGGTCAGTGCTAGCGGACTTACCGTATTGCAAGCGTTCATTCGCTCATTGGCAGCGCGCACAGGTAGGCGAATCTCGGCGTCTCTCCGGAGCGCGTTTCACATCCTTACGACAGTGCCTACTTAGTCTCACGCCGTTCCTGGGATCGTTCAACCGCTCCACGAGTTTGTAACCGAGTCCGTCATGAGAGAAAAGACAATTGGCGAGCCTAACTGCGGGAAAAGCCTGTTTCCTACATAATTTGACATTGGATTTGACAAGGTAACGTTCATAGGGCGACCTACAGTACAAGTGAGAGAAAAAAACGGATTCGCACTCGAGTTCACATGTAAATGGAAGTCGAGATACCCTGCAGGCATCATGTGCCCTAATTTGGGCTGCTTCTCTGTCCTGAGACTGGACGTCCTGTACCCTGCACAATCACTATGGCTGCGGCGACCGGTGTTGTCCTATGCTTTTTCAGGATGAGGGCTCATGGCGCAAGATGAATCTCCGCCGTCTGTCAGGTTGTAGCTGAGTTAAGCCCAAGCGCAGTGCAAAAGCGGGTCCAGTGTGGGTCCCTTGTTGTGTATTGACGGGCACTGGATGTCGATTACTTCTTACCATCAGCATGAGCTGTACGCGCCGGAGGATCATTACGCACCAAGGCAAAAACGCTTGTGGGCACTCAAAGTGTCCGGGAATGTGTACAGTGTAGGGAGTCTGTCAAACGCGGACGAATCTCCAGCCCGCCGGTTTGAAGGTGCGAAGTGATCGGACAGAAGACCTGATCAGTGACGAGTTGGGAGCAAGGGGAAGCAATGAGAGGCCGTCTCCTCGATGCTGTATAGAGCTGCCGCTCAGCTATCTGATATCCCACCCCACTGACGCGGGATACGATCCCAAGAACCTTCCGCCACGCAAACGGAGGCGTGTCCGTCCGCCGGATCAATCCGACGTGCTTATAAGCCTGCGAGCCGGCGCGCTGATTGACTAGCCGAGACGGCAAATCCCCCCACTGACTCGTCCAAGACTCGTCTTCCTTCCCGGAGAGCATGGCAGCGATGCCGGAACAGCACGCCAACGCTCTTGAGCACTACGTCTCGCAACTCGCGCCCAGCATCGCACCGCCCGGCCCCGGGCTGGAGCTGACTGGGCTCTCGAGCGCTGATTTGACGGGTGTTTTGGCCGACTTGTATTACGCGCTCCAGCGCAGGCTTCGGTCCAGCGATGTCAATGTGGCTCTGGAATGTGCGTTCATTCTTCTGTTTGTTTTGGGGCGGAGCGCGCTGATGGGGGTCGGTGTCGATAGTTCCAAGGCGTCTCAGTGGTCGCGAGACCCCTCACCACCGCCGCCTTTTCCGCACCCAATTGGAAGCCATGACGGAGCTCGAGTTCAACGAGCTCGTGCGCACGGCTCTCAACCTTGTCCGCGCCACGACCGTCACCGACGAGGGGGATACTGCGGTGTCTGCTGGATCGCCGGCGCCTTCTCCGGTGAGCGTCTCCTGATGGATGATAGGCTTTCTCACGATCTCATCTGCGTAAACATATCATGTAGATCTCGGACACATACTGCGCATCTCCGGAGAGCCTATACAGCGACGTTGAAGGGGTTTCGTCTGTCTCTTTTAGCCCGCCAATGCCGTTGGATGCCATCCTGAACGCTGGCGGTGTCCCTGATGGACTGGAGGCGCTCAACATTACCTCTTCCATTGAGATGGACGAGGACATCGGCCAAGCGCTTGTTCAGGGGGGCGAATACCTCGGGGAACGGGTCAGGGTGGAAATACTGCCCGGAATTGGTGCAACAGTGCATGTATGTCATCTAGCATGTCTCCAACTTCGAACGCTGACTCTTCGGAGGCTCGAGCTCTTCTCCGCACCATGCACGGCTGGATGGATCTCCATCATCCGCACCTCCTTCCCTACCGTGGTATCTGCCGGCACGCAGATACAGAAGAGCTTCGTCTTGGGGTCGTCACACCTTTGGCGGCACAGGACATTGTCTCATTCCTTGGTAATAATCCTCAGGCGGACCGCCTTTCAATGGTAAAAATTGCTTCTCTCTTTTGCTAATGGTAACTGATCCACCCCCAGCTTGTCGATATTTCCGACGCTGCAGCATTTCTACACGACTGCCACCTTTCATTGGTTCATGGTGGCATTTCCGCGGTCAGTGAGCAGGCGACCGTTGCTATATCGAGCTCATATTGTTTCAGGTCAACGTCGTGGTCCTATCAGGCGTTGCATACCTGCGTAACTACGGTATCAACCCATTTCTCGAACGCATGGGCGTAAACACGCAGGAAATCTGTCCTCTCAACCTCCGCTACTCGGCTCCCGAACTATTCAACAAGCACTCGACGCATACGCCGGCGAGCGACGTGTTCGCCTTCGCCATGCTCTGCACAGAGATTTATTCGCTCCTGCCCCCGTTTTCCTCTTTACACCGACCATCAGAAATTGTTTCTGCAATCATACGCGGAGAACGTCCTCACGTCCCTCATGACTGCCCTGCTGCTCTCGCGACCCTCATTGATGAATGCCTTCATCCAACGCCAGGCTTCCGTCCCTCCATGGGCGAAGTTCGCGATCGACTTGCGCGCATGCTCGCCACCCGGGACTCGGCGTGCTACTGCCCTGGAACTGCAAAATACTCCAGCGTGTCGAGCCCGCCGCCGACGCCCGAGCTTAACGAGTTGCACCTCCGCGGTGTGCCGCAGCTCCACTGACGCTCCTTTCCCTGCTGCTTCTCTTCCACCTCACGCCTCCTGACGCGCCATCAACTACGCCAATTTACCCTACCGCAAACACGTACCCTTCCACGTCACCACTGATATCCAAACATCGCTGTCTTCCTCGCATTCCATCTTTGCCCCCAACGGACATCTCAACTAGTCGCTCATTCTCCGGTGCCTTATGGTGCCCCGGCAGGTCCTTCTCTAATCGCGCGATCTTCAGCTCGCTATGAAGTCGAGGTTCTCGAGGATGTTGTGCATCTCCGAGCCTTCAAATAGGCTGCGCGCGCGTGTGGCCCCGTCATTCCTGACCGGTGTCAGGCTCGCTTCGACATTCACGTACAGTGTACAACCATCCCGACGCCGGACGCCTCACACCTCAGCCACGCTGGACTATGGCCCGTCTCAGCTCTCAGCACTGCTCTCTCTCGCTATTTACATCTTGGGACTCGACACGGACAACTTCTGGCCCTTTACCATGCGCTCAATCCGGACATACTTTTTGCTTTCAAGTTCTTGTTTTCCCTTTCATATCAAATGGACGCTCATGGGCTATCGACTCGTTTTTGTTTTTTTTTCATATTCTTCTCTGCCGTCGTGGCACTGTTATTTATCCTACTCCATACCAATATTCTTTCGGTTACGCTTGCCGTGGCCACGTTGCTCCGTTTTCATATTTCATTGCTTCAGATTTGGCCATTTATTTGCACAACCTCAAGATACCTACTTTAGTTTATACCCTGTCACGCACGTAATGACTGTACGGCTGCCACTGCAGGCCTCGGTCTGCGGTGGTTTATACCAATTACGATTTATACCCCGAATAGCTGCAAGATTACTAGCGCAATAGTATACATCGTGTGACCGTGTAGACCGTCACCGCCGGATGAGCAGATATATGGGTTCGCCGAGCACAATGCCTTGCATATGACGGAAAGACCCAGAGAGTGCCATGAGCAACCCGCCGAAAGACGCGTATGCAGTACTTCGAGGACGTCAGTCAACGAATGCCAACGCGAGGTTCGGTCACGTACACATTTTCTCCAGAACCTTCATCGAATTTGTACACCTGTGAACACCAGTCAGAAGCGCCATAAGCCGTTACTGCTTTAGAGCTTACCTTGCCGTACATGACATACTCGTATTCGTTTTCGAGCCCACCGCTGCCGCGTCCGTCTGGCCGCCATGAATTTTGCTCGTCGTCCGCGCCGCCAGCACCTAAAGACGTCGCAAGCGCCATAGTAAAGCTCTGGTCTTGATGCAGCGGGAATATTTCAGAATTGTAATCAAGCGTCAAGTGCATGTCCAAGTTGGTCGAGTGCGCGGCGAGACGCGAGACTGCGCTGCGTGAGCCTGACATTGGGTAGTACCACAGGTTGGGTGGCACGTACCGCGATCGAATTTCTTGCCGCCCTGATCGACCTCCTGGATTTTGAACAGATCATCAAAGACAATGCTTGAGTTCATGGCGGTGGCGGGAAGAAAGGTGCAAGTCCGGCGCGAAGTCCGACCGCGGCGCCTTGGACTTCAATGTCTCGGACACCGTCGCCCGCGCGCTCAAATAATTCGCAGGACGAGACAAGCAATGAGGGTGACCAGGAACTGGACCAGCTGGTCCTGGACGAAGGGGCCAGCGTCCCGTGTCGCTGGACCGACTGCACCCAGACATTTTCCGATTCTTCGCAGCTTGGCAAACATTGCATGGACCGTCAGTTGTGCTTGTAGCATCCCTGATAGCCTTTAACACCCTGGCTGACACCGCTTGGCAGACGTTCTAGCCTGCAGACCCCATTATACCTGTCTATGGGAGACCTGCACGCGCAAAGGCCTCCCTCAGGCGTCCAAGTCTGCACTCATAACCCACCTGCGCATGCACACGGGCGACCGGCCGTACAAGTGCGATCAGACGGGTGTGTTCGGCTGCTTTCCCTGACCCGCTTCGACGTTGTTCTGACTGTTGCCAGCCTGTGATCGCGCGTTCACCCGTCAAGACGCGCTGGCGAAGCACAAGCGGCTGCAACACAATCTAGACATACCCATGCCTGGTCGCGGCGGGAACCGCAAGCGCAAGCACTCCCAGATAGACAACGCGCCAGCGTCATCGCCAGCACCCCCTGCGCCCAAGGTACAAGATGGGCCGTCCAATGCACAGAATTCGCCTTCTAGGTCACAAACGCGGTCTACATCTGCCGTGAAGGGTCCAGACAATGTACAGCAGCCATCGCAGCAAGCTACTCGAGTGCCAGATTTACCAGCCCCGCCACCGCCGCCACCGCCGCCGCCGACGACGACGACGTTGCCCCCCGTGCACCAGGCTCTTCAAATGCCAGCACCTACTCCTCTCCCGCCGCCGCTGCCGCACGTCGCACCTCCCATGCCTACCAACCTGCCTTCACTTTCAGAAACTTTGCATGGTATCGGACACTACAAGGCCGCCTATATCATCGAGAAGGCCAAGTTGAGCTACATTACCAAGGAACACAACGAGCTCCTGGACGAACTGAGGTCCTTGCAACACGAGGAAAGTCGCGAGTACCGTGAAAAGGAACGCATGATGGACCACGTGCTCCGCGCTGCCTTCCCGTGCGCCTTCATTTCACTGCTATGCCTGTCTGCTCATCCTTCCGCCTCAGGCCAACCCAAATCGAGCAATTCCTCTACGAGCGCCCACCGGCCCCTTAGAACTTCCTCGCACTACTTTACACTCGCAATTCATCGCACCAGCGAACAGTGCGTTCGCTGCCACTCATAACCCTTATTCCTGTATCATATGTGCTCGATTACATTACATCTCTTGCAGTCTCGTCATCGCAAATCGTGCGACTCTGATTCTACGCCCGCTTTAAGCCGACGAACGGTCTTGCTCTGTTTTTGTGCAATTGGCCGTCTCCTCAGATTCCCTAGCCAATGCACACTCAGGATCAGGAGCTAGAGCACACCGCTATCCGATACTCGACTACCAACGCTTGGATTCAGAACCCGCATCGCCGATGCTTTCCCCCGAAGGAAGGGTGACGCAAGTCGGAGGGTCGGCACCGTTGGCGCCTGCATTCTGGTCGCCGCGTCACTCGTGCTGCTCCTCGCCGTCATCTTCACGTACAACGCCTTGCGCGCCGAAGGCTCGCTCTTCCACGCGCCGGACGATGCCTGACGAGGGTCACACGGCGGTCAAACTGCTTGCGGCCGTCTGGCTCGTGCTCTGAATCTACGTGACCGACTGGCCCTTTCACACGTTGTGTGCGATTGATCAAGCACAGCTTTTCAACTGAGGTCACCGTTCGGGCGCCAAACTGTCCACGAAGTTCGCGGGTGCTATCCTCGTCAAACAGGCTCGAGAAGGACAGGACGGCTCACTGTGCTTGATTGGCTGCTATCCCGGGGTCATGAAAGTAGGCTTGACATTCGGACTTGCTGCCAGTGGACGCCGATCCTGCACTGATCTCAACTTCAAGTTTTATTCAAGGCAGCATCCTGGAAATGAACGGACGGTGACGTCAAGAAGCCATGCTTAATCGCGCATTTTTGGTCCGCCGCTGTGTACGTGGTTGGGAATGCGTGCTTGGAATGCAGAGGAGTACACAAGGAGATACAGCTCTGATATCGGCCTTGAAGTGTTTGCAGTGTCCCACTTCAGGCTGCCCGTGGCCTGCTCCTCAGCTGATGCAGTGATGCCCAACGTCCGTAGCTTCAGCCTGCCCGTTGCCACCAGACGGAGAACGCTCTGCGATGACTCTGATAGCGCGCCGTGGGCGAACAGACCGGTTGGTGTTGATCACGAATTTGTTGGTATTTCAGTTTATTGCACTGTATTATTTCTCGCTGATCTCTCACTTCACTTCACTGATCAGGTCCCTCTGGTCATTCTCCGACCTCCCGCGCCTGTGCCAGAAACCCAAACAGTCGCCCAGCAGCCCGCTGCGGGCAGTCCGATTGCAAATTCCGACCCCGAATCTCACTGTGACTTGCAACCACAGGTAGAAGGAAGTCAATGGCAATCGATAGGACGTGCTGGCAGATCTAATGGTAACAGGAAGGCGTCCTGCGAGTCGTTCCTTGTCACGCTCTTAATCTGCGCCTGGCTCTATGTGGCGATAATCGGAATTCTCGCCTTTGTCTTTGAAAAAACCGGGATTACGAACTCGATGATTGCAATCATCCAGTCCCCAGACGAGCAGCGCCCGGCCGTCAAGGCGCTTGCGGAGCTTTGGTTTGTGCTGTTTCTGGCGGCACTGATGCTTGGAGGCGTGATGACGTTCGTCTTCCTGTGTCTGTGCTGCAGACTGGGCTGCGAGCGAGCGTACTTGTCCTGTACTAGATCGTCTATGTACCGATGAAAGCATGATGTTGCACAAGTTTTCAATTTTCAGCTGATTGTCGCGGAGTCTGAATGCCCAGCTGTCATTCAACTAGCCATCGTATCCAGCCTCTGTGGACACGGTGTCTCTGCGATGGGTCGCGCGTCAGCCCTAGGCCTTGCAGTATCGCCCCTCTACTGCCCATCGACGCGCTCTTCTTCCGGACTGAAGGCCCGCAACCGATGGCTTGACATTTACTTCTGCTCGCCTTTGCCTTCGTAGCTATTGGCTTGTTCTCCACAAGCTTGAAGCGTAGTTGTCCATCAGACTCACTGGTATGGGGACAACTAGCCTCGACTCGCCTCGCGCGATGTCGTCGAGACTCGAATTTCTTCTGGCATAGAGTTTCTCCACGCCTTCCCGGAAATGGCCACCAGCTGCAGCTGGCCCGCACATAGTCTTTACCGGCGCGCTACATGTCCAGTCATTCACGATGTACGTGTCTCTGGAAGACCCGAGACAGGGGCTGTCAGCCGTCGCTGAATTCAATATGGACGATCGACGCCGCCAGTCCGAAACATAATGTGCCAGACGTCATAAAGTGCGCGTTCCTTCCTCGTTTCTTCCCACTCCCATCATATCCCCCGCCCGCAATACCCCGCCTCGCATCCGACAGAGTTATGACGAGAAGCAACGCGCGCCGCGAATTGCATCACGCCGACACGACCTTTGCTTCGTCTCCAGCTACCGCGCAGCCCAAAAGCCGCGCTCTCTCGCTGCCCAATCTCAACTTAGGCCTCCTCCTGGGCCGCGCCAGTGACTTCGGCGAGGACCTAGAGGGCCAGCCTGCGCCTGCCGAGCCCTACACGCGTCGCCAACTCGTCATCACTGCCACGCTCGTCTTTGTAGCCATCGTGGTCCTACGATTGGTCGGCTTGCTGACCGCGAGCACGTTACTCGCGCTCTGCGAGCAATGGAGCATGCTCTTTCTTCTGGGCGTCATGGCTGCGTGCTATCGATGGTAGCTACCAGACTCGGAGGTGCGAGATGGGATGTCGGGTCGCCGGCGCGCTGGGCGACAGAAAGGGATACATGGCGCGCATGGACGAGGGGGACAGAGTGCGTCGCGCATCACCACCATGGCGCGTGCACACAGAAATTCGCCTCTTGCCAATTGACTTGATCGTTATCCATTATTCCGAGTCTCCATGCTCACTGTTCGCCACGTTCGAGTCTCCGGTTGGACTCGGCGTCGATACCCGTTGCGCCAAGCTCCTGTATTATAGGGCGCGATGCCCCGTGCACATGGGACCGTGACAGGCGCCTTCCAATGCCAATGAATTCCCATGGAGCTTGCTGGAGTCTATGGTCTATGATTTGGAGCCTACCGTATCCCCACCAGCTTGGGTGGCACTTTTTCGAGGAACCGAGAGCGTTTGCGGACGAGAGACCTTCGCGCAACTCCCTGCCGTGAGGGCGCAAGCATGTGTGCGGATCGAGCACCGCGAAAGAACTGGACTTTGGGACCGTCTGTCACCCCTTGACAATATTTGAGTTGAGGCTTTAGACCACTGCACAACCGGTGCCGCCTTTCCACGCTCACCCTGTCACATCTCCTTCTTCAGACCCATTCCGTCATCACGAGACCAAAGCTGTTCCCCGGATCGGTGATGCACTCTGACAGATAGAACCGCCGAAGCAACGTTGCCTATATATACAGTACTGCGAGCATGTGCACCGTCTGCTGCGTGTGCTCCTTTGTCATTCAAGCGCCTGCGGCTCGCTCTTCTGTCTCCATCCTCTCCCTGGCTAGCATACGCATTGCAGACGTCTGTACTCACAGGTACGTATAGTACGCCGTTGCTTGCATGCATGCATCATGAATTAATTTGACCACCTTCCAGCGCATGAACATGGCGGCGGTCGCACGTTTCTCGACCCAATCAAGTTTGCTCTATCTCGCCGCGCTTGCGACGGCCAAGTCGTCCAAGGTGTACAATCGCCAGGATAACACGGTACGTTCGGTATCGCGCGCATCCGTCATGGACGTCGCTCACGTAGTCTGCGCCGACAAATGCGATGAAGACCGTTGGGCTGTGAGTTCACTGCTGGCGATGTTGGGCTCTTGAACTCAATCCAATTAGGGCGCCAATGTTGTTCAATCACCTTCCTCTCGGCGCTATCCAGCCTGCCGGCTGGCTGCGCGACCAGCTGAACCTGCAGGCGAACGGTCTCGCTGGTCACGAACACGACTTCTACAACTAGTAAGCGGTTAACCGCATTGTTGATCGACGTGTTCACCTCGTGGACCCCCTTTCAATTTGCAGTGTGGCACAATCCACATGGACAGGCGGAACCGCGCAGTACAGCGATCTGCATGAAGGTATTTTGCAGTGCAGAATCCCTCTACCTAATTTGGTGCACAGACTGATCATTGATAGATGGGAGCTACTGGTTCAACGGCATGGTAGCAAACGCGTTTGTGCTGGACGACGACCGCCTCAAGACCCAGGTCCAGAGCTTTCTGGACTACATCATTGAACACCAGGCTCCTGACGGCTGGCTGGGGCCTGAACCGCGGATCCTGTGGGGGAGGTAATGGCCGTCCTTACTTGTTGACCCAGACTCAGCGGAACTCTAGATACCCCGCCCTCCTGGGAATGATGCAATTCGCTGAGGCGGACCCGTCCCAGGCCGATCGCATCGTCGATTCCATGTACAAGTTCGTCCAGCTCGCCAATCGCATGCTGCACAACAACAGCGAGGGCCTGGAAGAATGGGGCGCAGCCCGCTATCAAGATTTCATGATTACGCTTGAATGGTGAGCGCATCCAGCGTTTCCCGGTGAATGTTCGGCTTACGATCTGGTAACAGGCTTTACGACAACCATCCCAATGACCAGGGCGACCTGTTGATCGACACGATGCAGCTTCTCAAACAAACGGGGACAAACTGGACCGACGTATTCTCCCCTGCCAAATTCCCAACTGGGGACACTGGGCGCGACGGGCGCATCACTTGGCACGGCGTCAACATTGCGCAGGCTCTCAAAGTGCGCGCAGTCGAGCACCGTCTCACCAAGGATCCCGCAGACGAGGCTACCACTGCCCAATTCTTCGATATCCTATACAAGTACCACGGCCGCCCGTCTGGCATATTTGCGGCTGACGAGCACCTTGCTGGCTTGTCTGCGAATCGCGGCGCCGAGCTTTGCGCCGTTGTGGAGCTGATGTACTCCGGCTCTTATGTGTGGCAGGCATTCGGAGACAACAAGGTCGCAGATCTTGTTGAGAAGCTGGCCTACAATGCTCTTCCTGCCACCTTCACCGGAGGTGCGGTTTCGTCACGTATTCTTGCTGCGCACTCTGATGTATTCCTCAGACATGTGGTCCCACCAGGTATGGTGGCTAGCTGAACATGGCCATCCGACCAGGCTGACAAACCAACTGCTCAGTACTTGCAACAATTGAACCAAGTTTGGGCGAAGCACCTCGACCCCAACGTCTTCCTGACTGACGGTCCCGACTCCAACATCTTCGGCTTGGAGCCAAACTATCCCTGCTGCGTAAGCTTCGCCTTTCTCCCCCTCTCCGCTATCCACTGTCTGACATGTCTCATCGCTACCGAAGACCGTCAACCATCCACAAGGGTTCCCCAAATTCGTGAGCAACGCCTTCGTCACCACATCAGACAACTCGGCGCTCGTGCAAGCGTACCTGGGACCGTTCACCGCGCAGGCGGACCTCGCTGGAGGGAACCGCGTCACCGTGACCGTCGACACGCAGTACCCCTTCGCGGACACGCTGACCATCACCATCGACGCGGAGAAGGCGTACACGCACTACGTCCGCGTGCCGGAGTGGGCGGTGGCTAGCGGGAAGGCGACCGTCGTGGTCGATGGCGAGGCGTCCAGCGCAGCAACAGTAGATGAGCACTCGCTGCTCGCCATTCCCGCCAAGGCGGGCAAGACGACGGCCGTTCTGACTCTGCCTGCCGACATCGTCACCGAGACGGGCCAGACCGGCGGCGTGCATGTGCTCCGCGGCCCGCTCTTGTGGGCGTCCGACCTTTTCCACACCGTGAATACACTCCGGCAGAATGCGGTGAGTGCCCGCGTATTTCTGTGACGATCTCAGAGAATCTGAGCCTGATTGTTCCCGCAGCAAGAGCCCCGCGCGAAGGATCTCGAGTTCGTCGTGAACGTCGACTGGAAATACGCCATAGACCCGGTGCGTGGCTTCTCTGCAATTTTTCTATTATTCAATCTGTTGCTGATACTCGATGCAGGCGACGTTGGCATTCCACCCTAACACCCTCAACGGCGCTCTCCCGAGCCCGGTCTTTGACTCGCAGAAGCCGCCGGTGACGATCAGCGCGCGGGGATGCCCAGTCGAGTGGACAACCGACAGTGGGTCCGCGGATGACCCGCCGCGCAGTGCGACCTGCACGGGCGAGACGTTCAACTTCATCTTCTGGCCGTACGGCTCAACGAAACTGCGTCTGGCGGAGCTGCCTACTTTCACATCGGTTTGAAGCAGACTCTCAGTTGTCGTTGCATAGTATGGACGGACAATGGCGGTTGTACATTATATATTACATAAGGGACATTCCTACGACTACGCCGCTCGTGGAATCAAGGTCCCTTTCAACGCCGCCACTCCTGAAGATGCATAACAATCATTGCACCTTCCGGGCCAGTGGCCCGTCATAGTCGTATTTCACATTCTACTCACTGGCGTCAGCCGGTTCGAGGAAACGCAGCATTTCTCACCTTGCGTCGGAATAACCGCCTCACACTCTGCCCAAACGTCCTCTTGCCCGGCGACAGCTCGCGCATAAGCACAGGGCGCGGTTGGACAGCAGCGTCGACTCCACCGGTCGCAGGGAGCACTCTACCGTGACACTCTCGCTTCGGCGAGCCAGTACGTATACTATTACCGGTATTCGCGGGACTCAACGGCCTGCCATTGGATTAATTCAGAGAAGAGATGCGTGAATCCTCCTCAGACTCAGAGATCGAGAGTGACGTACACAGGCATATAGGTGGGGATGTACGTATCGGGCGGCGCGACGCCCGCCGCGAGGCCCGTGCTCGACGCGACGAGCGCGGCTGCCGATGCCGAGGACGGGGATGGGTTTTGCTGCGCTGACATTGGATGCTCGATGGTGGTGCCGGCGCGACCATTTATATCTGTATGCGCTGGAGACCCCACAGAGCTGTGTCGTCACATGTACATTGGCAGCGGGAGCGGACGGGCGCTTTCAATTTGAGCGTCGGTGGCGCGGCGCTTGCCACAGTGTAGGGATGTCAATCGTTTAGTGCTGCGCCGAGCACGTCTTTGGGGCACTCTGGAACTTTGTGAACGCTATAAGTGCTGTGTGCTCTACTTCTGCGCCAGGCGAGAGGCAAGAGTTGAGATGAGACGAAAATGGGTGAGGTTCTTGCACGGATCATCCGAGTCGTTCCTGAGCACAGGCACACCGGCACACCCGCTCGAAATATTGGGCAATTTCCAACGCACTGGCAAGAATGAAGGAGCGGCACGATCAGCCAGAAAGATACTTAAAGCGACGCCTTGAGCATAGGAAAGCAAATAATTTCGTGATCAGCACACAGTTAGTACAACATCGGGATCCAAGAGCGAACGGTGGACACTGTGCTTCGCGAGAGAGAGAAAATTCGCAGATTTCTTCTTCAGAGATCCTTCTTGGCCTCGTCGCGCTTCTTCTGGGCGGCGTCGGTGCGGAACTTGGTGATCTCGCGCCCGACGCCGTTCGTCATGCGGCGGTGCAGCTCGGGCTTGTAACCGAGCGCGAAGAGCAGCTCGAGGTGCACGAAGAAGGGCGCGAGGACGAGCGCTGGGCGGGGATGAGGATTTCTCTAAGTGGGCAGAGGTAGCAGGGGCGGATGGGACGCACCGCCGAGCAGGTTGTCGAGCAGCGCGGGCGCGCGGCGCTCGAACGCGCCGTGGCCGACGAACTGCGCGACCCAGGAGACGACGTGGACGTACGCGGCGAGCTTGAGCCCGCCCGGCGTCGCGGCCACGCCCTCCGCGAAGAGGTAGGTCAGCGCGAGCTGCGGGAGGTACAGCGTCTATGTGTGCCGTGCCCGGTGAGAATCACGCGCATGTGGGGTATGGGGATGGGAGGTGCGTACGGCGGTGAGCGGCTCGAGCACAAAGTAGTAAGTCCAGTATGCAGCGCAGAGCACGGCGCCCCAGTTGAGCGACGCTGTCAGGTACGGCGCGAGCTGCACCGGGGCCGCCTGCGGGAACGCCGCGGGCCACGGCAGCGACGATGCGAAGACCGCGCCCGACCTGCGCAGAGTCAGACGTATGCTTATGAGGCTTAGAACGGCACGCGCGACTTGCCAGAAGAGGAGCGGGACGCCAAAGACGTGGATGAGGAAGTTGACCTTGTTGTTGTGGTATGCGCCGTAGAACACCAGCTGGGCAGCGGGCAACGCGTCAGAGCCGGCCACGATGGGAGCTTGGGCGAGGGGCAGACCTGGTGCTCGACGTCAAAGACCTTGGTCATGGTGGTGTGCGGGCAAGGAGAGCAGTCGAGGTCGCTCGGCCAGGCTCAGGGAAGACTTCAGAGCTTGCTTAATCGGGATTGTCCGCGGTCATCAGGCTCGAATGGGCGCCAATCCCATTGGATGCGGGCTCTCTTACGCTCAGAGGGTCCTGGAGCAGCTCAGCATTGAACATGAGGGGATAATTAGAAGGCTCGGAGTACCGGAGGCGCGCTTCAGCGTGTAATGTAATCATAAATTTACATCGCCGGCAACATTGAACAAGTCTCAGCTTGGCTGAAGAAATTTTCACCCTTTCTTAACCCTGTACAGACGGTGGCAACGGTTGAGACAACGCGCTTCGAGTCGCTGGAGCGGCAGAGTGCAGTGTCAAACATCATACAACAAGCCACGCACGTCCACCTACACTCACTATGGTCCGCTCGACCGTCATTGCGCGCGCCTCGGACGCGCTGCCCCTCGCGGCCAGCGTCGACGACGAGCAGGTGCAGCTTCCCATTGCTTTGCCCATGTAGTCCAGGCTCTGACACGCGCGGCACAGACAGAGCAGGCGCTGCAGGAGCACAAGCAGCAAAGCAAGCTCATATTCCGGCGCATCACGCCCAACTCGGAGCCGCGGTGCTCCATAGAGTCTGGCGCGTACACGCTACAGTACGCCCGCTGCGAGTATGTGTGGGGGTTGCTGAGCGCAGTGCAGTTATTTGATTGCGGACAATGTGGTCTACCTGACGATCGCGGAGAAGAGCTACCCGCGCAAGCTCGCGTTCTCGTACCTGGACGAGCTCTCGAAGGAGTTTGCGCAGTCGTACGGCGCCAAGGTCGACACCGTCCGCAAGCCGTATGCCTTTGTCGGCTTTGGTGCGTGCGCCACGGCTGCCAGCTGACTGGCTGACTGACGAATTGCGCAGACACGTTTATGAGCAAGACTGCGCGGTTATACCAGGACACGCGCACAGCGGCGAGCGACTCGAGCCTGGACAAGCTCAACGGCGAGCTGCAGGACGTGACGCGGATCATGACGAAGAACATGGAGGAGCTGCTCTGGCGCGGCGACTCGCTAGACAGTCCGTGCTCTTTGTTGAATCCCGCTCTGGTCGTCACTGACGGTGTCGCAGAAATGTCGCACCTATCGAACTCGCTGCGGTCCGAGAGCGAAAAGTACCGTCGGGCGGCGCGCAACGTGAACGTGAACGCGATGATACGCCAGTGGGCGCCCGTCGGCGCCGTCGTCCTGCTCCTCCTCATCTTCATCTACTTCAAGCTCCTCCGCTAGCCGCCCCGTCTCTCTCTGCGCATTTATTGTAGATAGCATAATAAGTATGCCCATGCGCTCATTCTCTCAGTCTGGAGCCGGAGTGGCACTCCCGGGCCTGCAAGCGCCGTGTGTAGTTGTTGTGCTGGACGGGAATTGACCCCGCGCTGCGTTGGCTTGTCCTCGAACCGCCAACCGGACGCGATCGACTCACCCGCAGATGGGCTCGTACCAGCAGCCATACGCCATGCAGGGCGCAGCGCCGTTCCCCGGCCAGCCGTCGCCGCACGGCTCCACCGCGTCCTACTACGGCCACGGCGCGCCCCCAGCGCCGTACGGCGCCCCGCCGTGAGTGCAGCCCCCGCCCGCACAAGCCCAGAGAGCGGCCGCTGACGGTTGTGCTGTCCGATCGCGCGTCGATGCGGTTAGGATGGCCGCAGGCTTGGGCTACGGATACCCTGTGCGTGCCAGCCACTGCTGCTTCCCGCGCCGCCGCCTCGTCTCATGTGATGTGTTGTGTGTGCAGCAGGACCCGTACGGCCGGCCGGGGATGGGCAGCATGCCGCCCGCGCCGGGGATGATGACCGAGCGCGAGCACGAGCGGGCGACCAAGGACTGGTGCGTGCGCAGTCCTGCCGCTGCCTCGTGGCCCGCTCCTCACCACGCAGGATGCATTATCCGCCTTGTCCGCCTTGTCTTGTCTCGTCTGCTCCTCAAATGACCACAAACCACACACCATGCACCACGCCCTGCGCCGGCCGGCCTATATATTGCCCTATACCTCCCGCTGCCCCTGCCATATGCAACTGCAACTGCACTCGATACAATGGCTCCCCCGCCCCCCGCACCCATCTCGGCGTCCCCGCTCCGCTTCCCCACGCCCACGCTGCCCGCATCGGAATACCTCGACGTGCCCGGCTCCAGGCAGAAGCAGATGAAGCAGAGCCAGAAAGAGGCCGAGAAGCGCGCAAGGAAGGAGGCAAAGGAGGCCGAGAAATTCAAGGCCCAATGGGAGAAAGGACAGCGCGAGCGCGAGAAGGCCGTAAGCCACCCCCCGTCACCCACGCACCCACCTATTCATATTGACTCTGCACAGGAAGAGAAGGAGGCCCGCGAGCTCGAGCGCGCCAGGCTGCGCGACCGCGAACGCGGCGGCGGCGGCGCGACGACCATGGCAAACGGCTCCGTCGCGCCGTCCGCGCTCGGCCACCAGCGCTCCGTCTCCGCCGCGGTGCCCACGACGCGCCAGCGCAAGCTCAGCAACGCGATGGGCTTCGACAAGTACGGCGACACGCTCGCCGCGCAGATGGGCGCCATGACGCTCGGCGAGCAGACCGCCGCGCTCGACCCCACCGGCGCGCGCGAGCGCCGCGAGCGCAGGACGAGCACCGCGGGCCCGCCGCCGCCCGGCGTCGGCCGCGCGCGCAGGCACTCCAACGCCGCGTACGACGACCCGTACGCCGCCGGTGCTGACGGCGCGGCTGCCGCCGCGGGCTACGATCGGCGCGCGGCGGCCGCCCAGCAGGCGCAGGACGACGCGTATGCGCGCGCGGCGCGGAACGCGCATTATGTCCAGGACGGGCATGCGGCCGACCCGGCGGCGTACGACGGCCGTGGCGGACGCGACTACGCGCGCGAGCGCGACCGTGGAGGGCGTGAGCGCGATTATTATGGTGCTGCTGCGCGTGAGCAGGAAGACCCCTATGCTGCTGCTGCACCTGCCGTGCCGGGAGCCTATCCCACCGGCGCATCGCGTAGCCCGTACGACGATCCTATGCGCGCGCCTGTTGGCGGTGTGCCGGGCGCGCCTGTGGATCCATATGCTGCTGCTGGTGCGTCTGCGTACGCCCGTCCCAGCGGCGGGGCAGCGTATGGGGCTGCTCCCTCCGCATACGGTGCTGCTGCTCCCGCAGCCTACGGTGCCGCTGCTCCCGCGGCATATGGCGCTGCCCCTCCTGTGGCCGGCGTTCACCACTCGCCTTCTGGCTACCCATCTGCTATTACACCCTCCCACAGTCCGTATGCAAGAGACATGGCTGCTGGTGCGGGTGCAGGCGCCATTCACGACCCCTACGCCGCTCCCGCGACCACAGCGTCGTACTACGGTGCCGCTGGTGCCTCGCGTTATGCTGGTGCTTCTGCTGGATACGATCGTTCGCCGTACGGTGCGGCAGCACAAGGACCTCCTCCACTGACTTCTGCCGTGCCTGGTGCTGCTGCCGCAGGTGCCGGCTCGTATGCCTATCCCTCGCGGTCGCCGCACCACGATCCATATGCGGCAGCTCCAGCTCCAGCTCCTTACGGTGGCGCAAGCCGGTCGCCATACGATAGACACTCTGCCCCGCCTGCGCCGCGTGGCGACCCATACGCTGCCGTGCCAGGGGCTACTATAGGCGCCTACGGCCATGAAGTGTCGCCTTACGATCGCCAGCCGGCGTACGGCGCGCCTGCTGCGTATGGTAATCCTGGATCTCGCGCGCCGTCTCCTCTTCCCTATGGCGCTGCTCCGGGAGGAAGGGCACCGTCGCCCTTGCCCTACGGCGCTGCTGCTGGCGGTAGGGCTCCGTCGCCTCTGCCCTATGGCGCCGCTGGCGCGGGCGGCAGAGCATCGGACCCGATGCGCTACCCACAGCGCGCAGCTGCGGCTTACGCGCAACACGTGCAGGACGGCGACCCCAACGGCATGGGCGGCCGCGCTGCGGGGTACGACGCGTACGGCGGCGCACGCGGAGGCGGAGGGTACGAGCAGGCGCCGCCGAGCCCGGGGCCGATGCCGTCGAGCCCGCCGGGGTTCCACCGCCAGCCGAGCCAGAGCCACAAGTACACGCCGTTCGAGGCGTTCCTCATCCTCGACGACCTCGACGGGTTCTACCGCGAGACGCCGCACATGCCCGCCGCGCTCGTCTCGCACGACGTCTTCCACGAGGACTGGATCCGCTTCATGCAGGTGCGTCCGTCTTCCCTGTTTCCCTGTCTCCCTGTCTTCCCCCTTCCCACGCTCATCGCGTGTTGTGCTGTAGGACCTGGCATTTGCGTGGAGCGGTCGCATCCCCGCGCCCGAGCTGGGACGCGACGGCAACCCGCCACACGGCGGCGCGATCGTCGCGGACCTCGTGGACGTGTGGAACACGCGCTTCTTCCACCCGCGCCGCGTCGAGCTCATCGTGTACCACGGCCGCGCGCACGTGTCGGGCCGCCGCGGCGTGCCGTGCGAGGAGGACGATTACAGCCCGCGCAAGTGGAGCCTGTGCCTGCGCTGCCTGTCGGGCCCCCTGCCAGCGGCGGGCGGCGCGCCGCCGCCGCCGCCGTCGCTCGGCCATGGCATGCCCGGGGCGTATGCGTAGAAGCTGAGAGGAGTCGCGCGGACCTCCGAGTCCGCGTGATGCGGTTTACACTACTCTATGAATCATCTGTGACTCTGGAATCTGAATTGGTTTCGGCTTCGGTTTCGGTTTGGTCTGCTTTGCTGATTTTTCTTGCATTCACGGATTTTTGACTCAAACTGCTGCCTGTTGTGATCATCGTTTGTACGCATAGGAGGTAGCGATAGCCTGGTGTGTTTCAACAATGTTTTCGGAATTGAGTCGGATTCGAGTTCAACTTTCAATAAACGCACGTGACCTGTGTGAAGCAGAGGCGTCAGAGCCTGCGAGGGGCTTAGGAACCGTAACAGATGCAGTGGGACTGTTTGGGAAGCTATGCAGGCCACGTTGCTTCCTACACAAGGCACAGCAATGCTGAACGTTGACTCCTTCCCTGTTTGGCGTTGTGCACGGCGGCAATTCCCGGTACTAGAAACAATTTATGTTCTCACCGTCTCCATCCGTCTGGCACCAAGCTGTATGCCTAACAGCAAGTAAATAATAATATGTGGCATAATTTTCTTATTTTTTCTGGCAGGGAGAACTGGGTGATTTTACGGGCGGTCAACCTCCGACTGCTCCGGAACCGGGGTGCAATCTGCTTGATTTGCAGGGCGGAACACGATATCTCTGCAACATTCCACCCCTCAGGAGCCTCTGGGCGAAGCGCAGCGGACTTGTTCGCGTCTCGAAAAAATATTGATCCATGCCGTTGAGCGATGCCTAAGCGAATGTCCGAACTTTGGAGACGTCGGCGAATCACTCCCAATGCCTCGAAAAGGCTGTAAAACGCGGATCGCAGCTGTCCGAGTTCATTCCGGGGTTCCTCGGGCGATGCACACGAGCAGGCTGTCTCCGAGGTCACTCGTCCCGAACGAGAATATGAAGCAAATCATCTATGATTGAGGCGTACTTTCCCCATATGGAAGCTAGAGCGTAAATACTAGCTTCTACAAAGGGTAGGATACTACAGATAATGAAAAAGACGAGAGAAAGGGATTAGTAGATACAGTGGTTAGAAAGACACTTGGAAGCGTCCACAGTCAAGCGCATACGCATTGATACAGGGTGATGCGGAAGGGACAGGTCGTCTGGCAAGGGAACGTGTCAGTGGAAATGAGAATACAAGTGGGGAATGATCAGGTCCGGTGAATGACGGAATGGGCAAGGATGGAAAATTAACGAGTGTGGGTGGGCGTCTTTGCGAGTGCGCCGGGCGTTCCTCCAGGCGCAGACAGCAATTTACTTGCGCTGCTGCGTCTGGCTCTGGGACGCCGAGGACCCCTGCTGCTGCTGGCCGCCACGCGACTGGGAGCTGCCTTGACTGCCGGGCAGGATGGAGTTGTCGAGAGCCTTCTTGGCGCGCATGTCGACGTACTGGTCGACGGCGTGCTCCAGCCTGTCAAGGCGAGCCTCAAGCCCCGGAAGATACTGCATCTGAGCTCCAGTAATCTTGCCAGGCGGCTTAGGCGGGGCGTAGGGGTTGCCACCGCCTGGGTACGGGCGAGGCGGAAGGTCAGTTGGAGGATGGGCAGGCCTCGCCGCCTGAGCTCCAGCTGCATCTTGAGTGCGCTGGCGGTAGGCCTCCGCCGCAGCTGCGGTGGCAGCTTGAGCCTGGTGGCTGAGAGGCTGGGGTGCCGCGTACGCAGGGTACGACTGGGCCTGGCCGCCTTCGGTCGTCCTCACACGCTTTGCGCGGTCGTCTTGGCCGGAGGACTGCTGGGAGAATTGGTTGGAAGACATGTAGGAGGTCTGAGAGGCTTGTGCTGGGTGTGTGTTGTAAGGATATGCTTGTGCAGGGGCATTATATACTGGTGGGGTTGGATGTCCTACACAAGCGGCCTCAGCATGATCGTCTCAGCAATTGCAAGTGAGAGCTTACCGGGATGATAGGATCCGTATTGATAAGCCTGCTGTTGGTTCTGTGGTACATAATGCTGTCCGCCGTAGGCTCCGTGAGCCGATGATTGCGAGTTGTTCGTAGGACGCTGAGACATCAAGGAATAGAATACGAGATACTGTTAGAGAAGCTGATGGGAAAGAGGCAGATGATGATGACCATGGAGGGAGACAGAAGGGCTTTATAGTCGCGACCATTATTCTCAGCCTCAGCCTCGCACTCGTTTCACAGCGTGCATGAGTGCTCATCGCAGAAAGATAGCCGCAATTCGGATGAGGACCCTCTCCGATCTCGATAAGTCCTTTTCGGCCACGTGCAGCGTGCTCATGACGGACGCCGACTTCGATGCAGTGATCTCCCTGGACGTGAAACAAATGTTTGGAACGCTTTGCCTCCGGGCACTGGAGAGTTTGATACACATTCACACAGACCGGAACGTCATACCGAACACTGTAAGCTATGCTACTACTGTCGGCCGCGCCCTCTGCCTCGCTGTGGGTTCGAATTGCCATACTGGCCTGCACCGGAATACATGTTATTCCCGTACCCCCCATATCCCCCTCCGCCTCCCCCTCCGCCATAACCTCCGCCACCACCACCATAACCTCCCCCACCTCCGCCGTAAGCACCACCACCGCCATTGCCACCATAGCCGCCGTAAGGTCCTCCGTATGAACCCTGAGGTGGGCCACCGTATTGGTTGTACCCAGGACCACCACCATAGCCTCCTCCATACCCTTGGGCCTGGCGCGCTGGCCCATTGTATCCGCCCCGAGAATAACCGCCGCCTCTCCCGTGAGGCGATCCACGTTGCCAGTCGTCATTAGAGCCGTAACGTCCGCCACGGTCCTGACCATGTTGATTGTATCCTCCGATTGGAGAATAACTCGACATGGGCGTTTGGCGTCCACTGTCACGTCCACCCCCGCGTCCTCCGCGTCGCACGTGTTCAACGTCTGCCGGGCCCAAAACACGCGGGGGACGGCGAACTCCCGGTAACATGGCCGAGCGGTGAGGCACAAGCTGCTTGGGATAGTAATACAGCACAGAGATCGCCCTATTGTCGATGATGTCCGTGAGGTCGCCAACTTCGAACGGCGCTGCGTAGGTCGAGCCAGGGATGCACGACGGGTCTGCGAGCACAGCTCCGGAGATGCCTCCTGACAGCTTGGTGTCGATTACGAGAGGCTGTCAAGAATTTTAGCTGCAAGAACAATGCCAAACAGCACTGCAGACAGCTCACCTCCTGCTTTTTCCGCTTTGTGTACAATAGACAGAAGGAATCGAAGAGCTTGTGTTCTTCGCCGCAGAACAAAACATTGGGGCCCCATTTGTTCCGTTGAATCTCTGCCTCGTCAATCTTCGGATAATGCGGAGCCATTGCGTCCAGAAGACGTTTCTCGTCTATGAACGGAAGCAGTGCGACGCCTTGCCATGCCATCTTCTTGCCGTTCATATCGATCTCAAACTCCGTAGGGTAAAAGTCAATAATCGGTGAGTCCGGTTCAAGCATCAACGGGTGGAACGGCTTCGGGATGTGCGTGCGACTACAACAAGCTGGGGTAAGACCGGTGGCGCGGAGCGCACGTGGAGAGTACGTACCTGCGCGCGGGGAAGACGCCCATCAACTGTTCGAACGCCTTGAAGGGCATACCAAGCTCAAAATGGACTTTCATCGACTTGACGTCATCAAAGTCTCCCGCAAAGGGAGCAAAATGGTAAGGATAGTACCACTTCCACGACGGCGTCTGCAACGGCGCTTAGTCCTGATTATTGGCGCACGTGGCATTGTCGGGCGCACCCCTTGATAATAGTAATGGAGAACCCAGGCCAGTCCTTCGATGTAAGCATGGGTTATCCTGCGCTGATCATTAGGCAGTTCGACACAGGCTTCTGCAAATCACGCACTTCCGCCGAGTCTCAATATCATCATAGGACACGCCAAACTTCTGTTGGTAGTACCTGTCCTTGTACCCCGGCTCCCACAGCCTAATGACACGAGCTCAGTATCGCGTGGCGTATACAAACGCAAGTCCTCTAAACACTCACTTGACGGTGTCCTCCTGCTCCACTGTCCCGTCGGGCAAAACCTTTCGAGCGATGGCCGCCGTCGGTACTGGATCCTCTGGGTCCTCGTCCTCGCCAATAGCGTCCTCGTCTTCGTCCTCCGCAAGCTTCCGCTTGACGCCATGCGGCGCCTCACCCGCGTCGACAACCATGTCCGCATCTGCCTCAGCCTCTGCCGCTGCATCTGGAGTTATCTGCGCGTCAGACTCTGCAGGGTCGGCCCCAGCAGAGGCGCCTGGAATCGGGCCGTTCGTCGCAGGCGCGAGCCCGGGGTCCGTTACCCCAGCGGCTGGCGCAGCAGCAACTTTATTGGGTGAGAGCGGAGCGGTCGGGCTTCTAAGAGCCGCGCCGCCCAGCCCGGGAATGCCCATGTCAAGCTGCGCGGGCGGAGGGGCAGGTGCAGTCTTGTTGACCTGCGCCGCGAAGGCGCCCGGCGTGAATAGCTCGGGCATCGGCGGAGGAGCGGGCGCGGGCTTCTTGCTCTGGGCCGCCATCTGGCCCGGCGTGAACAGCTCGGGCTGCCCGCCGCCGGCGCCGTTCCCGGCAAGCTCGGCGCGCAGGATGTCCGCCGCGCTCATGTTGGCGAGCCGGATCGCGTGTCGGTTGGCGACGACGTCGTGGTTGGACCCGCCGAGCGCGCGCACGCCCTGCTCGAAATGCGTCGGCGGCGCCTCGGGATTGAACGCAGGCCGAGGCGGGAGCGGCGCGGGTGTGGAGGATGCGTTATCTCCCGTGCCGCCGTTGTTGGCCCTCTGCGGCGTATATGAAACGGCGCCGAAGTTCACGTCGTTCACCTGTGCGGTCGCGCCGCCATACATGGAAGCGTCGCTGTCGACCTTGCGCCGCTTGGCGTTCTGGTCTCTGCGCTCCTCAACTACCAAAAAGAACAAGAACCGTCAATATCACTTCACACGAATACCCGGACCCCGCAGGGCCCACATGGGCAGAACAGACGACTGATGCGGACCTTCGCGTCTGCGCTTGAAGATCTCGTCCTCACGCATGGCGAGGGCCTGGAACATGACCTCGATGCGCGCGAGCTCAAGATGGCCGTTGTTGGTGAGGTAGCCGCCCATGCGCGGCAGCTCCTCCTTCCAGATCTTCAGCAGCGTATCAATGGCGCCCTCTCTGATTTCAAGCGACGGCAGGTGCGGCAGGAAGTCGTTCCCGACGAAGAAGATGAGCAGCACCCAGTCGTCGATCGCCTGCTCGAGGTTGAACGCAAACGGCAGGTACGGCATGTTCAGCTCGATCTCGAGGTACTCGCGCAGCACGGGCACGTCGAGGAAGATGAACGGCTTCTTCGTCGCGGGCGCCGCCGCCTTGGGCTCAGCAGACTTTTCACCGGTGCACTGGGCCGCGTAGTGCCCCTCTTGGCCGCAGATGCGACACACGCCCCGCGTGGTCTCTTGGAAGAAGACATCCTCACGCAGCACTCGGAAATTAGGCTCGTGCGTCGCCAAAGAAAGCATGATTAGATCAGCATCCTGCAGCGCGGTGAGTGGACGTATCCTCATGCAAGACTATGAGGACTTACTAGTCCATAGATAACGTGGGAGGTATTGGGGTCATGCGACGGGTTCGACCGCTGGCGACGTATCCAATCCATAATCTTGTGCTCCCCCTCCCCGGGCACGCTGCCATCCGAGAAAATGACCTGAAGCTGTTACCGTTTAGCAATTGAACACGGGCCGTATGAGATCCGGCATACATTCTTCCAACCGGGGTCGGTGTTGAGCTTCTTGGTGATCCAGTACTTGACGGATGTCGACAGCAGGTCCATGAACGGTGTACCTGCGAGGGATTAATAATCCTGGATAGACAGCAGAGTTGTTCACATGCCAGGTGTAATGGCATTGGAATCCCAAGCCTCTTTTGAGTCCTCGACGGTCTTGCCGAGCGCTACACAAAGGTTCAGACTTTTTTTTCCGGTGAAATGGGACGCGACACACATTCGAACAAAGCAATGCCCTCCTGGCGGGCTTGCTCTTTCACTTCCGCCTCTTGCGCCGCACGAAAACGGCGCGAACGCTGCTGGTTCATCTTTGCGCGAGGTGCAACACCATCTGGGAGACGGGCGGACAATCAGACATGGCTCACACAAAACTTCACTTCAGGGAGTATATGGCGCGTCATGTCGCGGTATCACTGCGATTAGACTTGCTTTGACGATGAGAGGTTGCATCGAGACCACGACACCCTCAGCTCTGGGGTGGGCAAGACTCGCCATGGCCTTATCAACACGTTTCCGGTGGAATGAAGCGAGTTCGCAGCAGTGGGACGGACTGGCGAATGCAATGAAGCATTTTCCAAGCAGTTTCAGGCCACCGAAAACCCGTTAAGAAGGACCGAGTGCAGCACTTGTTCCATGACGCATGACGGCTACCGATATACTCCCTGTTCGTGCACGTACCGATGGCAATGAAGAGCAGGCGACGCGGGCGAATCATGTTGACGACACGCTCGGTGTATTTGAAGATTTCGAGCATCATTTCTTCCTCGGACTCGGGCGCGGGCTGTGGTGTTGTTGTACTCGTCAGCGCAGTTCAGCCTGTGCTGCCAGTTACGCACTCTGCCTTCGGGATGCGTGCAAGGGTGCACCTGCACGAGGTCAGTAAACAGCAGTAATTGCGCGGCGGTCAGGACGCACAATGCCGTTGAAGTCGAGGTAGAGGTTGTCGAACTCCATGCCGTTGGGGTTGGGCGTCGTGGTGTCTACAGGGACCTCGAACTCTTCGCCGTCCGCACCTCTCATCTTCGTAGGCTCTGCTTCGAGCACGGGTTGCACTGTACGCACGGTCAGAGCTTCGCTGCAGCCATTTTACGGGCGTGACGCACCAATCTTGGGGTACTTCTTGCTCAGCCATCTGAACAGCGCTGGAACACCCTAGTTGAGCGACGTAGAGTCAGCTAACGGTCGCAGAACGACATTGGGGCCCGTACCATGGTGAGAAAGGAGCGGTGAGGGTGGTGCCGGCGACGGTTGTGGTACAAGAAAGCTGACGCGGGGTCCAAAGTCCGCTCCCGACCTTCAAGTCATCGCGCGTCTCGTGCCAGCGTCCTATTTCTTCCGCCCGCCAGTTTCATCGTCGACATGAGCGACGCACAACCCCCTCCCAACGCCGCGCCGGCGCCAGGCGCGCTGCCGCCCAAGCAGGGCGCAAAGGCCATGACGAAGGCCGAGCGACGCGAGCTGCAGGAGCGCCAGCGCGCGGCCAAAGCAGCCGGCGCGCCCAAGCCGCCCAGACCGCAACAGCAGCAGCAGCAACAACCGCGGCAGCCCAGCTCGTCTGCTGCAACCGGCGCCAGCTCCGCACAACCCGCCTCCAGGCCGACAGCTGCGTCTTCGAGGGCTGCCGCCGCTGCGCCTGCACCCGCTGCACCCGCCGCCGTGGACCGCGGGCTGCGCATATTCTCGCATTTCGGGCTCCCGAAGCACGCGGGCACGTTGCGCTCGAACGTCAAGACGAAGGAGATCCACCCTGCCATCCTGCGCCTTGGCCTGCAGTTTGCGGAATTCAAGATCACCGGCGCGAACGCGCGCTGTCTTGCCACGCTCCAGGCGCTTAAAACCGTGCGCATTGTTGTCTCCCATTCCAGATGATTGAATTTCTGACGCGCAGAATATAGGTCATCCAGGACTACGCGACGCCGCCGGACTCGACGATGAACCGCGACCTCATAAAGCACCTCACGCCGCAGATCACCTACCTCGTCTCCGCGCGCGGCATGTCCGTCAGCATGGGCAATGCCATACGGCAAATCAAGCTCTACATTTCGGACCTGAGCATAGACCTTCCTGAGCAAGACGTGCGTTCCGAGTGCACTTGTGCATGAGGCGCGCATGGTGTGACTCATACTCGCCTGCAGGCAAAGGAGCTGCTGTGCTCCCAGATAGACACTTACATCCAGGAAAAGATCATCGCCGCAGACCAGGTCATCACTTCGTCTGCTATATCGAAAATACAGGACGGGGATGTTATTCTGACCTATGCGAGGTCAGTTCACAACGTCCATGTCGCTACATGGTCTGACATTCTGCGCAGATCGTCGGTAGTGGAGAAGATGTTGTTAGAGGCATACGACCTGGGCAAGGTCTTCTCCGTCATCGTCGTCGACTCGCGGCCAATGCTCGAAGGTCAGTACCGCATCTATTACTTCGAACTAATCCCGCTAAATTTCACACAGGCAAGAAACTGCTTTCGGTGCTCGCGTCGGCAGGCATACCATGCACGTACGTCCTGCTGCCCGCACTGGGCTCCGTGATCACGCAGACGTCGAAAATCTTTGTCGGCGCGCACTCGCTGCACGCGAACGGCGCGGTGTCCTCGCGCGCGGGCACGGCGATGGTCGCGACCGTCGCGCGGCAGCACGGCATCCCGCTGCTCGTGTGCTGCGAGACGTACAAGTACACGCCCGCCGTGCAGCTCGATTCGTTCGCCATGAACGAGCTCGGTGCGTTGCTCTTCCTTCCCCGCTCCACAACTCCCCTCCTTCTAGACTGGGTGCAAGAGAAAATGCTGACACCCCATGCTAGCGCCGGCAAGCACGATCGACGTCGACACGACCGAGCGGCCGAACCTGCACGCGCTCAGCCCGTTGTACGACCTCACGCCGCCCGCGAGCATCACCGCCGTCGTGACCGAGGTCGGCATCATCCCGCCCAACTCGCTTGCGTGGATCCCGCTCTCGCAGGTCGAGCAATAGCATCAGCCCAGCGACGTGGAGGTCATCATGATCATTGTATGGATATAGAGCGGAATGATAATCGATAATCCTCCAGCTTCGAAGCGTAATGATAACCTTCGAGCTTCAAAGCGGAATGATACCCTTCGAGCTTCAAAGCGGAATGATACTCTTCGAGCATCAAGCGGAATGTTATGACAGTCCTTCAGCGCTCAGCTTCGGCGTACAGCGTTCAACATTCGATGAGTGCACCTGGTCGATGCGATCCATCGGAGTCCGGTGAAACGTGAAACTGTGAACTTTGAGCTCTGTTGTTGACATCTGGGCCCAACTCGGGGAGGTGTTGGCGTTCAGACACGTGCGCTCGCGTGGCTGGACGCGGTGCGGGGTGTTGTGCGGCTTTGCCCATTAAACGTCGTGCAGATATCTCAACGGTCTGGTTGTGGCTGCCGATCCGGATCCTGGTTTACTGCCAGACAGCGCAAGGGTTCGCTGTTGCTGCGGTGTCGGCTCGTCTCACGCCTATTCTGGACGTCGCGTGGCGTGGCGGTACCTGCTGAAGGAGCTGCTCACTGCTTTACTCTTCGCGAATCGCGATCGTTCGCTTCCTATGCGAGGGAGAATTTGAAGGAATGTGCCAGCAATTAAAGAGCAAAGGTCGACCTGGCCCCATCTCCATCTTTACATTCTACATACTTACATCTCTGCGAGCCAAACGAACGATCGCAAAGAAACTCACAGCTCCTTCTTACCGCCGCCGCCCCCAGCCCCCTTTGCGAGCCTGTGCTCGAGCCACTCAAAGGCCGTGTCGGTCGCGTGCTCGACGGGCTTGTCGAACATGTAGGGCAGGCCGGGGACGATGGCGAGGCCGGTCATCGTTGGGCCCCACATCTTCAGCCGCGGGTTCGCGCTGCGCGCGAAGGCGCGCGCCGAGTAGCGCACGACGGTGTGGATCGTCAGTGCCGGGAGACCCCTGCGCAGCATGAGTTGGGGTGCAGGACGGGGGATGAGGTTGGGAGGGGGAACAGGGAATGAGAAGGGGATGAGCACGCACATGGACGCGACGCCCTGGAAGATGCCGCGCTTGCACGCGATCATGGCCAGCCGCGTCGACTCGCTGAAGTGCGCGGCCTCCTCGAGCGTCGGGCCGCGGCGCGAGGCTTTGTACGTCTCGAAGCCGACGTCGCTGCGGTCGCGTGCAGGTCAGAATACCGGTGGCCATTGTATGCGAAGGATGTACCTGAGAACCTAAAGAAGGATGAGCAAAGCGCAATGAACAGAACGCTGGAAGACGCACATAAGCCCAGCTAATGCCGTAGCACGCCTGGACGATGCGCGGGTGCACGACCGGCCGGAACGCCTCGCCCACATCGCTCGTGTACGCGAAATACCTGCCGTACAGCGAGCTAGCTCAGCCAAAACAAAAACAATTGTCCGAGAGCAGAAGCACATACCGCGTCGTCGCGCGCAACGCCGTCCGCAATCGCGCACCATAGGCGGCGTATCGGGCGTTCGTGTCGACGGTGTCGACGTTCTCGTCGGCGAGCTCGCGCAGCTCGGCCTCGGCCTCCTGCACGACCGTCGCCTCCGTTCGCGTGGGTGTTCGGGACATCGACTGTATGTGGTGGTGATCTGCAGCTGGGGAAACAGACCGCGACGATATAAAAGCCGCCTCCGGCTGCCGGGCGTTCAAAACGCGTTACGTCACCTCGGGCCGGTATGGCTGGGTTTGAACGAGAACAACACTCGGGCGATTTTTTTTTTTTCTGGAAGACTGGATGCCTTCCCGTACGGTATTCCGCTAAATCTACGTGGCCTAAACCGACGGAAGAAGTCCGCAGGCAAGGGCATCACGCTTCTTTGATCCAAGTCGACGTGCGTAAATCTCTGGCCAGAGGCAAGTCTGCGTAGGGGGGGTACCCCCCTCACGCAGATTTAGCGTGGTCCCGCAAACCTGAATTGATGTGAACCGCGCTGATTACGGCCGTAACACCCGACAACGTCTCGATGGCAAGTCAAATGTGCCAGCCATGGAGAATAACTCGAAGTCCGAGAGCACTTTTTTGTGCACTTGGACAAGGCCTGAGAATGCTGGTGGAAGTTCTGTATCATTCTCTTGCACATTTCTCACTCTAAGTAAACGATCAGTCTCTTAAAGCCATCCTGGTATACTGAGAGATCATCTGCTGTTATTTTGTGCTCTTGCGGTAGCGTCTGGATTGGGCAGGGTTGGACATGAAGCTCCATGTGCATGCGGGCCGTCGGACATGGCACGGACATAACGGGGAAGTGAGAGTTTGAGGCAGCCTTGCCGATCTGCGGTGTCCGTTGATGCAAGTGCGTTGCGGGTTGGCGGACCCCCCGCTATTTCTCGGATGTATCCATTTGATGAAATTTGGAGCACACAGATTTAGCGGAATAGCGTACGGGAAGGCATCCACTGATTGAGGCAGAGATTGGCTATGGAACTGTTGTGTACACGTTGCCTCATGTTCTCATTGACATGAGGTATAAGAATGTCAAATTTTATTGCAATACCTTCATGACATTCGCATTCATATGTACACGCGGCCAACAGCTCGGCCATGCCCTGCCGTAGCGTCAAAGACTGACGCGTCCGTGAACGTGGAACGGGTAATAGCTCAATGGCAGGCGGTGTTGGAAAGGACACAAGCCGTGAGCAAGGTCATGTGGGGGGACACTCGCTTGCGTCTCGCAGTTGTGGCTGGCCGAAAGAACCCAGTCTGAAGGCCATTATCATAGCGATGAATGGGAGAGTATAGCTCGACGTATTCCAGATAGAGGTGGAGGATGGGTTAAGAAATTGTAGTTTCTTGGCTGCTCGCAGGAGCAGGTCAGGGAAGGCCACGCGGACAATCACATGTCCCAGCAGCAGCGGTCAGATTACTACAGACTCAGTGCAAGCAGGAAGCAGCGGCCACGATTCAATGACAAGTGCATGTAGAGATGGCCTGAGAATGTACGATTCAAGGTGTGTCGGGGACACGCAAGCGCGCGTCAAGTTCCATTGAACGACGAGACCGTGAGGCCAGAGCACCAGAGCAAACGAGCAACACCAGAGCCAACAGCAGGTGGTAAGTAATAGGTTGGAAATTCCTGGCGGTGTCAAACGACTGGGGCTAGGAGGGTGTGACACACGAGCCTGGAGGAAGCCAACCTGAGTCGTCGGACTTTTTCACGCGCTCAGCCCATTCACTTCCTTCGCTCCAGCCATGGACGTCAACCGCCTCATAGATGCGTGCGTGCCATCGCCCGCTCTGCCGCTCCGCCACTCATATCCCGCGTGCAGCCAGTTCCGTAGAGCAGTAGAAATCGTGCAGGGCCTGCCCAAGACCGGGCCCATCCAGACTGGCTATGAAGAGAAGCTGGCCATGTACAGGTAGTGCCCAACTCCATTACTGCCCTCGGATATTTTCTGACATGCTCGCTGCAGCTTGTACAAGCAAGGTTTGGGATGTATCTGAATTGCGCCGTCCTTGCGCTCACGGCCGAGTTGCAGCCACGGTCGGTAACGTCAAGACGCCGCGCCCGGGCATATGGGACATGCTGGGCCGCGCAAAGTGGTACGTACTCGCCTACTATATTTCTTAGAACGACTGAAAGGTCACCGCTGTGTCGTAGGGATGCATGGGCGAAGCACAAGGACCTGCCGCAACACGAGGCAAAGTGGCTTTACGTAGAAACGCTGCTGAAGGCATGGCTCTGAGCCTCAAGCCAATGCTCCTATATATTAACGTATTCCCCGCATAGGTCCTGCGCAAATATTCTTCACAGACGGTCGCGATGGACCTCGTGCGCGAGCTCGAGTCGTTCCAAGGCGACCCAAACAACCTTGTTCTCAGCGGTGCGCACGTGCTGCCTTACCTGCATTCCCCGCCTTATAACATGTCGCTGAACAAACACGCCACATCTCCCCAGGTTCTTACATGTCCTCGCGCCGTCGATCGTCCTCGGACTCCGGCGAGTCGTCAGATTCGGACGACCACCCACACATGCCCCAGCCCTTCGCCCCGCAGCCCGTCCCAGCGCACCTGCTCAACAACCAGCGGCAGCCGCCATTCATGCAATCAGCCGCGACGGACGACGATACGGACGGCGAGCACGCCAGCCCTGTGGCTCGACGACCCGTCTCGTCGCTCTCGTCCGCGCACCGCTACCGCACGCCGATGGCGACATCGACAGGCGTGCCCGCTGCATTTTCGCCGCCGCCGCCACCTCCGATCCCCGAGGCGCAGCCGATGCCGCGCTACGCGGCGTCGACGGCCTTCTCCCCGACGCTCGAGTCGATGCCAACCGGCTCGCTCCCGTCATCCTCGTACCCGACGTCGATGCAGTACCCCAGCGGCACGGGCCTCTCGCGCTCGTCCGGCGCGCCGACGCCGACGTCCTACCCGTCCGTCAGCCTGCTGCGCGGCTCGCCGATCGCGCCGCCCGGCGCGCACTACCCGCACGCGCTCGTGCGCCCGGACGCGTACCTCATCCTGGAGGAGGCCGTGCAGAAGGTGCAGGCGTCGCTCGCCGCGCTGCACGAGCGGCTCGACATGCTCGAGGCCGGCGGGCGCGCGCGCATCCTGCAGGGCCGGCTCGGCTCGTCGTCCGCGCTGGAGGACGGCGGGCACGGCGGCGCGGACGACGCGCGGTGGCGCTGGGACGCGCAGCGCTACGGCGCGTGGGCGCTCGTGCTCGACCCGCTCACGCGCATCGTGCGCGGCGCGCGCGTCATGCTCGCCGACGAGCACGCGTCGCCCGTCCTGCTCATCGTGCGCCGCCTGCTGCTCGACGCGAGCTTCGTCGTCTTCGTGCTCTGGATCGTGCGCCAGGCCTGGCGCCGCAGCGGCGCGCGTAAGCGCCAGCTCGCCGCGCTCGTCCGCGGCATTTTCTACTTCGTCACTGGAGGCGAGAAGCCGCGGCGCGTCATGGTCGACCGGGGCGTGTAGCGGAGCGGCCTACTATACTGTGCATGGTCTTTTGTGGTGTCCTCACGATGTGTCACGTTTTTGGAGCTATCTCAACCCTCTGCTTGGTGTTTTTACGCGTTGCGCTACATACTGTTGAATTGCTCTCCTCTGCGCGATTTCTTCTTGTGAACGTACACTGCATTGTGCTCTGAGTCTCATTCGGATTCGATTGGGCGGTACATTTGGGGCGTTTCGCGATACACGCTTGGGCTACACTACGACTACGACTACGGCTACGACTACACTCTCTTCAACGCCGAACGGGAGCTACAGCTTACTTCATGTCCACGACGCAGCGGATGCACTCGCCGCCCTGCGATGATAATGTCAAAACAATGCAACCTTGGGAAGATGCAAATGCTACGCACGTGCATGTCGTGGAAGCCTTCGTTGATCTCGTTGAGCGTGCGGTGGTGGGTGACATATTCGTCGACCTTCAGCTTGCCGCCCATGTAGTCTGGTGGATACAATGGTTTAGATGGGCACGATGGGAAGACAGCGGTGTGTACCTTCGACGAGGCCGGGGAGCTCAGTCCTGCCCTTGACGCCGCCAAACGCGCTCCCGCGCCACGTGCGGCCCGTGACAAGCTGGAAGCTACAGTCGAGCGTCAGCATCCGCGCGAAAGCAAAATGAAAAAAAAGGCAGCAGCAGCACGCACGGCCTAGTGGAGATCTCATGGCCGGCGGGCGCGACGCCGATGACGGTGGAGACGCCCCAGCCCTTATGGCACGCCTCGAGCGCGGCGCGCATGACCTGCACGTTGCCGGTGCAGTCGAACGTGTAGTCGAGCCCGCCGTCGGTGATGTCGACGAGGTGGTCCTGGATGCGCTTGCCCTCGGGCAGCTGCAGCGGGTTCACAAAGTCCGTCGCGCCGAACTTGCGCGCCCAGGCTTCTTTGCCCGGGTTCGTGTCCACCGCGAAGATGCGCGACGCGCCCACTTGCGCGGCCGTGTTGATCACGCCCAGCCCGATCGCGCCGCAGCCTGCATTGGGGGTGAGATGAGGGGAGATTGGGGGATGGGGGAACGGTGTGCGCACCGAAGACGGCGACCGTCGAGTCCTCTATTAGGAACGTGCTGTGGTGAGGTATAGATTACTGGAGAGATGAATGCACTTACTGACGCCCGGCGGGGGAAGCTTCATGACGGCGCCCCATGCAGTCGTGATGCCACATCCGAGCAGACAGACGCGGTCCAGCGGCGCGTTCGGGTTGACCTTCACGACGGAGACGTCTGCCACGACGGTGTACTGCGAGAACGTCGACGTGCCCATCTGCAAACGATATTCAGCATGTGCTTCCAGACGAAAGTGAGGCTGGACGCACGAAGTGGTAGATGTCCTTGCCTTTGCACTTGAAGCGCGTCGTGCCGTCGGGCATGACGCCCTTGCCCTGCGTTGCGCGCACTGGGCATCGTTAGTTCTGGTACCGTGAAGGAGGAGATGCTGCCGGCTGACCTTTTCCGCACAGGTTCGTCTTGCCGCTCTTGCAGAACTTGCATTCGCGGCATTCGGCGGTGTAGAGCGGGATAACATGGTCGCCCTGACAGAAGATACTCAGCATCACAGAGAATAAGCAATAGTCGGCACGCACAGGTGCGACGCTGGTGACGCCCTCGCCGACCGATTCGACCTGGGCGCCGTCCGATGAGACACTCAGGCGCATACAGACCAGCAGAAACAGCGCACAATGCCTCCGCCCTCGTGGCCTTTGTGGGCACATGTTGAGCGAATGCGGTAACGAAGGGCATGCAAGGGTCGTTCTCACCGAGGATAACGGGGAAGATGCCCTGTGCGGGGGGTGTCGACGTAAGATTCGCGATCGATGACAACGGTGCTCATGATCCCACCTCAGGGTCCTTGCCCGAGCGCGTATACTCGTCGGTGTGGCAGATGCCCGTCGCTGTTGGAGGGTCAGATCTCAGACGGGGTGCGCGGGTCAATTGTGTTGAGCGATAACGCACCGAGGATGTGGATCCTGACCTCGCCGGCCTTGGGCGGGGCGACCTCGACGTCCTCGACGACGAGCGGCTCGTTGGCGGCCCAGGCGACGGCGGCCTTGCAGGTGATGGTCTTTCCGGCGGTGTCAGCCATGAGCACTGTATGCAGAATCGGAGGATACGGATGGAACTTGAAGCTCGAGGAACGGAGCAGCCTTTTGAGTGCCCGGCAGGAAGTTGAGCCTGGCGGAGCGGACTGCCGTCTCAGAGTCACCCGGCTCACCGACTCTGACTGAGACTCTGACGCTGCCGTCGTCCTCGACGCCCTGCCCGCCCGCGATGGCGACGTTCCAGAACGTGTACTACAAGCGTGTACGTCGCCCGCCGCGCCCGCCGACGCCCTGTTCACGCTTTGTCCCCCGTCCGGCACCCGGCCTGTTCTGCTCCCTGCTCCCTGCCTGCTGCTTCTGCGTGCCCTATCTTCTGTTCTCGTGACGCCCCGGGCCCTATGCGACACCACCGTGCCCGATATGCGTAATCCTGGCCCCTGCAGGCCGTAGCGACCGCGAAGCCGTGTTTCGTCTGCTTCAAGCCGACGACGACCGTGCTCGCGACGATGAACGCTACCGACTTCGTCTACACCTGCGACCTGCACCTGTCCGACGCCGGCTTTGCTACGCGCATCCCGGAAGAGCCTGCAAAGCCGACTGCCAGCACGGAAGAGATCCTGAAGATCAAGCAGGAGTGGGACGAGCGTCAGAAGCGCAAAGAGGAGAAGGAGAAGGAGAAGAAAGACGACAAGGATAAAGATAAAAAGGACGACGCCGCAAAGAAAGAAAAGGACAAGAAATCGCCTGCACCATCGACACCGTCTAGCCCGCCCGCGCCCGCCGCGACGCCGAAGCACGAGAAATACACCCTGCATCGCGATATATTCTCCATGCGCCAGGCAGAGCACCGCAAACGGCGAAATGCTGCTCAGGCGAAGGAGGTGGCTCCTAGGATTCCTTCAGCCCCGCGCTCCACCATCGATTGAACCGTCTGCTCTGCTCGCTGCTCTCGTCATCGTTGTGCGGAATCGCTGGAATGGTTGTTGTACTAGTAGCCTATATTTTTGAGATGAATCCCGATTCTTTCCTTGGGTCAAACTGTTGTCCATACGGTATAGGAGTCATTTTCAAACGAACAGGATGGGCCAAGGTAGTGTATACTAAGATTTATACTAAGATAGCGTCTTGGCTATTGGAACACGTCAACAGCAAGCTGGAAGACTCGAATTGTATGCCGGAAAGACATCACACACCAGACTCAAGGAGCATGAACACGTAGTCCGCGCTCGCGCCCATCCAGATCCAAAATCCAGCCCAGCCGCAGCCAACGAACCCCTTCCAGCAGCTCGCGCGGTCTTCAAAATCCGTGTTGTACAGAGCGCGCGCTGTCTGCACGGCACCCGCGCCCATTCCTATAAAGAACGGTATGCCTTGACTGTTCAACACTCCAGCCAGCGTGACGAGCGCGAGGGACGCGCCACCGAATCCTGCAAGGATGGGGCGGGAATGCGGTCCGAACAGCAGCGCGGTCGAGCGGATGCCGACCTCCGCATCGTCGACCTTGTCCTGTCGCAACCGTGTCAGAACATGACGCGGGAAACAGGGATAGGATGGGATAGAACCTGATGCGCGTAGATGGTATCGTAAAGGAGCGTCCAGGAGACGCCTCCCGCGTAGAGCGGTAACGCGACGCGCCAGTCTACGCTTCCTGCGACGGCGGACCATCCTAACAGCGCGCCCCAATTAAACGCAAGGCCTACGGCGCTCTGTTCATACAGTGAATTATAGCAATGGGGCGTGCACTTACCGAGTACAGCTTGCGGCCAATATGTGACGCGCTTCATGAACGGATAGATCACGACAAGACCCAGTGACGATGCACCGAGCAATATGCTGTTCCCAAAAACTGAATGAGCAACGATCTCACAGCCCGGGCAAAAGCACCGCGCACCTGTACCAGTTCAGCTGAAGCAGCACGCCGAGGCCGACGGTGAGCTGGGCACCGAGGAACGCCACGGCCTGCGGCATGGTGATATCGCCACGCGCGAGCGGTCGGTCCTTCGTCCTGTCTTGTCTTGTCTTCTCAGCGCCGGGTGCTCAGAAAACTGGAAGCAAGCACGCACCGACGTGTTTGTCGAGCTTGCGGTCCCACATATCGTTAATCGTGCACCCCGCACCGCGCATGACGAGCGCGCCCGTGGCGAAGAGCGCAGTCGTGCCGAGCATGACGCCCGGCGGCGCCGCCGTGGCGTAGCTTGCCATCGCTATTGACCAGCCTGCGAGAACGTCAGCGTCTTGGAGTATGGCGGTTGCGTTTGCGGAACTGACCGCACGGCAGGAAGAGGAGGGACGTCCCGATCGGCTTGTCTATGCGCGTCAGATGCGCGTATGGCTGCCAGCTCTGAGGCAGCTTGTCGACCCAGGACTTAGGCCTAGGTGGCGGCAACGCCTCGGTGACTGGACGCGTTGCGTGCGTATGTTCGCGTCGCGTCCAGACATTTTGGACTCGTATTCGATGCAGAAGCGAGGCTGCGCGTCTCTGGCGCAGCAGAGGGGCTGAGTTAAGAGCACGGTAGGTTGCGCATCCATGGCGCGCCGCGATGGTGCTCGCCATGTCGCTGAGCGCACCAAGCGGTCACGGTCGGGTCGTCGATCAAGGAGACCGTGCGCGCTTTCGAAGTCCGAGGATCCACTTTGTCGATTCCAGTCGCATATTAATTCGGTTGGACGAGTACTCGAAGTATGGCTTCCTTCTCCCATCGTAGATTCGGTGTAATCATTGCTTTGCATTACAATGCTCAAACTTGCCATGCACTCATTGTACAAGCAGAATGTAGCTTGATGATGATATTGAAGGTATGGTCATGACTGGGTATCAGTTGTACGATACAAATACAAAATGCGTGTGAGCGGATGAGACGAGAATTGAGGAGAACATGTCCATCAGAAAGCGCGGAACAAAGGTCTAGTCCATGTTGCGTCAAGAACAGAATGAGCGTGGGTATTCATATAGGTCGTATGCGTCACTTGCGCGCGATTATCTTGCTGAGCAACGAAGTTTTGCTTCTGGGGCCCAGGTTCAGGGTAGAGATAGATACCGACGATGCGCTCTTGGCGGTGGGACCAGTGAAGAGCTGAGAGTAGAGGGCGCGGGTGTCGCGAGGCGAGTGCGCCGATGCGAAGACGGAAAGTGTCGAGGGAGAGCCGGTCGTCGAAGTGCCGAACATTTCGAATATCGCAAGCAAGGCTTACTGGGCGATCAGGCGAGGATACAGTGATGTTCAGCGACAATGACTCCCGGGCCCCAGCTCCCGTCGACGAGGTGCAGAGAATTGCGAGCTCAGGGCAGGGCTTTATAGGTATAGGGTACCACGGTCCCAAGCTTGTGCGCTTCAGTTGTTGTGAGTGCAAGGTCATAGCTCAAAGGGGCCTGCATTGTTCGTCGATAAGTCAAAGCCCGAGGAAACCCACAAACGGCCGAGCCAAAGCCAAGGTTCATGGTGGTCTGTGAAAGGCCGGTGCCACTGAACCTGAGTCCACGGTCGGATTTGCGAGGAAAAAAACACGGTCATGTACGAGCGAGACTCCGAGTCCGTTCAGACCATGATGTCAGCCCAGCCCAGGATGTATTCGAGTGCCTGTGCAGCTGGCAAAGAGCGTCTGCGGAGGGGCAACAGATGACGATGCGTGTCTCGAATCGCGGCTGGACCGAGGACGGGCCGATGGGTCGAGAAAATAGAGGTGGCGGTGTCCGGGGACGATGGACGATTTCGACGTCGGCGGGCAGAGTGGCAGCAGCTTCGGGAGCGCCGTGCAGGGCGTGGCAGACGACAGAGACAGGCTGGATGGCAGGGATGGTGGAGGGATCGGCTGATCGACAGGGAGCACGGAAGGAGAGCGGTTGAGTCGGAGTCAGATTCATCTCATCGTTCATCTGAAATCTCTATCTCATCTGGCCCAGCTGGCTTATAGATTGGACTGCCCCCAGCCAGCCAGTCCGACACGTTCCTTTCCCTTGTCCACACTCGCTGTCCCTTCCCTTCCATGCCCACGCCCTGAATACACAATGCCGTTCACAGTGCGTGCCCATCGACACCCCAGTATGAACACGCTCAGGCTGACCGCGCATTGGCAGGACTACGTTCGCAACTCGCTCGCGCGACCGGTGCTGCTCGAAGTGCTCGCGTTCTCGCTGCTCGCGTTTTCCTTCAGCTCGCGCGGCCACTGGAACGCCTTCTCGCTGCGCCTCACGCTCGCACATCTGCACAGGTTCATCCACGCAGCGCCCGCGGACGACCAGAATGAAGAAGCCCAGGTCGAGGAGCTCGTCCAGAGGCTCGAGACGCTCGTCCGCAACGCCCCGGACGACGACGCCCGCAGACCGCACCTGGAACGCGCGCTCGACTCGTTGCAGAGCCTACATTCCCATGCCCAGTCCGACGGAGCAGGCGCCAGCGTCAATATGCATGGCGCCTGCATGTCGCCGCGCATGCTCGGCCTGGGACCACTGCTGCACTCGTCCACGACACCGTTATCGTCGCCGCGGCGCCCGCCACTGTCGCCCATGTCGCCGTTGGCTCTGAACTTGCCCTTACACGCTCTAGACCGTCCTGTCCCGGACCCGGACCCGCATAGCGCCGACGTCCAACAGTCGCAACCGCACGGCCTGCTTCTAAACTTGTCTGGCCCCGCGCTAGACGATGCTCGTCCGCGTTCTGGCGCAGCAAATATTCCGGAGACGGAGTTGCAGGCGCCGACAACGCCTGTGCACCAACAGCCGCATCTGGAATTGCCCGAGCCTCACCTCGACGACCCCGCATTTTTCTTCCGGGCCCTGCTGCTCTCGCCCAGGCACCAGCGTCCAACGCAATCGCGCACCGCCACCACGCCGACGCGGCGTGACGACCGTCCTGTGTTTCCACTGCTGCGCGAGCGTGCCCTCTCGGCGCCTGATGTCGCGTGTTTGCCTACCCTCAGCCTCAACCTGCCCCCGTCTCCGTCTCTGCCACTGCCCGCTGCACCCGAGCCCTACTCAGATGATGAGGGCGATGTTGACCCGCCTCAACCAGCACCGGAACCAGCACCAGCACCGATTACCCCGGCAATAGACTCGCTTCCCTCGCTCTCGGCTCCCTCGGTCGGTCTCCCCGCTGCGCCCGCCTCCCCGTATTCCGACGACGAACGCGATTTCGTGGCGCCTCTACCGTCCGACCGTCCGCCCCTGCCGCCCGTGGACACGTCTGAGTCTGCGTCTGAGCCGTTCGAGGATGTGCTATCGCCGATCACGTTCGCTCCAGCTCCGCGCTCCCCCGTCCGCGAGATGTCGCCAGTGCGCTTCGCGCCACCCAGCCCGACAATCGCCGCGCTCCCGCGCGCGGAGGAGCAGGACTGGCCGGCGTTCCCTGCAACTGAGACGCAGGACGAGCCTGAACTTCCTGCTCAGGTCGACGTTGGGGTTGAGGTCGAGCCTGTTCTGGGTGCCGAAGACGCAGGCTTGCCCTTGGAGGAACCTGTTCCGGAGACAGATGTTGAGGAGGAGATCCCGGTCGAGGCGGCGCTCGCGCCCGCTGTGACCGAGGACGCCACGGCGGTCAACACGCCATTGCCTCAGGAGGCAGACGAAGACGAACTGGCGCCGACAACCCCTTTACTTTTGACTGTGCATGAAGACTTCGAAGTGGATAGCGATTCGGAGGAGGGCGTCACTTTGGACGTCGTCCCCGTCCTCCCTGTCGTGGAGGACGCATCAGCCGCCGCGTCTGCGGCGGTTCCACAGGTTCCGGCAGCCGAACCGGAGCCTGCCCAGGAGGAAGAGGAAGAGGCGGCGGAGCAGGAGATGACTCCGCAAGACCGTCAAGAGCCTGCTCCAGTCGATGCTCTGGCGACTGAAGAGAACACACATGACGCACAAGCGTATACGTCTCCCCCCGCCATCGAGCTTGCACTCGACACCGTGCCGTCGCCGCTTCTTATTCCAGTGCTGCTCGACGAGGGTGCGATCACGCCTGTGTCGCTCACCAGTGAAGCAGCCAGTTCCCGTGTCTCGCTTCAGCCGGGCGCTGTGGATGTCCCTCTTCCTCCCTCGCGGCCTTCGTCTGCGCTCCAGCAGATTGAGGACGATATCACGCGCTCTCTGTCAAATGAGGTAAATATTCCCAGGATATAACTTCAGTGCGGCTAATGTGTTTCTTTACAGGCGTTGACTAGCGAGACCGCTTCTGATGCCGCTGAAGGGGAAGAGGAGGAGGATGCCGCTCCCACCGCCGCGGAGGAGGAAGCGAACGACGCTGTTGTCCAGGACAGTTCCTTCAGACTATTTGCGTCATCGTCGCTGGCTGTCTCTACTGGTGCAGACCAGGCAGAATCGCCCGTCAGCACCGGCGCATCGTCTCCTCTGACGCGCGAGAACCTTCGCCAGCTGGCGCTCTCTCAGGGTGGCCCGCGCGAGAGCGTCAGCGGGGGCTCACTCGCGTGGTCTGCGCACGAGTCCGCGGTCGGCGCGCTCGAAGCGGCGCTGCACAAGCTGCGCACGATGCGCAGCAGCGGGTCGCTCAGCTCGCTTTCACCCGCGCGCTCGCCGGACCCGAGTCCGCTGCGCGCTGAATTCGGGCGGCCCTCGGGCACGAGCACGCCTAGCCCGTTGCGCAGTACTTTCGCGCCTGAGCCTGCACCCGTCAGCAATGATGTGTCGCCGACTTTCTCACAGTTCAGCTTCACGACCGAGAGCCCGACGGAGGATGACCACGAGCATGCGCACGCAGAGCAGATGTCGGACAGCTTGCTGTCGGAGGACGCGCGTGACGAGGTGCCACCCGTCTCGCTGCCCAAGCCGAGGCGCAAGTCGTCGAAGGCGCTGCTCGATGTGCCATCCACGTCACGCCGGCGCGCATCACATCTCGACGTTCCGATGACTTCCACGCCCCCGAGACCGGAGCGCCGTCGCGCATCGCACATGGACTTCCCTCGGTCTGCTATACTGCAGGACGACGAGAGCACGTCCGACGGGGAGAGCGAGGTCGCGCCGCTCTCGCTTGACCAGATCCTCGACGAGGTCTTCCCCAGCGCGTCGCCGGAGGTGCATCCTGTGCCGTCCAGGACGATCGAGCGCGTACCCAGCTTCGACTTCGACTTCCATCGCGCGGGCGAGGAGGAGGACCGTTCGCACTGGCGGGACTCGATTCGCTTCCCCGGCTCTGAGAGCCGCGACTCGCTCCCCAGTGGAAGTCGCGCGCGCACCAAGAGCGGGAAGTTTGTGAAGCGCGTGCTGAGCAAGTTGCATCTGCGCCGCGAGGAGGAACTCGGTGTACCCAGCGGCAGCAAGACCTTCAACGCGAGCACGGTGTCGCTCGCGCCGTCCACGCCACCGCGGTCCGCGACATCGTCGAACGCTTCGTCGTCGGCGCCGCACAGCAGCGAGAAGCAGTCGCACACGCGCCGCTCGAGCAAGTCGTCCAACAAGGACTTCAAGACGCAGCGCAGCCGCACCGTGTCGCTGTTCAGCACGCTCTCCAGCCGCCGCACGGCGATGACCACACCCGAGCCCGTCCCGCCCGTTCCGCCGGTGCCCCAGGCCGGGCCCTCGTCCGAGACGCGGAGCAGGACGATGTCGCTCTTTTCGTCGGGCCTGGGCATGCCGGACCGCGAGCACGGCGCCGTCGAGGGGCGCCGGAGGTCGATGTCGCTGTTCAAGCGCAATGCGAAGAAGAATAAGGGGGCGGATGCGGAGGAGCCGCCTGTACCCCCTATGCCTGTCATGCCGCCGATGCCGGTGCGTACCAGTTCTAGTACCCAGACATTGTGAACACTCGTTTTAATTGACATTATTGCTTTGTTGCGTTTCTGTGTGCAGCATTCGCATTCTGCGCCCACGGGAGAGCTGACGATAACGCCGGGCAAGGGCAAGAAGCGTGATAGGACACTGTCGGTGTTCAGCACGCTGTCGAGCAGGAGCCTTGTAGGCAGGTACGACAATGCTGCCGCGGACGAGGTAAGCTATCTACATAGTTGTGTAAATGAAGCCTCACACGCCGGCCAGTTCGGGACACTGGTCGGCTCTGAGAGTCGGCCGCAGAAGTCACGTCCAGGCAGTTCGGCGAGCTCTGGCAAGCATGTGCACCATCAGCGTCCTGAGGGTACTGTGACTTGGACTGAGCTCATCAAGCCGCACCCCCATCCTCGCGCACGCTCGTCCTCGCCTTCGCCTACCCGCGCGCGCTCGATGTCGCCGAGACGCCCGTCAGGCGACCGCAGGATGAGTATCAGCAACGTCGCGAAGCACCCGCCGACGTATGTTGAGCCACACCGCCCGCCGCTGGCTGTGCTCAGCAGCAGCGTGCGCCGGCGGACAATGAGCGCAGGGACTATTGATGCTCGGGTACGTTTGGTATCAACGCTTTCCTTCGCGCCCGCTAACGCAATAGAGTAGAGGTCGGTGTCCTGGGCTGGCATCCCGCACACACCTCCGAACACTCACAAGCGCGCACGAACGATGTCCGCAACTGGGCCGCCGCAACCGTCGCCGGTACAGGAAGAGCATCAGCAGCAGGCTGATAGCCCACCTTCGTTGATGGTCAAGCCGCGTCCACAGCGCGACCGGATTTTATCAAACTCGTTTATCCATTATCTTGCGCACACGAAGAGCCGATCGCGTTTGCCGGAGGAAGTGGGAGGGTCTGTGCGTAGCGCAGCATCGGGGCTGTCGCTACCGGGCCCTGTAGAGGAGGAGACTGTAAAGGCGAGGCGTGAGAGAGGGCGAGTTCGGACCAGGCTTGTTTCTCTTGTGTCCCGGGTGTCCAAGAAAGGCACACAGTAAATTGCGCGCGCGATCTGTACGAAACCTTACGGTATACTCTAAGGATAGGTTTAAAACAAAACACATTCTATTGTTCTATGCTCGCATCTACTGCTTGTGTTCGTCTTGAAGTGAACTTGTTGCCGCGGCGGGGTTCCTGCCCCTTGGACTCGGACTTGACAGTTGTTCCTGCTCCGCGGTAACTGCGTTACTCCCAACGCTTTCACTGGGTCATGCCTTCGGCGTCATCGCGTACTCTGCACGTTGCGCAGGTCGCATTTGCTGTCATATTCTGGTACGGGCCCTTCAGCAGCTCTGGCTTTGTGGTCGCTTATAACAGCTCCTAGCGTCGCCTGCTCGGGCGTGGTATTCGGCTTTGCAGGTCTGTAGCTTGATAGTGCTATCTGAACTATGCTCACGATCCAACAGCACTGAAGCCCGTTCTTATTCGCCAAGGTGTGCTGCTTGGTTCCCGCTATGCAGGCTGCGTTGAGCGTCGAATGATATTGCCAGGCGTGTATCGCGGTCTATGCGTGTCCCAAGGCGAACACCGTGGCGAGCTGCCTTGTGAGGCCCAGGTATCTATGATTTGGGTAGGCCGCCCTTCCTCTCTGACTCGCGTTCCAGAACCTCAGGCTCAATAGCCTGTTCACGCTTGCTGCCGTCACCTCGAATGCATGCTCCAAATTCAAACGCTGACAGTAATGGCGTCCTAACGTCCTTGTCCATACTCAGGTCATCGCCTTGCCAGTTGGCATTATTCTTGATCATGTTGGTCCTCAGTGGACGTGTCTTCTTGGAGCAACGATATTTGCCTTGGGCAACATCGCTTTCGGGTTCGGTCAGGAGGGTCCAGGTTTGTGAACGGTCTTGTACGACTTCGTGGATCTGTCTAACCTGAACCAGTGGATACCTATCTTATGTGTGCGCCTTCCTCTCTGCAAGCCGCCGCTGACTGGGTGAAAGCGGTTTCGTCGCAATGGCCATTGGTGGTCCCCTCATTTATATGTCGGCATTTCACCTGTCAAATGCATTCCCAACTCGCTCGGGACTCGTCATGAGTCTGATTACTGGCGCTTTCGATGTGTCCAGTGTACCGTTTCTGGGTCTTTACTGGCTTGACTCCTGGTGCGTACGTGGAGCTATCTTCGCATGTCTCGAGTTATTCACAGGAATTACGATATCCCAGGCTCGATGGAGGCATACCCATACGAATATTCTTCTGGGCATACACGGTCATTCCTGCTCTGTACGTGGCCTGTTAGTGACTCGCGTCACTGATTGACAGAACACCAAGGATCATCCTAGAACAGTGCACCATAGGACCTACGCATTCATATTCTTTGGAGGAGTTCGAATCCGTTGACGTTGGGCCAGCCCCGCCGACGCATGGAGTCCTTGTGACCCATGAGGTGTATACGCATTCAGAGGTTGACTTCGAGGAGTCCGAGGCCGCCTCACTCGTGCGGTCGCCATCTCCGTCTCCTCCTCCTTCTCTCGCCCTCAAGGAGACCAGTCCTGTGCATGATCCCGTCCAGGGCATGCTGGTCGGCCATAAGCTTCGCGAACAGGTCACGAGCCGCTGGTTTATGTGGGTACACCTACCCCCCTCTTTCTCTTGCGACATTAATGCAACCCCTAGTGCTATCAGCTTGTTCCTTTGCATCCACGCGTAAGCTCTCGCGTAAGAATCTGATGCACCATACTGACAAGGCTTGCAGTGCGCGTATCAACTACTACATCCAGACCGTGCAGTCGCAACTTGTCTGGTATCTTGCTCCTCAGCCAGCCCAGCGGCTCTCGGAGTCATTTGCTATCCTTCTCCCATTGGGAGGCGTGCTCAGTTCGTGCTCGTGTCGCCCCAGACAAACTGAAAGCTTGATCTGACCTCAGGTGTACCACTGCTTGGCTACCTACTCGATTCAAGGGGCCTCTACGACACGATAATCGTGATACTCTGCTCTGGGGCCTTGTACGGCTTACTCGGTACCATGCCTGATATCATCGCGCAAGCGCTAAACATCTTGCTGTTCGTGGTATTTCGACCAGTAATGTATACATTCGGTGCGTCAATTCTACGACGTCTGCGGGATGCATGATGTCTAATTCCTTTGTACTTCCAGTGAACGATTTTTGTGCGAAGTCAGTGGGCACGAAAAGCATTGATATTGCTCCACTAAGCATTTTCTCATAGGGTTTTCGGTTTCGAAACTTTCGGGACTGTCTTGGGTTTGGCTGGCTTGATTTCAGGCGTTTTTGGCCTCGTACTGCGACCTATCGACCTTGCTGTGGCTGGCCCGCTCCGCGGCAATTATACGCCCGTGAACGTCGCCGGTGTTTTCAGCGGGATCGTAACCTCGGTTTTTCTCACTTGGATCATATGGCAAGGTGCCCTGCGGCCAGGCAGGATCCGCTTGCGCGACTCCGAAGGTCGCGTCTAGAATGTTACGGAGTTTTACTGGCTGATTTCTTCGCTCCTGGTACCTATCGGTGTATAGATGGACCTGGGCTGGGTAGACTTCCTGGTGTATCAATAAGAGCTCTCGATGCTTTCCATCATCTACGCTCCCGGACGCCTTTCTTCAAGTTCGTCTACCGCCACTTCATTTCTACCAGTCCATTTCGTCTCGCACGTGTCGTACACGTGCTCTTGTTAGAAGGTTGGCGGAATCTTCTTCTGGTCGTATATGGGATTCTCTCGTGTGATCATGGGTGCACGGCGTCGAATTATCGGAGTAGACACGCTTCGCTTCCGCGTATCCTCCGAGCATCTGTTACGAACTCTCCCCGCGCTTCGCGCTTGGCGTTTGCATTCTTCCCCGCATCGTCGCGTCGCCTTTGCGCCGAAGTCCCTCCGCCCGGGGCGCTACGCTTCACTGGTGGGAATCGGGAACGTCCCATGAGCACGAGTCTGCACCTTGACTGATGCTTGGCAGACGGTCCTGAGCACTGACGCCAAGACATGGCTGGGGTGCGTAGCGGCCGCGGCAGATATCCGCGTTATTTCTGGAACTCGTTGATTGACGTGTTGTGCAGCAGGATAAAAGACGAGCAGCGTGGGGTACGCGTTTTCTTGGGCACTCAGACAGCACTCATCATGCGTTCGTTCTTCGCTCTTGTCGCTGTGCTTCCTGCGTATGTCGCTGCGCAGGCTCAGGTCTGGGGACAATGCGGCGGCATCGGTGCGTCCAACGTAGCCCATCTACCAGTAGGCAAACTCACAGATTGATGTAGGTTGGACTGGGCCCACGACCTGCGTATCTGGAGCAACCTGTGTAAAGCAGAACGTGTGTACGGGATATCACTTCCATGCGACTGTCTCTGAAATGAATTTAGGACTACTACTCCCAATGCTTGCCCGGCGGCCCCACCGTGACATCCTCGAGCAGCACTGCGAGTTCGACTACAACCCAGTCGCCTACCTCTGTGCCAACATCCTCGGGTACCACCACCGCAACAAGCACGTCGACCTCTCCGTCAGGCCCGGGTGCGAGTGACTGCCCTGCAACCCCAGGCACCGTCACCGTCAACAACTCTAAACTACCCGATCCTTTCGCGTTCGCCGCAGGAGGTCGCGCGACCTCCAAAGCCCAATTTTCCTGCCGCCAGGCTGAGATCAGTCAGCTCTTCCAGCGCTACGAGCTTGGCACCATCCCTGGACCGCCTCAAAGCGTCACTGGCACCCTCTCTGGTAATAGCTTGACGGTGTCCGTGACGGACCAGGGCAAGACGATCTCGTTCACTGCGTCTGTCAACATCCCCAGCGGCAACGGACCGTTCCCGGCCATAATGTGAGTATGGATTGCATGCACGTGTCTCTTACTCACACGGCCACAGTGCCTATGCCGCCCCTAGCATCCCCATCCCGGCGGGCGTCGCGACGATCAACTTCAACAACGACGACATCGCCGCACAGGTGAACACGGGCAGCCGCGGGCAGGGCAAGTTCTACACGCTGTACGGCAGCGGGCACAGCGCCGGCGCATTGGCGGCGTGGGCTTGGGGCGTGTCGCGCATCGTGGACGCGCTCGAGAAGCTCGGGCCGAGCTCGCGCATCGACGCAAAGCGGCTGGGTGTGACGGGCTGCTCGCGCAACGGCAAGGGCGCATTCGTCGCGGGCGCGTTTGAGCCGCGCATCGCGCTCACGCTCCCGCAGGAGTCGGGCTCGGGCGGCTCCGCGTGCTGGCGACTCTCGGACTGGCAGAAGAGCCGTGGGCAGAACGTGCAGACCGCGTCGCAGATCATCACGGAGAACGTGTGGTTCTCGAAGAATTTTGACCCGTTCGTCAACAAGATTCCCACGCTCTCCGTCGACCACCACGAGCTCGCCGCGCTCGTCGCGCCGCGCGGGCTGTTCGTGATCGAGAACACGAGCCAGGAGTGGCTCGGGAGCGAGTCGTGCAACGGCTGCATGCGCGCGGGGCACAAGGTCTACCAGGCCTTCGGCGCGGCGGACTCGATGGGCTTCTCCCAGGTTGGCGGGCACAGCCACTGCCAGTTCCCCAGCGCGCAGTCCTCCGAGCTCAACGCATTCATCGGCAAGTTCCTCCTTGGCCAAAGCACCAACACGAACGTCATGCGCACAGACGGAAGCTTCACGTTCAATGAGACCCAGTGGATCGACTGGTCCGTGCCCAACCTCGCGTAGGCATAGCACGAAAAGGGCGCTGGCGGCGCCGGACATACGACTGTAATATGAGCTCCCCTTTTGCTTGCTGTATTTTGAATCGCGGAATGTTGTGTACCGTACGCGTTGACGTGGTACGAAAACTGCAATACGCCATTACATGACATGTCATCTCGGCCAGCGTTGCGAGTACGCCGCCCTGAATTTGAGACGAGAATGCAGCGCAGTCAGGCCTCTAGCGCAGCAGAGAGGTTACAGAGAGGTCCAACTGAGAGCATGGTAAGCTGCATGCCCGTTGCTGCCGACTCGAATGCTCGTCTTCAGTTCGCTGACCAGTGAGAACTGTGCCGCTACTCGGACACGCCCAATACGCGACTTCAAGTTCCGACTCGGAGGTCCGAGGATCTCCGGCGTCACGTTCCGCAATTTGAACGAGAGTTTTGTTTGCGAGAAATGTGCTCACAGCCTGTGAATTCATTCGGTACCCGGTTCAGCTTTTTGAAAATCTTTGCAGAATTGAATTGACATGGAATACTTCTTTGTTTTCCACACATTACTAGTATGCAGTATATCGGATCGAATCGCGAACGATTATTCGACAACGAAACGAGCTTTTAAACACTATTCAGGGGTGAGACAACGGGGTCCCATCACTCATCTGGACCATTACCATCAAGAAGGAAATTATTCACCACATCGCGAAACGCAACCAAATCCCATATCAAACTGCATCAGGAAAACGTGTTCGGTGTCAGCCGCGCTCCACGGCCTCCGGGAGCAGGCAGAGTGAACCAAATGGTGAGGGAGCCTGAGGGAGCTCCCGGAGCGACCAAAGTGATCGGAGTGACTGTTTGGCGTGATGTGATGCCATTCACCCTTAGCAGCTCAAGCACCGACTGAGGTCATTGAGCGACCACTGACAATTGTACTTCTAAGAGGCCATGTGAGAGCGACTCCGTTGCTTGCTCCAATGTTCCTATGACCGACGTTGACGTTGAGAAATAGTACATTAGTCAAATTATGAGCAATTAGAAATAGTACATTAGTTGAATTATGAGAAATCATGAGCCACAGCTCACAGAAGGATGACAAACAAATTGGTGCTGTATCTGTAGTTGCTTCGTGCTTCGGCGAGATTACTATGCTGCCCCGAGCTGGCGGACTTCGTCGAAGTCCGAGTCTGGCCAAAGGAAGTTGGAAGTCCGCCAACCGGCTTTGCCGCAATTTTTTCTCAAGTCCCGCGCACGACACTGTCGACAGCTCGCGCCTCACCGTACCCACGCTTTCCCCATCGTCATGCTCCGTGCCATCGCCCTTGTCATTGCCGTGCTCGCCTTTCCGCTGCGCGAAGTCCAACCGACATTGCGGCATCCTTGAACGCACGGATGCGCTGGTGCGCCTGCTCGATTTCGGCTGTTCAGTCGCGTTTGCTTCGCCCAGGGCAGTCATCCTTGCTATAGCCGTCTTGCAGTGCGTGTGCAAGGCACGCATTCCAGCTTTGCCCCACTTTCGAGCATTGAACAACTAGGTATGTTCATATTGTATACGCGGCTGCTCTTCGGGCTGACAGTCGGGGAGAATGCAGCTGCTCAAGCCGGCACCAGATATTCACGGCATCTCAAGGTGTGTTAGCCAATCTCGTAGCCTGCGTCATCTCATCTACGATTCCAGCGAGGCGGTTGAGCTAGTCGGCACGCATCGACCCGTTACGGCTGGTGGCAGGCAGGTGCGGGACTTGTCACTCTCCATTATTCTCGTTGACATCTCTCCAGCGAAATTCCAATCAGCGGGAACGCACGCGGTATGATTATGGGGGACTAGACAGGTCAGCGGTCGTTTCTGGACGGGTTATGCTCTGTAATATTCTGTTGTATCTTGGTGTCTTACTGTAGTAGTCAATATAACTCTTTTCTTTCATCATCTTGTTCATTTTTGACTGCAAGCAAGAATAAAATAATAAGTGCAAGAGGCGCAAATGGAGTTCCCTCAGCATCTGGAGGGAACACAGCTCCCGGAGCTCCGGACACTTTGCTGACTTTGGGAGGAGCCAGAGACGACCAATTCCTTAGCGAGCTCCGATCACTCCACAGCCCGTGGAGACTCCCGGAGTCTCCACAGCACAGGCGCGTTTTCCTGATGTGTACAATACTGCATCGGGAGCCGGGGAGCACACCAGTCGGGCCACGTTCATCATCTCAGCGAAGGCGAATCCCGGCTCGATGTTGATAACATGGTCTTCGAGCTGCCGCAGGACGCGTATGCAGTATCGTTCGGATGGGATGAGAGAACCAATTAGCTCCCACGACTCGGAGCAGGCTTCGCCAGTGCATTCTCTGTCTCACCCGGACACCCTAATCCATCTCTCCTTTCTCCTGGTCTCTCGAACGAGTTTGGCATATATATATGTATGGTCGCGGGGTTAACAACTTGAATTGGCGGGGACTATTCTACATGATTTAGGAAATTCATAAACTTTCGGCTAATATACCAAATGTGTCAACCACTAGGCACAGCAGTTGGCGATGACTCACCATTGTCCATGATGAAGACATTTTTCGCGTCGCGGAACGCAACGAGATCCCAGATCAACGCGTACAAGTCTTCGTCGGGGGCTGGAGACGTCACGAGTCTTGCAATGCTCATCATCCCCATAAAGGCGAATCCAGGCTCAATCTTGATCACATGATCTTCGTCGAGCTGCCGCAACACACGTGTAGTCTGACCGTTCAGGGAACGAAATTTCCGACCGATGTTGTCGGGGTCGTACAAAGGCATTTCCTGGGGCCGGAATACGACGAGTAAGAAACGATCGTTCAACGGCGATGACGGCTTGAGATTGAGATTGACGGTAAGACGAGAATCACAATTGTGAACATGACATACATACCTGGGGCGAATGAGATATATCCTCGAGTGTACGCCAGTGATCCGGCGGCACAAAGCGCCAGACATCATCATCGTATGCGAAGGCATGCGGCTGACATACTTTGCAATCTGCTGTGAGTACGATGTCCTGAAGGAGAAATATTGTTAAGAAAGTTGCGCACCTGTCATCATGTTACCGGAAGACTGCCTTCCTGCAGCGATACTAGTTGTTGATAAACCAGCCAATTTGAGCCATTGCATCTGTAATCGCCTGGTGAACTATTGAGAGCAGGAAGGGATGAAAGCTAACCTCGCGGATAGGGTCGTTCTTGGTATGTTGCCCGACAAGCCGAACAACAGTTAGCTGTTCTTGGATAGAACAGCCACACACAAGGCAGGAAAATCCGTCGCGCCGCATCACGTGACCCACTACACGTGGGTGGATTGTCTCGGGTTGAGTGCATTCATCCGCAGTAGGGTATTCTAGTTCCACGGGTTCGGAGTCGTTGATCCCCAATGGGCTGAGAGACCTCGCTGGGGGTGTAGAGCAGTTGTGAAGCTGCAACAACGTTGCGTTTGGCGTGCTCATCGGGGTTGGGGACGAGCGCGATGATGGAAGCGAGGTTGATGAGCTTATGAACGAAACCGGAAGCCAAGCGGGCCGCCAACTATACCCGCTACTAAAAACTTACAGTACTAGTCTGGTTTCACTTGCACAGCAAGCCTCTGCCTCCGTCACGTTTCCCTTAACAATGGACCAAAGAAATTTATAAAGAAATTTGTTAAGAGGAATTGAGAAAGATTGTTTTATTCATCAATGGCAGAATCCTGCTGCCAAGGACTTTCCAAAGGAATCCTTGAGTCCGAAAGGAAATCTCCGGCCCGACTCAACTGCAGGACTAGGTCAGGACTAGATTTACTCCAGTGCCAAGCTCCTTCCCTGCAACATGTATCCTGCGGATGCAGGGAAGGAGCTTGCTCAGGTGCCCACTGGGAGCGACGAACAAGAATCACATACTCTCGCCGGAGAACAGCTGACTTATCGCGATACAAATGCCGATGCAGGCCAATGCTTTTTTCTAGAACATTAAATGTTAACATATTCTATATACCGCGTAAAACTTAGATACTCTTCCTCAGCCGCTCATCTCAACGTCTTGTGTAGGGCCCGTCCCGCCAACAGGACGCTCGCCAGCAGCCAGTATCTCGCGGCGGACCTCAGGCCCAATCTGCGGGTGCGGCGCGACGCGGACGACGTCCAAGAGCGCGTCTTTTTGATCAGCGCTCAAGTTCGACGCGTACCTGGTTGGGCCAGTTAGTCAGGGCGACGATGCGAGAGGGGGAGGGGGAGATCCCGCGCACCGTTGAACGAAGACGAGAAGACTCTGGTGCCACAAGACGGGCAGCTTCGTGCCCTGCGTCTTGTGCTCATTGGCGAGGCGGATGAAGTGCTCCCAGAGCCGGTCGAGGACCTTGTATGGCAGCGCGTACTTCTTGTCGAGCAGCACGCGGATGAAGAGCGACGTCGGCCCGCTGTATTCCAGCTGCGCGAGGCGGCCGAGCGCCGCGGCCGAGTGCATGATGGGGATGCTGACGCGCGCCATCACGCTGGAGAGCACCGCGGCTTCCTTCAGCGTGCATCCGCCCTGCGCCGTGCGTCAGTGTATGGCACGACACAGGACGCGGCGGAGCGCGCACCTCACACAAGGGAAAGAGGACGCCCTTGAAGAACGCCGCGGGCTTGTAGATGGACTTCTTGAGCGCCTCGTAGAGATGGACGTTGAGCCGGCCGGCGTGCTCGCGCATGTCGGCGCGCACGGCGGGCAGCACGACGCCCTCGAGGAAGACGCGCGCCTGCTGCGGCTTGAGGTTCGAGATGAAGATGCGCGTCGCGGCGCGCGTCGCGTGCGGCGTCCACTTTTGCGGCTCCGTCAGCGCGAGCAGGCGCGCCCATTGCGGCATTGACGGGAGCAGCTTGAAGAGTTTGGGGAGCGGCCCGGAGCGGTACGACGCGAGTAGGTGTCCGATTCTGCGGCGGCGAGTGTGTGAGGAAGTGCAGGCACTGTGTTGGAGACGAGCGTGCGTGCGTACCGCGTGTAGGCTTCGACAACCTTGGGATCGAGTCCCTCGGCAGGGTCGGGCGCGGCCTCCGAGTTGCGTAGACCACCTGCAAGTGGAATGAGCGGGAGAGCGTGGCGCCAAGTGTGCTGGGGACTGACGTTTGCGCGTGGCGGATGTCTTGACGCTCATGGCGTCGTCGCCGTCGCTGTCGTACTCGCCCGCGTCGGCCTGGTCAAGCTTATTGAGGATCATGTCGGCCAGCGTTCTGCGCTCGCCGGTGTTGGACGGCAGGAGCGCGTCGAGGGCGTGCATGTCGGCCTCGTCGATTTCCTGGGTGTGGCATGTGAGCGTGAAAAGCAGTTAGCGCGTGCTCTAGCCACTTGCCAGCTCTTCGTAGACCTCCTCGTCGACGTCCTTGTCGCTGCCAAAGTCTTCCTCGTCGTCGCTGTCTGCAACGGCGGGTTGTCGGTGCTGCTGCATCTTTTGGACGCGCTCGTCGTCGTCGTCGTCGTCTTCGTCGCTAACGCGCAGCTCATTTTGCTGGTCCTTTGCGAGTTCGAAGATCTTCCTGGACGTCTTGGGGTCTATGACAATCTGCGCAGCAGTTGGGGGCGGGGCACGCGATCACCGGCGAAAAGGCAGCGTACGTTCTCGTCCTCGTCGTCGCCGGTGCGGGACTGCCTCGATTTTCTCCTGCCTGGCTTTGAGAGCGGGCCCGTGTCCTGGGCGTCCTTCTGGAGCTGGACGTGGAGGGGGTCGTGCCTGGCTGCTGCTGCTGCCTTGTGGGATTTTTGAGCGCGGGGCATGGCGGGACGGTATAAAGTGAGCAGCCGCCCGACAAGCTTAGACTAATTTCTCCCGGTGCAGTACAAAATGTCAGCCAAAGCTGCGCGTCTCGACACGTCCTCCCTGCCCCCCACCGCCAGCAGCGGTGCCCCGTCGACGCCGGCGCCTATCATGACCCTGGACCGCGACGGGCAGCTCATCGAGCAGGTCGGCTGCGAGCGCTTTGGCTTCGACTCGCGCGTCGACATCAACCTGCTGCGCTCGCTCTACCTGCGCCCGCACTATGTCAAGCGCGACGCCGACGGCGAGCACGGCTCTGACCAGGACGAGACCGAGCAGCACGCCAAGTTCGTCCAGGGCTTCGCTGCGTACCAGAGCAAGAGCATCTACCACCCCAAGACCCACTCCATCTCCTACACCACCCTCTCCCGCTTCCCGCCCGTCCGTCTCCTGCCCCAGGACGCCCGCAAGCGCGTGCTCGTCACCGGCGGCGGCGGCTTCGTCGGCAGCCATCTCGTCGACCGGCTCATGCTGCTCGGCCACGAGGTCACCGTCCTCGACAATTTCTTCACAGGCTCCAAGACGAACCTCGCCCACTGGGTCGGCCATCCCAACTTTGAGCTCGTCCGACACGACGTCGTCGAGCCTTTCATGATCGAGTGCGATCGTACGTCCATCCATCCACTGTCTATCCCGCAGCCCGACTGACTGCGCACACAGAGATCTACCATCTCGCGTGCCCAGCATCGCCCCCGCACTACCAGTTCAACGCCGTCAAGACGATCAAGACGTCCTTCATGGGCACCCTCAACATGCTCGGCCTCGCCAAACGCACCAAGGCCCGCTTCCTCATCACCTCCACCTCCGAGGTCTACGGCGACCCCGAGGTCCATCCGCAGCATGAGGAATAGTGCGTGTCGTCTGCTGTTTCGCCGGCCACTCCCTGTGCGCCACGCGTAGACGCCCTTTGCTTATCGCCGCCCTGCAGCTGGGGCAACGTCAACCCGATCGGCCCGCGCGCCTGCTACGACGAGGGCAAGCGCGTCGCCGAGACCCTGACCTACGGCTTTCACCGCCAGGACGGCGTGGACGTGCGCGTGGCGCGCATCTTCAACACGTTCGGCCCGCGCATGAACCCCTACGACGGCCGCGTCGTGTCCAACTTCATCATCCAGGCCCTCAAGGGCGAGGACATGACCGTCTACGGCGACGGCGCCCAGACGCGCTCGTTCCAGTACATCCACGACCTCGTCGACGGCCTCATCCTGCTCATGAACGCCGACGAGACGCGCCCCGTCAACATCGGCTCCGGCGACGAGTTCACCATCCTCGAGTTCGCGCGCCTCGTGCGCGACGTCGTCGACAAGGTCAAGCGCGAGGACGGCATCGAGCACAAGCGCGTCGAGATCGTCCACCGCGCCATGCCGACGGACGACCCCCAGAAGCGCCGCCCGGACACCACGCGCGCCAAGAGCGTGCTCCAGTGGGAGCCGCGCTGGACCGTCGCCATGGGCGTCGAGGAGATGGTCAGGTACTACATGGCCAAGATGGCCGAGGGCTCGCTCTGAGCCCGATGAGCGCCCGCCGCGCCAGCACATCTCGAAATCTGTTAACACACACACACGTCCGTATCTCTCCCGCTCTTCTTGGTCTCTCAGCGTCGCTCCTTTTACAGTACTTAGATTGTGGACACTTGACTCGGACTCTGCCCTCTCCGTCGCTCCTTGTTCGGACTCGCCTCCCCGCCCGCTCGCTGCTGTGCTGCTGTCCAAAGTAAAGTATCCTATAGTCCCCGTCCCCCGTCCCCTGTAGAAGTTGATCTTCTGGCTTGCCATTTGACGCATAGATAACGCTGACCCTCTTGTATGTAGAACAGCGCATGCGAAGCAATAATCAATCGTGCACTTGAGTAACTGTTCCCTGTCACTGGCATTTCAAGCCAGTCCTCTGAGCGCGACATGCGACAGCACTTGGGCCCTGGCTTGCACGTCTGGATCGCGTTACATTCGGCGTCTGCTGGATGCCATCCTGACCCCAATGGCGACCACCAGTACATCGTCAGCGAGCCTGCCTCTGAAGCGTCATAGACAGCCACGGTGGCGGATTTTGGATGATCATTTCGCCCAGATGATATGGCGGTAGCACTCGAGCTCGCAAGCATCGTGCACGGCGGTGAGCCCGAAAGGTCCCTTCATCCGTTGACGTTGACTGCGCCAAGTTACTTAATCACTACATAGTGACTACTGAATCACGACCCGCGCAGACCTCCACATGGCGAATTTCATTCCGAGTCTGCCCTTGCCGCAGGACGTTCACACGCTCAGCGTCACGGTAAGTAGATCGATACCGCGAAGCGTATGTACGCGAGCCAACGACCTTGCCCGTCCGCCATGGCCAGTCACTCACGGCGTCTGCCCCGTACGCACGCGCGTTATCGGTACTGTAAAGCCTGTCACCTCCTGACGTTGGCATCATACTCACCGACTTCAGCGAATCGTGGATGCCCTCCAGACAGCACAAATTCGTGATCGGTACTCTCGCCACGTACTGTACCTGCCTCCCGACACGCTCTTTGCAGCCGTCAACAACTGCTGCCTGCGGTCAATATCTGGACTTTTGTCCACAGCATTTCTAAGCTCTTCACACAGGGTGCTCTGGACTGTGGCCTCAGGTATGGTGAGACGTGTGGTCTGCTCGTAAGATCAGCAACAAGGCAGGAGAGTATGTCAGGAAGAACCGAATGGCCCTCCTCCGAGGCTGCTGTTTCCTTCACGTGTCGATGACATGCGTCTCGACAGGGCGGCAGGCAATGCTGATCGCGATGATGAGCTCGGCGCAAGGGTTTGAAAGGGCCGACTTCGAGAGAATGCTGAGCGAAATCGTACCCCCGAGCAGCAACGTTAACCCCCGTGGGACGTTGCTGGCAAAGAGCGTATGGATCTCGAGCTGGTCTGCGTCGAAGATGCCTGGAATATAGTGCCAGGTTGCTTTGCTTGTTGTATCGTAAGAAATGCGGGGTACGAAGAATCTACTGTGCATTAATACTATGATTTACAATGCTGCCATCGATATCCGAACGCAAGTGCGCTGTCCGTTGTCGCTCGAACTTCTTGCCCCAATCGTTCCTTTTGTTTGTCGTCACCTTCCAGCGTTTCGGCTCGCGCGGGAACGGCATTCCCCTAGCCTTGCTCGTGGTCAGGTTGTATGGTCTAAATCCCGCATGTCGGTCCACTGGGAATCGATGCGGCCGAATGGGCGCCGGTGGACGACGCCGCGGCGCAATGTTCCGCCCCAGGGTGACCGCGCGCAGCCCGAGTGGCATCTCGTACCCGTGCCTGGCCATCTCCTCCGCAATGCTGATAAGCACAGGGTGGTACCCCTGGGGCACCAGCAGCCGGCGGGTGTAGCGCTGCACGGCGCGCTCGTAGCGTCGGCTGAAGTGCCCGCGCTTCATGCGCGGACGACGCCGCAGATGCGGCGAGTACCCAAAGATGTCGAGCAGCGCGTTGAAGAAGCGCGCGTCGGGCTGCGGCGCGCCCGGTGCGTCGCGCGCGCGGCTGCGCTCGAATGCGTGCCACATCAGCGCCGCGCGCTCGCGCATCGACATCATAATGAGGTACCCGAGCTCGCGGCCGGTGACAGAGCGGAGCGCCTTGTCGCGGTTCCTGCGGGGCTCGCGCACGGTCGTCGAAGACGCCAGCCCAGCCTCGCGCAGCCAGTAGAAGTAGCCCCAGCCGATGACGCGTGTCCTGTCCTGCCCGGCGGCGGCACGCTCGCCCCTCCTGCTCTCGTTGACATAGCACTCCAGCATGGCCGTGTAGGCCGTGATGTCCAAGCTCCAAGGCCTCACGCCGCCCGACACCGCGGGGTCTACATCCCAGCTCGCCTCCTCGGATAGTTGCGCGAGATACCACACGCGCTCAGTCAGGCCAGTCTTGCCGGTCTTCGTCAGCGCGTTCAGAATAGTGCTGAAGAAGTATGGACCCAGAATCGCGCCGCGCGTACGAGCCCTGTCCAAAGCTACGCGGATGGGACGCCCTTGGCGGTAAACCCCCCGGGTCTCGGGAAACAGAAGGTGTAGCAGCTTGATAACGCCGTCGGTTTGAGCGGTCGACGTCAAATACGCAATGTAGGACGAAATCGTATAACCGTCCAAGTTCCGTATTGCATCAGGGCTCATTCCATCGAGAGAGAACTGCGCAAGAGCTAGGTTTTCCAACGCGTGATTGAAGGCATGCGCAGGGTATGGATTCTTGGGCCGCTGTCTGTCCGTATCGGGATCGACTGAAGGAACGGCCTGAGAGGGAGTGATGCCAGGGTCGTCAGATGGCGATGGGCGCTGATGGGCCTGTGTGGGCGGCATCCTCCCCCTCCTGGTTCTCTTCGGCTTCCTCTTCCAAGGGTTCGCCGGAGGTGCTATCTCCTGCGGTGGCATACTCTGGAGAAGCTTCAGCAGCAACGGGTCGGTTATGTTGTCCGTTTTGCGGAACAGCTCCAGCGCCTGGTGCGCAATATCGTTCCTCCGCAACAGAGTCGCCCGGCGCAGGATGATGTTGTACGTGACGATAGTCGGCTGGACATCTCTGCGCGAACACATGTGGCGGAGGAGCTTCCACGCAGCGTCGATGTCCATTTGATGGCGAAGAAGATAGTCCAACAGGATATTGTAAGTGCGCGCGCTGACGGGGCGTATCATCGACGGCGTGTCCCTGGAAGGCCGAACATAGTGGTCGGGCAACGTCTGGCTGAAGCGCAAGATGGTCGAGTGACAGTATTCGTAGACGTCCACCAACGACAAGATGCCGTCGCCGTACTCGTCCTTAGGGATCTTCACAGAGGGCAGGCGCGGTACGTTGGCCATGACACGGATCAGACCGACGAGCATGTCCATGTCCAATTGTCGATTGTCCAGCAACTCGGCGAGGATGAAAATCGCGCGCTTCATCGACTTGACGTGCGCCGTGTCGTCCGGCGGCGGATCCGAGCCCGACTTGAACGTCGCACTAGTGGTGGCACCGGGGAAGACGATATGGCTCAGCAGGGACTGCATCATCGTTCGCTGGGGTACAGGAACTTGTATTCCCCAGCGGTGAAGACCTAGCTTTTTCGCAGCGGCGACCTGCGTGGTCGTAAGACGGGTCCCGTCTATCGCAGGGTCACCGTGGGACTGTCCCTCGGGATGTGGATTGGGAGCGAGGATGCGACGGAGCTGCCAGTCGCGCACGACAAGCGCAAAGAGCAAACAGCCGACGACGATCTCGCCCTGCAGGAGGCAGGCGTCGATGAGCTTCTCGTACATCTGGTGGGTGCGGTCGTTGTGGGTGCGACGGGCACAGCGTAGGACTTGAATGGCTGTCCGAGTGCCGGGAAGGAGTTTAGGGTGATCGAATTCCAGACGCTGGCTCTCGGTGGTGAACCGACGAGAAGTGCCCAAGAGCTTGGCTTCGGCCTCCGAGGGTCCTGTGGGAGCCAAGACGAGCGCATCGATTACCGCGCGCATGGTCGCAGCGCGAATCTTGGTACCCTCAAGCATGCGCGTGTGGAGCTGCTCTGCGGCTGCGAAGGGCATTCCGGACCTGAGGAGACCGTGGAGGAGCGAGTGTGCCGGGAGTTTGGAAAAGACACGACCGCGGAATTCGACCGAGCTAACGAGCTCGTCGGACGCTCGCACACCGGTGTCGGCAATGACTGCAGCATTGACAACGTCCATTGCGCCAGCGAGGTTGCCGTTGGCGAGCTCCTGGCGAACGGCCTGCCAGACGACACGCGACCTTCTGGACACCCTGTCGACATAAACAATCCTTGTAAAGGCCGAGGCAGGCGTGCGCAGAGCGTGGGTCGAGAGTGAGGACGAAGGGAACGGGAAAAACGGGGCCTTTGCTGCTGTACTGAGTCGCGTCTGTCGCAGGCAGGAGCCGAAGGAGCGCAACCAGAAGCCAAATGACATGCGGTTTACATTGCCCTAGCTGGCCATTAATCCTAGGATAGTCGAGAAACAGTGAGCGGGACGCACCAGGCGTTAGTACATGAGACTGGGCGTGGGTCGACGACGTCGCGTCTAGACTTCAAGTTGTTGGCCGCGTTCGGAGAATTGCCGAGCGGTGAGTTGAACGGGATGTCATACCACGAGAGACAGCAGGGCGCCGGCGGCGGGGGGTACAACCGCCGCAGCAGAGGAGGCAATAGATGTAGGTCCTGCATGCCCATGAGCACTGGTATTCACGCCCCGTAAGACGACCACGACGGAAATGACCGTCGGCGAAGCGGCCATGGCGGCGACTTTGTCCCAGAGACCCTCGAGCAGCGCCTCAAGGCCCTCATAGCCAAGTTCTCGGACGAACAGGTCTCTCGTCCTCTCGTCCAAGCCGCAAACGCAGCCCAAGCTGACGCACCGTAGCCCATAGACGCCCGCTTCACCGCGCCCACCGAGCGCGTGGCAAAGCAGCTATTCGACAATGCTGCCCAGGTCCCCATCATCGCGGACGGCTTCCGAATAGCGTGAGTGTCTCTGCCTGGCTGTCTGCGACGTCTGACACTCGGATGCGGCCCGCGCAACGCAGTGTCACCGAGCTCCCATTCAAAACCCCATTTTACGCGGCGCTGTTAGCGCGTTTGCATGGCCCGAAGCCCCCTAGCGAGTGGGCCGCAAAAGAGGAGACAGAGACTCCGGAGGAACAGTCTGCTGGGCCATCCCTCGGCCGTCTCGTCCTCGAAGAATTTTGGAAAGGCTTCCAGGCCTTTCTCGACAAACTATCTTGGTTGGAGCTGCGTTTATGCGTACGAATACGTCCTTTGACGCGTAAAAACTATTGCTGACTCTATTGTAGATCCACTTCTTTGCCCACCTAGCCGTTCTGAACATCATTTCGACTTCCTCTCTCCTCGTTCTATTACAATCCTTCGCTGCAGTGCTGGATGAACCTGGCGTATCATACACCCGAGGCTCGAACGCGGCTTTCTGTGTGGGCGAGGGCATCATTCGTGTGAGTAGTCTGCAATTGTGCCTCAGTATGCCATGCTCAAGTCAGCAATAGGCCTGGTCCGTCCTGCACCAGGAGCACCTTGCAGCCATAGAGACGATGATCTCGTCAATAGCTAACTTTGTAGACACAACGTCTACGGAAAAGTATCTTGTACAACCGATGGTGGTCCTGCACCTCAAGGACGCTGCGCCCGCCAACTCTAATGAGGTCTGTGTGCGTTCCATTGCGGTTGGCCATGGCCAGCTAACATTGGCCTGGTAGATTCTCGACTGCCTTGTGAGCGCGCTCCGCGACCTCGTCGCGAATGGTTTGCCAGAGTTTTGGGTCATCAGGGAGCTCCTCGACGAGAAGGTCGCGGATATCGTGCCTTACGAGCTTCCCTCCTTCCTGGTGCCTCCGGACGTCATCGAAATGGATGCGCTGGGCGAAGCTGCAAGTGCAGGGGTAATTGCAGTGGAAAAGAAGGACGACCTGCCCTCGTACTTGATTCGTCTATTCGAGAACGGGGTATGTAAAGACGTGACACGGCGCACGGCTCAATGAGCTGACGTTGCGCGCCCAGATCGCGCCCGACCCAGCGACACCTGCCGGGTATACCGTCCGGACCATGATCATGAACGTCACCACCATCTTTGAAGTAAACCGCAAGGAGGCCGCACGTCTCCTTCTCGAGCTCCCGAAGTGGTTGATGCTTGCGACCTTCAAGTACAAAAACGAAGATTTTGACATGCACTCTGGCCCGAAATGGCAGCTAGAGACTCTTGTTATCGAGGTATGGAACGACCCCAGGACGTCCCCTGTGCCGTCTGCGTCCAATCTGACTGGCTTGCTAGACCATTTTGTCGATGGCCTTTTTCTTGCCCTCGTCGCCGCACAAGACTATATATTACATCTCGCTCATCACCGAGCTCTGTAAGCTCGTACCTACGACCTTCGGCCCGGCGGTGGGCAAGTCCATCCGCAAGCTCTACAGCGCGCTCGGAGATGGGCTCGACGTTGAAGTCGCGCGGCGCTTCACGGAGTGGTTCGCAACGCACATGAGCAACTTCGGGTACGCGTGGGTCTGGAAGGAGTGGGTGGGAGACATCGCGCTCTCGCCCGCGCACCCGAAGCGGGACTTCATTCGCCGCGCCATTGAAATCGAGATTCGGCTCGCGTACTACGACCGTATTGCCAAGTCGCTGCCCGAACCGTTCCAGGCGCCCGAGGCAGATGCACTGCCCTCCGAGGCCCCTGGGTTTACGTGCGAGTACGACGATCCAAGTGAGCATACGCCTTCGTCCACTTTGTTTGCTCAAATTAACGGATATAATAATGCAGCTCATCCGCATCACGACACCGCGCAGACAATACTACGCTTACTGCGTGACCGAACGAAGGCCGAGGAGGTTATCTCTGAGACAGAGAGAATCCGCAATCAGCTACAGGAGTCCGGCGACCCGCGCGCAGACGTCGTCGTGCGCTCCATTACGCTGCAATCCCTCCTACACGTCGGCTCGCGCTCGTTCAGTCATCTGCTGAATGCCATCGAGCGGTACCTGCCGCTTCTCCGCTCACTGGTGTCGCCCGGCGTCGAGGCGCGGGGAGACATCCTGCGCGCTGCGGGCGCCTTCTGGGCGCGCTCCGGGCAGATGATCGCCATCGTCGTCGACAAGCTGATGCAGTACCAGATTGTCGAGCCCGTGGACGTCATCAGCTTCGCGTTCTCATTCGACAACGGCGCGGCGCGGTGGGAGCTGCTCCGCGCAGCGATCGACAAGTCCAACGGCCGGCTGCGCATTGCGCACAGGCGTGTGGGCGTCTTGCGGAAGGAAGACGAGGACGCGCGCGCCAAGAAGCTCGTCGCCAACGGCACGGCCGCGATGGAAGTCGACACCGCAGACGTTGTCGCTGAGCAGCCTGCGGCGACGGAGAGCGAGGCTGTGGCTGCCGCGCGCAAGGCTTGCGACGTGCTTGCCCGCGACCAGCGAGCCGCGCTCTCGCGTGCGCTGGAGAGCTTCGTCCTGAAGCTCAGCGATCCGTCTGCCCCGCGCGCCGTCCTCGAACCGAGCTCGTGGGAGGCACGCGAGACGTGGGGCGAGGCGGAGTGGAAGACATGGCAAACATGGTGCTGGTACAGGCATTTCTGCCGTGCGGTGCGTCTCCGCTGGGTTCAGGGCGTGTGTGGGAATTTGCGCTGATTTCTCTGCTGCAGTTCGCGAGCTACTTGCGAGCATACGCCCAATCGCTCTCGATCGTTGCCTTTGCGAGCCTCCCGCCAGCAGAGAGTGATTCTGTATCGGCACTCTTACGACGCACATGGGCCATAGCTGTCGAAGGCGGTGAGCCGTGACCCGCTCCAAAATGCCGTGTTACAGTCCGTCTGTGCCTTTCTTGACAGCCGCCCCGCTTTACTTGCGTTAACACGATTCAGTTTGCAACTCACGTCTGTTGTCCCCACGTTTTTTCCACGTGAGCTTACACTCAAAGATCTTCGCCCGGCGAATCGCAGGCTCACCTCGTGTATTGAATGGCTTCTGAAAAGCGCGAGAAATCGGCGTGTGCAAGAACGCCACGGTCTCGTGACGCACTCGATGTGAGTGTATTCGTCTGATGACCTGGCATTGGTGGATGCAGTGTTAGTTGCCCTCGTGAAGTGTACTATTTTTGGTACACTCCGTCAGGCGTACTCCTTTCGAAGAGCTGGATGTCAGGGAAGCGTTCTCGCGTCGGCGCACGCGGCATATATCCGCTACAATCCTGGAGTTGGTTAAATTCCCCCCGGTTGACGTGGAGCAGAATGCGCTGTAGGTATAAAATATCGGTCTTTGGGGCACTTCGAAGTTCTTCAGGCTCTCGCACAGCTTCCCCACAAGTATGCAGTCGTTCTTCGCCCTCGTTGCGCTACTCCCTGCCTTCGTGGCTGCTCAATCCCAGGTCTGGGGTCAATGTGGTGGAATTGTGAGCGCTTTGGTCATTTATTTAAACCAAGTCTGACGTCTGGCAGGGTTGGACTGGACCCACCACTTGCGTCTCTGGATCGTCATGTGTGAAGCAGAACGTATGCACTACGGGATTTCGCGATTTTCTACCGACACTGATCATAAATCATAGGATTACTACTCTCAGTGCTTACCTGGCGCCGCCGCTCCTCCGCCAGCCTCGACCACGACAGCACCAACATCGACAGCAGCTCCACCACCGCCGACGTCGACCATCGCAAGCACTGGAACGGCACTTCCCCCTGCTGGAACGGACTGCCCTGCTCTTCCTGCAACCGTCAACTTCCAGGACGCGAAACTGCCGGACACCTTCGGTTTCATCGCTGGTGGTCGTGCTCTCACCAAGAGCGACTTTGTCTGCCGCCAGGCTGAGATCAGCCAGCTCTTCCAACGCTACGAGCTGGGTACCATCCCAGGAAAGCCTCAGAGCGTCACTGGCTCTATCTCTGGCAACACCTTGACCGTCACTGTGACGGACCAGGGAAAGACCATCTCGTTCACCGCCACCATGAACATCCCCAGTGGCAATGGTCCTTTCCCCGCTATCATGTGCGTTCATTCCCATCACTCATTACCCATTTATCTCACCATGTTGCGGCACAGTGCGTACGCTGCACCCAGCATTCCCATCCCCGCCGGCATTGCCACGATTAACTTCAACAACGATGACATCGCGGCGCAGGTCGACGGAAGCAGCCGTGGAAAGGGCAAGTTCTTCACGCTCTACGGCGCCAACCACAGCGCCGGGGCCATGGCCGCGTGGGCCTGGGGTGTTTCGCGCATCATCGATGCGCTCGAGACGCTTCCCAACTCGAAGATCAACCTCCAGCGTCTCGGCGTTACTGGCTGCTCGCGCAACGGAAAGGGCGCCTTCGTGGCTGGCGCTTTCGAGCCCCGTATCGCACTCACCATCCCGCAAGAGTCCGGCTCTGGTGGCGCGGCGTGCTGGCGGTTGTCCGACTGGCAGCAGAGCAAGGGACAGAACGTGCAGACTGCCTCCGAGATTGTCGGCGAGAATGTGTGGTTCAGCACCAACTTCAACCAGTTCTCGAACGCCGTTCCGAAGACGTCTGTCGACCACCACCAGCTCGCCGCCCTCGTTGCGCCGCGCGGATTGTTCGTCATTGAGAACACGTCGATGGAGTGGCTCGGTGCCGAGTCCACCAATGGCTGCATGCGCGCGGGCCAGAAGGCCTTCCAAGCCCTCGGTGTGCCCGACTCGATGGGCTTCTCGCAGATCGGCGGACACAACCACTGCCAGTTCCCCAGCTCGCAACAGGCGGATCTCAATGCGTTTATCAACAAGTTCCTCCTCGACCAGAGCACGAACACGAACATCATGCGGACTGACGGAACCTTCACGTTCAACGAGACCCAATGGATCGACTGGACCACGCCAACGCTCTCGTAGGTCTGGGAATTCCCAAGACTGGGTCTCTGTCCAAACGAGCTGTGTAGTATTGTCATATTACCATTTATTATGACCTCCAAACATGCTTGTTCTGTGCACGCGCTATGAGACTCTTCTCTCTAGCGATTTACGTTGTCAATAAATATGTATAGTCACATAGCTCTGACAAAGAACTCATTTAACCGTGATAACAACTTGAAGATGTCGCACGAATGCTGCGGGTCCACCGCTTCAAGAATCAAGTTGGCCACAGCGGACAGCTCCGGCGGGTAGCTCCAGTTAGCGCTCTATCATGATCACAAGCGATCGGGGCAGATTGCGAGTTGGCACCTTACGACCGCCATGGGCTGGAAAGATGAGCTCAAGTCTGCCATCCACAAAGGCGAGGACTTCATGAAGACCGATGGCGTCAAAATCCTCCAGACCGCCAACCTCCAAGGCCTGCACAAGAAGGTGGAGGAGTTCGACTACGACGACGTCCAGGGCTGGGGACTTAGCCATATCAACATCTACGTCGATGGACTGCATCCCGACATATCGAATTTCCTTGCAAAGGAGGTCACGAAACTGGAGAGCATGTTGCTGGACAGTCTCGAAGGCCATGTCATCGCGGTATTCGACACTACGTTCAAGGACCGCAAGCCTGGAGACCTCTTCCAGGACAAGCAGTCTCTCAACGAGTACACGAAGGAACGGTCTGAACCCAGGAAGGAAGCGCCCAACAAGTATGGCGAGGCTGGCAACCCGTTCCATAACGCCGTGGAGAAGAAGAGCGGCTTCAAGGGCGCCATGTCGGGCTTCAAGAAGTTCATGGAAGAGCACGGCGAGGACACGTTCCAGAAGGCGAAAGACGCGATGCACGACGTGGGCGACACGCTCGAGGACCACGCCGACTCGTTTGGGCGCGCGCTCGACAAGATCAAGGACGCTGCGCTCGAGGGCTTGAGCGAGCTCCTCGGCAAGATCGTGCGCGCGCTCAAGGGCATCATGGACAACATTCGCGAGAAGGCGATCGAGTTCGTGCACTGGCTACGCGAGGCCATTGGCAACCTCTTACGCGACCTCAACCGCGGGCTCGCAAACGCGTTCACCACGGCCGCCCTCACTTGCCTCAAGAATTTCCTCCGCGAGAATACGGAGCTGGAGGACCTCAAGCGCGCTGCGTCCAAAACCGGCGAAGACATCCGCCAGAGCGCGCTCTCCCTCGTCCAGGGCTTCGCGGACATGCGTACCTCGAGCTCGAGCAGCCTCAAGCGCGACGCGACGGAGGCGACGGGCGGGCACGCCCCTCCGAAGGACGCCGACGCTGTCAATGCTGTCGACCGCAGCGGTGGCAACGCGCTGGAGGCGGGCGTGGCCTCTGTGCTGTCTGGCAAGCTGTCGAACGGCTACGCGCGTGTGCGCGAAGAAACGCGCGAAGAGTTCCGCAGCATTCTCTCCGTGCTTGAGACGCTGCTCCTCGACAAGCTGCCGCACGTGATACACGATCCGCTCGCGCGCCTTTTCGATGGCGACCCGCTTACCGTTGGCGAGCAGCGGGACGAGAAGAGTGGCAACTTCCTCAAGGATCTGTTCCACGATTTGGTCGAGAATATTCAACAGATCGCACATGATATTCTCATGGCCATTAAGAACAAGATTTTTGCTGTCGCCGCGGGCTCATATGAGGTGCTGGAGCGGGTCGCGTGGAAATACGTCCAGGAGACGACGGTGGCGAAGATGAAGGTATACCTTCCGAGTCTAGACGTCAAAAACCTCGACGAAGACGCATACTAACGGTTCCATGGCACATTGGATCTTCCGAATCTGTACTTCAACTTGTAGAATAGCAACGCACACTGTACGACCATTTCCCCGATTCCCCTGCCTTGGGTGGTACGCTCATCGCTCTCAATATCATGACGAAGTCAAAGACAATTACAGACAGCCTGTCGCATATAAGGTCTTGTATCGAAGCCGTGTACGGTTTCATAGGAGCAAGAACGGTCTCCCAAGCTGGAAGCTACGATGAAACCCGAAGGGATAACTGAGAGCTTGATCTCGGGATATTTCATTTCCAATTACAAAATTTTTCCTATTCACCATTAGTGCGAAATCAATGCCTACTATTAACGACGCCCGCCGGCAACAACACGCCGCTCTGAGGATGAATGAGGTGCTGAAGCCTGGCGCGAGGGCGCCATGATGGGTTTCGGCCAAAAACCGTTGCCTGTAGCAGCTACGCCTAGTGTCTTCTCCTTCTGAATGCGCTTGCGTCCCCACGCAGCGTCGCGGCGCATTTGAAGGCTTCCGGCATATGCCTTGGTGAGCCAAGTTACATAACGGATGTCCTTCTCGCGTTCCTTCAGCGTCAGCCGCTGGTGCAGCACCTCGAGGCGTGCGAATAGCAACATCGGGGGCACGGTATCGTCCGCGACCTCAGTGGTGCTACTGAACCGGACAACTGGGCGGTCCGCGTACAGCGAGGTCCGCATGTCGCGGAGAGGCGACGTGGGCAGCGGCTCGCGCATGTTCTGCGGCGGATAGATGTACTCGAACTTGCGCACGAGCGCCATGGCGTCGTCGAGTTGTCCAGCACTGTGAAAGAGCATGAGTTCGCAAACGTAATATGAGGGAGAATGTGCGACGTACAAAGCGAGGATGTCGATCATGTTGCCCCAGAAGCGTTCGACATCGACCGACCGAGGCATAGTGCGCCACGCCGCCCATCCCGTCGTTCGGGCATCCAGGACGTCGCCTTTGGGCTTGACCAATTCCGCGGCCTTGTCGCCGTAGCGGCGCTGCCACTCTTCAAATATCTCCCACGCAAACTGCAGCACAGTACGCGGCTGAGTCTTCGAGATAGCGCGCGCCTTGAAGCTGAGGGCGAGCAGCGTCGTGTGGTCGGTTGGGTAGCCATGCTCGGTGAAGATGCGCTTGTAGGCCTCCTTCAAGGCCTCAAAGTCGGCGTGATTGGAGTAGACTGCGAGGTATGCATTTCCCAGCTGCGCCGTCTTTTCGACCTGCGAGAGCAGGCCAGAGCCAGCATTCTGCTCGAAAGTGACACGATCGAAGAGTGCGTCGGCTTCCGCAATAACTTGCGCGGTGCCCGGCGGGCCAGCTACTGGATCGCTATCGGAAGATGGAGCGTCGTTGTCCTCGACAACCTCTGTGCTGGGACTGACGCTGGGACTGAACGCAACGTCCTGACCCGTATTTTCTCCAGCCGTCATCAGCTTAACTTGGCGGCGAAGGTACGGCGGCCGGTACGTCGCGTACGTGTGGAACACTTGCTGCATGATCGTGTCGTTGATGACCAGGGTGCCGTGCGACGCGACGCGCAGAATTTCCGCGAAGAGCCAGCGGGCACGCGACAACGCGCCCATGCGTTTCGAGGCCTGAAGGAGGGCGACGAACGTGTGATAGTTGGGATACATGGAGGGAATGCCGTGCGCATCCCGACTCGCGTCCATCATCGCGCGCGCGAACCGGAAGGACTCCATGAGGTAGTTCTTGTTGCGCGCGCACACCCTGATGATAGCGTTATACGAGCCGATATCGGGCTCGATCTTGTGGTCCATCGTCATCTCCGTCCAGATGTCCATAGCGCGTTCGGCGTCGGACTCAACGAAGCCCATGCTGCAGGCCTTGATCATGTGGTTGTACATCCGGCGGTCGGGGACGGTATGCGCGACGTATCGCATATGCGCGAACATGTCCCAGGCCTGCGCGCGTCGCTGAGACTCGCCAGGGCCCTGGCCATACAGCAAGCACATAATGACAGAGTGGTACGTCTTGATGGGGAGAACGAGGCCGCGCGCCTCGTACTTGTGAAGGATTGTGCAAGATTCCGACTGCTTTCCTCCATGCGCGTAGGCCTTGATGCGCAAGTGGATTTCTTCCAAGGTAGGTTCTATCGAGGACGATGAATACGAAGCAAACGGCTAGAAGGTAGCTTGACGAACCCGGACAGTGGCGAGCCAAGAAACTCTCCACACAATCAATATTCCCGATATCTGCGTGAATCTTGAGTACTTGAGCTCGAAGGTCCGCATCCACTGGTACGCGGGCACGCTACAGTCGCGGGTCAGAGACCAGTGGCAGATGACATATAACTTCCATACCTCCATCAATTGAAGAGCGACATCACCGGCAACTACATCGCCAGCTTGGATCTGCACGACAGTGAGAAACTGCATAGAAACGCGCTGAAGAAACATACCGCAGAATGCAGAATGTTATTCCAATCCGACAACGTGATGACTGAAAGACCGATGGGCATTATCGTAATTTCATCGGCATCGTTGGCAGAGGACCTCGTCCCCGGTGTTGGGGAAGTGGTAACGTCAGAGCCCTTCACCGAGACGATGACACCGTCTTGCCGCCAACGGTCCAAGAGGATGTCTAACCTAGCAAGTACACGGTGGACGGGGCGATTCATATCCAAGTTCGAGATCGATGGGACAAGAATCTTCGGGACCGGGGAGGCCGATTGGTGTGAAGGCAGATGCTCGGGCTCTTCAGTTCCTACGGCGTCTTCGAGAGCAGCCACCTCGGAGTCCTCAACATGCACATCGTTTGCAGAGACCTCCTGCGCAGACATAGACGAATCGGCTTCTGGATGTGCCGCCGCCGTAGCAAGCTCCTCGACATTTTGAGGAGCATCGATGTCCGCCTTTGCAGGCTCGGTGGGCGCATGCAAAGCGGGCTGCGCGCCACTCTGAAGCATGAGCAGCTTCGCAGCGAGCCCCTCGTCGATGTTCTGCTCTCCCCGTGTCGTGTCCTCCATGAGAATCGCCAGACGCTCCTCGAGCGACTCGATGATGTCTAGCAGCTCCTCGGGCTCCAGCAAAAGCTTGACTTTTTCTTCTTCAGACGCCACATCGTCCTTAATGGGCGCAAGGAGGTCGACGTAAATGGCGCGCAGCTGCTCCTCAGTGATCTGGGGCTCGTAGACCTGCTCGTCCTCCGTGGCCGCCTCTTCCGGCTACGTGTTGCAATGAGCGTCTGTCGCGACTAGCAGACACAAAAACACGTACCGTAAGCACGGGGAGGTTTAGCAGCTCGTCCAGCCTGCTTTTGAGCTCGACATGCTCGGCGCTGGGCTTCATAAGCCGCATCGGCCGCTCGCGGCGGCGCAAAAACGACGCGTCCGTGAGGTCCATATCCCCAGGCGCACTGCAATGCAAGACAGCAAACCAATTGAGCAACGTCGACCACGAGAGGAACGCATCTGCGCACCTATACATGCCATAGTCCGGCATTGGCGACGCGTCCGGAGCATGCATCTGCATGTGCATGCGCCGCACGAGCCGGTGCGCAAGCGCAAATCGCGAATTATTGGCAAAGGCGCGCGGGACATGCTGCTTCTCGAGCAGCGCGGCGCCGTTGAGGCGCAGCCAGGCGAGATCGAGCAACGGGCGCGGCAACGACATCGCGTCGCAGAAATTTTCGGCGCAAGAGCAGACGGGCGGCTCCTTCCGGATCCGTCCAGCCACAAAATGGACGCTCCACTCAGACTCAGACTCAGAGGTCAGTCAGTTCTACGTTACTCAAAGCAGGACATCACGGGGGTACACGAATACAATACAGGAAAGAAGCCTAAAGGGGAAAGCGCAGATATCCCAGTCACAGCAGATAATTCAGGGTGGGCTTGCTGCGTGCATGCTCAGCCCAGTCGCGCGAGGCTGTCGAGCTCGGAGAACATGATGTCGTCCACAGCCCCGGGCGTGTTCAGAAGCGTCCATGTCACATCCTCCTGGTGCCCGCCGAACATCCCGGTACCTTTCTCCACGCGCTGCACGCTCGTCTCGCCGTACCCGCCCATACCAAAACCAAGGATCGCGCCGCCCGTTTCGGCGGGCGTCTTGAACAGGTCCTCCGCGTCGTCGACGACCTTGGCGAGCTCGACGGCGCGGTGCGCGAGCATCGGGAACCACTCGCGCCAGTCGGGCGGGATGCCCACCGTGTAGCGCTTGATGAGGCGCAGCATGATCCCGGAAAACCCGAGCCTGCGGTCGGCCTTGAGGCGCATCTTGAGCTCGGGCGACGCGAGGAACGCGAGCGAGTACAGGCAGAACACGACCTTCTCCGTCCACAGCAGCCACGCGGCCTTGTACGTGACGAGGAAGTCCTGCTCGACGACGGGCAGCATGTGCACGAGCGCGTGGAAGAGCTCCTGCACGCGCGTCTGCGGCACGTGCCGCGCGACCTGGTACCGGTTCGGGTCGTGCAGCGTGATGCGCGAGAGCACCTCCAGCGCCGTGTCCGTCTTCCACGGCGGCCGCACAGTCGTGCTCGACGGCTTTTCGCCCAGCGCGTGCACGAGCTGCGACGGCGATATGGCGTCCTCGGGGTCGACGATGTACGACGCGAGCAGGTCCATCAGCATTCGCGTTGTGTGCGGCGAGTGCTCCTCGAGCGAGTGCAAGTTGCAGTAGCACACCAGCACCTGCACGACCTCCTTGCGCACCTCAATCAGATCCTTCAGCGTCAACGCGTCGGAATAAGGACGCGGCGCGGTCAGCGGGGACTTTTCACGTCGCGGTGCGCAGGGAGGGTCTAGCGCACAGACACGAAGCATGAGATCGGTGAGCCGTGGGTGTTGGGCGCAGATGTGGATGTTGTCTTCCAACGGCGCAAGGTTGCGGAATATTCCCAACACGGCGAGGATGATGTCTGCGCGGCGCGGAAGCGGCCCCCTGGCCCGCTCCCTCGTGGGATCCTCGTCTAAGGCAGCGAACAAGTTGGAGCCAGCCTCGTGTACAAAGTTGACCAGTTCGCGATCTGTCCACGTTCTCGTCGCATCCGCCTCGGCCTCGGTGACGGGGTACACAGGCGGCGGGCGTCGCTCGCCCAGTCCAATACCCAAGCCATCATACCCAGGCCCAAACGCAGTCTCCTCAAGCAAATCGAGCAGGTCGTCGCACAGCTCGCCAGACGTCCCCAGCGGGAAGCCGCGGTTGGGCACGCTCGAGCGCATGAAGCTGAGGTACAGCAGCGTAGTCAGGGCGTAACCCACCTCGCTGCTCACGCGGGAGCGCAAACTCAGCGAAAGGCCCTCGACGTCGACCTGGCCCCACTCATCGGCGCTGCGCGCAGGCCGGGCGCGCATGCGGTGCTGCAGCTCGTGCTCGATGGCGTCCAAGTCGCGCCCGCCGAAAGTGTCCATCTCGCGCCGGATGGGGACGTACTCGATCTTGTTGCGCGTGGGGATCGTGCGCGCTTTGGCCTCGGCGTCCATGGTCGACGCGCGCTGCGGCGACTGTGAGCTTGGGTCACGCTCGGGTGAAGCCATGAGCGACGACATCTCGAATGTGGGGTCTGGCAGAGGCAAAGCGCGGGGGGCACCACGTCAGCCGGCGTATTAAAATGCAACGGGCGGTCCACCACGCACCCATCTTCATCTTCTTCACGTCCCGTTCCTCATCTTCGTCGCTCTTGCGTTTCTTTTCATCGTTCTCAACCACGCCTGCGGTATTGAACGGGTTCTCCATGCCATCCTGCGAATGCGACGGCGTGTGGGAGGGCATCTGCGATTGGGACTGCGAGTGCGCGCCACCAAACGGCATCGAGCCTGGTTGCGCGAGCTGCGACATCTGCATGCCAGACGGGCCAGCTTGGGGCTGCTGTTGGCCCTGCATGCCGTCCGGCGTCCCGATGCCCAAGCCCATGCCAGGACTGCCAGCGCCGCCGGCCTGCGCCTTCGCCATCGCCGCGGCGCGCATGCGTTGGATGTACGCGTGCTCGAGCGTGCCCAAGAGCGTGAAGTAAGCCTTCTGGATGACGTCGCCGGTGTTGGGCGTGCCCGTAGCCGGGTGCGGCTGAGACAGCTGCAGCGGGAGGTCGAGCAGTTGCGCCGCGCGCCCCCACGCGTTCTCGGCCGTTAGCTGGTTGAAAGGATGAATGAATGGGTATTTCGGCCTGACTAAGCGCATGCAGCGCGCACCTTTTGCGAGCCGCCCGCGTTGGTGACGAGCGTCCAGAGCTTGAAGACGTCGACGTCCTTGTCGGCGAGCCTGAACGCGCCGGCGACGGAGCCGGGCTCGAACCAGGCGAATGGCGAGGTGGCGGGGTCGTAGGGGAGGGTCTGGGCGACGCCCGGGGCGACGAGGAAGCCAGGGAGGGCCTGACCGCGGGCGTGCAGGACGCCAACGAGGAACTTGAAGAAGGCCTGCTGGCGGTCGCGTAAGGACTGCTGCTGTTGCTGCTGCTGCTGCATGGCGGACTGCCTGCTGAAGGGCTCGTATTCCTTTGCACGGGTAGCGCCGCTCTGAGTGAGGAGCGAGAACTGCTTGGCCACTGCGGCCGGGTCGAGTGCAGCGCCAGGGGGAGGGGCGTGTTGCCTGAGAGAAGGTAAACAAACTCCGCGGAGGCTGAGCGCGCGCTCACATGAGCTGGGCGATTTGTTGCCGTTCCGCGTCTGCCATGCTCATCGCCTCAGCGGCCGCACTCGAGGCCTCTTTGCGGCGGCTTGTCGGCGTCGGGGCGCTGTTCGGGTTCCTCGTCGGAGATGCCTTTTGTGTTTTGTTCCGCCGGCAGTATCCTGGGATTTCCTTTCACTACGCTTTCACTTTCAGAGCCTTTTCATTGCACTCCCTCAGAGTATTATTAATTCCTAGACTATCCTGAACTTGCCATCTATGTAACTGGCTGCAGTCAAACAGAGAGAGTAGCCACCGATATGTACTACCAGTCACGAAGCACCCTTCTTGAGCGCAGCAGGGTTCAGGTCAAAGATGAGCGTCGTCTGGCCCACACCGCTCTCCATTTTGCGATAGATGGCGAGGTCGCCGAGGATCTCCTTGGTGAGCGTGAGCACGTCCTGGCGCGCGTCGCGGTCGACGGCCTGGCCCTTGCGGTGCAGCAGCACGATGTCGACAGGCGACCGCCGCTCGAGCTCCTGGCGCGCGCGCTTGAGCTTGTGGATGAGGTCGCCGCGCTCGACGCCCCACGTGAACCGGATGGCCTTGCGCGCGCGCGTCAGGCCCGCCTTCTCCTTCGCCTTCTGCTCCTTGGCCTTCGCCCGCGCCTCCTGCCGGTTCACGATGCGCACGATGGGCTCGTCGCGGTTCACCTGCTGCACCGCCCACACCTTCTTCTCCACCACACGGTCCAGCACGTCCTGCAGCGGCTCCAGGGGCCCCAGCCGCCCGGTCTCGTTGTCCACGACGCGCACGTGCGAGAACTGGATCTGGTCCCCGCGCGGTAGCATGTCCATCTTCCATCGTCGCAACGCTGGCGTTATTATTGGCGCTGAGCGGAGCAGAACGGCGCGACTGGACGCGTAGAACGACGCAAACGCCAAGTTGCGAGGTAGTAATGCTGCCATGCTCGTTTTCTAAGAATACACAACGCGTCAGCGGAGCGAAACGTGCGTGCGCGGCACTCACTGGGTGGCGGTATAAAGCAGCGGAAAATATGCTTCCGGCGAAACTTTGCTTCTCTCCCTTCTATCCTTCAGGTCAGTGCCTCTGGTCCCTCGTCCCTCCCAATGATGCCACATACATTTCTTTGAACGGGGGAGCACATCTCCAGTTCCTCGTTGCTCGCGCGTTTTTTCTCGTCTTGAGAGCACGCGTGCAGCGGCGTCGAGCGTTCCCGTCTTGATGTCCTTTTTCATAGTTACTCTGAGCCTACTATGTCTTCTACCTCCATCTACCAGTCACTGACGCTCCTCGTTCTCTAGGTCCAAAATGCCGACTGTTCTATGAATGTATTACCCGTACAATACTTGTAGCACGCAAAAATCTATTCCTTCTTGACCTTCTCCCTCTCCTTCGGCGCGCGCTGTCCGTCCAGCGCATACAAGATAGTCCCAGCCAGCACGGCAATCGCGCCGGCCCACAACCAGCTGGCCTTCCGCCCGCCCCCACGGCCGAGCAGGACGACGGTGATCCAGAGCGAGACGGCCTTGCGCACGACGAGCACGATGGTGACCGTGAGCGACGACACGCGGCTCGTGAGCCGGTGCACGCCCGCGACGCACACGAGCGACGTCGCGACGTTCAGCGTCAGCGGGATGTACAGGCTCGGGATCGCCAGTCTCCGCAGCGGCAACGGCAGCAGTAGTGGAAATGGGATGAACGCAAAGGGCCCGCCGATGCGCACCGAGCCGTCCAGCTTGAGCGTCAGCGGCCGGCTGGCGTTCACCGCGGCGAGCTGCGCGCGCAGGTCGCCCGCCATGAACGCGAAGGCCGGCATCGCGAGGAAGTGCAGGTAGAACAGCGCCTCCTCCCAGTTGCCGCGGCCGTAGGTGCGGTACGCGCGGTCCTGCTCGAGGCCCATGAGGCTGGAGAGCACCAGCGCGAGCGAGAGGATGAGGATCCCCGTCAGGTAGGTCGAGGTGTGCGTGTTCGAGTTCGCGCTGTATTCGTCTCGAGGCGGCATGGCGGAGAAGGTGCTTAATGCCACGCCCACTGTGACCAGGAAGACTGAGATGACCTGGAGTCGTGTATATCTGGGATGGTCTTATAAGACGCGATGAAAGAGGGATGTGAGGGTGCACACACCGACGACCGAGCAGCGCGCCGACGAGCATGTTCGTCAACGAGCCCCCGCTCCGGAAGATGATGTGCACCGACATGGGGATCTTGTACGCGAAGGCGGCGTTGTTGAGCAGCGAGGTGAGAAAGAACAGCGCGACCTGGATGAGCCACACGGACACGGGAATCTTGCGCGGTTTGAGCCCAATGGAGGTGCGCGTGAAACCGCGAAAGATGGCGTTAGCTGCCAGGACAACGTACGAATCTGGCTGGAGCACGAGCTTCGCGTTGCACTTGCTGCCGGGCGTATTTCCATCGAGCACGACGGCGGCATCGGCGGACTGGACGTCGGCCGGGGCGACGATGAACACTGTGAGGTCGCGCGGGTCTTCTACGCGCTCCCGGCCGCGCTCAACGTGGACAGATGGGTCGTACGCGTGGATTTCGCGCTCGAGGTCGTCTGCGAGGCGATCGTCGTCGACGATGAGCGTGAAGCGCCGGGCGTTCGTTTGCGCCACGTGGTCGCGACACGACTCCACGACGCGTCGCGCAGCTTTGCGCAGCACGGCCTCGCGGGTCCTAGGGCGCCATTCGACGACGAGGTTCCTGCGCAGACCGACGAGCGAGACGAGCGTGAACTGGGCGAAGGTGATGAGCTTGCCGGCGTGCGGGTTCTCCAATGTTAGCCACTCGAGCGCGAGCGCGTTACTGCGTGGACACGGCGGCTGGGTGAGTACAGCCATCTCGTAGCTGGTCTCTGAACAACGCACGTGCAGCAGCCGCCAAAGACGAGCGAGACGACGGTGAGCCATTCTGAGGCGACGGCGGTCAAGAGTGGCATCGGAGTCGCGGGTCGCAAGTCCGCGCATTCCCTCTGTTCTTATGCATGCTTTGGCCCGCGCCTCGCGCCTGGCACGCCTTTCGCGGCCGCTGCGCCGGACTTTAACCACTCGCGCCGCCGTTGCGCTCGATGCGCTGCGGACGGTGCAAAAAGCCGCCAGCGAAGGGCGCGACACGGAGTACGCGCTGCAACTGGCGCTCTGGGGCGCGCCGCTCGTGCATCCCACCCCAGCACCAGACGTCGCCGAGGACGAGGTCGAGGTCGAGGAAGGTGAAGACGCGGCGCCGGCTGAGGAACCGACCGTCGAGGAGCTCATCGCCGTCCAGCGCATCGAGTCGCCCGTCGCGCTCGTCTGTCCCCGCGCCTACCCGCCCTTGGCCGCCCACGGGCTGCTGCACGACCACATGCGCCAGAACCGCCTGCTGGCCGCCGCCGCACTCGTTCTTGAGCAGCTGGGGCGCGGCGTGCAATTCAAGACGCGCTCCGTCGAGGTGCTGTTGGACGCGCTCTGCCCGCCGCCCGGCACGCTGCCCGACTTTCCGGTGTCGCCGACTGTGCAGCTTGGCCCGCGCGACGTCGCCAGTGACAGCGTCGAGCGCCTCACCCGCGATGTCGACCTCGGCACCGCGTTCGCTATCGCCATCCTCAACGCCGCCCGCGAGACCGCCAGCCCGCGCACAAGCGACATGTACCGGCGCGTTTTCTCTGCCATCATCCTACAGAAACGGATGTCGCTCGCTGCGGGCGTCTACGCCCAGCTTGTCCGCGATTGGCATTTGCACACATGGTTGACGGGTCCCACCCCGCCGCCCATACCTTCCAAAGCTCCCCACGAAGAATCTCAGGAAGAGCCTGCAGCTAAAGAGGATGAGGAGGAGCACGTTGTAGTCACGGAAGCGCAGGCCATGCTGCAGGAACTCTACAAACCCAATGACATCGCCGCAGCACGCGAAATGAGGCTCGGCGACCCGAACTTCCCGCTCCCGCCGCCCAAATCCTCGCACCTCGCGCGCATCGTGGGGCACATCCTTCACCCGGAGTCCGCGGACACCCGTCACCCGAACAAGCGGGCGACGACGGGGCCAGTCTGGGAGAAGGACACGATCATCGCGGTGTTCTTGCTGCTCGAGCTCGTCGAGCGGCGGCAGCTCGACGTGCCGGACATCGCGGGCGTGCTGCGCGCCGCGGCGGCCGTGCCGCGCACGCCGGCGTTCCCCGTGCGCGTGTACCGCGGCGGCGCGCTCAACCGCACGAAGCCGTACGCGCACTTCGAGAGCGTGCTGCGCGCGCTCATGCGCGAGGAGTTCGCGCCGCGCTTCCCAGGCAGCAGCACGTGCCCGCCGGACGCGCTGCGTCCGCTGAGCATCGCGGCGTACAACGAGCTGCTGTCGTTCGGGCTGGAGCGCCAGGTGCCGCCGTTCGAGCTCGAGACGCTCGTGGACTCGATGGTCGCGCAGCGCGTCCAGCCCAACAAGGAGACGTTCGACCTGCTCTTCCGCCGCTCGAAGCTCTCCCAGAACAAAACAGTCGGCAAGCTGCTCGAGAAGCTGAAGGTACTTGAGGAGGAGGCTGCTGAAGCACAAAATATATCGCGTTGATGCGCATACTCGCTTGCTTTGCTTTCGTCTGACACGCCATATCAATGTAAACTATCTACCCACCATTCGGATACGTATGCAGAGGAAACCAACATCACTCACTTTGAAGTCTTTTCCATGCTGTCCGATGCTTCGACGCGTTGTTTGTCCGCGATAGACAAAGCGCGACTCATGCTCTCTCAGCAAGCTTCCAGCGCATGACGTCCACTACCGGACCGTCCTTCTTCCCCAGCGCAGCCCTTGTATGCTCATAGTGCATTCGCTAGCTCAGTCAACGGCTGACTCGTCTACAGGATCATGCGTTCGCGGGCATCGGCGCGGGCACGGTCGCAGTGCTCTGCATGCAGCCGCTGGACCTGCTCAAAGTGAAGCTCCAAGTGTCCACGACGCGGCCGCAGGGCGGGCTGGGCAGTACCATATACAACTCGCTGCGCGACATCTACGTCGCGCAGGGCGTCAAGGGCCTGTACCGCGGCGTCGGCGCGAACATCGCGGGCAACGCGTCCAGCTGGGGGTTCTACTTCCTCTTGTGCGTGTCTTTCACTCTACATACCCCAAGACGCCGGAATATTCATTTGATTTTGCTGGGTAACAGCTACACGATGCTCAAGAAACGCGCGCAGGACCGGCAGCCGGACAAGCGGCTGTCGTCGGGCGCGTTCCTGCTGGCGTCCGCGCAAGCCAGTGAGCCGTCCGGATTTTCAGCTCACTGCGCTGCTCGGAGCTGACGCGAGCGACTAGGCGCGGTGACGGCGGTGATGACGAACCCCATCTGGGTCGTCAAAGTGCGCATGTTCACGACGCAGCCCGACGCGCCGCTCGCGTACCGCGGTCTCTGGCGTGCGCCCCCTTCCTCCCTCCCTGACATTGCAGTTCCACTGACGCGCTGCAGACGGCCTGTCGTCCGTGTACCGCAGCGAGGGCGTCGCGGGGCTGTACCGCGGCACGCTGCTCGCGCTCGTCGGCGTGAGCAACGGCGCGATCCAGTTCATGGCGTACGAGCAGATGAAGCGCTTCGCGCTCGAGGCGAAGCGCGTCCGGTACGAGCGCGCGGGCCGCGAGTGGAACGTCGCGTCTGACCGCCTGGTATGTCGTCTGTCGTCTTCGATCCCGGCCGCACTCACTCGCGAACGACTAGTCCAACACGATGTACACGATCATGTCGGGCATCTCGAAGCTCGGCGCGCTCTCGATCACGTACCCGTACCAGGTCGTGCGCTCGCGAATACAGGTGCGGGGTGCTCATACATGTGCACGCTGTCCTGGCCGTTGCTCATGGATCGGCAGAATAACGCCACGGCGCATCTGTACCCCAACATCCGCCAGACCATCGCGCGGACATGGCGCGAGGAGCGCTTCAGAGGCTTCTACCGCGGCCTCGCGACGAACCTCGTCCGCGTGCTGCCCGGGACATGCGTCACCTTCGTCGTGTACGAGAACATCGCCTGGCTGCTGCGCAGAGCCGCATCGCGCAGAGAGGCGGCAAAACTGGCCGCGGTCGGGGCATCTAAAACTGACCCATAGATGAGTATAGACGAGCATTTGTACCATTGTGTCATTGGCAGCATATATCATACGCCCGACTCTTGCAACCGTTGGACCGTCATACTTGGATATACATTGGATATAATATGCGGGCAGAACGGCGAGCTCACTGTTGGCGTCGCCAATGACGACAATGACGGACTCAGCGCTGATGAATAGCGGCGAGTTAACATGTACTTCACAGCAATGGGCCGGAAATGGCTCCTGAGGCCCGAGGCCTGAGGGCAGCCCGTGAATGCGCCGATATGAGGTGCTTGCCAGAGCACTGAGTAGATGGTCCCAGGATCGCTTCGAAGTTCATAGCTTGCGATTCATCCCCCGAATTCTCCGTGACCGTACAGTTTTTATTGCGTAAAGTCGTGGCATAAGTATAGCATGAGTGACTACTACTGTAAGCGTTATTCCTCGTCACGTCCAAGAGCAACGCGATCCAAAGTGCACAGACATCGTGTATGGAGCGGCACACATCGCCTATTTGATACAAAAGCGCGGAACGTATATGACAACTCGACTGGGGGGGACGGGGACGGGGCAGGGGCAGGGCGCGGCGGGACTCTGGGTTTGGGCTGGGATGATGGCTGGATAAAGAACATATGACGAGAGGCGCAGCGAGAACGAGAGACCATTAACGAAAATGACGACCGAGGAGAGCCTGAGAGTGCTATGCCGTGCAAGAGAGACACCATTGAGAGAGAGAGTGAGAGACACAGAGTGAGTGAGAGGGATGTAGGTGGGGAATGGTATGCGCATGCGTGAATGGTTGCGGTTGCGTGAGCGGCTCTATGCGAAAAACTGCGAGATAAATATGAACAGCCCAAATAGCCCCAGAGCCGCCGCAAACCGTCATTCACGCGCACTCAGCCCGGCGTCCGAGTCCGTGGTCGAGTCCAGCTCGACGGGCAGCCCGCCGGGCAGCTCCGCGGCCGGCGGCGTGCCCGACGCGGCCTTGTCCAGAACAAACGAGGCATCGTCCACATCGGGCGGTTGAACATGGAGGGTAACTGTGTCAGAAGATGCAATGAGCGCGGGGGACGCGGGTCGCCGCTCGTCCTCCGGCGTCGGGGGTATAGCCAGCGACTCCTCGGACGCAGACGCCAACGCGGGTACCGGCGCTACCGAGCTCGAAGGCGCAGGTGACGCCGAGCGCGTCGACGACGCCGACACCGACGGCTCCTGCTGACGCGGCTCGCCGCCCGGAGACACCGAGCGTTCCTCCGCGCGCGGGCGGCGGGTGTCGGGTGACGTGGTCCGCGAGCGAGGGAGCTTGAGCTGAGCCGCGATATCGAGCGCCTTCTGCTCCTGTTGCGCGTCGAATTTCGCAGGCACGTCCGCCCACATCTGCAGAGCCTTGATCGAGCCCCACTCCATGATCTTTTGTCGAAGCCACTCTAGCGAGACGGGCTTCTGGATGTAGTCGTTGCACCCCGCGGCAAGCGCGGCGATACGATCGCTGTCCAGGTTGGACGCCGTCAATGCGACGATGATGACGGACGACCGGAACGGCGACCCTCCTCCGGGCGGTTGCAGGGTGAGATAGGATTCTAGCGTGTGAGGGACCTCCAACGGGCTGGGTAGGGGTCGCGGTCCTGCTTCTAACCTGCGAATTTCACGCGTGGCAGTAATACCATCCATAACGGGCATGTGAATGTCCATCTAGCGAATCGTTGAGCAATGCACTCCAGGCAAGGCGCCCCTAAACGACTCACGAGGATGAGATGGAAGTCGCCCTTCCGCCACTTTTCAATCGCCTCCTGACCGTTGGACGCCTGCCCATACTTGACGCCCATCTTCTTGAGCGACGTCGACAAGATAGTGCGGTTGATGAGGTTGTCTGCAGACCCGTGTCAGCAAACGTCTCCACAAGGGTGTACCAAGAAAGCAAACAGACCTTCCACGATGAGAACGTTGATGGGCGGCACGATATCCATCTGCATGCCAGTCCTCCAGATGGGCGCCTTGTTGTTGCCCTTTCTGAGTGGCTTGGACGGCTGGATATCGGCAAACACGTCCCCGTCGGCGCTCTTGCGCCCCGCCGTCTTGCGCAGTGAGGCGGGCGGCGAACCAGGGCCTGCGCCCTGCGGAGAGCCCATCGCTGGGCTCTTCGTGGCAGTAGGAGACTCGGTAAACGACGCGCCGGACTTGCGGCCCACCGAGCCGCGCGCGAGCGCCTGCGCGGCGTCCGCCACGGCGTTCGGCGACGGCGGCGCTGGCCCACCGCGCTGCGGCGTAAACCTCCCCAAGTTCAGGCGTATGGTCGGGTCGTCTGCAGGCGTACCAACTGCGGCGGGAGTGCCCACCCCAGGCGGCGATGCAGCACGTGAAGGAACAGCATGCTGGCCAACCCCCTGACCCGACGAGCGCCGTGACTGGCGTATCGTCGCGCTGCCGGGCGGGCTGCTCGGTCCCGGACGCGGCGCCGGTGGCATCGCGCCGGAGCCAGACTCCTCGCCACTCGTCGCGTCGCTGGCGTCCATCGCGAACGACGACATCGGCGCGTTGAAGGTGCGCAGCACGAGCTTCGAGGGGTCGAGCGGGATCTGCGACAGATTCGTGCCCAGGCGCGCCGCGTCGCGCGCCGCCTCGCCGAAGTCCTCCAACGCCTTGCGCTCCGCGCGGCCGTTGGATACGCGGCGCTGGCCCGGGTCCGCCTTCGAGCTCTGGCTGCCGCTCCTGTTCAGGCGCGGCTGCGGCTGGAAGAAGATGCCCGCCGGCCGCCCGTCGGGGCTCTGGATGACCACGCCCGCCGCAGGCGTTCCGCCGACCTTCTTGGCCGCCGTCTCCGAAAAGTACTCGATGCCGTCCATCGCAAGGGGTGTCGTGGGTTGAAGTGAGGACTCTCCCCCTATGCGAGGGCTCCGACCTGTATTAGACCCGGATGCGGAGCCAGCATTACCTGCAGAGCCATTGGACGCCGTGCTGCCCTGGCGATGGCGCAGCGACGACGGCACAGCGGAGAAGAACGGCGCGTGCGGCTGTGAGCTGGGCGACATGGGCGACGTCGCGATGGGCATGAAGAACGGATCCACGACAGGCTTGATGACGGCCGTATACAGCGCCGTCAAAAAGCGACGCGGACCAGCAGGCTTGGGTACGACAATCACCTCGGGCATGGTGCCAACACCGCCCATCGACGCCGGGAGCGTGTTCTGCAGCATGTCCTTGACGATCTTGTAATTCGCGAGGCTGGTGAAGTGCACGATGACGACGTTCTGGTACTGCATCTCGGGCTCGTTGATCTGCGGGAGGCCGGAACTGTACTGGCGGACGGAGTGCGTCGAGCGCGGGCGATGGTGGACTGCCAGCGCGGGGCGTTGCCGCTTTGGTTTCATCTGTATGTAGGGCGCCTGGGCGCGCAGCTGGAGCAATCTGCGCCGCAAGACCTGCGCGTCGTCGTCGATGACAATAAACGTCGGCGAGGCCGTGCTGGGCCCTGCCGCGTGCGGGGACTCCATCCCACCATTAGCCTCGTGCGACTCGGGACGCACAGAGCCCGAGCCCGTGCGTTCGAGCGGGACAGACATGCCGGCAACCTTCTCCTCAAGGTCGTCCGTCGGAACATGCGACACGTCCATGCCCCACGACGTGAGATACCCGCTCAGGTGCCGCGCGAACGAGCCGCTCGAGTTGGCGTGGAACATCACCTTCTTCCCCCGCAGCTGCTCCGTGAACGCCGCGAGCTCGCGCAGCGTGGGTTCCTGGGCGAGCTTGAGGTCGGGGAACGGCTGTCGCGCCGCGGCGTCGGCCGCAGAAAGCACGGGCGATTCAGGGAGTGGCGCGCCGCGTTGCAGCGTCAGCGCAAGGGTGGCGACGTGCTTCTTGCTTGGTGTTGGCGTCTGCTCCGTCACAAGTGTCGCACCGACGTGGCGCAGCAGACGGCGTAGCAGCAGCGCGGAGAAGTCCGGGGGATGGCGCTCGTCGTCCAAGGCCTGTGGCGGCACATTCGTTGGAGATTGCGTGGGGGCGTCGTCGGTCATGAAGATCTGCTCAGGCGTGGGCGGGTAGAGCTCGGGCTCGCCGTCCGCCGCGGTCCATGTGTCGGCGGGTGCCTGGGCGAAGCGGTGTATAATGTCAAAGGAAATGTCGAGCGGGCCCGTGGCGTCGAGCAGGGGCGACTGCACGGGCGGCGACATGCTGACGTCGGGCTCGGAGCCCACGCTGGGCGTTTGCGTGCCCGCCGTGAGGATCTGCAGGCCGAGCTCGACCGTCTCGCCGGGGCGGCACACGTGCAGCACCTGGCGGACAATCTGTGTGTGCGCAGAGCAGTGAGCAGCAAGGAGAGCGCAGCAAGGAGCGCACGCACGAATGAGAGCGCATAGGACAGGCCGCACTCGTCGCCGTGCACGGAAATGTGCTTCATGCCGACGTCCGCATGAAAGAGGACGAGGTCGACGCCGGCCTGCGCGGCGACGCCGGAGAGGGCGTCCGCGACGTTCTGGAGCATCTCGCCGACGTCAAAGTCGCTGAGCACGGTGTCGCCGTCGATGCGCGCGCGGGTGGGCGGCGGCGAGAGGTCGAGGGCGCTGAGCTCTGGCATGTGGGCGGACATGTAGTTGAGGTTCTTCATGGAGGTGAGGACGGCCGAGATGGAGGGCGTGGGTATCTGGACCGAGCAGGCCGAGAACTGCTCCTTGGCGTTGTCGAGCAGGTGCGGCGGCGAGAGCTGGAGCAGCGTCTGGATGACCATCTGCACCGAGTCGGCGAGCTCGAGCGAGAGCTCGTTGTACTGCGCGGCGTGCTCCGCCGGGCCGCCCAGCAGCGGCGACGCCGTGTGCGACGGGTCGCGGCGCGGGTGGCGCAGGTGGCCGAGCTGCGACGGGAGCGGCGTCGAGAACGCGCGGGCGAGTCTGGGCGGCGCCGCCTGCCTGCCCTCCGTCGTCGGCGTCGTGTCGGGCTCGGCGGGCTCGGGCTCGTTCCACGGGTAGGCGGCGGACGGCGAGTCAGAGTCGTCGGCGTCGGCGTGCAGGGGCGGCGGCGGCGACTGGGCATGGGCGCGCGAGGACGACGACGGCGGCGGCGGGCTCGCGTGCTGGTCGCGGGGCCAGGTGAGCTCGAACTTGTCCGACGGCTGGAGGTCGCGCGTCGGGCTGAGCGCTGGCGGCAGGCGCACGGCCGGCAGCTGGCGCGTGCTGGACGACATTCTCTGCCAGAGAGCCTGAGCACGGTGACGGCCGGCAACTTCCTCCCGCGTGTGGCACTTTCCGTACAGCTGCATGGACTCGGACTCTGGGCACAAGCAATGGATGCTGCACGCCTTACAAATGGTCGTCCTCTCACCACCCCAGAAAACTATAATATTGACCGACAGCATCCAGGCACACGAAGCATTCAACTCGCGTGAAGTCCCGGTGGGGTGCGTCTTCGTCAGGGACGGCAGAATCATAGCTCGCGCGAGAAACAGAACCATCGAGCTCAAGAACGTGAGGCCCCTCCCCCCGCGCTCCAGTCGCACCCTGCCCATCTCCCGGCCCAGGCAACCCGTCACGCAGAGCTCGAGGCCATCGACCGCATCCTCGCGGACAGCACCCTCACCCCAGATCCTGCAGCCCGCTACCCGCTGGCGGCCACGACGCTGTACGTGACCGTCGAGCCGTGCATCATGTGCTCGTCCGCGCTGCGCCAGCTGGGCATCCAGGCGGTCTATTACGGCTGCGCGAACGACCGCTTCGGCGGGTGCGGTAGTGTCCTTGCCGCCCACAGGTAAGCCCCCGGACCCGCTGCTGGCGCGCGCGCACCCAGGCCCTCGCAGCCTCGCCCACCCGACCCACCCGCCGTACCCGGCCACGGGCGGCTTCGAGCGGGACGCCGCGATCCTGCTGCTCCGCCGGTTCTACCTGACCGAGAACACGAATGGTGAGCGTCGCCACACGCACGCCGTCCGAGTCCGGGACTCACCCCGGGGCAGCGCCCGTGCCGCGCTCCAAGGCCAACAGGGTGCTCCGAACGGAAATACCGCCGCCCAAGATAGCGCGTGCGGAGGATCCGGCCACGGGCGTGTAGTAGAGTAATTAGAGAGAGGGTGCTGGCCGTGGCAATAATCAGAGTCTAGGCGTCCCGAACTGTTTCCATGAGCTGGTTGAGGTGCCGTGCCACGACGCCCACGGCGGCCCGCACGCGTTCGCGCTCGCCGTCGTCGGTCTCGGCCGGGTCGTCCGCGCGCACAAGCGGCAGCCAGCGGCCTTCAAAGCGGTCGGGGTGCCAGAGCAGCAAGGCCTCCTTGAGACGCTGTTTCTTGGGTTTCTGGGGCTCGCCGTCGCGCGCGTCCGCGAGAAGAAAGGCGGCAATGGCCTCCGCCGTCAGCTCATCGACAGTGCGCGGCGGCGGGTGCACCGGCCACGGCACCGTCGCGAACGACAGACGTGCGTCGCCGGGCGCAGCTTGCAGTCGGGCCCATCGGTCAAGGTAGACGCCGTGGGCGGCGAGTGTCCGGGCCTCGTCGCGTGCGCGCCGGCGCCTGTCGGAGTCGGCGGCCGCGTCCTTCTCTTGCCGCCGGGTCTCGCGTCGGCGGGCCTTCTCGCGGGCCTTGCGTTCGTCGCGCTCCTTCTTGCGCTTCTCGGCCTCCTCGGCCTCCTTCGCGTGCGTGCGCCTAGTAAATAAGAGAAATAAGCGAAGCTCAGCAGGGACGACTGGGCACTGACCGCCACATGCTCTCGCGCACCCACTCCGCGTACTCCTCGTCCGTCATGTAGTTCGGGTTCGCCGGCGCCTCGTGCGTGCTGGACGCCCACCGGTCCGGCATGTAGTACTCGCCCATCATCGCCTGCACCCCGTCCGCGCCGTCCTCGACGCCCATCTCGTCGAACAGCTTCGCCCGGAACGCCCGCTCCTCCTCCTCGCGCACCATGCGCTGGTACGCCTCCTCCTCGAGCTCCTTCTCCCTGTCTGGCGCTGGCGAGTCGACGCGTCGGTGCTTGCGGCTGCTGCGCCCATCGTGCTCCGCGTCGGCGTACTGCTCTGCACGCTCATGCTGCTTGCGCTTGGCGCGCTGCTCTTTCCGCCACGCGCGCTCCTCGCGCTCGCTCTCCGTCTCCTTGAACCGCAGCTTGCCCATGGCCGCGCCCAGAATCCCGGGTGGCGAGTGAGCAGGGGCAGTCTGACGTAATCCGGACGACTCCGAGGAAACTGGAAAGAACTCCGGTGGCGCTCTCATGTCTCCAGCCAAAGAAACCGTCGAAGCCTTCGAGAGCGAGCCCGCCAAACACATCGTGTATGGCGCTGAACAGTCGACAGAGCTAGCGTTGACCCGCGCATGTCGTGGGAGCTTGATGTTCATCCCCCAGACCCACCGCCGTTGCACATTGAACTCTTCCCTACGCCGCCATATTGCTCCGCGAGCAGTCCCGGGTCCAGGAGATCATCCAACATGCAGGCAAGCTCGCCGACGACCCAGGCGCCGGGCTGTACAAGTGCGCGTTGATCTGGGCTGCGCTCTACCCGCATCTGTTGTCCGCGGGTCATTCAGTTCCCCGCCGTTATGCGCCGGGCCTTCGTACCGCCGCCCACATCAAGTACGAAATCAGATACCCATTCGATGTAAGCATGAGCATCCTCAGCTTGTGCTGTAGTCCTGCCATTGATATTGAATCCCTCCACAGGCTCTGACAGGCGTACAGGCGCGACGTGCTGCCAGTGGAAGCCGACGACATCCGCCGCGGCACCGGCCAACCCGCTGCTCTCAAGATCGTGTGCAGCCGCAGCGGCACCGATGCCGCGCGTGAACTAGAAATACTGAGATTCCTGAACGCGGAGCCGCCCCGATAATGCAGCAGTCCGGCTGCTCGTTCCCGTCCATCGCTGGCCAGCCGGGCGTGGCGGACTTTCACATCATCGTCATGCCTGCCCTCGCGCTCTGAGGGGGCCTGAATGTGCTGCAGAGGGCATCCTGCTCCGCCTGATGCGGCAGGCTTTCCGAGTGTGCCTCACGTCCAGTCCATGCGCATTGAGTCGCTGTCGGCACATCCTTCGATGAATAAATGCAAATACTTGTATAACATCCAGCGAGCAGGGTCTATACAGCGTGTACATTGGTTCACGTGTCTCTGAACACGCTCTAGTGCTGCCCAGGAACTGCGACAGGCTCCTCGCGGACGCTCCCGTCCTTCTTCACGGACGCGGCGTCGTCGACTGCCGCCTCGTTCTGCGACAACATCTTTGCCGTGGCCTCGCGCGACAGCCACTTGCTCGGCGGGATGACCCACCAGCTTACAATCGCAAAAATTGTCGTCGCTGCAAGAATAACCGGAGCCTGCGCCATTGATGATTTCGTCAAGCAACCTAGACATTCCTGCAGTCAAAGGCACGCACGAAGTTGAAGCTTTCGGCCGTAACGGGGAAGTAGTACGGCGAAACTTGGACCTGGAGATCAACGGCCGTCAGCATCTAGCGCCTCACACATCCATCTAAACCACACACCGAAAACACCAGCGCATTGAACAGCACGGCGCACGCGTAAAACGGCTTGGCGAACCGGCCGAGCGCGAACTTGGACGTCTTGAACTCGTCGGGCGTCATGACGAGGCGCAGGAGCGCGATGAGGCCGTACGCGGCGATGGTCGGCACGCCGCCGGCGGAGATGAGCGAGTAGAACGCGACGGTCGACGGCAGGATCGAGCACAGCAGCACCGCGCCGAAGACGTACATCACCGTCACCGCGTTGCGCGGCTGCCCGTCCGCCGTCACCTGCCCGATCCAGCGCGAGCCCGGCAGCACGCCGTCGCGCGCGACAGCGAACACCAGCCGCGAGGCCGCGACGATCGCGATGCTCGTGTTCTAATGCCGTGGCCAGGAGTTAAGCTAGGAGGATCCTTGGGAGAGGATGTAGGGCGGCGTACCAGGATCAGGCCGAGGACAGCAAGGATCGTCATGAAGACACTGGGGCCCTTGCCCAGTGCCATGGAGTAAATGAGCACGAAGGGCTGCGGTGCATCGAGCGAGAATAGGGTGGCTAGGTCTGGCGTGCAGAAGAGGAAGATGATGGTGGTGATGAAGCCCCCCGCAGCAGTAGCAGCGGCGCCTGTGAGGATTCCCCTAGCTGCAACGTAGCTGTGTAGCCGTGGTCAGTAACGCGCCGTGGGTAAACTAACTGGCCCTATACCTCGCGTTTTTCGTCTCTTCGGCGATGTGCCCGGCGGCATCGAACCCTGTCAACGTGCCTGCTGTGTACAGACTGGATTTGAACATGTTAGACGGTCAGGTGTACGCTCCATTTCTGGCACTGACAATGACAGAATCCAATTCCAGCCAGCAGGGGCGCCAGTCCCGTTGTCTGCACACAGTGAGCTTCAAACGAGCACGAGCTTCAACACGACTCACAGGTCAGCGTAAAGACGTCCTTTGCGCTCCTGAAGCCGTACGTTTTGGAGACGCCTATCGGGAGCCAGATTACACAAAGCAAGAAGTCGAACAGCATGAGGAAGACGGAGAATTTGAAGATCGCCGAATACATGCGTGCTGTGGCTCGTTAGGGTCGGTATACATACCAAAGGAGGAGCGCATACGCGGCAAATAGTTGATCGCAATGGAGAGGACGAGTAAGCCCTCAGATACGGCCCATGTGAGGGCGCGCCACTTGACGTTGTCCGTCGTCGTTCCGCCCGGGAAATCGACCTCCCACACCGCGAATTGTGACAGGATGAAGTTGGCGGTGTTCTTCGCGAGTCATGTCAACATGCAGTCCATCAGGAATCCTGCAGCACAACGTACCTGGCAGTTGCCAGCAGCAAAGGTCATCCAAGCCGTGCACGCCCACCAAGCCACGATGAACCCAAAGAAACGTGCATACTTGCGGCCGGCGCTTTCGGCTGCCCAGATGTAGATGGAGCCGCTGAGCGGTAGGGCGGAACAGATCTCGGCCAGGACGGCGGCGGTCATGAGCATGAACACGATTGTGATGACATACGACGACCTATGCAGCGTCAGCATGACCCCATGCACGCCTTGCTCGTGTCTGACCAGATGGCCGCGGGACCTCCCGCCTGGAGACCGATGAACAGGAAAGAGCTGATCGGCTGTATGTCAGACAAGTGCATGCCTTCCGCGTGCATGAGAACGCTGACCGCACGCCTCCGATGAAATTGAGTGAGCAGAACGTCGCCGCAAAGCTCTCGATTTGGTGCCAAGACCGGTGCAGGGTCTGCGAGACATGCGTTAGCCGACGTAAATGCGCAAAAGCAGGGGAGATTGTTACTTGTTTATAACCAAGCTTTTGCTACAGGACAAAAACAGCGTCAGTAACCCATGGCGGTCCCTCAGCGAGGGATGAGAGAAGGTGGAGTGACACTGGGAGGCTTCCCTACGCAGGTATAAACGCTGATCAGGTTCAGGCGGTATAATCTCAATCCGCGCGCAGCAAGCGAGGGCGCAGGCAGGCTCAGGCTCTCGTCTGCTGCTCGCGGATACCCGCAGCCCCGGAGCCAGTGCACTCCACGCAGAAGGGGACGTTACCAGTTCTGCTGGAGCATATGCGACCTGACCATAGCGTTGCGCGTGCGTTCGTTCCTCCTAGTGCCAGCCCCAGCGCGGCACAATCACCAGTTGCAGCTCGTCCTCGTCGACTGCGCGCCCGTGCTCGGTGTCTGACATGGCTGCAGGAAGGCAAGATAACGCGAGTGAGTAATCTCCGCCCTCGACAGATTTTTGGACGGGCAGCGTGCTCGACAGATCCGCGACTTGCCGACTCGCGTGCCTTTCCCTTTCTACCTACCTACTTACCTACCTTTCCCCGTTCCCGTTGACCAGAGCTCGACGACCGCATGCATTGGCTCTTGGCCTTGTTTTTTCTGAAAGAAGCGCCCTAACTGTGCTTATGCTACATGCAGTAAAACTGACATCGCCCATCGCCCAAGGCTCACTGCGTCGTCCGCACCTCGTTCCTGCGCTTTCTCGCTTGCATAGATCTTCTAATAAGCACCGGACTCCTCGGGACCGCAACTGGTGTCGTATTGTAATCAGATGTGGTTCTATCGGCTGCTCCTGGACGCTGGGCATTACCCGGACTCCATGCCACGAACGCTCGCGCGAACGGTTGGTCCTATCCAAGCATGAATTTACACGATTACTATTCTTCTATGCTTCATGTGGTGAAGGCCTACGATACGTCGAGCTCGTGACGCGTTTCATTCCTTCACGCTCCCACCACGTTACACTGACATGGACGGAGTCGGCTGAATGACCGGCTCACCACGCTGTGCCTAGCAACCGCCCATACTTCCGCAGCGCACCACGCTCTACGGCTTCCGATTCCTATATAATGCCGCGGTCCGCGTTCTTCAGCGGACTCCCTTTCAACGCCGCTAGCCACTGGTAGTTCAGCCCGAGCCTCGCTCTGTCTCTTGCGAGGTCATTAATTATGCCCGCGTACGCAGCATTGATACCACCTGAAAATGACCCTAATATCTGACTGTCCTTCCAAGCCCATCGACAGTGCATTATCCGCCTCTCAACGATGCGAATCGTACCCTTCTGGCACTCCCGAACGAGCTATTAAGCATGGTATTTTCCATGCTTCCCCTTGAGGATCTTCTGTGCATCACCCGCGTCTGCCGCCTGCTACGTCAGGTAGCCTGCGGCAATGGTACGCTCTGGCGGGAAGCATTGCCCGAAGTCACCGTCCCGATGCTGTCGGACCTCAAGGCCCCCATCGGTTGGACGCGTAACTTGGCTATCGATCTCATCGTCCAAGACATAGAACAAAACGAAGTTTGTACGCTGTCCGTCTTCCTGCGTGCCCACCTCTCCCGGCTGCGTTCACTCCAGCTTTGGTTTCGCCCCCTCTGTGAGGAGAACCCGAGGGACCCTGCTAGCATGGCCCTCCTACTGGAGACATTGCGCGCGGATGCACCGTGTCTCGAGACGCTGCGCTTGATGGGACCAGACGACAACGATCCAGTTTTCATCGACCCTCAACCACTTTACTCCTTGGGTCCCGACATTCTTGGAGGGGCACTGTGTTCGAAGCTTCGCTCGCTCATTCTACTGGGTGCATTCGCCCTCGACGTGCCATGCGCTGCATTCCGCTATGTTGAAGAGGTCGTGATGACTCTCTCCTCTCTCGCGCCAGGGCCGCCAACAGCCACTCAGCTGCACCGACACAACCGGCCTGTCCACAAATTGTTCCCCGCGCTGAAATATTTATACATATATGACATCCCGTCCCCCGACGATGCTGATGACTCGCGAATTGTCTCACTCGACCGTCTGCCGGCCCTCGACAAAGTTCTTCTATCCTTGCGCCTGGTCTGGGAATGGGATCCCGACCTGGACGACGATCAAATTGTGCAGGACGACAGGGCTTTGGCATGGCTTCAGCAATCTATGCACCACGTGCGGGAGTTACAAGCGGGTCATGCCCAATGCCCGTCGGTATCCACTGCTGTCTTGTCTGCTGTGAGCAGCGCTCACGGTCTGCACATCGTGCCCTGCGAGGACGAGGACGACATGATCGAAATGGCGCTCTGGACAAACGCTCCCCGATGCCTGCGTGCGGTCGCCGTACCTCATACGCAGGTACACGACCTGCTGGGGACGGTGCCGGCGCTTGGGATCAACTGCAATACCCTCAACACGCTCACCATCTCCACGGACGCGTTTTGCATCGGCCTCCTGAAGATCATGCCATCCGCCTGGCGGAACTTTTCGAATTTGCGCACATTGTGCCTCATTGTAGACTGGTCGTCCGTATGCCATGACCTGCCGATGGGTGGTGGCTGGTTCATAAAGCGGCAGGACCTCAAAGATTTACCCCCTATCGATAGCATCACAACTCTGCGCCTACGGACTCGGACATCCGAGTCGGAGCAAAGAGTCTCCGAGGACATCCTTATTCCTAACCCCATCGATGCCCAATGCGTGCTGGACTTTGCCACGCGCATCACGCCCCAAGCCACGAAGGTCCAGGTTTGCTCGGAGATCCCGCTTTTCCATGCTGATCTCCTGCATCACCACACGACCTTTATGTTTTCTTATGCGGCTTTGATCAGCTTTGGAAGCAGTTCTTTCCACCTATGTCCTAGTCTTTTTTGAACCATACACGCAGCAACAGCTGTAAAATGCCAGTCACAGTATCATCGCTCAGAGAAAGTACTTATGCGTTACCATGCTTGCTCTGCGGCGAAGCGGATACAAAGCCTATCTAGACCCAGAGCGTCGCAGGCGGGCTTGATCTTCTCGTCTGAGCACAGCGTAAACCCCGCGAAGCTCTCTGACTACCCGACGGCGCCAAAATTCATCAGGACCGTCCGTCCGAACTCGTCGACACCGAAGTTAAAATCGTCCATGTCGGTCTGGACGCACATGACGCGGTCATTGAGAATGATGGTGCGCCTCAGCCTTCTCACCTCTATCATTCGCTTGTGCAGTGCGCTATACGCCTTGATGACACAGACAGAAATTGTAAAGGCGGATCTAGCGGGGTCTGTATGTTCACGCTATCGGTGGCTGTGTTGATAAGATAATTGATTAGATTGCACTATCGTGCGGAGGACGAAGGCGAGCTAAGTCCGTATCCCGAAGGATGCGGGACACACTCCTGAGTCCTGCCGCTTATATACATGTTTATGGTCCGATTCTAGAATGTCCATGAATGTACTACTACAGAATAAACTAGAATGTTCTCAATCCTTGTGCACTGGAAGAGTCCCGAATCGGGGCCGGCTACAATGACCCCCCCCTCAGAAATTGCGTCGTCCTCGACGTCAATGTGTCTTGGAGTCAAAGTAGTATATGCGCTGGTGTCCTAAACGTATGGCCTAAGTAGTAATGACGGCTAAATGACAAAGATAATCCGAGTGCATTGTCTAAGCGTTCACCACAACGCCCTCCTCGATCCTGTAAACGTGGCTCGAGTGCACGTCGCGCGTGGCCCAATCAAGGAGCACGCGATCCCATTCCTCGGTGCAGTAGCGGGCCGGGCGCCAGCGCAAGAGCCGCTCGGCGATGTCGGGGCGCAGGCAGTGTCCAACTCGCCAAAACTCGGCGATGGCGTCCTCGGCGCCATCAATCCAGACAGCGTCGACGTCGCGTACCCAGACGAATTCACCGGTGTCGATCAAGATCTTGTAATCGATGCCGGAGATGTTGCCCGCGTTGCATGTGAGAACACGACGTGCGAAGAGCTCGGATAGATGGTGCTGCGGGAACTCGGGCGTACGACGGTTGAAGATGGGGAGGTGCGCATAGCGAACGAGGCGACTGGTCTCAAGCCAATTGGCGTGCATGATGACGCGCTCGTTATTGTAGCTTTCGTACGTGTATGGGTCGTTCGGGCGCCACTGTACGCTCTCCCAACCTTGACGTGAGTTAGCAGATGGATAAAAGCATGCACGCAAATGGTCCGCACCGTTTGGCCCACGCCTCATTTCATTAGCAGCCTCCGCTCTGGCGCGAATCTCCTCGCGCCTGACTGCGACGTCGTCCTCTGCGTCCTCGTCGTCGACGTCCGGGTACGGAGTGCCCGGCCTAATATTGACGCGCTCTGGCTGGTCGCCCGTAACGCGAAGAGGCAGGACGTCTGTGGCAACTTGAGTGAAAGAGCCCGTGAGCTGCGACGCGAATCTCGACTCACTGTCAGGGACGTTGACGCCAGTGATGTCTGCTAAGACGGCGTGTCGAAAAATGGTGTCGTCAGCGAACCTGAGTCCGACGAGCCAAAGCCAGGTGACTGTGAACGTACGGTGAACCCAGCCGTCCTCGTCGACCTGGACGTCCTCGCCGCGAGCGTGCTCGACTATCCAAATTTGAAGGTAGAGGGCGGCTCCGTCAGGCAAGTTGCAGACGTGATGAAGAAATGAGCACCAACCGAAGTCACGAAGGAACGCGTTGGCCGCCGCAGTATTGTTGTGGTCGAACTGTTCAGCGGCTGGCGCGGTTGCACGAGCGTCGTCGTAGCTCGGCGGCGGCACTTCTTCGAGCGAGGGCATAGACGAAGCAATGGAAAGGTTGTCGAAGTCGATGAACGGCATGGCGACGGGAGGAAGGTTGCGATGACTGAGTGTCGAATCGTTGGGCCCGGTTTGGGTGGAGAAAATAGAACCGCTGTGGCCGAGTTATATACCCTACGAGGTCCTCCTCTACCTTCACATAGCCGTACGACGCCCTTCTGCACTTTTCTGGATTATACTTAGGATCTTACCGATGTGGCTGTCTTTCCGTAGATAAGTATGCGGATCAATGATCCGTTCAGAGTGCCGCGGCGTCGCCATTCTGCTCATTACGTCTGTACCCCATAATGAGTCGTGGTGCGGCTGCCTCGATTTCCATGTGAGGTCGCCATGAAGCTTCCTCCATCGGCCTCCCTTTCCATTTTACGAGATACCATCTTGCCTTGTTCCTGCCACGTTCTTCGTCGTCAAGGATTGCTTCGGGCATGAAGAACTCGATGCCATCTTCAGCATGCATTGGCAGACCGTACTCCGTGCGACTGTTCCACTCGTCAGGCGAAGCAACGTAAGGCTTGAGATATTCCACGTTGATGGTGCTGTGGATTCTCATGTCCGCCGGAAGCTCAAGTCCATAGCTATTGACGTTGATTACGTCAGTTACCCGATATGGACCGATCCACAGTGGTCGTAACTTCTTCGTCTTCTGCTTTTTCGCCCAAGGCGGATTGATGTACTTCGTCGAAAGTAAAACCAAATCATCCGGCTGGAAGCGATATTCCTCTCGACCTTCGTCGTGGTATGCTGCTTGCCGACGCTGAACGTCTTCGATGGCCTGAACAGCCTGCACTGTCTTCTCCTTGATCTTCACCAGTAGGTCGTCTACTTCTTTAATGTCAGACCGATCAGTCACGTTAATTAGATCATGCGGCATGCGGGCTTGCTGTCCTGTATCCATTTCAAATGGCGTGAAACCCGTCGTCGCGTTAACGCTGCTGTTGTATGCGATTTCTAACATGGGTAAGAGTTCCTCCCAATTGTCCTGCTTATAGTTGATGTATTGGCGAAGCATGGTCTTCAGCGTCTTGACTGCGGCCTCACTCTGACCGTCTGTCTGAGGATGGTTGGCCGTTGAAAATGCCGTTTTTACGCCGAAACGTTCCATGATCGCCATCCAAAATGCGCTGGTGAACTTCCTATCCCTGTCAGAGATTATGACGCGAGGTAGACCGTGTAATCGTACAACGTTGATTATGAACAGCTGAGCCGTTGATTTCGCCGTATCGTTCTGTTTGGCTGCTATAAAGTGTACACGCTTCGTGCATTTGTCCACGACTAGCAATATCATATCATTACCGGCTGGAGATTTCACGAATGGCCCTGCAAAATCCATCGTTATAGTATGCCAACGCTCGTTTACCACAGCCAACGGCTGCAGCAGTCCTGCTGGCGGTCGATTCGCATACTTGTTCTTTTGACACTTATCACAGCTTGCTACATACTTCTTCACGTCTGATCGAATCTTTGGCCAATAGTAAAGTCTTGAGATACTTGCCAATGTTTTCTCCCAGCCCATGTGCGCGGCTGTCTTAGCATCATGCAAATCATGAAGAATGTTGCTGCGAAGTGATTTATACCTTGGTACGCACATTGCCAGGCTTTCCTTGTCCACGTTTCGCTTATATATAACCCCGTCTTGAAGCTCGAACTGGCGCAATGTGCCAGTGGTTTCGATGCCCCTACGTGCACAGCTTGTCAGGTTCTCCAGGATCGGCGCGAAGAACTGATCGATAAGATAGCCGTCCCTGACGTCACGTAACATCTCATTGTTAATTTGCACTGTTGAAACTGTCATTGCTTCCGGTGTGGCGCCTTCCTGCGCGGGCGCTCTTGATAATGCGTCCGCGTTCGCATGTGATTTACCAGGTCTGTGGATAATTTTAGCAACATCGCGCCAGACTTGGAGCTCACTGCTCCATCGTTTCAGTTTTGCGTTGTTGCCTTTGTAATCCCAGATCCACTGTAGAGCAGAGTGATCTGTAACTATTTTGACGGTCTGTACTCCGTCTATGTAAGGGTGGAATTGTCGCAACGCCCATACAAGAGCTAAACACTCCATCTCCGTCGCTGAAAGACGCGCTTCGCGATCCTCTAATGTCTTCGAAATCGCGCATACGATATGTTCTCTCCCATTGTCGTCCTTCTGGGCTAAGATTGCTCCAAGTCCTGACGCAGACGCATCGGTGTATATGATGAATTCTTTCTCGTAATCAGGATGCGCTAAAATTGGTTCCTGCGCGAGACGCTGGCGCAGCTCTTCAAACGCTGCATTGCATTCCGTCGACCAATGAAATGCTGTGCCTTTCTTCAATAGAGACGTCAACGGTCGGGCAATCGTTGCAAAGCCTTTTATGAATCGCCTGTAGTATCCGCCATGCCCAGAAAGATCTGCACTTGCTTAACATTCTTAGGCGCCGGGTACTTGAGTATACTCTTGACATTTTCGCCGTTCATCCCGATGCCAAGTCTGCTCACGGTATGACCCAAAGCGTGCACTTCTTCGTAACATATGTGCGACTTCGGCAATGACAGCGTGAAACCTGTCGGTATGATTCTACTCAGTATAGCTGTAATGTGTTCCAAATGTGTTTCAAAGTCCGCGGAATATACAACAATGTCGTCAATGTACACCAGCGCGAATTGCCACTTGGTCGTACCTAGTGCTTTGTCCATACACCTTTGGAACACCGATGGACCGTTCTTCAGGCCGAACGGCATTCTTTTATACTGATACAGACCGACGTGCGTCCGGAACGCTGTTTTCTCGCGGTCAGCTTCTTCGATTTCCACTTGGTTGAATCCGGCATTCGCGTCGAACGTAGAGAAATATCTCTTGCCCTGGAATTGATTCAGATAGTCATCTATCCGCGGCAGCGGGTATTGATCTGTCCGCGTAACTGCATTAACTTTGCGGTAGTCCACGCAGAACCGAATCTTCTCCTTTTGTTTAATTAGCACAACGTTAGCTGCCCATGGAGAATCAGCCTCCTCGATCACGCCGCTTGCGAGTAATTTGGCCACTTCTTTTTCAATGAACTTTCTGCCCTCCGGCGATATCCGAAATGGCGGCGTTGAAACAGGCTGAGCATCCCCGGTATCGATGCGTGCTTTGGTCAAGTTTGTATGTCCCAACGGCCTATCTCCATACGCAAAAGCGTGTCTGTACCTCCTGAGCACTCCCAAAATTTTGGCTTTCTGCTCAGATGTCAACGCGGGATTGATATCCAGGCCTTGCAAAGCTTCATTAAACTGATTAAGGTCCTTCTGACTATCCTCCGCTGGCTGATGAGCAAGTGGTTGTGCTTGCAGTGACGTAGCCTGGTGCCCAGTACAGTCCTCCATGTCCATTGCCGACGCGACGACCTGGCCGACCGTGAATGTATACGGCCAAGGGTCTACATTGTATACTTCCACTATGTGCGTCTTATCCGCCCTCGTGGCTACGCCCCGTCTCACCGAAACTGCTACCGTGCCGTTTTCAAGCGGCAACGGGTCAATGTAGAAGTTCGTCGTAGAAATCTTCCCTGACAGTCGAACCCTCATCCGAGCTCTGTGAAAAGGCTTCAACGTGAACGCCTCTGCTGCTCGCAGCAACGGAACACGACTTCTCGTTGTTGACAATGGAATGTCAATCAGCTCGTTATTAATTGTGCTTCTGTAAGTCATACGCTGGTTGGCAATGTCTATTTGCGCTCCCAATGCCGTCATAAAGTCGTTGCCGAGAATCATACGCTCCTCGTCGGATGGCGTTATGAAGAACTTGACGCGAAACGTCCTAGCCTTCAGGGCCCTATCTCTCAATGTCATGAGCAACGAGACCGACTTCGCAATCGCCGTGTGACCTCCAACTCCTTTGACGTTAATGAGCCTCTCTGGCACTGTCGGCACGCTCCTGAAGTGTCTCTGTAGCATTCCTTTGTCGACCAACGTGATCGATGAGCCCGTGTCGGCACAAACCTTAAAAGAGCCTTCCTTGTCCTGCTCGTCAAACGTCGCCTGCACGTACGCGGGAGACTTGTCCTCGTACCTCATCTCGGGCAGCTGTTCAATGTCGCGCTCACCCTGCACCTGCATGTCGATGCGCACATGATGATCGTCCCGCACTTTGCCCTCATTCACAGCCGGAACGCTCTCTCGCGGCGCCGCAGATCGCCCATCGACCTGTTCCGCATTCCCCTCATCACCTCGCGTGTCGCGCGCGTCTATCACTTTTGCAAACCGCGGCGATCTTCTGCGCGTCTCGCCTTGGTCTATAAAGCTCTGTACTGCCAGACATTCTGTGAAGTCTGCTTCTGCTTCAGGATCGTAGTTCTCGTTCAGAGCATCGTCGTCATACGGGTCGAATTCTTCTGCAGCCTCGTCGTCTTCTACCGCTGCCACCTGCGTCCTGGCTGACCGCTGATTTCCTGTGCCGGAGTCCTGCTGTTGCCTGTTCTGACCTGTCTGGAAACGCGAGGCCTGCGTGCGCTGCACGGTACCTGATGTACGTTCAGATGACGTGCCCGCTGGCTGTGTCACCACGGCACGCGTTTGCACCACCGCGGTTTCGTTGCCTTGCTGCGTGTTCGGCGTGTTACGTTTGCCAAAACGTGACCACGTTGTGGTCCTCTTCGTCTGCGCAGGGCGTGACAATTGCGCAAATTTTCGGTCCAGTTCCTTCAACTTATTGCTAAGCTCTAACCGCGCCCTGATCGTCGGTTCTATTTCTATAATGGCTCTCTTGAACTGCAGTAACGACATGCCCGGCTTCAGTTCCTTCCTCGCTTCCGCTTGATCTGCAGCGGACATGCCCGCCAACATATCCTCGATGTAATCGACGTCGCCCTTGCCCTTCATGCATATCATTTGCAACTGGCTTCTCTTATCAAAGTACTGCGCAAATGTGATATCCTCCGTCCACATCGTTTGCAGCAGCTTTTGACGCGACGTACTGAGGTAATTGGCGGGGCGAAACTCGTTCCGCATGGCCTCTTGCCATCCTCCTGGCGCCGACCATCCTCTGATCTTAGAGCGTTGATCCGCGCTCATGCGGTTCAGCCAGCGTTTAGCGTCGCCTTCAAGCAGCATCGGCAATCCTTGTTCAATCTCGTCGTCCGTTCGCCCGCCGTACTGTAACTCGTTAGTAACCGTCTCAATCCACGTGTCAACATCCTCGTCCTCTTTCCCGCTGAAATGTGTGGCGTCCTTGAACTTAACCCGCTCCTGTTTGACCTGAGCTACTGGCTGTAAAGATTGCCACGTTGTTGCGGGCAGGAATGAGGTCGTCGCCACTGGATCAGTTGCTGCCTCCTGCTTCGGGCGTGTTGCTGCCTGTGCTGCCAATTTCGTAAACTGTGGCGATGCTACTGGTTGCTGCATCACCTGCACTCTACCTTGCGGTTGCGGCGAGGGTGATTGGATCGGATCAGCTTGCAGTGCGCCTTGTGTGAACCACGCGCTCTTGCGCTGCGGAGGAGCCTGAGACTGCGGTTTTGCGGCTACTGGCGTCTCCAATATGCCCGGTGTTGACGGAGATTGCAAGTGTGGCGGCGTTTCTGGGACGAAATGCCGGAGATCCTTCATTTCCTGCTGTACGATCTGCTTTACTGCGGCAACACACTTATCGACGACATCTTGTGACTGGCTGCTCGCCAACAGCGCGATTTGAGGTTTAATGACACTGAATTCAGACTGGATATACTTACACATGTCGTTCTCGAAGGCGTGCATCTGCGTTATCGTTGAAGTCATCAGTCTCTCAGCGTCCGCAGCTTCTTTCGTTAAAAACTTGTAAATTTCGTTCGTCTTTGCTGTAACCTCATCTTTAACTGCAGTGATCGCACCGCTGTTGTGTTGCGACATCTTGTAAGCCGATTGAATCTCTTCAACCAACGCGTTATGCCTAGTCTCAAGAATGTCGTTCTTCTCCACGTCGTACTTAGCAATTGCCTCTGTAATCCGGTCAGTAATCGTACCCGTTTCCCCCTTGATTTCGTCCTTCACGATTTTCTCCAAGTAATCTGTGTGTGCTTTGACTACACTCTTGATGTAATCTCTCACCTTCGTCTGTTCCGTTGACAACGTCAGATTCATTTGATTATGCTGTGTGGTCGTTTTCGCATCCAGGTCACTCAACTGTTTGCTAACGCTGCCTAGAGCTGTCTCCAAAGTAATCAATCTGTCCTCGAAAGACTTCACCAAGCCCTTCATTTCTGGCTTCAAATCTAATAGATTCAAAGCTTCATATCTTTTCTGTCTGCTCGTCCGCGCTCTTGGATGCGGCGTAGATGGCTCCGCTTCTTCTTCTCCTGGTGCGTCCCATGGACTACGCCGAGGAGGAACTGAATCTTCGGCGCGTTCGCCGCCGGCATCGGTCCCTGGACCGGCATCGGCGTCCTTGGGATCACCGGCATCGGGATTTATTTTCCCGGCATCAGGGTCCTGTGCCCTGGCATCAGTGCTCGCACTGGAATCTGCTGGTGTAGCCATGCGTACTTGCTTCGCAAAAAGGTCTACAATGAATTCAAACCACAGTGTCCACCAAATTGTAAAGGCGGATCTAGCGGGGTCTGTATGTTCACGCTATTGGTGGCTGTGTTGATAAGATAATTGATTAGATTGCACTATCGTGCGGAGGACGAAGGCGAGCTAAGTCCGTATCCCGAAGGATGCGGGACACTCTCCTGAGTCCTGCCGCTTATATACATGTTTATGGTCCGATTCTAGAATGTCCATGAATGTACTACTACAGAATAAACTAGAATGTTCTCAATCCTTGTGCACTGGAAGAGTCCCGAATCGGGGCCGGCTACAGAAATGTTACTTGGCTGCAGCATGGTACAGCTCAAAAGAAGACTGAGGACGCACCTTCTGCATAGAGCCTTTGTATCTGTAAAGTCCAGGCAGGCCCGGGAGTCCTTAAAGAATATGCAGCAGATGCGACCGCCGCCCAGGGGACCCAACGAATGGCCCATGGGAGGGGGAACCCGAGAAAGCGAGATGAAAGCTTCACAGATTCTGTCGGGGCAGTTCGGCACGGTCCGGAGGTTATGGTGTCCGAACTGTGCATTTAATCCGGCGCCCCCCGTCGGCTTATTTTTGTGCCCGTGGTAATACGCCGGGCTCCCGCCGATCCCGTCGTAAAATTGTGCCCCCTCCATGTAACAAATTCCTTCCATGTAATAAAATTTCCTTCCACGTAATAAAATTTCCTTCCACGTAACTCAAACTCCTTCCACGTAAGTTTGGCCTTTTGTAAATGTGACTCCCGCCGTAAATGTGCCTCCCGTCGTAACTTCCCGGCGTAACTCCCGTCGTAACTTGCTCCCTGCGTAACTTCCCTCCGAAAACTGGACTCCCGGCGTAACTTCGTCCCGTTGTAACTTCCTCCCGTTGTAACTTGCTCCCGTCGTAAACCTGAGTCCCGGCGTAACTTCCTCCTTGCGTAACTCCCTGCGTAACTCCCTGCACAAGTTCCGCCCGTCGTAACTTGTACGTTTGTAGGCTCCCATTGTGATATGCCAAGGCAGAGTCAGTGACTCAAATTCTCTATAATTAAGTGAGATAATGCACACAAAGGATAGCAGATTAGTTGAAACAGATGCATGTTGAGCAGGTCAGAAGTGCGAGGAAGCTGGCAAATCAAAGCAGATGGACATCAGTGATGGATACTGAGCATAGTGAATGCGATTGTGATTAAATTGGAGACGAACAGAGATGTGTACAGCGAGTGGCAAATGGATAACAGATCACAATGATGGATTGGGTGTCACGGCAGAGCGCTCGTCACTCGCCGAGACCGACACCCAAGAGAGGAGAGAGGGACGAGGAAGAACGGACAAGCGGTACAATTGACCAGACCAAACCTAGGGTACACGCATCTACACCCTACAACCTATATACCCCTTCCCAAGGTCCGCTGATCCGGTCCAGGGTGATCCCGGAGCTAAAGGGTCCACCCACCATCGTCTCCCATGGGGCCAACATCATACCACACTCCAGTCGAACAGGGTCCGAGACAGGGTGAAGGTGCCGAGGTATGCTACACACATACACACCCACCGAGGGCACGGACCGAGAAGGAGGGCCCCTCCCGAGTACACAGAGAGAGCGCCGAGCTGTTGAGGCCACGGGCCGAGGATCCGAGGGTGTAGTCGAGCTTGTACCAGGCGACGATAACCAACCTACTATCCATCCGAGGAGTACCGCACCCACGAGAAGTCCAACCGAGGCGTTCCCGACCCTCCGAGGCCGCTCAAGGTGACCCGCCGAGTCAGCCCGAGGTCCAGAGGTGGTCCTGGAGCTTGTCCCGAGCACCGTAACGCCCATATCCGACGCATACAGAGAGGGGGAGAGCTGCCGAACCCTGGTCCGAGGAGAAGAAGCCTCCACCGAGCCGAATTGGGGTATGCGCCGAGGTCGTCTCATCCTCTAGGCAGGTAGAGAACGGCGCATCGATCGTATCCCGAGTTGAGCAGCCCGAGGCGTATAACCCTGGCCGAGTCTCCGTCCGAGGATAAACAGTGCGCCGACTGTATGCAGCAGCGACCGAACGATCGGCGAAGCGGCGTAAAACCCGCGGGCAAGCGGACAAAGCTTGCGACGGCCGTGATGACCGCAACATTGGGCAAGACAACGCATGAGAGCCGAGGTCGTGTACATCTCAGTGTTGCTGCTCATTATGATGCTGCTGAGGTGAGTGGGCTCTGAGCAGATCAAAGGAGAAGACAGGGGAGAGGCTGGGATTTACCGATTGATTCAGACTGTGTCACCAGCTTGAGGTTTCGCCACAAGAACATATTAAACAGCTCAGATTCCCCCCTGTGTCATCTAATAGCTCCAAACAAACTTTCAATATACATTTTCAGCTCAGTTTACAACACAATACTCGATTCCGGCAATTTCCGAAACTTGCGCACGCGCGCTTAATTTTGTGCGCAACTTTCGGAATTTGCCGGTATGGGCAAAATTGGCCATTCTGTAGCTAAATAATGGAACTGTGGCTATGACTGATGGCACCTGGTGCTGTGTGACACTGCGAGCAGGTAAGCACACCTCAAACAAAAGGGTGGAAGAAGCAGGCAAAGCCGAGATGATACCTGCCTGGTTGCCTCAGTGAAAGATCCCATGTGGTTGCGCTCATTTGCCTAATGCCAAAGCCTCCCAAGCAGTGCGAAAGGGATCATTGCCTAGCTTCAAACACTGCACATTAGGTATGATGAATCACACATGTGTCAAGCAAGTCCAAGATGTTCTATTTGTGTCCTAGCGCTATATCTGTGCTGGCGAAGCAACCCAGAGTGCATGGAGCCAATGCTAGCTCTGTTGCTATCGCTGGTGCCAAATACAGTCTCCAGACCTTACTCATGTACAGAACCGGACTCGCAATAGCTAGGATACCTCAGTGACTCATAATGACTTCATTTGGAGCTGATTGTGTATATAAAAGGCGCAGGAGAGCCAGAGAATGGACATATATCCTCCAGGAATCAGATTTACGAGTGGCTAGTGAGCCCCAGTATTCTCGCATTTCAGACTTTTCATCATCAGGAGGTGTCTATCATCGAGTGCGAACTTGTTATACAGCAGCTGAATGCGTGAATACCGAGCAATAGCAGTTCCTGTCTGTCAGCATACAAACTTTTGATTACTTGCAATGGAGCACACACATTAGGGACACTGGGGGAAGCAGAAAGAGGCCCTCATTCACAGAATTTGAGCACTGGTTGTCTAGATACGGGGCAAAGATTGGTTGTGGTTTCAATTCAGCCTCACATGGGCATTATGGAGGCCATGGACACAGATTGCAGAATATATTTAGCTCTTAGACTCGGTTATGTAAGTTCTATTTCTCAATGTTGTCTGATTCAGTCAGGAATTGCCAATGCCGCTTACACCGGCAAATTCCGAAAGTTGCGCACAAAATTAAGCGCGCGTGCGCAAGTTTCGGAAATTGCCGGAATCGAGTATTGTGATGTAAACTGAGCTGAAAATGTATATTGAAAGTTTGTTTGGAGCTATTAGATGACACAGGGGGGAATCTGAGCTGTGTAATATGTTCTTGTGGCGAAACCTCAAGCTGGTGACACAGTCTGAATCAATCGGTAAATCCCAGCCTCTCCCCTGTCTTCTCCTTTGATCTGCTCAGAGCCCACTCACCTCAGCAGCATCATAATGAGCAGCAACACTGAGATGTACACGACCTCGGCTCTCATGCGTTGTCTTGCCCAATCCATCATTGTGATCTGTTATCCATTTGCCACTCGCTGTACACATCTCTGTTCGTCTCCAATTTAATCACAATCACATTCACTATGCTCAGTATCCATCACTGATGTCCATCTGCTTTGATTTGCCAGCTTCCTCGCACTTCTGACCTGCTCAACATGCATCTGTTTCAACTAATCTGCTATCCTTTGTGTGCATTATCTCACTTAATTATAGAGAATTTGAGTCACTGACTCTGCCTTGGCATATCACAATGGGAGCCTACAAACGTACAAGTTACGACGGGCGGAACTTGTGCAGGGAGTTACGCAGGGAGTTACGCAAGGAGGAAGTTACGCCGGGACTCAGGTTTACGACGGGAGCAAGTTACAACGGGAGGAAGTTACAACGGGAGGAAGTTACAACGGGACGAAGTTACGCCGGGAGTCCAGTTTTCGGAGGGAAGTTACGCAGGGAGCAAGTTACGACGGGAGTTACGCCGGGAAGTTACGACGGGAGGCACATTTACGGCGGGAGTCACATTTACAAAAGGCCAAACTTACGTGGAAGGAGTTTGAGTTACGTGGAAGGAAATTTTATTACGTGGAAGGAAATTTTATTACATGGAAGGAATTTGTTACATGGAGGGGGCACAATTTTACGACGGGATCGGCGGGAGCCCGGCGTATTACCACGGGCACAAAAATAAGCCGACGGGGGGCGCCGGATTAAATGCACAGTTCGGACACCATAGGAGGTCGTAAGGCTGCCGGCGGCCTGATCACTCCCGCCGCCTTATGCTATCTCTGCCTCCAGACACGATCCGCGCAGCTATCGCTGCAGAGAGTCGAAATGGCACCCAGCGATCCACCGAGGATATGCTGCTGCTGACGCGTTGCCGTGGCAGTTTCCTCCTCCTCGAACAGGTGGAGCAGCTGCACTATGCGGCTATACTGCTACGCACGCAAAATCGCATAGAGAAACTTCTTGCAGGCGCGGATACAGGGCCGCTTTTGTGCGAATTGATATGGTCCGCCCTCTACCCATCTCTTCTAGCTGCTGGCTACGCGCTGCCCTCAAAATATGCGGTCGGTTTGCCTGGCCCAATCCCGCAAACTAAGTCTGCATCAAAATTTTACGTTCAGAGCGTCTTCAAAGTGCGTACATTGCCGCACCTCACGCAGAACAAATGCAATGAAGGATGCGCCAGACACTCATCCGCCGAGTTGTGGTAGCCGAGATGGTGGAGACCGGGCAAATTGTCATACTGAAGCTTGTCTGCACACGGCCAGGCTCGGACGCAGCGCATGAGCTTGATATTCTGCGATTCCTAGATGAAGAATCGCGTCGACGGCATCCTGATAATTGCACCGTTCAGCTGCTAGACCTCGTCAATTTCCCACACCTTCCTGAACAACCTCGGGCCGCGGACTTCCAGATTATTGTAATGCCAGCATTGGCTAGTCTGGAAGACTCTACCTGCTCAATAGACGGTATGCTACTTCAGCTTATGCGTCAATCGTTCAGGGTGAGTTTCAAACATACGAACGAACGACCTCTCACGATTGATCTATAGACAATTGCGTTTCTTCATTCTGAAGGCATATGCCATAGGTACGTCAATTCCACAGACATCTTCACGCTAACAAATCATCGTTGAAGGGATATTGGATCTGAAAATCTGATGCTGAGCTCCGAACGATGGCGGCCTCGTAGACTGCAGTTGATCGACTTCGGGTTTGCGAAACGTTACGGTGCCCATGAAGATCATGTTGCCACATGGGTCGGCGGACACGTTCTACCGCCCGAAATCGACGAAGAAAACCCGACGAGGCTCTATAATCCCTTCTTTGCCGACATATACTCCCTTGGATACACGTGGCACGACCTTAAAGTAAAGGCTGTAAGTTCATTCAGATATCGTGCTACTGCGCCGCATAATAATGTTTACGCACAGCTACCGACGGCGGGTCAGGATCTGCTGCAACTGATGATGAGTAGCGTGCCAGAGAACCGCCCCTCAGCCGCCGAATGCGTCCACTTGCTTGAATCTGCACTCTCTAGTGTGTCTTTCCGGGACTTGTACCTTCCGTCCAGTTTCCTGCGGGCTTCCTTTAAGCTGGCTGCCAAAGACTTCCCGCCAGGGTCCGTGCCGAGGAGCAAGAGATATAGAACGATGTTGGCCTGTGGTCGGTATTACACTCGCGCTGTCTTTTACTTTACTCTTACTCGTGGTTGGAGAGCTGTACGATGAGACGCGCAATGTATGCACTTTCGCCAATTATCGTGAACGAGGGTCTGGCCGGAGCAAGGTTCCACCCTTGGTCGCTGATTAACAACATACACTGTGTTGAATGTCGCAAGCTGCGCATCGGCGCCGTGCGCGCCGCGACGTTTTATACGGTACTGTCCATTCCTATGCGAGGAGCAAGTCTAACACTACAAGATACAAAGGGGGATTCACTTCGTTCTGATAGTCAACAGAGAAAACGAAAGGGTAGCTACAGACTTCCATTCCAGTATCCTTCCTCATTACGATTACCACCGCAACGCCACCGACGCCATCCACAGGCACAAGCACTTTTACGCCGTCTGCATGCGGCGCTCGGCGATGGAGCACGACAGCCACGCGAACCAGAGCATCGTCTTGAGCTGGAGGATGTCCTCCTTCCACGGCGCGACCTGGTTCTGCTCGCGGAACTCCTGCGTGAGCTTCTCGCAGCGCTCGACGTTCTCCGGGCTGACAAAGTCGACGGCGACCTTGATGCAGTCCGACAGGTTGCACACCTGATCAAGCGCGGGGGATTAACATTGCGTGCAAACAGTTAACAGTGCAAGCGTAAGCGTACCTGGTGCGCGCACCCCGCAGGAATAAACACGGCCTCGCCCGGGCGCTGGTACAGCCGGTAGCTGATCACGCCGTGCTCGTTGTACAGGTCGTCGAGCAGCTGCGTGTCGAGGTAGAAGAGCTGCGAGTGGATCGGGTCCACGCCGTTCTGGCACTTCTCCTTGAAGCGCGACCGGATGAACTTGCGCAATTTGCCCGAGTCATCCGCGCTGAAGATATCCCACACCGCACCGCCCGCACCGCCATCCGGACGTGGCATGGCATGGTGCATGATGTTCACGGCGTCGGCCATGTCCATGTGCAACCGGGTCGATCCCTTGCTCCCCCGATCCAAGTTGGATGCCTAAGAAGTGGAAGTCAGCTACCAAGCCAAGGGGATGGCGAGAAACCTGCTCACGTAGGCGTTGTACATCTTCGGCCCAAGGTCAGGGCCAACGGTGTTGATCGGGAAATGCGAGGAAATGTTGAGGACGCCATCGCGGCGCGAGTAATCTGGCATGGGCACCACGTTCATGAAGTCCTCGAACAGCTGCGGGAATACAGCCTTGAAGTCGGTGCTCGATGGCCAGTCCTGGGCCAGATGAGCTATCGAGCAAGATAGGGAGAAGACCAATGTCATACCTTCAGTTTCCAGCACTCCCTCCGCTCACTGTACTCGCCAAACTGCTTGAAGAACTCCTCCACAGTGATGCGTCGATTCACGTCCGTCTGGCACTCGACGACGAGGCACGACTCAGAGCCGTACTCCTGGATGAAGTACTCCGGCGTCCATTTGATTTTGCACAAGTCAAGCAATCCCTCGATGACGAGCGGCTCGCCCACCGCCCACAGCGAGCGGAAGACTGCGGGGTCCATCTCGGAGTGGTGGAACAGGCGCACGGAGTGGTACGGCAAGGACGCGTCGGCGACTGGGGGCAGCATGGTGCACCAGCGCTGCGCGGAGTTGTCCTCCGCGGACGGGTCGATCGACGAGCCGTTGGCGAGCGTGCGGGGGATGCTAGCGCCGTTCGCGGCGAGCATGAGCAGCGGCGGGCCGGGCGACGGGTGCAGGCTGCTGGAGCTGCTCGTGCGGTCCGACGGCGGCGAGAGCTCGGGCAGCGTGCTCGGGGGCGAGTCGAACTTGGCCTCGGTCGCGAGCACGCGCTCCATGTCGCGGATCGCGCCGTCGACCTCCTCGATGCTGAAGCGCGAGATCGGGCGGTAGTTCTCGACGGTGTGTTCCTGCTTGCGCGTGCACGTGAGGAAGAACGGGCTCGCGTCGAGCGTGCGCTGCTTCTTCTCCGGGTCCCCACAGATCTCGACGATCTTCGAGTGGCAATCCGAGCACGCCTCGCGCCCGCACGAGGTGCAGATCCACGACCCCGCGAAAACAGAAGTCAAGCAAGTGTCTGCTCACGTGTCAGAAGCCAGGGTCGCAAGTAGCTTCTTGACGACATACCACACGTTGCTCTGCAGTCTGTCTCCCGCACGCGACGCACCAATTTGGGCAGCGTTAAATGCTCACGCTCCTCCCTCAGGGTATTGATCAGGTCGCGCGCTGCCACAAGCTGGAAAAAAATTGCAGCGGTATTAAGCGCCAGTCGAGTAACGGCATCTGACGCCACGGCATACCTTGACGCGCTGTATGTGTTCGGGCGCGAGCGGTTTGTTCCAGTTGTCAGGATACAACATGGAAGGCAGGTTCGTGACCGGCTTCTCGAGGAAGTCGATTTCACGGAGGACACCTGCACTGTCGCGCAGCAACAGGCGGACGTTCTGGAACCGACATGTATCGCCGGCCCATCGACGAGTGCAAGAGAGGCAGCGAGGGAAATCATCGGACTTGTAGCGGTTGCTCATGCAACGGGAATGTTGCAGTTCACCATACAGTTGCCCAGTAACCTCCCCGTGCTCGTTCGTGACATTCCGGGTGAACTTGTACTCTGTGACCGCCGATTGCTTTGATTCTGTGATATCCTTGTTACTTTACTGTGCCAGAGATGCGCAAGCGCAACTTACGGGTGCGGGAGCTGGCGGGGGCAGCGTCGTCCACTTGGCGCGCCTTTTTGACGCGGCCTTTGGGGCGTGCGGCGTTCTGACGCGGGGTCGTTTCTTGTTGGGCGAGGAGAGGTCAGCTGAAGCAGAACATCAAGGCACGGGCAGGACGCGATGCTGACCGGCTGACTTGGCCGGCTTCGCATTCGCTGGACGGGCGCTACCCTGGCGCGATTTGGGGCTCGATAGCAGGGCTGGAAAATCAGCATGAGAAGACGCCGGCGGAAGAAAAGACGCCGCGAAGATTGCGGGATTGTCGGGCGGACCATTTGAAGGCGAGTCAGCGGGGGCGTCGAGCGCGGCGGCGGGCGGCGCGCGCCTCTTGTTTGGTGGCGGCTGAGCTACTGCAATATAATCGATGAGCGGGCGGCATGTAGGATAATTGAATCGCAACTCACCGACGCCGTCATGTGGCTGCCGCCGCTTGTTGTTTGGGCGGGGCGGCGCATCGATGGGCTGCGCGTCCAGGTCGTCCTCGAGCTCGTCCTCCTCGTCGTACGGGTGCGAGGACGGCCGCTGGATGGAGCTGCGGGCTGCGAGACGCACGGAGGCGCGCTCCGAGTGCTGGATGGTTTCAAGGAACGGCGATGCAGCCCGCGTGCGCGCGGATGGCGGCGAGCGCGGCATGTCAATCTGGGGCAGCTGGTGGTGGTGGTGGTGGTGCGGGTGCTGGTGCTCGGTGGTTGCGGCGGCGACGACTGCGGGAAGGCGAGACAGTGAGCAATGCAGGCGCCGGGTACAGGGCCGGGGGCGCACGCACGGATATTCAGCGGCTGGAGATGCTCAGTATGGGCGTAGGGGCGGCGGTCGAGGTGCTTTGAGGACGAGGGCGCGCTGGGGGCTGGCAGGAGGGTAAGCAGGCGGCGGGCCAGACCAGTGGCGAGATGGGCGCTCGCAGCTGTCCGGTACGCACCGTGGTGATGGCTGGGCTGCGGGTGCTGGCTGAACTGGGCGCTGTAGCGGGACCAGTCCGCAGTGTGCAGCTGGAAGGCCTGGCGGCCGGGGGCGTCGTGCTGGCCGGCATCGTAGAGCTCGGGCTGGTTGAAGGACGCGCCGCCGACGGGGAAGTACGAGTGCGGCGGCGGGCGCGGCTGCTGCTGCTCGGCCTCGGGGTTGAGCAGGTTGCCAATCGCGAGCCTGGACGACATGGTCGCCGTGCAAGAAAGAGCCGCGACACCGTCCGTCCGTCCATCTCCGACCGCAACTCGATCCGAACCTCGCTTAGCTCATGGAAAGTGCCGCGTTCATTGGCGTAGACGTGTCAGTCCCACCTGCATTTATTCTCAATTTCTCACTCAATATTATCTTGCAAGTGGCACGGGATCAGTCCGATCCTGCGTTCTCAGCCCCGAGGGCGCCCTGCTGGCCTCGTCGACGGCCCCCATAACCACCTGGCGCGACCCCGGCGACCACCGCGTCTTTGAGCAGTCCACAGACAACATCTGGGCTGCAATATGCACCACAGTCCAACAGGCCCTCAAAGAAGCCGGCCTGCCTTCGAGCGCCGTGAAGGGAATCGGCTTCGATGCGACCTGTAGCCTTGCCGTGGCCGACGCCAGCGGCGCACCGGTGGCCGTGACCAAGGGTCCCTCCTGCGGCGACCCAGGGACCCGCAACGTGATCCTCTGGGCCGACCACCGCGCAGAGGCTGAGGCGGACGTCATCAACGCGACTGGCTCCGTCGTCCTCGACTACGTTGGCGGCACGGTCAGCGTGGGTCCTTCTTTCTCACGCTCCCATCACACCCCTGTAAGATCTCCCACAGCTTGAAATGGAAATTCCCAAGATTCTCTGGCTCAAGAACAACCTGCCCGACGACAAATTCGCCCGCTGCCAGTTCTTCGACCTCCCGGACTTCCGTGCGTCATTCTTAGCGTACAAAAACAAAGCCAGTGACAAAAAAACCTGAAACCCCCTGTCAGTCACATTCCGCGCGACCGGAAGCACATTCAGATCGTGCTGCAGTCTCACTTGCAAGTGTTCGTTCCTGCCCGACGAGGGCTGGAAGCCCGAGTTCTTCGCCCAGATCGGCCTGCAGTCCCTCGTCGACGCGGAATTTGCGCCCATCGGCCAGCATGCGCAGCCCGTTCTCACCGCGGGGCTGCCCGTCGGCCGCGGCCTCTCCCCTACCGCCGCGGCAGAGCTCGGCCTCGAGCAAGGCACGCCGGTCGCAAGCTCCGTCATCGACGCGTGCGTATTTCCATCCCACCCGCGCCTCCTCCTGTCTCGTCTTTCTCATCTCTGTTGCCATGTGACGCACAGATATGCCGGATGGTGAGTGGTGGCTGCGCGGCTTGCCTTAATTTTCCTGCGCGGCCGTGATTATGATAGGGGGGAGGGTGCTCATATGCACCCCAAACGACAGGCTCGGCACCATCGCCGCCCGCTTCAAGGAGCAGCCCGCAGGACCGCCAGCAGAGGACGCCGAGCTGAGCCCCCCGCCGACGCTGCAGAGCTCGGCGCGGCGCATGGCGGCCGTCGCGGGAACGAGCACGTGCTACCTCATCCAGGTTCGTCGTCACTAAAGACGGGGCGCGCTAGCTCACGTGTGAAACGCGTTGCAAACAGAGCCCGCGAGACATCTTCGTGCCGGGAGTCTGGGGCCCTTACAAGGCAAGTACTACATACGGCGCACTTATGAATCATCAAGTGCTATGATCCCCCTCCTTAACGCGCGCATGTGCTGCAGAATGCCGTTTTCCCAGGCTACTGGATGAACGAGGGCGGCCAGTCCTCCACGGGCCAGCTGATCGACTTTGTGCTCCACACCCATCCTGCCTACGCAGAGCTTGTCAAGGATTCCTCCCGCGACATCTTCGACGTCCTCTTCGACACGCTCGATGCCCTTTGTGTGGAAGAGGGCCTCGCGAAGGGCGAGTTCACCGAGCTGACCCGCCACATGCACATGTATCCCGACTTGCACGGTACGTAACGCCCTCGGAAGGGCCGCGCTTTGCGGAACACTCCGCGGGATTTGATGCGGATTGTTATTATGCATCCAGGCAACCGCAGCCCGCTAGCTGATCCCAAGATGCGCGGCGCGATCATGGGCCTATCCCTCGTGAGCCGCTCGCAGCCCGTTTTCGCTCCCGCTGATATATGATAACTCGGCCAATGGTAATAGGACAACGGCGTTGGCGACCTCGCGCGCAAGTTCTACGTCGCTCTGGAGGTACACATTCCTCTCCCTTGTGTTTCAGTCCGCGCGTGCACACGCCTGAGATGTGTCTCTCTGCCCCTCTTCCTCTGTCATAGGCCATCGCGCTGCAGACGCGGCACATCGTCGAGTCGATGCGGGAGAAGGGGCACACGGTGGACAGCATCTTCCTCTCGGGCGGCCAGGCGCGCAACGCCCGTCTCTGCGCGCTGATTGCAGCGCTGTGCGACTGCGAGGTCGTCGTCCCCGCCTCCAGCTCCACCGCAGTCGTCCGCGGAGCAGCTATCCTCGCGCGCGCTGCCGCCGAGTTTGCCGAGACGCACGGCTGGACGCAGGAGTCCAAGTGGGAGACGCAAGAACAGGTCCGCAAGGCGGGACATGACTTTGCCGAACGGCTGTGGGAAATTATGGTGAGTTGTGGGCGGTCTACGCGGAGCGTTTCGGTGTGTCTTTAATTTGCGCAGGTTGAGATGACGCCTGCTGGCACGGTTATTCGGTCGCAGGCGAGCGAGCGCGAGAAGAGGATCCTGGACGCAAAGTACAAGATCTTCAAAGAGACTATCGACATCCAGCGGCGCTGGAGGAAGGAGATCGAGGCTGCCGCTGGGATTGACTGATCAATGATTTCTGTTTCTTGGGGTCGTGTTGCATTACGGGTAAATGTACAAGTAGGTTGAAGGGGTAACACACGGGTACTATCTGTTGACAAATTGGTCAATACACGTTGATTTTTGAAGAATTACTGTCAAGGAAACACTTTCGCCGCCCATGAATACCTTCATCATGACCTTGACCTCCAGCTGTATTTAGATTCCATCCACGTCTGTGCCTGCTCACCCTCAAGATCGCTGGCCATAGTGTCCGTGCTGACATGGCGTCGAATTCGCCTCCACATGACCTCGTCTGACTTTCGAAGCGTGTCCCCGCACGGCGCGGGCCGGGGCACGCTCCTTAATCAGGTACTGGCACCGACTCACATGCCCTGGCCGCTCATCGCGTTACTTTTCATAGTACTTCGAGCCTAATGTTATCACTCAACGCGCTTCGCTGGCGCGTGCATCCGACGTACTCCCGCTGCGCACGGCGGCGAGCAACCATGTAGGCTTGCTGTTGCGACCGAAGTCTGCCCGGAGGCTGGCCTATATAACCAATTCGTTGCGCTGCACTACCCAGCATCTCTCTGACCAGTGACTAACTGCGCAAACGCAAATGAAGACTTTCGTCGCTCTTGCATCTTTTGTCGCGGCGGCTGTCGCGCAGGCTGCTGTCTGGGGACAATGCGGCGGCATTGGCGCGTACGGTCTTGAATTCAATGGATGTTGGTATTGACGCATGCTGTAGGCTGGACTGGTGCTACGACTTGTGTGGCGGGCGCTGTGTGCAGTAAGTTGCAGCGAGTTGGCGAAAGTTGTCAATACTAATTGCCTTCAATAGCGGCACAAAACTCTTACTATAGGTAAAACTCACGACTGCCTTCATTTGAATATTGCTCATTATCGCCCAAGCCAATGCTTACCATCGTCCGCTGCGAGCACTACCACGTCCGCTGGAGGAGGAACGACGACGGCGCCTGCAGGCGGCCTGCCAACGGCGACGAGCACAGTTGCAAGCTTGAATGCCCTCGCAAAGGCTCAGGGAAAGCTGGTTCGCACGTCGGTTCCATTCCTCAATACCCTGTTTAACCCTATGGCAGTACTTTGGCAGCGCAACCGATAACCCCGAATTCAGCAACAGCGCGTACACGAAGATCCTGTTCAGCAACATGTTTGGCCAGATCACACCCGGTAACTCCATGAAGTGGGGGCCCACCGAGCCGTCTCGCGGAACGTTCAGCTACGCGCAAGGCGACGTCGTTCTCAACGATGCGAAGAACGCGAGCCAGATTGTCCGCGCGCACAACCTCGCGTGGTACGAACAGCTCCCAAACTGGCTGCAGAGCGGCAGCTTCGACAACGCGACCCTCCAGTAAGGCTTCAATATTCGAGGTGGCAATGGATGCTGACGGTTTGTTAGAACTATCCTCACGGAACACATTACTAGCGCCGTGACGCACTACAAGGGACAGGTTTACGCATGGGACGGTGAGTGCTTTGTCAATTTTGACAGTCGCACCGTGGAGAGTATACTCAATCCATGCAGTCGTCAACGAGCCCGTCGATGACAGCGGTACGTACGATTTATGGCACTGAGAAACACGTGGCTTATGTCCTGCTCCAGGTGCCATGCGCAGGTTCGTGTGTTCACAAAATCTGCGACCAGCCGTTGAACTTGGCGCAGCTGGTTGTACCAGGACAAAGTAGGCACTGGTTACATCGACCTGGCCTTCAGGACTGCCCACGCGGCGGATCCGGACGCAAAGCTTTACCTGTACGTTTGATCTTACCTCAAGGGTGATTGGGCTAATGCTTTCGTCCAGGAATGACTAGTGCGTTCAGAGCACTGTCTCACCAGCCTCCTGCTGATACATTCCACTCTCCAAGCAACCTGGAATACTCTGGTAAGTCCAGAGCTTCCAACCCTAGAACAACCCCCTCATAGTGGTGTAGGCGCGAAGTTCACCACCACCCTCAACCTGGTTAAGCAGCTTGTGGCTCAAGGAACGCCTATCCACGGCATTGGCTTTGAAGGTCTGTATGCTCTCGTTTCTCCGAAGGTGCAACGTACTAAGAAGTTGTCTTAGCCCATATGATAGTCGGTTCCGTGAGTGCAAATGGCCAAACCGGCGAGAACTCAGGGTGCTAAAAAGGGGATGACTTTGACAGGTCCCCAGCGCGAGCACTATTGCATCGCAAATGAAGCAATTCACCGACCTAGGCCTTGAAGTCGCCATCGTACGCAGCCTTTCGCCAGAAGTCTCAGCATCTAACTCCTTGTCAGACGGAGCTTGACATCCGCATGACCTTGCCTGAAACCGCCGCCCAGCGAATGCAGCAGAAGACAGACTACCAGAACATGGTACAAGGCTGCATGCTCACCCCCAAGTGTGTGGGCGTAACCAGTATGTGCTCAATCCGCGCTTCATGATCGTCAAGCTCACCCTCTTTGTACAGTTTGGGACTTCACCGACTTGTGCGTGACCGACACGCCTTGCACTGCGATCTCCAGGGACTCACATTGTATAGGTATTCGTGGGTCCCCTCGACCTTCAGCGGCCAAGGCGTACGTGTGCAGTGCTCCATTTCCACGCGCGTCTCACAATAGATTCTAGGCCGCCTGCCCTTGGGACTCGAACTTTGTCAAGAAGCCCGCTTTCGACGGCATCGTCGCTGGTCTGGGTGGAAGCTCATGAACGAATCGCAACATGTACTATACGAGTTAGCTCCCTAATATTTCTGTTTATTCAGTTCAAAAGTTGCAGTCACAGGGTCACCGGTGCACGAAGGTTTCTCGGGATGCAAGGTACTCCACTTGGACAAAATTAAGATGTCCGACCCCATGAGACTACTGGCGCGAGAGAGCACCGCCGGTGGCCGGCTTTCATCGGCGGCCTATGAGGCTCATCGACTGCTGCACGCCGCTGTGAAGACCACGAGGCAGCGACATTCAGTGAGCCATCTGCGGCCGCTTTGCAATTTGAGTGACGCTTCCAGGATTGAGCTGTAACTCACTGTGCACCTTCTGCAAAGTGTCCAAGTGGAACCGCTACCGACGGCGAGGCTCGTAGTGACGACGAGGGCATGAAGGCAGTGTGAACCTGAGCCCAACCTCCCCGCTTCTGGTCACTCGGACAAGCGCCTGATTCGCCTCATCCAGCCGGAGGTGCATAAACGTACTGTAGCCGAGCGATCCGCGGGTTCGCTCCCTGACATATAAAATGGGCAGGCCAGGCGAATCCATCTATCCCCAGGCCGCAACCTCCTCTCACGACCTCTCTACGCTCACGAATACCCCATCCTCACGACCCCCTTGCTCCGACTCTGGCTGCGAACATGAAGGCCATCCAGCTTCACCTCTTCGCCGCCCTCAACGAATTCTTCGGCACGGTGCGTTCTACGCCCCAGCGAATCCTCGTCGTCGCTATGCCTGTTGACGCTAGCCCCCGGCTGGGCTTCTAGATACTGTTTCTCCTCTTCGCATACGGCGGCATCCAGGCGGCCTCGTACTCGACGCTCACGGGCGTCGCGGCGGGCGCAATCGCCAATCCCGTGCCCACCGTTGATCAACTGTACGTGCTCGACGCTTTCGCGTGTCATGATGCCGCCGGGTGTGCTTATCTTTACGCTTGCGCTTAAAGCCTGTTTGCCGCCTTGTCGATGGGCTTCGGGCTGCTCGTCGCTGTCTGGCTCTTCTACCGGTCCGTCTGCCGCCCCCCTCTCCAGGCGCGCTCCCTCACAGTGGCTGCAGCGTCAGCGGCGGCCAGTTCAACCCGGCGGTCAGCACGGCGCTGCTGCTCGTGGGATGCATCCCCCCGGCTCGCTACGCTTGTTACGTCGTCGCGCAGGCGCGTGTTCTCGTCACGCGCTCACGTGACCTCCGTCCGCTGATGCGTTCCGTCGCTCCGCCCTTCACACCTCCAGGTCCTCGGCGGCATCACCGCCGCGGCCATCGTCAACGCCGTCGTGCCGAACCCGCTCGCTGTGAAGTGCGTGTCGCCCGGGCCCAAAGTATCAAGGATTCTAGGCTGACTTGTGTGTTTGTTTCCTTCCCAAAATGGGAAATTGCCTTCCTCGAATAGCACGACACCCGCACCCGGCGTGAGTGCCGGCCAGGCCATGGTCATCGAGATGCTTATTACGGGCGCGGTGTGTTGCTGGCTCCGTGCCGATTGTTTATTGCTGTCAGCACGAACTCACTGCAAACAACCTCGCAGCTCTGTCTCGCCGTGCTACTCCTCGCCGTCGAGAAGCATGCCGCGACGCCGTTGGCTCCCGTGAGTGCATGTGCAAAACTGAATGCGCGTCGTCATACCCACACATCTTAGGTCGGCATTGGTCTGACGCTCTTCGCCGGCCACCTGTGCGTCTCCCCCGTCGTCCCCTCGGCTGAGAGTACAGTTCTCATTCCCCGTGCTTATGTAGATGGGGCGTGGCCTTCACCGGCGCAGCGATGAACCCCGCGCGCGCGCTGGGCCCGGCAGTCATCGCGCCCTCCGCGGCCGTCTGGCACACGCACTGGGTGTACTGGGTCGGCCCGCTGCTCGGCTCGGTGCTCGCGGCGGCCATCTACACGCTTCTCAAGCAGTGCGCACGCAGTCTCTCAGCGAAGTCTCGCCATGATCTAACTTGCACGCAGCGGTGGCTACGAGCTGCTCAACCCGGGGCAGGACGCCATGTACGCCGAGTCGTCGCCGCTCCCGCTCGCATGGCTCGGGCTCGGCAGCCCCGCCGCGGTGCACGCTGCGAAAGGCAAGGCTCCGCGGCCGCAGGCGAGCATCGACGATAGCCAGCTCGACGGCCTTCCGCGCCTGCCCAACAAGGAGAACGACAGCCCGGTCTGAGAGTCTCTTGCAATTGGCGGGCCGCATTGGAGACGGGGATGTAGAGCGTTCGTGATGTGGAAGTCTCGGTCTCACGCTGTGTACGTTTTGGAAAACGCCTGTTCGTTCTGGCAACGAACAAAGAAAAGATTTTATCTGGTAACCTGTCCACGCTCAACGAAAACGGCAAGTAGAAAAACCCAGATTAAGTTGAGATAAACTGTGCAAACGAGATCTGAAGCGAGCTTGTCCATGCCGAGCAAAACAAGAGCGGAACTCATGGAGCAATGTGGGCACCTTCACCCCCATACGCGACCAGAGTACCCTTGATGTCACAGACAGTAAGGTTTCAAGCATTCCAGACCCAGCACGACACGAGCATCACAGAATTCACAGCAGCGGACGTGATCATAACCTTTCCCAGCACGGTAGCAAACAGCAGGCGCAAACATTGACAGGACTGACTCGGAGCATCGCGCGGCGCACATAGGATTGCATAGGGAAAGAAGAAAGCGTCGGTTGCCATACACCCATAGCCAGCTTTTTTTGCGCCGCCGGCGAGGCGACGCATCGTGGAAATGCGAGGTACATGATGTCGTGAGGGAGAGGGATGCGTTTAGACATCCTTGACCTTGACGGTACCGCGCAGGAGACCCGTGCGGCGGGCGGCAATGAGACCGACTTTCTGGCCGGGCACGGCGCCGCGCGAGATGGTCGAGGCCTTGCCAATGTGCTGGTGGTTACCACCACCGTGGGGATGGTCAACCGGGTTCATCGCCACACCACGAGTACGAGGCCAGCTGTTTACAAGGTCAGCACGAGGAAACAGTCAACGAAGAGAGATACAAACTTGTAGCGCTTGGCCTTGTACTTGTGGAACGCACGGCCAGCCTTGAGGAGGGGCTTGTCGATACGACCGCCGCCAGCGACGATGCCGATGGTGGCGCGCGCGCGGCCAGAGACGGCCTTCTTCGCGCCCGAGGGGAGGCGGATGCGGGTCTTGCCGTCCTGCTCGGAGTGGCCGATGACGGTCGCGTAGTTGCCGGACGTGCGGGCCAGGGCGCCGCGGTCGCCGACCTTCTCCTCGATGTTGCAGATGATGGTACCTTCCGGCAGGTTGCCGACAGGGAGGACGTTGCCGACGGCGAGCGTGGCCTTCTTGCCGCAGTAGACGAAGGCGCCGGTGTGCAGGCCCTCGGTCGCGATGAACGTCTCCTGGCGCAGCTTGTACCGGTACGGGTCGCGGAACACGACGCGCGCGAGGGGCGCGCCACTGTGCAGAGTCTGAGTCTCGTTGTTGTTATAATGTTATACCAATTTGTGCGCACCGGCCAGCGTCGTGGATGATCTCCTTGACAATGCCGCGGATGTAGCCGTTGCGCTCAGCAAAGTCAAGCGGGCGGAGGCGGGCGGGCGCCTTGTTGTGGTGGGTGTGCGCCTTGAACTGCAGACGGCCGTCAGCGCGCACGGACAAGTCCAGCAGTCAGAAAAGCAGCGTACGATGGCGTGCGAACGTCTCTGTGCCCGAATGACGCGACCCATGGCGGAACTGGACGCGACGGTGAGCGCTGTGGGTTGGGCGACGGGTGCGGCGGCGGCGGACGCACCGTTACCTTTATTATTTGGGAGAGGAAGGGGGGAGCTGCTTGTAACCGAATCAAGGTTTCGGGGCTGACCGGCCACTGTGCTTCCGCTCCGCCGGAGCCGCCGTCACTTGGGAGGCTTCGCGGAGTGAGTTTCGAACCACAATTTCTTACGTGAGAATTCTTGCTGGCCTCTACGTGAGAACCAAGGGCGGGCATAATGGATTGCTTCGGGACGGGCTATAAGGGGCCAGATGGGCCAGTATGCAAGGGGCAATGGAGGGCAGGAACGGTCTCAGTGTACAGTGTATATAAGCACGCAGGCTGGATGCATCGCGTTGCGCCATCGATGCTGGCTGCCGCGCTGTGTGACCTTTGTGGGGAGCAACGCGGCACATCAGCTCAGGGCGGCGCGAGGCCCGCGGACAACGTGTGCTCGCAGGTTCATATCACATTCCACGCTCCGGCGCCGCTCTCTCTGCCGAGCTCTCATGTCTGCTCGTCGCCGGACGCAGCGGAGGCTCAGGCTGGCTGCGGCCGTTCAGTGGCAGTTGCGGAGTCGGAGTGTGGTCTCGGAGTCCCTCTGGCAACACTGCCTCACCGGTTTGGCGCGTCGTTTCGATTTCGAGAGCAGAGATGATCCAGCTCGATCACAAGAGCAGCCAGTCTCTCAAGAACGCAAATCTAATCTTGCCGAACAGCCTGCAGGGCGAGTATCTCCACCCCGCGACTCACAATGGCCCCCCAGACACCGTCCGCATCAACGACGGCCACGACGACTCGCACGACACCCACGACCCCCAGCCTGCCCGCCCCCCGCCAGCCCTGGACTCTGCCCCCAGCCTGCACGAGTTCGACTCGGACTCGCCGCTCTCCTCGCCGCCGAGCGAGTCCGACAAGCCAGACGCACCCACCAAGACCGCGAGCCCGCCAGACGCCGCCCAGCAGCCCCAGCAGCCCTCGGACGCCCAGCGGCGCGACGCGACGCTCGTGGCCTCGCCGGGTGACGCGCAGGACCGCGACCCGAAGGCCCAGCAGCCGCCCGCATCGTCGCCGGCCTCCACGTCCGACCCAAAGCCACCGTCGACCGCCCAGTCCGCCGCCAAGTCACCCCAGCAGCGCTCCATCCCGAGCCGCTCGCCCACCGCCGCCCCCCAGCACGACGTCGACCCGCTGCACGTGCAGAAGCGGGCTGCCATGGTGCTCTCGCTCAACGCCGAACTGCTAGAGTCCGTACCTCCGAACGGCCGCACCGCGTTGCTTTTTCGAGCTCACAACGTCCACAGGGTCTGCATGGCGCTCGCAGTGCGCGGTCTTACGAGTTCTTTTGAATACGCACAGTCAGTCTTGCCGCTCATCTGGTCTGCGCACGTTCGCCGTGGTCTCACCACCTTGCACCCGCTCAGATATTCGAATCGGCTACAGTCGAACCTGCACTGGATGGCAGCAGCGGCCGACAAGTCCCAGGTACGCTCCCCAAGCGCATCCTGGACCTCTACTCATCGACTGCAGATGCATGCGCCACCCAGCCTGCCCATGATGGAGCCGCCACCGCCCGTACCATTCCACCCCATGGACCGAATCACGAACTTCTACGCCCAAATGCCCTCCCTCTTCGCCGTCGAAATCGCTAACGCCCAGCGCGCCAAATCGGCCTCGCTCAAGCGCGAGCGGCCCGCAGACGACGGCGACGCCGGCGGCTCGCAGCACAAGCGCCACGACTCGGGCGAGACCAAAACCGCCGCGGCGCTCAACATCCCCTCCGTCTCGCTCTCCCCGCCCAGTCCGCTGCCGCAGCAGGCCGCGCTGCGCGCCATGCCGCCGCCGGCGCACCCGGCGTCGATGCCCCCGGTCCCCGCGCAGGCGCAGGCGCTCGGGCAGATCGACCTGCTGCAGGCCCAGGCGCGCGAGCGCGAGCGCGAGAGAATGCTGCAGCAGCGCGCGGCGATGGCGCAGCAGCAGCAGCAGGCGCAGGCGCGCGCGTCGCTCCCGCCGCCGACGCAGCTCCTCCAAAAGGTGCCCGAGTCGCCCGTGCCCGCGCCGCCCAACGGCATCGTCATGGGCGTCAACCCGATGAACCCGATGATGGGTATGGGCGCCATGAATCCCGGCGCCCAGCAGCAGCAGCCACAGCCGCCGCAGATGGGCATCGGTGGGATGGGCGCCCCCGGCGCGATGGGCGGCATGGGCGGCGCCGGCGGCATGAATCCTATGATGAACATGAGCGCACAGCAGTTGAACCCGCAGCAACAGCAGTCGCTGCAGACGGCGCTCTCTAACCCGGGGCACCCGATGGTTGCCTACTGTCTCCAGAACATACCCAACTTCCTCGCGCTCCCGCCCGTCATCCAGTTTGCGCGATTGCAGCAGGTCCAGGTGCGTCCGCGGTCATCTTGTAGTGCATGATCTGACCAGCATGCAGGCAATGATGCAGAAAAGCCAGTTGGACCAGCAGCGCGCGATGCAGATGCAGGCTATGCAGATGCAACAGCAAGGCCTGGCGGGCGCGCAGCAGCAGCAGTTCCGCACGAGCCCGACAAACGCGCTCTCGCCGCCCCACGCACCGCCGCCCCTGCAGGACGCCCAGACGGGCGCGCTCGTCGGCGCGCAGGCCCAGGCCCACGCGGCGCTCAACGGGCAGCAGCGCCAGCTGATGATGATGCAGGCGCAGATGGGCTTTGCAGGCGGGAGCCGCAACGCCGCGGGCGCCATGCGCGCCGCCACCGTGCCCGGCATCCAGGGCCAGCCGCAATCGCCGATGATGCAGCACCAGCAGCAGCAGCAACAACAACAAAGGTTGCGGAGTAGTAGCGCCGCTTCCAACCCTATCGGCAGCCCGGTCGTGAGTAATGCGGGGCCGGCGCCGGGGCCGCACCGGCAGACGTCGCAGGATTATCAGCTGGCGCTGCTCGAGCAGCAGGCGAGACAGCAGCACCAGCAACAGCAGCATGGCGACAATGGCGGATGGGCGCAACAGCAGCAGCAGCAGCAGCAACAGCAAGCCCAGCACCAGCAGCAACAGAACTGGGCTGCGCATTCTGCCGGTATGGGCAGCATCAGCCCTGCGCAGGTGCTCGCTGCCAACCCTAATGGCGTCGCTGGCGGAGGTGTCGCAGGCGACGCGAACGGGGGAGGAAGCGACATGGGGATGGGGAGCATCGACCCCTCGCAGCTGTACATGAACGCTGGCGGAGGAGGTTGGCAGTAAACAGGGGAAGCAACAGCAGCGGCGGCGGCGGACACTGCCATCGGTAGTGGTAGCGACGCTCATGCTTCTTTCTGCGGTACAGCACCCCCGAGGGGGTTTATTCACGTTCTGGTTATCGGGCTTCACTTGCCTGCCACGCTTTCTCGTAACTGACTCGTCCGTCTCCCCCCGCTTGTTGTATTTGTTCTATTCCCTTCCCTTCTCAGATCCCTTGCTGTTGCTGTGACTGATGATCTTCCTCGTTTCGTTTCGTCGGTGATGATATCGGCTAGGTTACTTATTTCTACGACGCTTTGCTCTGCTCTGGCTCTCTATCTTATGGCTGAATGGGATTCGCAATATTCTCCAGTTCTGATTGAACTCTGGATCTGGGCGCAACCGTTCGGGTGATCGGAATGTTGCTGTCTGCGCCCGGCACACATCTGGCTTCAGCTTGCACTCTCACTTCCTCGATAACTCGCCGGCATTATGGTGTTTGCCAACCTGGGCGAGCACGAGAAGCAGGCGTTCTTCTCGCTGCTAGACGAGTGCGTGTGCAGCGAGCCCTCCCTCGGTCCCTGGATTCGCTGGCGCTGAGGGTCCAGAGCAGATACTTCGAGTCGCGCCCGCATTTACGCGCAGACGGCACGGCGGCGAGCATCACGCCCGCGCAGGCCAGCGCCATGGCGAGCGCCGGCGCGTCGATGCTCGGCCGCGCGGCAGCGGCCAACCCGCGCGCGGCGAACGCGGCGCTGAACGCCGGCCTGCAGCGCGCCGGCGTCGCGAACGCCAACGTCCAGCTCCCCCGGCACGGCGCCCCCGCACAGGACGAGGTGCGCGCCAGCCGCGCTCGTGTCGTTGGCTGATGCATGCTGCGCTGCAGGACGAGGACGCGCCGCCGCAGCGGTCGAGTGTGGCGTCGCGCATAGCAGCGTTCGGCGCGTCGGGCCTCACGCCGCCCATGCCCGGCGCCGGCGCGCCCAAGCCCAAGCCCCCGCCTCCCGCGCCACCGCGCAGGGCGGGCCACACGCCCGAGCCGACCGCGGATGACGACCCGTACGAGCACAACGATCCGCCGCGCCCGCCGCACCGCCCGCCCATTGCCCCGCGCGTCCCCACGACGCCCTCGGGGCTCGTCACCGAAAAGGCACGAGCACTCCCATATGCTCCCTTGTGAGCCATATTGCTCACACCCTCGCAGAAATTCTCAGTCTTTGGCACCAAGCCACCCAAAGAGTCCGTCACGCCACCGCCTCCAGCGGGCTTGCCATCCGCCAAGAGCGGTAGCGAGTTTGGTCCACCGCCTGTGCGCCGTGTACCGTCCTCGACATCCGTATCAAACTCGAATCCGAGCCCTCCGCCAAGTGTGCGCAGTGTGAGCGCTGGTGCGAGAAAAATACCTCCAGTCCCAAAATCCATCCACGCCGAGCCGGAACCCATTGAGGAGGAGTGGGCTGAAGTATTGTACGATTATGACAGTGGCGTAAGTCTCACCTGCACGGTCCTCATGTCTTGAGCTCTGAGCCATCGACAGGAACCGACAGATCTCGCAATCGAAGCAGGTCAGCGAGTCCTCATTCTCGAGCACGCGTCCGAGGAGTGGTGCGCATACAAAATTCTAAGATCGAGTGCCACATACTCACTTTCAGCTCTGCAGGTGGAAAGGCGAGCTCAAAGGCAAGACTGGTCTCTTCCCGTCGTCCTACGTCCGCGTCCTCTAGAATTCGTTGTCGCTTGTATGCCGTCCCTCTCTCGCTTTGCTGTCCTGGAAGCTGTTGTTGTGGTAATTTTATTGCAGTGTGCTCAACTCAAAACCAGCGCGTGTGCTCTTCAATTCTCAATTCAATTGTCGATAACTACAGTAAAAGGTTACATACATCGAGCATGGTAAAGACCGTACATACGACTTGGGATACACACAGTGCGAGGGTGAGAACGAAAGTGAACGTTGAAAACGGACGTGGCGAGGAGAGATCGTGAGTGTGTCCAATCGAAACGGGAATTGATGGCATTAGGGGAGTGGGGTAGAGGTCGGGTGGGGAGAGGAGAGGGGAGAGGAGAGTGTTCTTTGCGTCACCAACGCCCATGAAAAGGAGGAAATCACAACAGTTCGGGATCGTAGATCATCTCGTGCGATACCAGCTCGCGCCCATGCGGGAGCACGTCCGTCGGCACCTCGATACGCGGCTCGCCCTCGAGAACAGGCGAGTGCTTGCCCGAGAGGACGCGGCCGAGGAATGAGGGGACGGACGCCGCGGCAGTCATCGACGACGCGCTCTTCAAGCTCTGCGTCGAGCTCGCCACGCGCGACCGGGGCGCGACGCGCAGTGGCTTCGTCTCCGGCAACTCGTGGACGTTGACGGCGAGCTGGCCAGACAGTTGGCGTGTCCGACGGCGTTCCGCGGGGACAGGGCGGATTATGACGCGCGCGGGGCCCTCGTTCTCCGAGCCAGAGCTGGACGAAGACGAAGTGCCGTTGTCGTCCGTGAGGCACGCGACGGATTCGCTCGAGCTCATCGTGTACGCGCTCGGGCGAACCACCGTGCGCGAAGACGTCGAGCGCGAGCGCGGCACCGCAACGGGTGCGACCGCGGGAACCTTGAGGACGGGCGCAACAGCGTCGTACGGCGGCGTGATGGGCATCTTGGGCAGTGCTTGCGCGGCGCGCACGCGGGCCGCCGAACGCACCGACCGCTCGCTCTTGCGCGGGCACAGCTCGCCGCCGCGCAGGAATGGCGCGAAGTGCTCGAGGCAGTCCTGCTCCGTGAACCGCAGGTCGAAGTCAAGCAGGAAGAGCAGCTGCTTCTCCATCAGGTTAACCTCCTCGCGGTCAAAGATCTCGCAGTACATCGTCCAGTGCTTGTTCTTGGGCGACGAGTCGTTGAGATACTTGGCTGCGGCGATGAGCGCGGCGAGGAAGACCCGATGACGCGTGCACGGCATGCCTAGAGGGGATAGGAGATGAAAGGAGTCAGTGACGCGAAGGTAAAAGGGGAGAGGGGGCGGGGAGCGCGGGCGTACCTTTAGCGGCGGAGGGCAGACGCTTCGACAGGCGGTCGAGGTAGATGAGGGTGGCAAGGAGCGTGGGCGGCTGAACACACGAGCTCTTGACGAGGCCGTAGATGAACGACTCCAGCGACGGGAACTTCTGCTGGGCGGCGAAGCTGCGGTGCGGACCCCGTGCCGCGGGGGTGGGCGGCGGCGTCGGGAGCGGCGCGGAGGGGTCGTCGTCCTGCACGTTGAGGAGACGCATCGCGCGTTCCGCGATGTACGTGATCATCTCCGTCGTGACCTTGCCCGTGAGGAGCTCGTGCAGGTCGTCGTTGCGCGCGGACTTGGGGAGCAGCGAAGCAGGATCCATGGCAGTAGTAGCTGGGGATATGGAGGCTGGGGGGCGCGTCAAGGACAGGTGGGATCCCTTCGAGGGAACGCAAAGAAGAGAGAGGGAGGGAGGGAGAGAAGGGATGAAGAGCTGAGTTCGGCGCAAGGCTGCCCTTTTGTAACTTTTCGCGGTGCGAGAGGGGTAATTGCGCGCTTCGGCACTAACGGGCGCACCGACAGGAGCAATGCGTGCAATCGCGGCGGGTAAAGGGGAGCAAGAGGAGCGGCCGCCGCGCCCGCGCACGCGTTTATACCGGGGCCTCGCACGGAGGTTGAGTCTCGAGGATGGGGCGGCCGCGGTCCGGGGGCGCGTTCTCGGTCGCGCACCAACTCTATTGTGCACTCTCAAGAAGAGGAAAAATAAATCAGGTTGCAGGCCAGACGCTATACATACACTACAGTTACAGCCGCGCGCCCTTCGGCATCTTCTTGATCGCCTGGCGCACGCCCAGGTCTCCGAGGACGTCCTCGGCGCCACCCAGGATAGCGTCGAAACCCGACGTCCGGTGGAACTGCACAACGCCCGGCCGTCAACTAAGCTTCAGATATGTATGACGTGAACCCCGGGGGCACGCACCATCTCAATGAGCCGACCCATCCCGGTCTTCGTGAGGCCGCGCCCGCCGAATATTTGCTGCGCGTCCTCGCTCGTCTCGCGCGCTGAGCGGGTCATGAACATCTTGAGCAGACCGATCATGCCCGCCAACTTGTCCGACTGCTCATTATAATTCTGCAAACGCCAACATAAGTCACACGATCGCACATGCGCAGAACAAAACATACCATCTGCAATGCAAATATTAGCGCAGAGTCCAGATATGACGCGAGGAATAACACGGCCGACGCACCTTGGTCATCTGGTGCGTGATCTGCTCGAGCCAGCTCTGACCGGCTTCCATGCGCGCAATCATCGCCGCCAACTTGGCGCGGATGACGGCCTGCTCGTGCAGCGGCTTGCCAAACACGTATCGCTGGTTTGCCCATCTGCGTGAATCATGAACGATTGGTTGGACGTTGTGATACCCAAGAGTAGGCTAGGAGATCCGAGCTTACGTGAGGCACTCTTCCACGATCGTCCGGTGTAGCGCGCCGCTGTGGCAGGCGAGCATCCATCGCTCGTGGTTGAAATTGCTGTCGCGAAATCAGCTACTCTTGCAGGAGCGAACGAAGGCAGGAAACGCAAGGATGAGGTCTGGATGTACCTGAGCACGACTTTGAGGCCCTTGTCCTCCTCTCCAAGGGTATACTCCACGGGCACCTTGACGTTGTCGAAGGTCACATATGCCGTACCCGCAGTCGCCGAATACGCCGTCTTGATGGGACGTGTCTCGACACCGTCGACCCGCGGGATGAGGATGACAGTAAGCCCTTTCTGCGACCAAGTCAGACAAACGTCAAGACCTGTCAATATGCCAGATACCTGCGTGCGACATGCAGTCGTGAAGTAGCTGGCAAAAAGGATAAACCACCTGGCCGACTCGACCGAGCTAGACAGTGCACGTACTCGGAGAACGTGCCGTTGGTGATCCACCTAGCAGAAAACAGTAAGCGGGGGAAAACAAGGAATGGAGCGACGAGCTCACTTCTTGGTGCCATTAACGATCCAGTGCTTGCCATCCTCAGACTTGACGGCCCGTGTCTGCAGCCCGCCCACGTCGCTGCCCGCAAACGCCTCCGTAATGGCAAGCGAGATGAACTTCTTGCCTGCAAAGCACTCGGCCGCGACGCGCTCTTTGATCTCTGGACGCGCGAAATTGAGTACAGGTGGCAGCCCAATTGCCAAACCAGATAGCTGTCCTGAAGGAGGGCAAACTCGTGAGCACATAGATCAATTGACGAAGAGACTGCGTTTACCGTCGTTAAAACCGCGAGCGCCGATTCGTACTGTCTCTTGGTGGTAGATGAGCTACGAGAACGTCAGCATGGGGTGCAATAATCATAACGATTCAGGTATACCTCGTGGAAGTAGTCAAATTCCTCTGCTGTCACGACGCCGTTCAGCAGCTTGACGCCCTTCAAGTGCTTGCCAGGCCCCAGCCGCATATGCAACCATCCCACCTCGCTGCATATGAGTCAACACAGTTCGAGATCGTTGCGCGAAGGACATACGCCATCTTGTCCACGACGGACTGACTTATCCGCTTGCCATCCTCCTCGCGCGCCATGGCCTCGGGGTATATCACCTCCTTGGTGAACTTGCGCACGGCCCGGTGGAACTTGCGGTGCGCCTCGGTGTAGTACGGCGTGAAGTATCCGGGCGTGAGGCCCATGGGCTCGGCGTACGGGACCTTGGAGAGCGCGTCGGGCGCCTGCTCGGTGTGTATGGCGGGCGCTTCGTTGGCGATGGTGCCCAGCACGAGCCGCTTGTACATGGGCTTGTCGAGGACCTCCCTGCGGTGCAGCGAGAAGAATGCGTCCGTCGCGTCCTTGCCGGCTGCTCGACATGTCAGCTGAGCTCAGCGTCGACTGGGAGCGGGCTGGTGCTCACCGATGTTGGGCGTCGTTAGGACATACTGGCCGCCGGGGTGCAGGCTCGCGAACTTGGACACGTCGTAGACCTTGGTGTCGACTATAATCCACTGCGCGCCGTCAGCATGCCATTTGCTGAGCGCTTGCGCGCGCGCAGAGGCTCACCAGGTCGCCGGGCTTGTTGTGCTGGATGGGTTGCGTGAGCGTATTGAACGGCTGTGACGGGCTGGCTGGCGCACCTTTGCGACCTCGTCGCGCGTGAACGTCTTAGAAGCTGCCATGGTCGACGGTGGGAGCAGTGAGCAAGTCGGCGTGCTATCCGGCCTCCAATAATAAGGGCTGCAATTGCAATTTCACGTGGCGGTCATGGGTCTTGCTTCGGTCTTGCACCCGGATCCAACTGAGCCCGCTGACGTCGGATTTGCATGAACCAAAAAGTCAGATACATAAAACCTGCATAAAACCCAAGTCATGCATGACGGGCAACCCAACGAGTAATGTCTGGTACATCTTGGCAGATAGCTGAAGATAGACTTCTACGTTGTGATTCGGATCTCTTGACTCACTCACTCGATCTGCAATCATGAGCTGTGGGGGATGCACTCCAGATGTGCTCATGCACTCGTACATGGACGAAGTATAGAACTCTTCAGGCACGTCGTTAACCATTACGTACTGAGGCAGGAGGGCGTTTCGACTGAGGTGCGCGCATATCACGTGATGCCCGCGTCGCGCGTGACCTCGCAGTTTCGAGCAACCGGCTGCCTGCCGAATATTGCATATTCCTCTTGGAGATCCACACGATGCAAAGCATTCGCGCCATTCCTAGAGACCAAATCGACAGCATGAAATGCCAGAGCACAACAGCTCAGGGTCCACTCAACGGCGCAACTAGCAACCTTCTGTATAACCGCATCAATGTCCAAAGAAAGAGACGACAAAAGCGAGCAGAACGTCGTGTCCTTCAGAATGCGAGACGTCACTTGCGAGCCAGGCTCTCAGCGCGAATCTTGAGAGCCTGCGCCTGGGCATCGAATGACTGCTGCAAGCCGTCGCCAAACAGGTCCTGAAGCAGACCCGCCAGGACGCCATTATACGGCTCCGCACTCTCGTAGAGCGTGTTCCCGTTAGGCAGCAGGCTCACCGCGTTCCAGCGCGTGGCGTTAATGGCAACGTCGGGGAATATGATCTGCTTCCACGCCGCGCGATGCAGCGTGTTGTCGACGACGGTAATCGTTTCCCGCGAGAACTGGGCGTGCAGTAGGTCGGGCTTAGAGGACGCGTTGACGGGCAGCGGGAGCGGCGGGATCTGGACCTGGAAGTTGACGAACGCGTCCTGCGTCGCGACCTGGGCGTCGGCGGGCGCGGGCACGCCCCAGCCGTCGGTGATGACAGCCGAGCGCACGAACGGGTTCCACTCGGGGTATGCGCCAAAGTCGAGCAACGTTGTCCACACCAGCTCGAGCGGCGCGGCGATTTCGATGCGCGTACTGGCTGTGAAGACGCCGTCTGGCAGTGGCGGCAGGTTGCTCTGCGCCAGGACGAGCCCGGCGGCGAGGGCGAGGACGAGACTTAACGAGCGTGGCATGAGCGAGCGGTGTGGGGGAAAGAAACGTTGACGTTGATGGCCTTGAACGTTATGTCACGACAGCCGGCGCCCGTGCTGGAGAACGATTCGTCGACGCCGCATAGCGACCGTTACTCTGGTCTACCCGGACGGCGAAGAAGCCTGGGCTGTAGTACGCGGTCCACATGCGCATGGTCCACGGTAGCCCATCCAACCCTTGCCCATGAGCAGGCTGTGGCGAAATTTCGGTAGTCCACAATGATATTCCAACTCCGACCTTCCCACTCTGCCATGACCACGATAAAAAATTTGTAAAGACTTTTCGTCCTATTTTGTGACTGTGCGATAGACAGTACCGGCCGATCTCTATACCGGGGGATCCCTGCCTGAAGACGTCTACAAGCCCAGTCACACTCACCTGCGCCTGGCCTCATGCGTCTCACATTGCGCTCAAAAAAAGTTTCCGCTTCACCGCTCGCTATCAAGTAAACACATGCCCTACCACACCGGGGGCAGAGGCCGTAATAGCATACCGTATGCTATTACCTTGATAGCATACGTAAAACATACGGCTCTTTGTGCCACGCTCGGAAAACAAAATCTTTTGGCCTCACAATGCAATTATAATTGACGACCTCACAAGTTCCGGCAGTCATTGCGACCCCATCAGGCCAGGATTCCTGCTACTTTCGATAGCTCTACATAACATCAATACTGCAAGGATGACAGACTCAAAGGCGAGCCCACTATATTTGACGGCGCTGAGCCCCCTCTCAGCTGCAAGCCTGACGAGGAATGCTAAAGACTATTGTCACTACACTTGCTGTCTGCTAAGTGAGTGGTTTGCACATCAGTCATTGCGCTTTTCCTATCAACATTGATCCCTTGAGGGCTATCCCGTCATACCATACGGAGGTACACCCGAGCAATAGGTTGTAGGGTGCCCGAAGGATGGTGAGGTATTCTCAGTTCCAGCCTGAGTGGCACCTCCGATGCCTCGTGGAGGCTCCATTGTGCCGTCCGAGAGCCCGTGTGGCACCAATTCCATGTGTTTTGCGTATGCTATCACGGTAATAGCAGACGGTATGCTATTACGACCTTTGCCCCCGGTGCCAGTGAGTCGGTTCTCGTGTGTCCGTGCGCCGTTGTTTGATGCTTGCTTGCAAGTGCGCCGGAGAACCACAGAGCACGGGAACTTGGCAGGCTGTGGCGAAAATACCTCACCAGAACCCTGAATCTCGAGTTGTAAACGTCGACGTCACGTTCGGCGATTGTACGGCACATCCGAAGTTGCACGTACGTCTATTAAATACACAACATCGCGTTTCCCCAAGTACTCTCATCCCAGTGACATCCTGCGCCGTATGCACGCGCTCCGTCAAACGAAGTCGGACGGTGACGCGTGGTTGATGCGCTACCGCGGGAACCGAATTCGTGCCGCGAAAACTCAGAGCATTCCTCCGAACCTCGCGTTTGGCGCCTCGGATTCGGATGGCCTGGTCGCTCTTGACAATCCACTTGAAACGCACCCCGATGCTGCTGCGAGGGACTGTAACGATGATGAAGACTTCCCAACAGAGTCCAGCACGTGCCGCTGCATAGCCAATCATAGCCCTCATCCTCCGAGGAATTGACCGCCAAGGCCATTCTGGCGCACTTCTTTGCGGAGAAAACTGTGGGGCAGTCGATGCAACCTCGGGATGGCAAGAATTGTCGCAGCTGATGCGGTATATAAGGGTCTGCTGGGCAGTCCTGGTCCATTTCTCAAGGCATTCTTGTTCAGACAGCCCCACGATGAAGTTCGTCCTTGCGTCGGCAATCGCTGTTGCCTCTGCGATCACTCAGGTCGCGGCGCACTGTACGTCGTCATTCTCCTCCCGTCCACATTCTTTGGACCTGAATCCGCCTTTCAGACAAGTTCCCGCAGCTTATAGTTAATGGTGGGTCGCTATGATGATGTGCACAATCTGAAAGTTGACAATCTGTATCAGGCCAACCAACTGGAACATGGACCGACGTCCGCATGACGAACAACTTCAACTCCAACGGACCAGTGAGTGCAAAGCCACAGCATTTTATTTCTATTTTAAGACTACCGAATCTAGGTCACCGATGTGTCCAGCAGCGACATACGGTGCTACACGTCGCAGACCAACGCGGGAGCCTCCACGGCGAACGTGACCGCGGGCTCGACGATCGGCTTCACTGTGGACGCCTCCATTTCGCATCCCGGTGTACGTCTCAACATTTTCCGAGCCCATCCCTACCGAGAGACGTCTCATTTCAATCACAGCCTGCCCTTGTGTACATGGCGAAGGCACCCTCGCAGGCGGCTGGATGGGACGGCTCCGGTGCCGTCTGGTTCAAGATCTTTGAGATACCGCCTATCATCAGCAGCGGCGCGATCAGCTGGCCCTCGTCGGGTCTCACCCAACTTACTTGTCAGCTTTACATCCCACGATACTGGCGTCTTTGACTCACATCATTAGTCCCCATCCCGAAGAGCGTCCCGAGCGGCCAGTACCTTGTCCGCGTTGAGCACATCGCCCTCCACTCTGCGTCGAGCTTCGGAGGCGCACAGTTCTACCTGGCGTGAGTCACGCACCGGAAGACATTGTACAGTAAATCATTCATCTCATATCCTGCTTCTCATAGATGCGGCCAAATCAACGTCTCTGGCGGCGGAAGCGGTAGCCCCGGTCCCCTCGTCTCGTTCCCTGGCGCATACACTGGTCGCGAGCCAGGGATCATGATCAACATCTACTACCCCGTCCCGACTAGCTACCAGATGCCCGGCCCGGTAGGCATCTTTTTGCATGAGATGAAAGTAATGCTGAGATATATTTCAGGCTGTCTGGCACGGATGAAGGGTACATTGGCGGTGTATGTATCTATCCTTGCAGTAATGACACGTACTGGCAAAGACCGATGGAATGTTTTCACGCTCGAGAATTATACTCTGGTCATTGTAATAACGTCCATTCACGACGAAGGATGAAGCAACTGGCGATGCGCGAGTGTTTCCAAATTTCCACTTCGGTGTGCGCCCTCAATCATTCGACACTCTGGCTATTATATTCATGGCAATGGAACGCTAAGCAACTTAACCTCGAAGTACTAAGGTCGAGAGAAACAGCGCCAACCGGAGACGTGAGCACAGTGCCGCCCTTCCCCGAACCAAACGTGAAGAGTCTCCGTGCCGAAACGCAGAAAAGGGCATTATATTTACTCTATTTAGTTATCCAGTATCTAACATCGACATCAATCATTGCAAGGGTACAGTACGGAAAGAAATCGGTGAACCGCGATTAGACCGAGTTCGTCACAGCGCTGTCAATTATATCATTCGCACCAAAAGATGAAAGGTACTGTGAGTAGTCTGTTTGCTGCTGCGATCCGTCGTATCCACCAGACATCATCTGCTGCGATCCTAGCTGCATCTGGGAGAGCGCGTCGGTCATGGCCTGCATTGCCGAGGCGTCCGCGCCCGGCTGTTGAGCCCCTGGAGTATCCGTTTAGTAGGGACAGAACTCTCCGTGTAAGATTCTGTACTCACCCAGGAACGCCGACGGGTCATAGGAGGCCGTTTGCGCGCCGCCCATGATCGCCTGTGACAATGCGCCGAGGAAGTCGGGCGAAGTCCCTTGAATCTGCGCCTGCGCCATTCCACCATCGGGAGAAAACGCCTGGCTATAAGGGTCAGCAGCGCTGCTCTGCTGAGGCATCGCCTGAGCAATGGTCTGCGCCAGCGTGTCCATCCCCGAGCCATTCGGCTGTTCGTAATTCGTGGAAGCGAAGATCTGAGGAGTAAAGACGTTCTGCGCCTGCATCTGCTCGAGCGCGGCTTGCTGCTGAGATTGATACATTGCGGTCTGCTGTTGGAGCTGCTCAAAAGCGGCCTGTTGCTGAGCGTCCTGCTGCTGCTGGACCTGCTCAAGCATGGCCTGCTGTTGCGCCTGTTGCGCCGCCTGTTGTTGCTGAACCTGCTGGAGGATGGCCTGCTGGTGCGCCTGTTGAAGTGCGGCCTGCTGTTGCGCCTCCTGAAGCGCGGCCTGCTGCTGCGCTTGTTGCGCCGCTTGTTGCTGCTGGACCTGCTGAAGAACGGCCTGCTGCTGTGCCTGTTGCGCCGACTGCTGCTGCTGCTGCATCTTCAGAAGAGCGGCCAGTTGCGCTTGGACGTTCTGCTGCTGGGCCTGAGCGTTCGCGGCCTGGATCTTCTGAGCCTGGAGAAGAGCGGCAGCCGTCTGCGCCTGCTGCGAGCCCTGCATACTCTGCAACAGTGCGTTCGTATTCGCCTGCGCCTGCGCCTGGATCTGCGCCTGGATGAGCTGCGCCTGCGTATGAGTACCAGCGAGCCCCGTCTGCATCGCGTTCCCAGCGAACCCAGCCGTTCCCGCGAGCCCAGGCTGCGGCGACGGCGCAATGGACTGCTGAATTGCGTTCTGCACAACGTTCCCCGCCAGGCCCGCCGCGATGTCCGTCGCGGACGGCCCCGTATTGAGGTAGCCGTAGTTGCTTCCCGAGTCCGAGTCCGTCACGGCGTTCACGGCGGTGCGCACGAAGAGGTTTCCGAGGAGGCCCGCGCCTTTGGCAGCGATTGCCTGAGTCGTCGGGCTGCTCATGAACGAGCTGAGACGGCCGCCGATGGACTGCTGCTTCCCTGGATCCGGGTAGACCGCATAGGGCTTGGGTGGAGGCGGCGGAGGCGACGTCGACGCACTCTGCTGCTGCTGCTGCTGGTACTGCTGTTGCGGTTGCTGCTGCTGCTGATGCTGCTGCTGGGCTTGCTGCTGCTGCTGCTGCTGCGAGTATACGGGCGACTGCTGTTGCTGTTGCGTATACACCGGCGACTGATGCTGCTGCTGCTGGGCGGGCTGATATTGAGCGTGGGGCATCTGAATCACCGGAGGGACCCCCGCCGCTGGCTGATACGCCACATACTGCTGGGCCGGGATACCCTGCGCGGGACTATGCGACTGAGCATGGCCGCCATTCGGGGGTGAGATCGAAGGCGAGGGCGACGCGGTGTGCGCAGGTGGAGGCGATGCAGCGTGGGCAGGCGTAGCGGAGACGCCATTCTGATGAAGGCCGGCAGACGGCGCAGGATGGACAGCGCCGGGCGAGGGCGATACGTGAGACGCCACTCCCGGGCCGTGAGCATGGGAAGCGCTGGAATGATGAGTGCCGCCGTTGACATGCGAGCTCACAGCATGGCCAGCGAGACGACGATCAGAGCGAGGACCACTCGGTCTCGGTGGCAAGGCAGGGCGCACGGTTCGACCGCCAGGCGTATACTGCGTCGGGGACACGGGAGAGTGAGATGATTCCGTCTGGGCGGGAACTACGATGGTAATAAGCATCAAGACAAAATAGCTTGCTAAAGCACACCTTCGAACTCCTGAGGTGGCTGGGCGGCGAGCGTATCGTCAGGGTTCGCAGTAGCTTCGACAACGGACTCTGCGGCCTGCGCCATTTCCTGCAGAGTCGCGTCGGCGACGAACGAGTCGGCCATTGGCGGCGCGGATTTGGGCGGCTCGAGCGAGTACGCTGGCAGCGGCCCCGGGCTGTCCGCGCCGTTCTCCTCAGCCTCACCGGGAACTATGTGGGCCGCGTCCGACATCGCGGGGAGAGGCTCCGCATGTGCGACAGACTCTGGCTGAATCACAGGCAAAGGCTCCATCTCTGCAGGAGTGCTGAGATTCTGCTCGTACTGAGGCTCCTGGGCGTCTGGTGACACTGCGGCATCTTCCGGAGAAGTCGACGAAGAATTCATATCGACCGGGAACGTAGCGTCAAAGGACGAGACTCCCGACGCGGATAGTGCTGGAGACGCCGTCACACTTTGCTGTAACGCAGCCGGAGGAGAGCCCACAGCAGCGGGAGGCGAGGCCTGCTGAGACGTATAGAGCCCGAGGCCCGGGGCGTACTGCGCGAGGGCCGCTTGCGGGGACTGCGGAGAAGGCGAGGGAGACGGTCCCAGCGACAGCTGCGTGGGGATGGGGTGCACTGGCTGGGGCGCCGTGACAGGAATGCCGCCGTGCGCGGCTTGGTGGGACACGCCGGCAGATTGCGGTGGCGGCGACGGCCCGATTTGTTGCGTCTGCGCGACAGGCTGGAGTTGTTGCTGGGCGACCAAAAGCTGCTGAAGGATCTGCGCCTGGTCGACGCCCTGTTGTTGGGCGAGAAGCGCCGAAAGCTGAAGCAGGACCTGCGGGTCTAAAGCGGTTGAAGGAGCGATGTCCTGTTGCTAGAAAATTGTCAGAGAAAGAATGTCCCAAGAGATAGAATGTACACACTACGGCTGCTTGCTGCTGTTGAGGAACGACCGGATGCTGCTGCAGAGGTTGAGAGACCTGTTGCTGCTGGGGAATTGCGAGCTGTTGTGGCAGTGGGGGAAGAGGCTGCATTTGTGAGACAAGAAGCTGGTGTTGTTGCTGTTGTTGTTGCAGAGCAGCGAGCTGTTGTTGTGGAGCGACGAATTGCTGAGCAGTCTGAGCCTGCTGGACTTGCTGCTGCTGTTGCTGACCACCGAATTGCTGCTGAGGAACAGACTGCTGTTGTTGAGGGGCGAGCTGCTGCTGCTGGGGAACAAACTGCTGCTGCTGCTGCTGCGGGACGAACTGGTGCTGCTGCTGAGGAACAAACTGCTGCTGCTGCTGCTGAAACGGCTGCGTGACGATCGGCGGGCGCTGCTGCTGCTGATAGATCGTCGCCGGAGGAGGCCTCGTCACCGACTGCTGGAGCGGGATGATCTGCTGCTGGAACGGCTGGCTCTTCGGCGTGCCGAAGAACGACGACCACCGTCCAGTCTTGCCGGTGGGCTGCACGCCCGCCTGCGCAGCATACAGCGCCGTGACGCGCGACGGCTGCTGCTGCTGCTGCTGCTGCTGTTGGACAGGCTGCTGTACCTGCACATTCGGGAGACGCGGCGTGTAGGTCGAGGTGCGGTGCGGGTTGCTCGCGAGGCGCGGCGGCGGCGGCGGTGGGATGTATTGTTGCTGCTGCTGCAGCGTCGGGGGAGGCGCGTACGCCATCGACATCGACACCGAGCGCGAGTGCATCGGCGGCGGCGGCGACCGCGGCGGGAGCGGGACGGGCGGCGTCGCGACGGTGTGCAGCTCGCGCACGCCTGTGGTGCCTGGTGGCTGTGCGCGATCTGCGCCGGTGCTGCCGGACCTACCGCTCGACACCGACGGCTGCGGCGAGGCGCGCGAGGCCGGGCGCGCGGCATACTCGATACTGTGTGCGACCTGTTGCGGCGGCGGCGGCGCGGCGGCCTGCGCATGCTGCTGGACGGCGGCGGCCTGTGGCGCGGAGTCAAGCGGGTGAGCGTACGACATCGTCGCGGGCTGCGAGCTGTGATTCACGTAGAACCTGCGCCCAAGAAACAGGTTAGGACTGGCATTGCGCCGGGGGTGTTGTGCCTTACATGGATCCAGTCCTGCGAGCACGGGATCAGGCTCAGGATCGCGCTGGTCGACCTGGACGCACCGTTCGTCTCGATGCGCCGACCAGCCTGGCGGCAGCGGACGCGCGTCGCCTGACATCGATATAGTGGGCGTAGAGGTAAGAAAGACGGGCAATTGATCATTTTGGTGCGTGAGCAGCGTGTCGAAAAAGCGCTAGGCCTGTCTGAGGGACATAGAGCGGAGGCGCCTGTCGCCCTGCACCGGCCGCTGCACTGGAATGAATCGATGTTCGTCCGACGGTCAGGTGGGCGCATTCATTGTATTTCGCATTGATAACCAGGAACGAAGAAGACCAACAGCTTGAGGGACACAGGGACTCGAGTCTACATATGTATATACGAAATTGGCCATTGTGGCTAGCAAGTTTGTGCTCAATCGCCACCGTAGTCGATTTACCAGTCGCCTCCTGTCGAACCCCATAAGCAAGCCTGAGCAGACAGCGACCAGGAACGTACCTCCGTCGTCGCCTCCGCCATCGTCGCCTCCACCGTCGTCACCGCCGCCATCGCCTCCATCGAACGCGCCTCCGAGGAGCGCACCGCCAAGAAGACCGACACCGCCAGCAGCCAGCATGCCACCCATGCCGCCCATGCCGCCGCCAGACTTCCTGGGCTCAGCCTGGACGTACTGCACCTGCGGAGGGGGCTGCGGCGTGTGGCTGCCGCCGCCAAACCAGCCGCGCTGGCCGTCGCCGCCCGGGTAGCCGCCGCCTGGGGGCGGGGCGCCGCCGTAGTAGCCGCCCTGCTGCGGAGGCGGGCTGCCGTAGTAGCCCTGGTTCTGCGGTGGCTGCTGCCAGCCGCCGTAGCCCTGCTGAGGCGGGTAGCCGGCCTGCGGCGGGTAGGGCGACTGCGCGCCGTAGGGGGGCTGCGGGCCACCGTACGGCGACTGGTTGTAGCCGCCCTGGGGCGGGCCCTGCTGGTAGGGCGTGCCCGGCGGCGGTGCGTACTGCTGGGGCGGCGGGCCCGGCGGCGGCGGCGCGCTCGCTGCCGGATGCGTCCAACTGCACGACGGACAATCAGCCAGGCTGTACACTGCGACAGGGTAGCTGCACGGTACCTCGAGACCGGCGGGTTCTGGCGGGTGTCCACGTAGAACCTGGCCCGTGCAATCAGCTCGCCGTGGCTCACACGCGATGTGGCGCGATAAGATGGCCGTCGCGTGCGCGCCCGCTTACCAGGTCTTGTAGCTGCGCGGGCGTGAGCAACGGGGAGGTCTGTGCGTGGCTCGCCGTGTGCTTACTTGGCGTCGTACTGCTCTATCCAGCCAGGGGGCAGCGGCCGCGTGTCGGGGTTCCTGGGCAGGGCAGCTGTGAGACACTGCAGAATGACGGCCAGCGTCCGCGCCGTGCTCACTTGGGATTATCGTAGCTGGGGGGAGGCCCAGACATGGTGGTGGTAGGAGCCCAAGATTGGACCGAGGCAGTGTCGCTTGCGGAAGGAATCGATAGAAGGAAGGACAGATGCCGCTGACTGTTGACTGTCGCACTGCTGCATATACAAATCCCAAGACACTATACTAAGTAATAACACGGCTGCAGCTGGCACGCGGCCAGCAGTAGAGTATGATACGACGGAGACAGTGGGCTCTGAGATCTCAGTCCTTGCGCTTCTTGTCCTTCGTCTTTTTCTTGTCGGCCTTGTCGTCTTTGGCCTTCTTCTTGGGCGGCGCGGGGGTGGCCTCCTCCTCGTCCGAGCTGTCGTCCGAGCTGGACGCGCTCTTGGGCTTGCTGCTCTCCTCCTCGCTGTCGTCGTCGTCCGCGTCGGGCGAGTCCGCGACCGGCGTGGGCGCGGCTGCCGCGGCGGCATTCGGCCCGACGGACTTTCTCGGCTTCTTCGAGTTCAGGTGCGCAAAGTCAGTCGCTGCATCCAGCACCCATAACCATCAGCCAAACTCACCTCGGGAATGCCGTGCTTGCGGTCGTACTGCGACTTTGCGTCCGTGTACTGCAGCTTGGCCACCGCGGTCGCCTCCTGGTACATCTGAGACAGAATTAGCTCGCCGCGCGCGACGACGACGACAGGCCTCCCCGACGGTCTCACCTTCTTGTCCTCTTCGCTCATGGCGTTCCAGGACTTGGCGATCTCGCCGAGGACCTCGCGGTACGGCAGATGCTTGAATTTCTCCTGCATGTCCTTGCGGACCTCGTTCTGGTAGAGCAGATACGCCGACGGGGGGCGCTTGGGCAGGTCGGGGTCCCTAACCTTCTTCTCCTTGCCCTCGCCGCGGCGGCGCTTGCGCTTCTTGCCGGTCTCGTCGACGGGCGACGACGCGCCGTTGAGTTCGACGGGCGCGGGGATCATGCCGGCCATGTGCGTCCACGGCGCGACCGCGGACGGCAGCGCGTGCAGCCCGCTGAACGACACGGCCGCGAGCTTGTCGGCGAACTCCTCGCACTGCGTCGCGTTGTCGCGCAGGATGCGCGCCATTTCCTTGGCCTGCTTTATGAGCTGCGAGTGGGGGGGCCGGGGGGAGGGGGTGAGACTCTGGGCGACACGGCGGGCAGCAGGGCGCACATGATATCGCTGGTTGTCCAGGCCGGGGCCGGCGTCCTGCTCGGTCGGCGGCGGCGGGGCCATGTCGGGGGACGGGAAAGTGAAGGGTAGTTGGAACAGGCGCGCGCGGCGAGTGTTCACTGGGCTCTAGTTGAAGTAGTTAAGTACCCGGGGTAACAAAAAGCGTTCAAAGAGACTCAGAGTTTTTATTCCGGCCGCGAATTCAAGAGGCGTCTGAAAGCCCGTCGGAGTTTCCTATAAGGCCCCTTCGCCCCGTCTCGCCCCCCGCCCGCCCCCCATCGTCCGTCCCCCCGCGTCGAAGGTGGCACGTGCCGCCCGTATCCCGTATCCCGTGAAAAGAGTAGACAGAGCGCCGTCCCGTGCCTGCCGAACCGAAAGCCGTAGCTAAAGAAACGCTGTCCGTCCTTCTGACTCTAAGACCTGCCATGGACTATTTCAATCCCAATGGCACTCAATGGCCCTTTGACCAGCCCGCTGCCCAGCAGCAGAACCAGCAGCAGCAGCAGGACTGGACGTCCGCCATCCAGCTCGCCCCGCCCGATGCCCAGGATCCCCTGGCGGCCCTGCAGCCCGACTCTAGTGCGTCCCAATAGCCAGAGGCCAGCTAGCGCCCAAAAAAGATGCCAGGCTTTAATCTGTGATTTATTCAGGCCAAATGTATTTTGCCAACTTTGCCTCCCTGGCGGCAGCCGGCGCCCCGCCCACGCAGTATGCGCCCGGCCAGCAACAGCCGTTCTACAGCTCGCTATTCGACCCGGCCGTCGTCCAGGCCTGGTCGCTCTACGGGCCGCCCAACGGCGCTTCAACCTCGAACCCGCCCGCTTCGCCCACGGTGCGCATCTCCCAGCAGAGCCAAGCGCAGCAACCGCAACCACAGGCCCTGCACCATCCTGGGACCACGATAGAGTACGTCGTATATCATTGTCCTCCGCGGCCACAATGGCGTCCTTACCTCGCTCCCTTCACAGCCCGGCACTGGTCATGCAAAACAGCCACTTTGTGCTGCCGTCGCATCTTCTCCCGTCCGTTCAGTCGCCATCGTACGTCAACCCGTCGCAGCTTGTCCAGCAGCAGCAGCAGCAGCAACAACAACAACAACAACAGCAACAGCCGTTGTCGCCGACGGCCGACACCAACGGCAACGCCAACAAGTTGCTCTCCGAAACCCTCAAGCCGCTCCTCTCCTCCAAGATCCTCGAGAACGGCAGCCGGCCCGCAGTCAATGCCATTGTCCAAGGGATAGAAAAGTATGGGGGGCCGGCCGACGTCGAGCCGCGTGTACGTCTCGAAATCATGAGTCGCATTCGGGATAATGCTGGCGAGGATTTCCGCTACGCCTGGGCGAACCACTCCGGCGCCATGGAGATCGTGCGCTCGTGGTTGAAAGCTGGCATTAGTGGGAAGGGAGCGGGCTCGGACGAAAGCAATGACGGCCTCATTGCATTGCTCCATGTGCGTCCGAAGCCACGTGGTATTGAGTCCGGGCAATGATCGCTAACAACCCAATCGCGCTCTCTCAGGTCATCAACCGCCTTCCGTTGACCGTCGACCTGCTCAAGGAAACGAAGCTCGGCCGCTACATCAAGCACCTGATGAAGGAGCCTCCGTCGAATGGTGAGTCTGACCTCGGAATCATTGCGGAAGCATTCCCGCTCGGCCGAGCGCGCGATTGTCTCTTTTGCGTGGTTCCCTCTCGAATCCGTAGAATGGACAATGTATCTAACTGCATTCTCCCCATTTTTTTCTTCTTCGCAACTCTCCTCCCTCCGCGTGCCGTCGTATGATGTGTGCAGCGATCAAAAGCGTCGCGCACGAACTCGAAAAGAGCTGGCGAGAGATAGTCCGAAAGGCCGAGGCCGAAGGCGTGCCCGAGCAGGAAAAGGCAGAGGGTGAGCCCGTGTCGCTGTTTGTGGTGCTGTGTGCAGCGACGTGACCGCACCCCACGTTTGGCAGATTCGCGGAACCGGAAAAGGAAATTGACGGAAGCCGGCGCGGCTCGGGACGCTCCGCCGGCGAAGAAGGCCGCGCTGGCGAAGGTCATCGTGAAGAAGGAAACGAAGGCGGGCACGACGAGCACGACGGTCGTCAGCGCCAAGTCGGACTCGTCGTTCTTCTCCGCGCCCAAGGCGAAGCCGAAGCTGCCCAACTTCAAGAAGGCGCCTGCGGCGTCGACGCCACCGCCCGGCGCCGCCGTAAAGCAAGAGCCCAATGTGGCACAGCCGATGTCGATCGACCCGTTCCAGGAGGCGATGAAGTCGCTCAACAAAGGGCGCTTCGGGTCCCCCGCGCAGAGCACGCCGCCGAGCACCAGTGTAGCTGCCGCCTCGTCCTCAGTGCCTGACAATAAGAAGAAGAAACGGGTGATGTTTGCCCCAGAGCACGAGCTGCGAAAGATCAAGTACATCGAGCGCGCTGTCTACGACGACGACCCGGCAGACGTGAGTTCATGCCATTTGCCCTTGAGTTCCCGCGCGAGTTTTCGCATGTGGTGTTTACGCTTGTTTGCTCGGATTTACAGGGCACGCAATCCGGGCACAATGTCCGAGATCTCGACCGAGCCGAGGGTGCGGCGATGCACAAGCACCTCTTCGAAGAGCTCATCGATTGGTACGACCCGTATGGTGCGCTAGTGTCTCGCTATCGATCGTCGGAGCTGTCTTGTCTCACGTCTTTGTCCTTGTCCACAGTTGTTGAGGTCGCACCGCATGCCAACGTCCTCGAGCGCGGGAGCAGCAGCCAGGAGAAGGTTGTGCAGGAGAACCGCGAGATGAACACGCTCGCGGCCCTATACCAGACGCCCGACGCCGTCCCGCCCAGCCCGACCGAGCCCGCGCACGTCCCGGACGAGGGCCCCGAGCCCCAGATCATGATGGCCGGCGCCGAGCTCGACAGCCTCATGAACGCTGCCCCGCCTGCGCCCTCCGTGCCCGACCTGCTCAGCGACCTCGCCGCGACGGTCGCGGCGCCCCCGCCTGCGCTGGAACCGGAGCCGATGCCCGTCGCGCCGCCGCAGCTGACGGACTCGGCCCTCACGACAGAGTTCCTGGCCCGCATCCGAGCTCAGCTTGCGTCGCAAGCTGCTGGCGGACAGCCGTTGTCCGACCCTGCCCCTGCGCATACCCTTCCCCCGCCTCTAGTGTTCGGGCAGCCTGCCGTTGCGCCGACTGCTTATCCTGTGAACGCCTGGGAGCAGCCTCAGCAGCCGGCGCAACCTCAGGTTGACAACGCGTGGGGTATTCCGCCGCCCTACGTACCGCCGCAGTCGCAGCCGCCGCAAGATAGCGGCCGGCAGTGGGGCGCAGAGCAAGGATGGCGGGGTGGCCGCGGGGGTGGTGGTGGTGGTCGTGGCCGCGGTCGCGGCGGCGGTAATTGGAACAATGGCAAGAAGAGATGTAATTTCTTTGCTGCGGGAAGGTGTGCATCCCGAATCTTTTGTAAACCTAAGCGGTGGCATATCTGACCTCTTGTCCTCTAGGTGTAGATATGGTGATCAGTGCGATTACTTGCACGAGCGCTAGGACGGCGGGTCCGTCTGAGGAAGATCCTCGGCATCTTGTTATGAACGGTCTTAGGCTCCCACTGCATATTAGACTCCCTCTCCTACTGCATACTAGTATTGATATCATGCCTAGCATTTTTCTGTTTATGATCCATTTCCATTTGACAATGCAAAGCCACTGCATCTCGTTTTCGAGCGTTGCTTCGTGCGCAGCGAGGAACCAAAAGTGTCTGATTACCCTGGAATGTTATTTCAGGCTTCGTATCGTAGTCAATCTTATCTAGGAGCTCCGTCGCCCGTACGGTTCGAACGGGAAGCAGGCTGCGACGATGGCCATGACGATGTAGAGTCCCGCGCAGATGTAAATGGGCACAGGCGTGCTCGTCTGCGGTGCGGACGTCAGTAAGCTGTCTGCTCTAGAGTCGGGAAAGCGTACGTCTGCAACTGTGGCAATCACCGCGCTCAGGATGCCCATGATCCTGTTACCGCTGATCGCAATGCCGTTGCCCGTGCCGCGGTGCGCGCTGGGGAGCACCTCGGGCGTGTATGCATACAGCGTACCGTAGTAAATGTTGAGCGAGAAGTTGACGGCGCAGTTGAACCCAAGGTTCTGTGCCTCGTTGCGCACTTGGGTGTAAGCGAAGAAGAAGACCATTGTAATGAGCGCGCCGACGACCATCGTCCCGCGCCGCCCGATGCGCGTCGCGCACATGAAGCCCGCGGGGATGGGCCCGAAGATGCCGCACATGTTGATAATCGCGTAGTTGCGCCACTGGATGTACTGGGACGTCTCGCCGAACAGAGCGCCGCGCGACTGGAGATATGTTGGGAGGAAGACGTTGTACAGCGGGTATGCCAGCCCAATGAGCGTCCAGCTCAGCCAGATGAGGGCCGTCGAGAGCGCCATACGCCGCGTCGCGCAAAGGCCCTTGATGTGCTTCCAGATTTCGAGGAACGAGAAGCGCCGTTTCGCGTGCGAGCCGTCCGTTTTGCCGCATGATTCGAGCGCGGCGAGGGTCAGCGAGCACGGTCGGTTGTACTTCTTGGCGATCATCTGCAGCGTCTCGACGACCTGCGCGTCTTCGCCCTTCCCGATAAGATACTTGGGCGTCTCATGTAGGTTGATCACTGTCACGCGGAGCACGGACATTACGAAGACCAGAGCGCCGCTAGCAAACCAGACGTAGCGCCAGCCCATGTTATTAGACCGCGTGCAGGGTGGCGCGGACGGGTCTATCGCCGGGTCCGCGCACGAGAAGTTCGGGAGGAATGCCCACGCGAAGAGGCCTGCGATAAGTTGTCCGATGCCCCACCACGCCGCCATGAGCGTGAGCATCCACTGCTTCTGGCTAGGCAGGTACTCGAGAAAGACTGCGGTGTCCAGCACCAGGTTGCCACCGCCCCCGAAAGAGCTGAGGGCGATGAACAGACCAAGCACGGGCCAGTTCGGGGCAGAACCGGCGATGATAGCGAATATCGAGCAGACGAAGAGCGAGCAATTAAACGCAAATCTTCGACCGATGATGTCTGCGCTGAATCCCCAGCCCATAGCCCCTACGAGCATGCCGCAATATGCGGCTATCGTCATTGCGCTCGGATAACTTGGATGAAACTCCAGTGCTGCTTGCCCGGAGATGATCGACTGAATGAGAAGAATGAGAGAGTCCACAGCATAGCTGAGGATTACGTTTTAGTTCGACAGACGTAATAGAGGGAGTGCAGGCGTACCCAAATCCGTTCAAGATGAACATTTTCCACTGGTAACCCGTGAATCCAATCTCATCGATTGCCTGGGCATTCCCTCGTCAGATTAGGAACGGAACGTTTGGAAAATTCTGTTACATTGTTCACAAGACGCATTTTAGCGTCGAGGATAGGGTCGGTGTGCTCGAGCGACAAAAGGTCTAATGCAGTAGGCGTCACGGATAAGTCGTCGCTGGGTATGGTCTTATCGTCGTACGCCTGTTCCTCGTCAGGTATACTCTGAACATGAGCCTCGTAATTGCCCTTGGGATTGCGGGTAAGGTTCTTTTCGGCCATGGCGTAATAGTTGCGACGGTCGTGTGAGCCCGCAAGTCCGGACGGCGAGCGCGACAACAAGGTCAGAGGACAACAAGAGCCTCAGATACCGCATGACGTCGTCCATGCCAAACGTTCGTGAAGAAGGCTCGGCGACGTTGATAGTGGATCAGACGACATGCCGCACGAGCGCTGCGCCCAGCTTCAAGTCCACTGTCCAATGACCTTCGAAAAGCGTGCACGCGCACAAATGATGCCTAGGAGACGCTCTGGAGCAGTCGTACGCATTCGAGCAGCCCTTGGGTAGCCTCAGACCGGGTCCTCCGAGACAGCGGGTGCAGGATGGAAGGCAATTCGGCACGCACGTTTGCTGCCACCATCACCGCATGATACCTCTTTGCATGCTGCATATCTTTCTGCTTCCCACATCGCTACATCTCTTTCAGCGATATTCACAATCTATGTAGCCAAATCGCACAACGGGCTGAAAGTCTATTTGACCAATCGCACACAGAGCTTTTGTACATAAATAACGCCGACAGGAAGCGGTATCGAAAGCGGTAGTAATCGCGTTACAGTATGCTGCAAAACTAATGTTACATAGCGGCGTCAAACAAGCAACAGTAAGAACCAAAAAGAGACAAGAGAGAAAGGAAAAGGAAACAATAGCCTTCGATGGGGGGTGAGCAGCAACAACACACACAAGCACTAAGCAGCAGCACGATAGCAAACGGTGGACACACGACGATAACCTGGACGCGCAGGAACGGCGGGCCTAGCCGCCTCCACGGCGCGAATTTCTTCGCGCGACGCGCTTCGTCGGCGGCTCGGACGCCATGCCATCTGCTGGCGCATTCTTGCGCTTCCCGCTAGGTGCGACGGGTGCAGGAGCTGGCACGGCCGCGGGCGGGGGCGGTGCCGACGTGTTCGCTGCTGGAGGCGGGGCGGCGACGGGCGGCGGCCGCGGCGGACTTGTCTGGATGACGAGCGCCGACTGTAGCGTGTTCGTGCCGGTAGACGATCCATCCGGACCATGCTGCGTGGTAGCATGCGCAAGGTGCGGCGTCGAATGCGTGCCGGATGGCGCGGGCGTAGGCTGTTGCTGCGGTGTCGCGGGCACCGTGTGCGGTTGCGGCGGAGACGTGTTCGAGTGGCCGCCTGATACCGTACGGTTACTGCCTCGTATCTTTTCTGCGTACGAGCGAAGCGATTCTGCAACACCGGGTCAAGACAGTTCAAAGAGTTGACTGCGTAGAGAACATACCCATCGGACTGTACGAGTCCATGCCATCAGCGTACTGAATGAGGCCTTCCATCACATTGACACTCTCAGCAAGCTGCAAAGCCAGTTAGCAGCCATTTACAACAACGACGTCGACCACCGACCTCTAAACATCTCATCGTTGCTTGCGGTACCCCAAATCCATTCACGGGGTCCGGCGGGAGCGACGGGTCGATAATCGTCGTCCTATCATCAGGCGTCAGGCCAGTCTTTGTCTCCAAGCTGTCGTCAGTCTTGGCCGTATTCGAGTTACTCGGGGATGAGTGCAGCGTCGCAGGCGTGGCGCCCTTGGGCGTGCAGCCATTGCGGCCAATCGCATCGACGATAATATGCTTTTCGTGGTGCTTCGCCTCGAACGTCACCGAGTCAAAGCGGAGCACGCCGTCCGTGGGGGCGAGGGACATGCTCGCCGAGATGGGGCCGCGCAGCGTGACGGTGTAGCCGGAGGTGTATCGGCACGTCCACGTTGCGTGCGGACAGTCGAGCGTCATGTTCGCGGCGCCATTTGGCGCGCGACCAAGCCGTTCAACGGCGCCCTCGGCCGTCAGCGTCATCGACTTGACACCCGACTGCGAGGTGACGAGGAAAAAGCGAGGAAGAGTAGCCAGTCCGAGCTCTGTTCATTCGGGTGTCAGAAATGCAGGCTGTGGTGAGACTTGCATACCGTACGAACCGAACGGCTTTGCTTCAGCGGCGATGTTGTCCTTCCACAGTGTGAGTTTGAATACGGCGCCAGCAGCAAAAGACGAGTTGATGGCGCTAGTCCAATATTCGTGCTTGTAGCGCTGTTGGAATAGAGTCATCGACTGAAACGCCTTCACTACGGTGTTGGGCACAACGAACCTCAGGACCTTCGCGGGACATGGCAGTCGAGAAGTTGAATAGTCTCATAATACCGGAGCCAACAGCAATAGGCTGCGGCTGTGGGGGAGGACTTCAACAAAAAAGCAGTGTTAGAACGGAATTGCCACCGATGTAAAACCACTATACGGAACGCACTTCATCGACATCGCGCGCTGCATGTACGACGCCTGAGAGATGGGCTGGCCCGCGTATTGACGCTGCATCTGAGCCATATTGGGCGGGACCATGTTGACCTGCTGCTGACGAGCAAGCTGCGGCTGGCCGGGCCGCATCGCGCCGGGCTGGTCGTGCTGCATGGCGGGCTGGCCGTTCTGCATAATGTAATGCGCCTGCGGGTGTTGCGGATGCGGTTGCGGTTGCGACGAGGGCACGAGGGCGGGTGGGAAGGCGTCCGGCGGAGGCACATCCTGCATCGGGCCGCCATTTGTCGCGGACAGCGCCTGGGCGGGCGTATGGTGGAAGACCTGCGCGTTCGTCACGGATGGCGCGCGATTTGGCTGGCCGGGCTGCACATGCTGTGGCGGCTGCTGCTGCGAGAAGTGGTCCTGCGGCGGGCTGCCCTGGTGCGGGTGCATGTTCGCGACCGTGGGCGGGCGGACCGGCGACATCTGCGGCTGCTGCGGCGTGCCGGGGCGGCCGACGGCGGCGGCGTACTGGGCCTGCTGCTGCTGGAGGTGCTGGTGCTGCGCCTGGAGGTTCGCGGCGGTCGTGAAGGACGGATCCGGCGTCCGACGCACCATGGCGCCGGGGCCAGGGGGCCCGGGTGGTGCGCTGGGAACGGTTGGCGGCGCATTCGCGGTGTTAAGCGGGGGCTGGCTCTGGGGCCCGCCCTGCATGCCGTTGGGCAGGCTGGCGTGCTGCTGGGCGTACTGCGCGGGTTGGTGATGGCCGTTGTGGACCTGCGGCGGCATGGGCATCGCCTGGGGGACGCCGATGGGGGCCTGCATCTGGCCGGGCATGTGGGGGGCGGAGACCGAGCGCTGCTGCTGCATGGTGGCGGGGCTGAGACCCATGTTGGCGCCCATGCTCTGGCGGTTGATCATGAGCTGCTGGGCGAGCTCGGGCTGCATGTGCTGGGGCATGCGGCCGGCGAGCGCCGCGGGGTTGACGCCAGTGCGGTACATGGCCTGGCTGCCCATCTGGTTGGCCATCTGAGCGGTCATGCCTGGGACCTGCATGGAGGCCATTTGCGCGCCCTGCATCATCGACACCGGGCGCCTCATCTGCTAAAGCGGGCGGTGAATAAACGGACAAGGCAAGCGTTTTAGCATAATAAAAGCTTACCGTCATCACGGTGCCGCCGTTGATCTGGGGAGTGCCAGGCATGGGCTGGACCTGCATGAGCTGCTGCATGCCAGCAGCCTGGGCGTTGGCCATGGCCTGCTGGCGGCGGATGATCTGCTGCTGCTGTACATTGAACATGTTGTTCTGGGCGGCCTGGGAGTGGATGCTGCCATTGATGAGCATGGGCTGGGTATTGTGCTGGAGGAACTGCTGGTTGGCGAGCATCTGCTGGCCGGCGCTCATGGCTAGCATGGGCCGCTGCTGGGCGTTCATGGCCATGGCGGCGGCGGGGTCGTATAAACCGGTTCCGAACGCTGTGGAGCCTCCTGGCTGCAGGGACATGCGCTCGACGGGTGAGGGATGTCCGGGGTGGGCGTCGCGGCAACGGCTCGGAGACTGACGAGAGCGAAGGCCTGAAGCGATTTGGATCGGAGCCCGGCGCAGAGTCTGTTTCTTCTCCCAGTTGCCACCCGGACGCTACCCCCCATGCGCGAGCTCAAGTTTCATGAGAAAAAGCTCCTCAAAAAGGTCGATTTTCTGAATGTAAGTTGACTCTTTATTTTTCTTTTTCTTTGCAGAAATTGACTCTGACTCCAGTGGAAATCGGACTCTAATGTCCGCGAAATAAAAATCCTGAGGCGGTATCACATCCAGGACAGAGATGACTATCACAAGTCAGTGACTCGCTATATTGACTCGGGGGGAGCTCATGGTCTGGTCGCAGATACAACAAGCTTGCAGGACAGATCAAGTCCTTTGCCCACCGACTCACCCTGCTGCCCGCAGACGACCCTTTCCGCATACGCATGCAGGCCCAGATCCTGTCCAAAATGTACGACATGGGCATTCTCAACTCGGACTCGAAGCTCTCCGACGTCGAAAACAAGCTCACCGTTGCCGCCTTTTGTCGACGACGGCTGGCGGTGGTCATGGTGCGGCTGAAGATGAGCGAGACCGTCAGTGCGGTATGCAGCCTCTACCCTGTGCATCGCACGCAGTGCCTTAATAAGAGTTCAGGCCACCAAGTTCGTCGAGCAGGGACATGTGCGCGTCGGACCTGACACGGTCACGGATCCCGCGTATCTCGTTACACGGTCAGTATCCTTTGTTCTCCTGTCGCGAAACGCGCTCATGTTGATTGGGCAGACACATGGAAGACTTTGTGACATGGGTAGACACGTCCAAGCTGAAACGGACGGTTATGCAGTACAACGACCAGGTACGCCGCACATGCTGTCCCAGTGCCCGTGCTCACACCAGGCCCTTAGTTGGACGATTTCGATATGCTTTAAGCTTTCCCATGCTGTCTATTTTGCATGTAATTTATCCCAGTTTTTCCCGGTTATATTACTGTAATATACGCTGCACACGCGGACACCGTGCCCAGAACAACGCCCAGGCAGTATACCGCTTCCGAGCCAACGCAAAGAGAGCAACCCGTGGTGGGCGCGTTGTAGTGCCAGTTCGGGGAAGGCAAGCGCCGCAACGAGCCGCACCTTGTACTTTTCCGTTACCACCACCTAGTAGCCAGCATGGCCGACGACGGCAACATCAAGGCGCGTCCCGGGCGCATACACGCCGCGTCCACTGCCAGACTGACCGCGCGCCCTGCAGGTCGTCGTGCGCTGTAGGCCGCTGAACTCGCGCGAGCTGGCGCGCGGGGCCAAGGAGCTCGTGCGGATGGTCGGCAACCAGACCATCATCGAGCCGCCCGACGAGCCGGCCCAGCAGCGCGCTACGGAGCGCAAGACGCTCGCCTTCACGTTCGACAAGAGCTACTGGTCCGCGTGCGACCGCGACGACCCCAGATACTGCTCCCAGCAGACCCTGTACGACGACGTCGGCAAGGAGCTGCTCGACCACGCATTCAACGGCTTCAACGCCTGTATCTTTGCTTGTGAGTCCCGCCCCGCTGCTGTGCGACGACTGGCGCTCATTATCTCGCGTAGATGGACAGACTGGTGAGTCCCGGTGGCGACCCTAGCACCTCGCGCGGCTGGCTCACCCGACGCGCTCCCAGGCTCTGGAAAGTCTTATAGGTGTGTCTGGCCCGTCTTGCGCGCTGGAACGTAGTATTCACGGTTGTGCGAACAGTATGATGGGATGTACGTCAACCGCGTCCCCTGCCGTCGCAACCGCCGAGCTCATCCCACCACCACAGATGGCGCCGACAAGGGCATCATCCCGCTCACTTGCATGGAGCTCTTCGTCCGGCTCGGCCAAAAGACTGCTACAGACCCGAATGTCAGCTTTACTGTAGAGGTGTCGTATATAGAGGTCCGTTGCCCCGCATAATCCTCCATCCTCCACTGATAGCGCGCAGATTTACAACGAGAAAGTGCGCGACCTGCTCAACCCGAAGAACAAGGGCAACCTCAAAGTGCGCGAACACCCAAGGTGCGCGTGCCCGTGACGTTGGTCGTCCGTGGTGCATCTGCTGATGGGATATCCACTATTGTAGTTTGGGCCCGTACGTCGAGGATTTGTCGAAACTTGTCGCTGGGAGTTACGAAGATATGATGACGCTGATGGACGAGGGGAACAAGGCCAGGACGGTGGCCGCTACAAACATGAATGAGACGTGTGTACTCTGCGCTCGAGTCCAGAATTGCTGCTCAAACGTTTCCGCAGCTCGTCACGGTCTCACGCAGTCTTTACTCTGTTGCTCACGATGAAGCGCCACGATGTCGACACCGGACTCGATACCGAGAAAGTGTCGCGTATCAGGTATGCATGCACTATCCACCGCTGCTCCGGTGCCCAGTACTTATTCCTACTAGTCTCGTCGATCTTGCGGGCTCCGAACGTGCAAACTCGACTGGCGCGACTGGCCAGCGTCTCAAAGAAGGTGCCAACATCAACAAGTCGCTCACGACGCTTGGTAAAGTCATCTCTGCCCTCGCTGCTGCTAGCGCTGGAGGCGGAGGCGGCAAGGGCAAGAAGAAGGCCGAGGAGTTCGTGCCGTATCGTGACTCCGTACGTTGCGGCACGCCTCAATACACCCAGCGGAAAATTAACCACCAGTATGTAGGTCTTGACGTGGCTGCTCAAGGACAGCATTGGCGGTAATTCCAAGACGGCCATGATCGCAGCCATCTCACCTGCCGACTACGACGAGACGCTCAGTACGCTGCGGTACGCTGACCAGGCCAAGAAGATCAAGAACAAGGCCGTCGTCAACGAAGATCCGAACGCGAAGCTCATCCGCGAGCTCAAAGAAGAGCTCGACCTCCTGCGCGGTGAGCATCCATTTCCACGTTCCCACCATGCCCCTCCCTTCACAACACGCTGGTATGGTATGAATGGTGCTGACCTGGTATTTGCATGTGTGTGTGCGCAGCTCGCGTGTCTGGCGGGACCGCAGAGGACACGTACGACCCGAAGGTGCCACCCGCGATGCAGAAAGTCGCCATTCCGCAGAAGGACGGGACGGTCAAGACGATCACCAAGGCGGAGCTCATCGAGCAGCTCGAGAGCGGCGAGAAGCTCATGCAAAGCCTCAACGAGACGTGGGAGGAGAAGCTCCAGCGCACGCAGGAGGTGCACAAGGAGCGCGAGCAGGCGCTCGAGGAGCTCGGCATTACCATCGACAAGAACCTCGTTGGCGTGCACACGCCCAAGAAGGTGCGCCCAAATTCATTTCGTTATCCTACAGTTTGTTCAAGCTTTTCTTTCTTCTAGATGCCGCATTTGGTCAACTTGAACGAGGACCCTCTGATGTCCGAGTGCTTGATTTACCAGATCAAGGCAGGAAAGACCATCGTTGGGCGGCTGGACGGCCAAAAGGCTGCTGCTATCCGCCTCAGTGGCTCGAGTATCCTCGAAGAGCATTGCTGCTTTGAGAACGTGGACGGGAAGGTCACGTTGACCGCGATGGAAAACAGCGTGACGGTGCGTGTTTTCGCTTGCTATGTGCCGCTCCGCGACTTACATCCACAAAGTTCCTCAATGGCAAGCAACTTCCTGCGGGAGAGGTCAGTTCATTTTTCTCCTATTTCACTTCGTTGGGCTACTCACTCAGCAATTTCCAGCCTCGCAGATTGCGCTCCGGTTACCGAATCATCCTCGGTGCGTATACACTGGCTTTGACATGATTTGTGCCCTGATGTCGGGCAGGCGACCACCACGTCTTCCGGTTCAATAACCCTGACGAGGTCCGCAAGCAACGAGACCGTGCCGCCCGCTCGCACCTGTCGGTCAGCATCTCTGCCGCAGACATTGCCGCTGCCACGGAAGGGCGCGATTCGCCTGCCACGCGCCCCGACTCTCCCGTCTCGATGGCGTCCGCTGCAGGAGAGGTGGACTGGACATACGCCCAGCGCGAGGCGGCCCTTGCCCAACTGCACGGCCTTGATCCGACACTGGACAACCTCCCGGATGAGGACTTGAACAAGCTCTTTGAGCGCATTACCAAGGTTAAGAGCATGCGCGACCAGGGCAGCACAAAAGCGGGCACCATCCGACCTGAGAGCAGCCTGAGCCAGCTGGACGATATGTGGAGCGAGGTTGGCGGCCGACCGTTCTCGAGCGAAGTCCTCACGGACGACACGAGTTTGGACAACGGCGTCGAGATGAGCGAGTCGCTCAAGGACATGCAAGGCCAGCTTGAAGCGCAGCGGTTCGAGTTCGAATCGCGGCTGCAGGCGATCTCGGAGGGGACAGAAGCGGAAGATTTGAAAGTCGAGAAGCAGCATATGGAGCAGCAGCTTAAGATGGTGCAGGCGCAGATGAAGCGCATGTACGACGCGCGCGCACGAGGGGCGACCGATCTGGACTTTGTGCCTTTCGAGCCCGTCATTTTCTCTGCGCGCGAGCTCAGGTTGATTCGCAAGACGCTCGATCGGTGGCGGTCGCATCGCGCGTTCTCCATGGCGGAGGTTGTCCTGTCGCATGCGGTGTTGATCAAGGAGGCCAATGTGCTGAGGTTCGTAATCTGTTGCCCAGCCTGCTGCTCGTGTTTACTCACGAGCCTCCAGCAAAGAACTCAGGAAGGACGTCGTCTACAACTTCACTGTTGCGGCTGGCGGATCGCTGGCAAATCCCAAGTCGTCGCTCGACGGCATCGCCGGCCTTGACGAGTTTGGCGATGTGGCCGATCCTGTCTTGGCGGCAGCTACCCAGCCGTCGGTTGGCGTCAAGGTCCTGGACAAGGAGCACGGCGCCATATACATCTGGTCCATGGACAGAATGCAGCAGCAGGTCCAGCGGATGCGCAACCTGACTACATTTATCGATCGGCCGACCTATTCGCAGCACTTCTCTTCCGAGGAGCCCTTCTTTGATGTCCCTGCTCCAGAGTACTCCTTCATCGGCAACGCTTTAATCTCCCTGGCGCCGATATGCAGGAAGCTCTCATCGACATCTACCGTGCCGATCTTCTGTCGCTACACTGCGGAGGCGATAGGGTCGTGTCGCGTAGACATCAAGCTGGTGAATCTACCCCAGAAAGCTGCGAACGTATCTACTCCATCCTCTACACGGTCTTCGTCACCATTGCCTGGTACCCTTCCAAGCGGATCGAAGCTCGCATTCCTCGTGACAGTCGACAATGTCCGCGGCCTGTCTTCCCACGACTTCTCCTCGCTCCATATACAAACCCGCCTCTCTTCCTTCGTCGGTCCTTCTGTAAAGACTGAAGAGGTTTACGCTTCTACCGCTGTCGACCTTGACCGCGCTTCGCTCTCTGATCTCAAGTTCCGCCGAAATTTCACGATCTTGATTTCCAACAAGGTTGCCAACTACATGCGTGAAGGGTACGCCGCCATCGAGTTCTTCGGCGATGTCAAACCGGTGTACATCGAGCGGATGGAGCGCTGGGACGAGATGCGCGAGTCCCGTGGAGTGCCTCTGCCTACGCCGCCGACGCAGAGCAACCTTCCAGTGATGCGTCGCTCGGAAAACGATTTTGTGGTGGAGCAAAACCACGACGTCGTCGCATGGGTGCAGGTCTCCGAGATGGGCGCCGATGGCCAGTATCAACCGGTACCCGTCGTGTCCATGGGCGCCTTGGACCCTGGGTCTTTCACTCTCCATCAGGGTCTGCAGCGGCGGTTATCGCTCAGCTTAACGTCGAATTCCGGTAAACAGCTGCCCTGGACCGCTGTGACCCGGTTAAAGATCGGCCATGTTCGCTTGCTGGATCCCAAGGGGCGCGTGCACGAGTCGACCTCAAAGGATTTATACGAGCTCAAGTTCGCCAAGGAGCAGGTCATCGAGTTCAAGCCTGATGGAACCGGCACTCTTACACTCGATGCCGTGTGGGACTCGTCGGTGCACGACACGCCTCTGCTCAACAAGGTGACGGCGGCGAATCAGCGCGTGCTGCTGCAGCTGTCCTGGTACCTCGATGTGGAAACCTGCGCCGAGCCCGTGCCCTTCAGCATGGACATTGCCATCACGATGCAGTCGCGAGACGCACGCCCGCCGTCGCGACTGTTGTCTCTGTTGGGCTCTTCCAAGCTGCTGTCCAAGACCAGCGGGTTCTTCAACTTGAAGCTGACGCCCCCATTGACTCGCTCGCCAAAGGACCTGTGGCGGCTGGACACGGCCGAGAAGTATGTACGCGGCGAGGAAAACCTTGTAGGCTGGCGACCGCGTGGCATATCGGTCGTCGAGGACTACGTCAAGCTGGTGACTACTGAGCGTCGGGCAGCGGATGTCCGTGCCATTACTGCCATACTGGGCACGATGAACATCAAGCAGCCGGCCGATAATGTGTGGCGCGACTCGGAAGCTACACTCAAGAAGGCGCTCGCACTCTGGCAACGGCGGGTAGGACATTGTGGCGAGGTCAGCAGGATAGGCTCGCTTGGGGTGTCTGCATTGACTGATAATGACTCCAGATTGTACTTCGCCAGGAGCCCACTGACGGGTCCCCACCGGATCCCATGCCTACAACGTTACCAAGGTCGGAGGGACCTGCGGACGTCAAGCTCGTTGGGCAGTCTCGCATCATGCCTCGCACAGACGGGGCCACCAAGAAGGGTTATCTCATGATCCTCCTGGATGCGACTGAAAACGTGTGGGAGAAGCGCTGGTTTGTCCTGCGGAGGTGAGTGCTGCAGCATTCGAGGTATCTGCATTCATTGATGTTTCTTCAGACCTTACCTGCACATGTATTCCCGTTCCAACGAGCTGGACGAGGTTGGTGTCATCAGCCTCAGCGGTGCGAAGGTCGAGCACGATCCGACGATGGATGACCTGTTCGGCGTAGGTGCAGTCATCTGCGTCTGCCTCGTGGTACTCAATATATTGTTGCAGCGCAAACACATGTTCACTCTATTCACCCCCTCGAACTCGCATGCCCTCGCTGCACCGAATGCGAAAGAACTGCAAGCGTGGGCTATCAAGCTCGACCCGACCCGTTTGCCTTCGTAACCTTTATTCATTTACGACACTGCACATGACCATTATGACTATCGCTCTCGCTCTATGGATCCTTCCGTCGCTCGCTCTCCCTCTCTCTATCACACTCCCTCTGATTTTTGCATGGTCTGGATAAAGTAGGTTTTTTGCTCCTCTTGTTTCGATACCCGCGGACCGAGGATGCGTTTCGTTTCGCACTGTTGCACTTAGGATTACACACATCACACACCCATGTAGACGCTTTCCATCTAACTCTTTCCCTCGCTGCTCTAATAGAAGGTGAACGGTTCACGGTCAGTCTGGGGCTTTTAGCGAATGTGCGAGTCGGATGTGTGCGGCTGGCGCCCACCTTTGCTCGCAGCCTCCAATGTTTCTTTGAGTGATTTCGACAGATTCTCTGTGAAAGCTGGGTCGTTGAGGTGGGCGTCTCTGTCCAGAGCACGATCGACGAGGGGATATCTGTCGAGTTCTTGTAGGATGTCCTTCAGAATGTCATCTGTTGACCTGACGGCCAATCCCTTGTCTTGCTCGAGCGTTGTCTTTGCAATCCGCTTGACCTCGGCCATCAAGGCCTCTTTCTCTGCCTGTGCAATGCCATCTGAGTAAAAAAAAAGCTGGGGATGGGGTGAAGCCAGGGCCGCACGCTCTCGGCAAAGCGGGCAAAGAGGTCGCGTCTGAGTCTGTCAAACTCTCCCGACTTCTTGAATCTATGGAACGGACGGTAAGCCTGCAGCAGTCAGAGCCGGAGTACGGGCAGAATACGGACTCGTCTACGAGCTGCTGGGGCGTAAGCACGCGAGTTGACATGGCCGGCCCAGTCAGAGCCCGGTCGCCCGTCAGTCACAGCAGTTCACAGCACTGGCAGCCGCATCTCTTGCCTCTACTCCCCAATGCCCGACTTCCCGCAGCTCAAGAACGATCTCATCCTCCGCGCTGCTCGCGGTGAGCAGCCCTGCATGCAGCGCCCAATGATCGCTGGCTGATTGCACGTCTGCGCTGACCGTGCAGGCGAGGAGACCGAGCGCGCCCCAGTATGGATTATGCGCCAGGCAGGCAGGCATCTTCCTGGTGCGAGCTGGCTGTATGCTGCCTGCGACGCGAACTGACGCGTGTATTGCTGCAGAATTCCGCAAGCTGCGCGAGTCCTACGACTTCTTCGACTTTGTGCGCACGCCGGCGCTCGCGGCAGAGGTCACGCTGCAGCCCGTGAGGCACTACGCGGGGCTGCTGGACGCCGCCATTATCTTCTCGGACATCCTCGTTATCCCGCAGGCGTTGGGCATGACCGTCGAGATGCTGCCTGGCAAGGGCCCGCACTTCCCCGAGCCGCTCGTCACGCCCGCCGACGTCGCCAAGCTCAAGACCAACGTGGACGTCTACCAGGAGCTCGGCTATGTGTTCGAGGCCATTACCCTCACGCGTCACCAGCTCGATGGCCAGGTTCCGCTCATCGGATTCACCGGCGCGCCGTGGACGCTGCTTGCATACATGATCGAGGGCGGCGGCAGCAAAACGCTCCAGCTCGCCAAGACCTGGATATTCAAGTATCCTGAAGAGTCCAAAGCTCTCCTCAAGCGCATCGCCGACGTCTGCGTCGACTACCTCGTCGGCCAGATTAAGGCCGGCGCTCAGGTGCGATCCGATCCTGCGCGGGATAAGCGCACGAAACGCTCATCGCCTCGCTGCCACGCTGTCTAGCTCGTGCAGGTATTCGACTCCTGGGCGGGCGAGCTCTCTGAGCACGATTTCGCCGAATTCTCCTTTCCCACGCTCGTCCAGATATCCTCCGGCGTGCGCGCGGCGTTCAAGAAAGAAAGCATACCGGAGGTGCCGATGATCCTCTTCGCGAAGGGCTCCAACCTGCAGCTGGACGAGCTCGCGGACAAGGCCGGATACGACGTGCTCGGCATCGACTGGGTCATCTCGCCGCGTCGCGCGCGCCAGCTCGTAGCGGGCAAGACGGGACTGCAGGGCAACTTTGACCCGAACCTCTTGTACGGCGGCAGGGACGCGATCGAGGCGCACGTCAAGCGCATAGCGTCCGAGTTCAAGGAGGCCCACGGCGGGAAGTGCAAGGCGTGGATTGCGAATTTAGGCCATGGCATCACGCCTAGCGTCGACCCGGAGGACGTCGTCTGGTTCTTGCAGTGTGTACACAAGTACTCAGCAAGTTCGTAGCGACGCGCTTGTAAGTATGAAATAGAAGTGGTACATTGACTAGCCGTACAAACTGTAGACCATGTGTGCAGATTGCACAAGCGTAAAAACATTGTCTGAAGGTATAAAATACTGAAATGAAATATGGTAGAACGAGAAGATGATGTTATGCTCCGAGGGGTACAAGAAACTGGAAGCTAGCATCATCGCTGTCATCATGCGCGACCTCAACACTCTGGACGTCGGGCCCGGTGCCAGCAAATGTCATCGCCATCCCTCCCACTACCTCGTAGCAAACCTCTGATGCAAGGCAGCAGAGAGGGCGCACATATTCGTCAAGATTCTGGCCTCTCTCCGCCGTCACTGTGATTCGTCGCAGCGGCGCCGTGTCGTAGCGCAGTTTGGAGCGAATAAAGTCTGGTAGGTGGAGAATAGGGAGATTCTCCGTATCCGTCCCCATCTTGCTAATGTGAATGAATATGAGTAGCTGCAACGCGGGCACGCGGAGCGGCAACAACGTGGTGTCCTCCAAGGCCCGAGATAAAATACTGTGTCTGTGCGCGCTGTCTGAGATAGACAACGAGGCGAGCGTAGGCAGGCTGATGCAGCCTCGGAGGAAGGTGATAATCCAAAAAATTGTCCAGCCTGAGAGAACAGAGAGTACTGAAGGATGAGGAATCATGCAGAGTCGTTCGGGTGGAGGGAAGTACCGGCGATATTCGAAGCTCGAGACCAGTGCCATCTACAGCCTGTAGGGTGATGATTTCTGGCCTACTCTCCATCCTCATCTGCCAGGGACCGGCGCGCCCTGGGCTGGACCAGAAGAACTCTAGTGCGTCATTCAGTGTGAATCCATCAATTTGGTGCACAGTCAGTGTTCTCAGTGGGAGGTCTCGCCAGAGACGAAGGATGGCCAATAAATCGCCAGTCGCGCCGTTCGAACGCGCCCCCCAAATTTCAATGTGCCTTAGACACTGTGGAGGCGGCGTATTGGGCAGCGTTGCGGCAGCCAGGACATTGCGCAAGGTGAGCGACACAAGGTGGGGGAAATGCACGAAAAGAAGGCGTGCATCCGAAAAATACTCTGAATCGTCTTGGTCATTGCTGAAGTGCATGCTCCCGTCGAAGGCCTCCAGCTTGTTCGATAAGTCGGGTGAAGAAGGGAGTTGGAATACACCCATGCGCAGGATTCTCAGGCAGGGCACAAGCCGTTGCCACCATAATTCGGGGATCTGAACTTTACTCGGGTGATCCACGGCGAGCGTCTCCAACATGGGCGCAGACGTATCCCATAGAAAGCTTGAATTGTCACCGAATGACAGCCTGGTCGACACCATGATATTCAGGGAGCGTATCCTCGGCATGGCGCTAACCAGAAGAATATGAAGCTTCCTCGTAGCGACCGCCTTTTCATCACGTTGATTGGGAAATGGATTTGCGAGACTTATACGCTCGATATCCAGCGGAGCCGAACCTGTGCGGCAGAGCATGGCCTCGAACAGAGCAACGAACTTGACAGTCCAGCGTCTCGAAGATACGGAGTTCCACAGTGTTGCATTGGCGAGGAGGAGCTGGCGCCAGCCGCGAGAGGTATGGGAAGCTGTTACGCGGTCGCGGAACGGAAGTTGGCTCAGACATGCGACGCGCAGCTCGTTCGGCAAAGAGAAAATGCACGACGGGACTTTGTCGTTCCAGGTTTCGGCGAAGTCAGCTACTGCTTGGTGGACCGTGGTCAGGACCGTATTGATCGCGAGGTCGACAGAGTGCGCGCTGGCGTGAAGCACTTAGCAGAGTGAAAATTTGACGGCAAGCCGTAAAGCAGACAAGAAACTTGCCTATGCAAGCCTTCAGTAATTTCTGTCAGCACATCTCTTACGAGCGTATATATGCTGTCGATAGGTCTTCGAGCAGAGGTCATGGTCGTGGTCACAGTGAGAGATGCGGCAAATCGGGCCGGAGACCACTGTTTGGGTCGCAGTACCTATCTACAGTCGAAGCTCTTATAACCCATAGCCCTCTTCGTCCATAAGCCATAGCCGGCCAGAGGGTTTGGCCACCTCCGGAATCGAGATTCACATACAAATACCCGCCCTCTTAGGCCATAATTCGCATAACCCATAGGTTTTGGTGGGTCCCAAATGCCATGGCTTATAAGGGCTTCGACTGTACATGAGTTAAACTACAAGTGCGAGATTATCTAGCGTTTGTGTCACTTCTGCTATTACGACTCATACATCATACGCCAATACCTTCTCGCTGGAGTGAATTCAGCCATGAAAATTGCAGCTACCTCTGCAACAAGCTCTTCGCTGACGTCTTTCCACCCTTCCAGATCGGCCTGCGAATATTCGACAACGTCAAAGCGATGACCCGCCCAGGGGCCGCGAAAGATCTTGGGGGCGTTCATGGCCACGTCGTTTTGGCTGGACCAGCAGATGCGAAACAAGGTAAGGTCGCCCACGTACAACTGGTTGAACTCGGGTCCGTTTCTGCCATCCTGCTGCTCCTTCACGAGGACGTCCTCGCGCGCGTATTCCTTAGTGTTCAAGTTGCGCAACACCGGATTGTCGATGCGCGGCCGCCGGGGAACGCCGAACATGACATACCACAGGAAACAGACGGCGCGCACTGCGCGCTCATCCTCGGGTCTCCGCATCTCCTCCTGCATCTTGAGAGATGTCCCACTGGTTTCGAGGACGCCACGCATATCCATGTGTGCCTCTGGCCAGTCTTCGGTCTCGGTGTAGATGTTCTTCTCGGGCGCCCGCCACGCCGGATCGACTTCGAGGCCCTCGGGAAGGTCGTCCCCGTCTTGGTAATCGCCCACGAGGATGAGTCTGTGGCCCACCCACGTCTTCTGCGTTGCGGCCTGGTGCCTTTCGAGCACGGGGTACCCCACCTCGAGGCATAGTTGGCAGGTAAGAGCGAACGCGGCGGCATCAACCGCGGCGGACATGTCGCGCCAGTTCGGCGGGCCGAAACTCTCGAACACCAGGCGCAGGACGTCCAAAGGGAGCGTCGCCAAAAGAGGAGACTGCTTCTGGCTATGTCGCGGGGGGAGCGGCCTGCAGGGCGTGCAACATGTCAGTCTCCCAGGCTCGATATGTTGGGAAGGAGGAAGCAGTGAATCCACAACTTACCCGTAGTGGGTCTCAGAGTAAAAACTGAGCACTTTGTCTAGAGGTCGCATGTACCTCTTGCGATGTTGCAGGTCGTCATGTATGTTGAGATTCCAGATACCTTCGCCCAGCTTCATGGGCCATAGGTTGGTGATAACGTGCCCATCGATGTCCACGAGACGCCAGTATTGACCCATAGTGCGACGCGAAGATTAAGAGAGGGCTGGTGATGATTGTGCGACGCCGGCCAGAGCTGTCTTGCCTATTATATGGATATGAGCGTGGTGCGGCGACGCGTGGTGCACCAATGGAAATTATCCTGTAGTCCGAGCCCATCACGGCCGACACGTGTCTGATACGCTGCCTGGTAACGTTTGCCCATAATAGTAGCCGTGGTGGGTATGTTTTTGGCAGGCCTTCGCCCGGATTGATCACCACGACCGCCCCGACGACGTAATTGCGCAGAGGCGGCGCAAGGATGGACGCCAAGAAGCACCGTCGAGTGCGGTCCATCAGCGCGTACGCGCTCATGGACCACGGATGATCCAGGCCCATATTGAGCACACGAGCACCAGCAAGCCAAGGACGGCAACGGCGTTGTGCACCCATCGCACCACGAAAGAAGTGTCGATCCTGCCGGCCGCGCGGACGCGACGAACGCTCGTGCGTTGTCCGAGCTCTGCAAGCGGCATCAGCGTCGAGTGAACAGTGTAGCTGACATTATGATTTAGCACACACCTATGTCGTCCAGCTCTGCATCCTGCCAATCTATCTCCCGCGTCCGGCCGACGCACAGGTCCAAGACGCCGGCCAACACGACGCCGCCGTCCAGCGCGCGCAACGGGAGGAGGTTCAGCAGCGCGAGCGCGAGCGTCAGCGCGCGCAGGTACTCGAAGAACGCCTCGAGCGCGGGGAGCGCCCAGACGGGCACGGGCAGGCGCGGGACGTGCGGCCCCACGCGCACCTGCTCGCGCACCTCGCGCCGCGGGCCCTTCCACACGATGACGTGGCCGTGGTCGGCCTCCCTGACCTGCAGGCGCAGCAGCTGCGCGTCCGGCGCCGGCGCGACGCACATCTGGCTCGACCTGGAGTTGGAGTTGCAGTCGGCCGAGGACGCACAGCGCGGCTGTCGGAAGACCGGCAGAGGGTCCGCGCAGTGGCTCTGCGAGGCGTCGGGGAACGCGGGCGGGGGGAAGGGCGTGAAGAGCGCTGTGCCGGGGTGGAGTTCGCAGCTGGTTGGCTGTGCTGCGTAGGGTCAGCCACTGCAGGCGTCGAGTAGCGCGCGTGTCACCTACAGAGAAATGTCGCGCTGTCGACGCACCAGCCCGACGCAGGAGGCGGATACGGCGGCGCAGCGAGCAAATATTCGTCCCAAGCAGACACCGTCCGAAGCTTCGCATCGTCAAGGCTGACTACTACCGCACCGAGCTCCAGATGGCCGCGCAAAGGCGAGGCCAGATCGACAGAAATCACAGCAAGACCTTCTGGCAGAACATCGCGCCAGAACACATCCCGCAGCGTCGTCTGAACGCCGAGTTGGCACGCGGCCCAGAGCAGCAGCCACAGAACGACGTTGTGCCATGCCCCCGCAGCAGCATTGCGCACTCGTGTCCATGGATGTTGGCCTTCATCCGGATGGGGCAGCAGAGCCACGAACGCGCCTTGCAGCGCGAGGCCGACGCTGGACAACGATGCGGCCGCGGGCGGGAGCGCAGAGGAAACGATGTGCCCAAATTCATGGAAAGCTTGCGAGACGAGCAATGCGGCGAGGAGCAGAGGGACCTCAGACCATGGCATCGTCACACCTGGAATCTGCGCGCCGGGCACTCAGCACGAATTCGTCGCATTTCGCGTTGTAATATGCACGTACCAGCGGCTTCAGCACCATGCCTCCATCTCCATGAACAGTTTCAGGATTCCCAATGCCAAAATCGCGTTTGGCCAGCCCAGGCGCAGTAGGAGACGCAGTTGGGCCTCTATAAAGCAAAACACCCTGGTACAGCAAAACGACGACACTAGCCGGAACGCCAACGACACCCAGAGCAGCGCCTGCGTCGTAAAACACGCGAAAAATGTAATAAACGGGAGTCCCGCGCGCGAACGCGGTGACGAGCGCATCGTGGAAAGCATTCAGCGACTTGGTTTCCCAGCTCAGCCGGAGGCCAGATAAGCGCGAGTCGTACGACGCTGGTCGGGGGAGGAAGCCATTGCTGTGACGATGCAGGGCGCGTCGATAGCGATAGAGGGCGAGGACCAGCGCACCGAGCACAAGGAGGGGAAAGAGCATGCGCGCGGATGCGACCGGAGCGCTCAGTACACCTCAGCGCATGTCAGGCAAATTGCAGTCGTAGCGAATATCCCAAAATTTTATACGTATTCATAGCCCACATCTCATTCTAACCATGGTGACATTCTACTTTACTGTAACCCGACCGAAAGCGTTTCCCATTTCTTCGCGCGGGGCCAAGCTCGCCGCTCACTGCGGCACGAGGCTCTTGGGCGGCTCGAGCGCGGGCTCGCCGAGCGGCGTGACGTAGCAGGACGTGAGGCCGCCGTCGACCTTGAAGTCCGTGCCCTAGATAAGGATCCCACGCAACGGCGTTCAGGTTTAGAACTGGGCGCGAGGGGAGGGGCGTACTGTGATGTAGCTGCTCTCGTTGCTCGCCACTGAAGACCAGGTCGACTGAGAAACAGCAGGACGAGAGGGAAAGAAGACACCCACGGAAGCACGCGGCCTGCGCAATCTCGACGGCCTCGCCGAAGCGGCCCATGGGCAGGTGCACGAGCCGCCTGTCGCGCTTCTCGGGGGTGTTGAGGAAGTTCATGAGCAGCGCTAGCCGGGCGGTGGTTATGAGCTTCGCATATTCCGAATCTTCGTAGACTCACGCGTCTTCAGAGGACCGCTGAGACGATGTCAGCGACGAGAAAAGCAACGGTAAGGAAGACGCACGGGCAGATCGAGTTGCAGCGAATGCCCTCGCGCGCGTGAACCATCGCCAGCTCGCGCGTCATGGCCAACACGGCACCCTGAAGTTCGGACGAAGTCGGATTCGGGAAGCGTTGCGCGAAGGAGGATGCGTACCTTTGATGCGGTATCTTAAACGGGATTGGATTAGATAGGAGATAACACGCAGTGGGTGGACGCACAGGCCAGCTGGGGCGTCGCTGCGCCCATGAGGCCGACGAAGGACGCGGTGTTGATGATGCTGCCGCCCACCGGCGCGGGGTTGGCGCGCATGGCCTGGATGGCGTACTTGCACCCGAACCAGACGCCCTTGACGTTGACTTGCATCGTCAGGTCCCTGGCAGTTATTGCCTATCTCAGCGCTGCAGCTCATAGGAGAGATCGTGGGGATACCAGACGCGTTCCTCGGTGGTGATGGCGTTGTCGTCTTCTGGGTGCATGATTCCTGCTAGCCGTTTAAAGAGGATCCCTGCACGTCCGCGGAGAGCGCACCCGCGTTGTTGAACTGCGCCGGCGGCTCAGCTGAGCATGCAGGGTGTATGCGGAGGCACTGCGCACCATGATGTCGAGCCTGCCGTAGGTGTTGACGGCGGTGTCGACGAGCGCCTTGACCTGGTCCTCGTTGCCGACGTCTGTCTTGACGGCGATGGCCTGGGCGTTGGGCGATTGCTGCTGGATGAGCTTGACGGCGCGCTGGGCGGCTTCGAGGTTGAGGTCTGCGACGACGACGCGTGCGCCCTCGGTCGCGAAGAGGAGGGACGATTCGAGGCCGATACCGCTGTGAGTCACGGTGAGATTGGCAGGCGCGGCGAGATTGGCACGCACGAGCCGCCGCCGGTGACGATGGCGACCTGATGGGCGTCAGGGCGGCGTTAGACGCGACGTGCGGGGCACGGACCTTGTTGGCGAGACGGTTGGGCATGGTACAGTATCGATGGGGGAGAAGGCTAATGATTAGGCGCCCGACGCGGTCCGTTCCTTTCTTCCCCCATCCCCCAACGATGTCCGTCGCGCCGCTGCTGATCAAGAAACTGTCGGACAAGGCGCGCACCCCGACGCGTGGCTCCAGCCTCGCCGCCGGCTACGATCTCTACAGGTGCGCATACAGCCCGAGCTTAACGCGTCGCGTGACTGACGCGTGCGTGCCCAGCGCGGAACGCAAGGTCGTGCCGGCGCGGGGCAAGGCGCTCATCGACACCCAGCTCTCCATCGCCGTCCCCGCGGGCACGTACGGACGCGTCGCGCCGCGCTCCGGCCTTGGTGCGTCATGTCCGCCCATCGATCGCGTGTCGCCGTGCTCAGCGCCCGCAGCGTCCAAGCACATGATTGACACGGGCGCCGGCGTCGTCGACGCGGACTACCGCGGGACGCTGTTCGTGCTGCTCTTCAACTACTCGGACAAGGACTTCCAGGGTGTGTTTTGTGGGTGCCATTGCCGATGGGCGCTGACGATCGGTAGTCGAGGAGGGCGACCGCGTCGCGCAGCTGATCCTGGAGAAAATCGAGACGCCCGAGGTGGCGGAGGTGCAGGACCTGGAGGAGACGCTGCGCGGCAGCGGCGGGTTCGGGAGCACCGGAGTCTAATCTGGCGTTTGGGTCCGAGCGTTGTTGTGTATTGTTTGCTAGGGTGGTCTCTACAACTCACGCTCGGCCTTGTCCTCCTTGCCCTCGTCCCCGCGCGCCCGCTGCCCGCCATGGCGCCCTCGTGCCAGCTCGTCCAATTTACAGACAGGTCCGGCGCCGCCCGCCGCGCTGCCCGCCCGCATCTAACCCCCCGCCCGCGCAGGCTGTACTTCACGACATTCCCCGGCCCGCTCCCAAAGCAAGAGTCCCTCAACCGCGCCTCGTCGCCGCCGCACGCCCGCACGACGCCCAAGACCGGCGCGCCCGTCTCGCCCGACGACGCCGACGGCCGCTACTACTATTTCACATTCGACGACCAGCTCAAATACGTCTCGTTCTTCGAGGACTGGGGCCCCTTCAACCTCGCCCAGGTCTTCAAGGCCTGCATCCTCATCCACGAGCTGCTCCAGGCACGCCCTAAGCCTGCAACCCGCGCGCGCCGCTGACCCCAGCCAGGACAAGAGCCTCGCCGGCCATCGGCTCGTGCTCTTTGCGCTCAACGAGCCCCGCCACAAGGCGAACGCAGCCCTGCTGCTCGCGCTTTTCGTCGTACGCACAATTTCAGGCTGAAGGACGCCCCTAACGCCGCGTTGCAGATGATCGTCCAGCGCCGCGCGCCCTGGGAGGCCTTCCACCCCATCGCCGAGCTCGAGTTCATGCCCTTCCGCGACGCAGGCCGCGGCCGCTCAGACTTCAACCTCTCCATCCAGGATTGCCTCTGGGGCGTCTGGAAGGCCATCCAGAACGGCCTCTGCGACATGAACGAGTTTTCCGTCGACGACTACGAATACTACGAGCAGGTCGAGAATGGCGACTGGAATTGGATAACACCCGGTTTTATCGCCTTTGCCTCGCCCGTCGACCCGGCCTACATCCGCCGCCTGAAGAACGGTACCGCCGCCAACGGCGAAGGGCCCTCCTCACCCGGCATGCAGCGCCGCCTCCCTACGGCCTTCCAAAACTGTCTCGAGTACTTTCAGCAGCGCAACGTCAAGGCTGTCGTTCGACTCAACAACCCGCTGTACGACAAGGGTCTGTTTGAGGAGCGCGGCATCCAGCACGTCGAGTTGTATTTCGACGACGGGACCAACCCGACGGACGAGATTGTGCGCAAATTCATCCAGCTGTCGGACGAGATCATCGACCAAGGCGGTGTCGTCGCTGTGCACTGCAAAGCCGGCCTCGGACGCACCGGCACGCTCATTGGAGGTGAGCCGCACGCCGTCCGTCTGCCTATTGTGCCCTCTGACCCGCTCTCCCCTCACTGCGCACAGCATACCTCATTTGGAAGTACGGCTTCACCGCCAACGAGGCTATCGCGTTCATGCGCATTGTCCGCCCCGGATCCGTCGTGGGCCCCCAGCAGGTGCGCGTTCTCCGCCAAATGCGGCAAGCCCGCGTGGCTCACGTGCCGCGCCATGCAGCAATACATGTACATGAAGCAGCTCGAGTGGTCCAAGTGGGCCGCCGTCGACGAGATGCGCCGCATGCAGGCCGCGGCGGCCGCGGCGGCGACGGTGCCGGTCTCGCCGGCGACGCCGCCGGCCGAGGAGGGCGACCGGATGGACACCAGCACGCCGGTGCTGAACGGCACGGCGGTCGGCAAGATCGTCGCGGCGGCCGTCCCGCCCGTCACGCCGAGCAAGCACGTGGCGGCCAGCAAGCAGCTGGGCGCGGGCCCCCCGCAGCCGCGCAAGACGCCGAACGGCAAGCGGACTGTCGCGGCGATCGAGGAGGACGAGGACGAGGCGCCCGACGAGCAGGAGGAGCGGACGCTGCGCGCGCGCGCCAGCCCGCGCGCGGCGGCCAAGGCGGCTGCCCGTCCGGCCCCGGCAGCGAAGCCGAAGAGCCAGGCCGCGCCCAGGGCGGCACTGGCTGTTGCTGTTGCTTCAACTGCTGCAAAACCTATCGCTGGCACGGCGCGGGTGACGCGGGCGGCCGCTGCGGCCGCTGCCGGTACTGGGAAACCGGTCAACCGCGTGCCGCGGCCTGTGGGTGCACGGCGGGCGGGCGCGCCAGGCAGCCCTCCCGGGGCGCCGCCATCGCGGCTGCCCACGCTGGTACCCAGCAAGCGGAGTTTCGCGCTCAGCGAGGCGGGCACGGACAAGGAGGGCGCGAAGGCGCAGGACAAGGACGCCTGGGTCAAGGACGGGACGAGCAAGGTCCTCCAGCCCCGCACGCAGGGCGAGCCGCGCCCTGCGCTGCGCTCCGTCCGGCGACGGCGAAGCTCGTTCAGCGCGGCCGACGTCGTCGCATGACCCGGCTTTGCCATTTGCTTTTTTCGCGAGGGGCGCCGTGCGTTTCTCTCGAGGCTTCCTTCCTTAGTGTAAAGATTGTTTGACCCCCGTATTCGTGCATACAGAGTACATACATAGCGAGCGATCCCCCCACCCACCCACCTTACCCCACTCCAAGGTTCCGATACTGTATTCGCTAGTCGTCCACAACCCCCCCTGAGACATCTCCGTTGTATATCGATATCGCCCTCTCCGCCCCCGCATCATTGTCCATTTCAGTGCGCTTCCCCCCTCCGCGTCCTGCATCCCATGCTTTCTCCAGTTCTCCGCTGCTGTACGTTCCTATGGTATATCGTCTCTTTGCTGTCGACAATCGAGAATGCGCTTTCTTTGGTGTCAATCCGGGTATGTATGTTTAGCACAGTGACGGCTAAAAGCGCACTGTTGCCACATACATCGACATACGCGCGATTCGTATAAAGGGTCAAGCTCCTGGTACTCTCGCAGTCGACTCTCTGCGTACTATGGGCCAGTACTTCGTCCTCGTGGACCTCGATGGACGTGTTGCGGTCGGTCTTGGCAAACTGGGGGAAGGGATCTGGGAAATCTCGCTACACGAGCTTCTACTTCCAAGCCCACTGAATTACTTGAAGCCTCTGGAAGACATCCGCCGCGACTGCTTTACGTGCGTCCTTATAATTACTGCCTCGTCCCGTTCAAGTTGTGCACAGAACTGATTATATATTGGATATTCTCTCCAGCGGTCTACCAGCTCTCCATCCACAGACCCAGTCCCGCCTTCTTGCCATCCTCCCTTCTGACGTCCTGCGCCTTGTGTTCGAGAGCTTTGGCCCTCCGATGCTGGAGGACATGTCCTCGGGGGTTGATGTAGCCTCGTTCGCTCTCACCTGCCAGTTGTGCTTCGAGGTTGGACATCCCGTTCTCAAGAGACACCAGGACGTAAAGAAAAACACGTGGACAGGCAACAGGATCATTATACCGGGCGACTACCAGGACGCGGACGACCTTCCCGAAGGCCTCGAACTCGAAGCGTCGATGAAAGACTCCGAGAAGAATATCTTCTCCCAAACCGAGGACGTTTGGCCATACAGCTACAAGGACCTGCTGAATACTTCCGATGCTATCTTCAACAGGATGCGCTTCGAGGCTCGAAGTTATGAACAGGTCTCCGCGGTGCGCAGCCTCCAGGAGCGTTGGAGAAGCATGTTCGGCTCGCAAGACCGCCCACGCATCGTAAATCCGCTACTCAGAAACCTGACTGCCAAGGAGTATGCATGTGGAGATGCCCTCAAGAAGGTCCAGCGCAGCGGTGATCATGGCAAACTGTTCCAGAGCTTGCGCATAGGCGACCTTGTCGCCTTCCGCATCGTCTGGTCCAGCGATCCCTCTGTTAGCTTGGTTGCCGATGACAACCTCGTCCGTGGGAAATGGGCTGGTCACCGCTTTGACATCGTCTCTCAGTCGGAAGTCGACTTGGAAGGGTGGAAGGACGTTAGCGATGAGCTTGTTTCGGAGGTTGCAAAAATTTACGAGGAGAACGCCTACTAGATATCCTGTAATGACAACTTTCTGAAGGAGAGAACAGACCGTGCTGCAGATGGTCGTAGGCACTGTCCAGTGCCGATGCATTCAAATTTGCATGGATCAAGCACATGCCGGGAGGCTGGCGCGCGCCAACAAACTGTTTTGTTTGTTTTGGTCTTTGTTTACCTATCGTCTTTCGTTCACCATCTCGATCTTGTCATCGTGATATCATGGGCCAGTACTGGCGTCTTGTAAACCTCGACAGGCGCGTTTCGATGCGCCTTGGAAAGCTGGTTGAAGGGATCTGGACAGTCAACCTTCACAAATACCTACTTCCTGGCTTGCTGGATCCGTTGATGCCTCTGGACACAATTCGAAAGCATCACAAGTGAGCAGCCGGTGCTGTATATCCGTCTTTGGCGTTTCTAACGAATGTATACTAGACTAAGAGCATGCCATGAGCAGCAGCAGTCTCCTCTTCTGACGGTGCTCAATGGCGATATCCTCCGCCATATTTTCGAGTGCTTCGGCTCTACGAACGATACAACCGCTGGCATCGATGCTGCATGCTTTGCCCTCACTTGCCAGCTGTGCTTTGAAGCTGGGTTCAGCGTGCTCAATAGACACCAGGAGGCGTCGCACTCGTGGGCCGGAGACCGTCTCATCATCGCTGGCGATTATCAGGAAACCACGGACCTGCCTCCCAGCCTCGCGGCCGACCCATCTTGGAGTGCGGCAGGGAAAAACATCTACCGTGAATCCAGCTCGTTCTTCGACCGCCACTACGCGCTCAACATGTACGTGTGCAAGCACCTGTTCGATACTGGGCGGGACAGCAGCGCTACCGTGATGAGCGTGCGCAAGCTTACAACTTTGTGGATCTCCATGTTCGATACGCTCGAGCGGCCGAAGATGGCTCACCGCATTCTGCGCAACTTGACCAAGAAGGAATACGTACTGGAGGACGTTCTCAAAGAGGCGCAGAAAGCGGAAGAGCACGGCGAAGACTTCAAGGAGATGCGGGGCGTTGGTGACCTAGCTGCATTCCGCATCTGCTGGTCGAGCGATCCCTCAGTAGGCATGGATGCTCCAGATATATCTCGCGGCCCGTGGGCGGGGGATAGGTTCGACGTCGTCGATCGGGATCTGGTTGACCTGCAAGGGTGGAAGGATGTAAGCCAGGAGGTTGTGGAAGAGGTTGCTCAAATTTTCAGGGATAACTCCTAAGTCCGGAATGCGACAAACCCAACCGTGCTTCGAAATCATGCTTAGATACAATAACGAATGTTGTGCTGATTCGGCTTGACTCTGGCGTTCCAACTGATTTGGTATTTCGTTCCTCAAGCTCGCGTACTGGACCAGTACCTAGTGAACTTAGCATCACCACGGAGGACGAGGTAGTGGTTGTAATGCTACAGATTGTCCTTTGCAGTCCTTCTATGTAGTTATGCAAGCCTCTAATGTACAAAAGCGCTGACACCGAAGCTGACAATGCTGCCTAACGAGAGTCCGCCGACGAGGCAGAAGCTGGCGATTGTAGCCGCGGTATCGACATCCTCGCGTCCCGCAAGTCGGGGATTGTGCACGATATCTGGCGCTGACATCATGCACAAAGAGCTCAGCCAGCCGTTGGTCGTTCCAAGCGCAAGCACGAGCAGGAAGAACCAGACATCGTTTGCGCCGCTGACGGTGGCATTGCTCGCGCCGAAATTGCAGGACAAAAACAGCGGAATGAAAAGCGTGCGAATAATGGCGAGCGTCGCGAGGACTTTGCCGTTCCATATGACGAACCGCGGAAACGAGCAGAGATATCGCCCGAGCCAGTCACCGATGTTGAAAAACAGGAAATGCAAGGCCGTGAACATGTATGGATGCGCGAATGACGGAGTCCCGTCCGGTGCTGGGTGAGACGGCTTGACGGAACCTGTGATTGCGGGAAACACGCTCTGTAGAGCGAGGTCTTAGCTGGTGGCGGCGACGCTGCAGACCATGGCGGCGACTCACGAGTGTTACGACAAAAACGTATGCCACGGTAGCGTTATAGATAAGATTGGCTCTTGCAACGCGACCTATGTGCTTCAGGCCTTCCTTATCAGCACCATGAGCTCGAGGGCTAGCTTGCATGGCTTCAAATGGCTGCACAACCCGTTGGTACGCGCGCTGGCGTGCTACATAGGTATGTCCGGCCAGTGATAAGAGCATGAAGACTGTGGAGAAGGCAAAGAACGAGAAAGCAGCAGACCCAGCGGCGTCCTCAGCAGTGTCAACCGGCCTTCGCAACGCGGAGTATGTGGTGACCAATTGAACCAGACTAACGAGGATACCCGCAGCAGCCTGGCCTGCCATGGCAGCCTGTAAAGTCAATGGCCCAAATAACGAGCCCAACGCAAAGACGGCCGTGTTGAGGTACGATCCTGCAGCTGCCTGTATTGCGCCCGCGACGAGGATAATGTAGAAGAACGGTGCAGGTGGAATCGAAATGAGAGCCGAAAGGCTGAAGAACGCGAAGAACGCGGTTATCACGAGTGAACTGGCGCGTAGACGCCGTGTCAGCGGAGACTGCGAGAGCGGGTGAGTCTGAATGCCGCGCGTTCACTGCAGACGCACCGACTTGGACGTGAGCGTGGCATGAAGCAAGAAGACAAGATTAGAGGTCGAAAGAACTGTCGAGAGTGTATAGCTGAATTTATCTCGATAATCTGGCCGTGAAGCCAGACGCGACTGGAAGTAGCTCGTCGCGGTGATCATTGCTATGCGTACCGGTCAGCCAGGTGCTACCAACGCGTGGGAGGCCATACTTACCGTTCCAGGGCAGTAATAATGCTGCACCGAGCATGAAGTGTACGCGACGGATGCTCGCCGTCGTCACTGGTGCTTGCTCATCGGGTTCGGGCGCCCGGCCGTCGAGCCCTTCCTCTTCATCGACAAGCAGGCCAACATCCCCGCCGACATCCTGTGGCACGGGAGTGTACGTTGCGGCGGACCCTATTTGTGGCCGCTCGACGCTCATGAGAGATGGATGCAAAGCAAGGATTCGGTGATTCAATTTCCACTGCTGCTGACAATCACCACCGTACGTTACAGTAACAGCTTGCCACTATGGCCGCTGGTGAGCGCGAATTGACGCCTCTTGAGGTAAGTATTCGGCCTTCATAGCTCAGGTGGCTTTGCAATTGATTTACTTTGCTCGGCCTAGGCTGCTATGGCGTCTTCATTCGAGTACTCGCCTCACCTTGCTGAGCGCAAGCTGGAGCCCTCGACACCAACTCCACCAGCACCTCAGGTTGCTCAGCCCGATGAGCCAGCGCCTGCCGACCCCGAGCCCAGTCTGTCAACGTCCGAGCCTGCATGGAAAGAAGAATATGATGAGCGACTAGCAGAATGGCGCGCGGCTGCCGCTGTCGCGCGCGAAAAGGCCGAGAAGGAACGCGCAAAATGGGAGTCCATTCGCGCCGAAGAGGCAAAGCGTAAGCCGAGCGCAACATCGTCCTTTGCTTCGGGCTGGGAAAGCGTCGGCGCGACCACCATGGCGAGTAGCACAGTCAGTCTTGCGGCGAGCTCGCAACACGTCGAGGCTGGTTCGACACCCAGCCCGGCTGACGGACGCGACATGACTTCGAATGAGCATCCTGGCGGCCATGGGGTCGAAGTCTTGGAGGTCAGCCGTGCCGTATAACCGTTTCACACAAGCTCATAGTTCTCCTGATAACAGGAAGTTTTGGGTCCACGGCCTCCCACAGAACAACAACATCCCATCGTACCTGAACGCGCGAACGATGAGGTTGCGCAAACAGGGACGGACGAGGACAGCGGCAAGTCGCGCACATGGGAGAACATCCCCTCGCTCGCCTCCTCCTTCCCGTCGCTCCCTTCGCGCCCATCACCGCCGTCGATCCTCGAGCCTTCCCCACCTAGACACCAGCCTCCACCCCCTGCCCCTGCACGCTCGATAACGCTCGTGCTATTCGATCCGGAGACCAGCACGCGGACCCGCTTGCTCGCGCTCGCCGCCACGTTGGGCATCAACTTTTTCCTGCCATTCATCAACGGTGTCATGCTCGGCTTTGGCGAGATCACCGCGAAAGCAATTGTCAACTGGTGGAGGCCTGGTCCCAAGCTGAGCACGACACAAATCGGGCTGCGCGCTGCTCCTGTTGTATAGCGTTGTTGTAGCCATCGCACGTCTCGCCGACTGCTGGGCTCGGGCATGCGAATCCATTATTGCTTTAATTGTGAGACCTGATTCGGTGATTCGTTTTCCAGTGAAAGTCTCGTACGCACAGCGGTACCCACGTTGTCTGGGGCTCATCGTCGACGTTTTCTGGGCTCCAATCGCAGAATGCTCTTGCTTTGCACACCGGCTTGTACACGTAGAAATGAAGGTCTTGTCCTGGCTTCATCCTCGACCGCTGGTGCTCATGCCACAAACTGAATGAACTGCGCTCACAGACTACGTGACCTCTGCTGCACTTCAGCTGGCTCTCGGGCTTCTCTCCAGGCGAACACCGCCATGCGTCGTGCGATGTCTTTGAGCAGTGACCGGATTCAACACCAGTACTTCCAGCAGGAGCGGCATGATTGTATCGAATAGGCGGTACAGTAGAGCTAGCACTACTTGAGCTCATCGTTTTCCGAGAGTTTCTGGCCGCAGACCCAGATAAAGGGCAGATAGGGTTCCTCTAACTTGTTACACTCATCCTCCATGTCCCGAATCTGCTGTTCGTAGTGGTCTCTAGATTCGGCGAGCCCGTGCTGCAGCACAATGTCCTTTTGGCGGCCGATCAGTACAAAACACAAGTGCGACGTCGTTTACTCTCACCGTTATCGCTCTGAAGACTGATAGCATACAACCTGTGTAGTTTTGCCCACTGTCTCCCGCGCGAGCACCAACATACGCCCGAGTGCGCATGGTCTGAACGTTGGCGAAGCCCGCGGCGCGCGCCCAGTCGGCTAGGTGTAGAGCGGCCTCGTGGATCATCCCCCGCTTCTCCATGATCGCATCGAATATTCCGAACATGCGCGTCGTGTGGGGAGCCTGCGGGGTGAACCCCCCGGGGTAAATCTCACACAGTTGCACCCAACCTCCGGGTCGTAGGACGCGAAAGTACGTCTCGAGGGCCTGCGGCCACTCACCACTGCGAAACGCTGCGACGAGGAGGCGGTGGTTGACAAGCGTGTATGCCGATGAAAACGACTCGGGCAAGGCTAGGATCGAGTGTTCTCGGAAGTTGACGTTGGAGGGCGTCGCCGTGTTATGCGGCGAGGGGAAAAGGTGCGGGGAAATGTCGATCCCGTCGAAAAGGACATTTGCAGGAGTCTTTGACGCAAGGTCGACGAGCCAAACCCCTGTTGACTCTGAGCTCAGCCCGTCTAATATTCTGATGAGTGTGGGATAACAACCTGTGCCTGTCGCGCAGTCTAGAACTTTGTCTCCTTCGCCAAGTTGCACAGGTGCGACCACGAGCTTCCCTCCAGCAGAGTACTTGATGACCTCGTGCTGTTCATTCAGACTGAGAACGGCGTCAACACTGCATTTTCGCCTTCCAGCTCAGCTTACCGATGCCCTTCCTCCGTATCGGCGGGCAAAAGGTACAATGAGTGGACAACATCATTGTAAAAGCGGGGTTCCGTCGTTGACTGCACTGGAGAAGACTTTTTCATGGCTTAATGGCTTCTTGAAAGTGCTGCGATTGATGCACCAAGGGGTGGTGGGGGAAACTTGCCATTATATAGCGTCGATGGCAGTGAAAGCCGTGCAGGCTCTCAACTGTCACCGAACTCACTAAGCGTATTCGCGAGGACGCTGTATTGGTTCCCGGTATCCGCATGGGTGAGCTCCGGAATACGCGCTGGCTAAAAGTGCAAGTGGTAAGTCTGCAATGTCAAGCATCACTCGGCTGGTCGAATGAATCATGTGGCACTAAAAGTAGTGGTGGATGTCGCGATTTCTGCTGGACACTACCTATTGAGCGCGTGGCATAGCTGGATCACCTGAACGCCAGAAGAAGTGGCCAAAATGGTCTAGCCAATGTCGTGAATATCTCTTACAGTTCCACTAGCTATGTAGTCTGTAGATCCGAGTCAATCGTGATCGCCGCTCGAGTTGTCAATACTTGGTAAGGATGCAATCTCGCCGATTGCAATATACATTATCCAGTGGTGAGAGTGTAGTGAGTATCTTGAGCATTTTCATTGAGTGAGGCCTGATAGCCTTATAGACTTCTTGTATCTACCAGGCGTCGAATCACATTCTTATCGATATCGTTATTATATCACACGCTACATAATCTCACTCGAAGTCTTTTGACCCCAGACCCAGTAATAGGGAAAGAACGGGCTCTCCAACTCATCCCACTCTTTCTCCATCTTGTGAACCGCCTCATCATACTCATCCTCGGTTTCAATGATCCCTTCCTTCAGTAAAACACCCTAACCGGTGAAAAATGGTCAGACAGGACAAGAGTCTGAGGGGACGGTCTCTGCAGTTGCCCACCTTCATCGTCATGTAGAATGCCAGAATATGTTTGGTGTAGTTGTGGGGGCCATCCCCCGCGCGAGAGCCGACAGGTGCGCGCGTGCACATAGTCTGAACGTTGACGAAGCCCGCCGCACGTGCCCGATCAGCTATGTGCAGCGCGGCATCAATGTCAAGCCTTCGCTTCTTCAGGAGCACGTCAACTATTCCCTGCACGCGCGCCGTGCTGGGACTTGGCGGGCTGAAGCCTCCGAGGTGAATCTCACAAATCTGCATCCAGCCACCCGGACGGAGGATGCGGAAGTACGTTGAAAGAACCTGCGGCCAGTCACCGGCGCGAAGAGAACCGGAGAGGAGGCGCTGGTTCACCAGGGTGTATGTCGATAAGAATGATTCGGGGAGCGATAGAATCGAGTGCTGATGAAAGCTGACATTGGAGGGCAGGGTGTCCGGCGCAGGGAACTGGTGCGGAGAGACGTCAATGCCCTCGAAGGAAACATTTGCGGATGTCTTAGAAGCGAGGTCCATGAGCCATACACCTATCAGTATGTGTTCAGCGTGCATATCAGCTGGTATGAGGATGGCTCGGAGACCTGTGCCTGTCGCGCTGTCCAGAACCTTGTCCCCGTCGGCAAGTTGCAACGACGCTACCACGAGCTTTCCCCCGGCGGAGAGAGTGATGACCTGGTGCTGCAGAGTTTGCCTATGCAATAGCGTGTGCCAGCGATTAAACACTTGCTCCTCGCAACTGAGTAGCAAGCTTACCGGCGGCCTTCCTCTGCATCTGCGGGCAAGATGTACGGCAAGTTGACAGGGTCGTGGAAGAAACGAGTTTCATGTGCTGGCTGCGCTGGGGTGGAATCTTCCATGGCCGGGGAGACCCTTCAAAAGTGTCGCAGCTGCCAATGGACTCAGGTAGATTCTTATGTAGCAGTTACATCGCATAACATTGCCGTCATGCGGGACCGGCAGCGGATGGCTCACTGTCACTACTATCAGGCACCCGATTTTGACGCATTGAGCGTTGACTATGGCAGAGCGTTAATCCAGTGAATACCGGTACTAGAGTAAACGTCATCATGGAGTAGCACTTGGCGGCTTCTGACCCCAGATCCAGTAATATGGATAGGACGGCTTGTCCAGCTTGCTCCACTCATCCTCCATGTCCCGTACCCATTTCTCATACTGTTCCTCGGTTTCAACAATGCCATGCTTCAGCACCACATCCTATGACACGCACACGCATCAGCACAGTACCGGGATAAGCTACACCCGACCAAGCCTCTCACCTTCATCGCCCTAAAGAACGAGAGCGCAGACTTGGTGTAGTTGTGCGGTCCATCTCCGGCGCGAGCACCAACAGGCGCGCGGGTGCAGAGCGTCTGGACGTTGACGAACCCCGCGTCCCGGGCCCAGTCGGCAATGCGGACTGCACAATCGTTGTCCAGCCCTCGCGCCTGCGCGACGGCATCGTGTATGCCCAGCATGCGCGCCGTGCACGGACCCATCGGCGCGAAGCCCGGCGGATGGATCTCGCAGAGCTGCACCCAGCCGCCCGGACGCAGGACGCGGAAGTACGTGTGGAGGGCCTGCGGCCACTCTTCCGCGCGGAAGGCGGCGGAGACGAGGCGCTGGTTGACCAGCGTGTATTGGGCTGAGAACGCGTCGGGGAGGGCGAAGACGGAGTGTTGGAGGAAGCTGACGTGCGGGGGTGTGGTGTCTGGCGGGGGGAAGAGGTGTGGCGAGATGTCGATCCCGCAGAAGGATACTCGCGCGGATGTCTGAGACGCAAGGGCCATGAGCCATACCCCTAGTCTTAGATCAGCGCGCAGTTCTCAGGGAGATGTGGTGAATGATCACCTGTGCCCGTCGCGCAGTCCAGAACCTTGTCCCCGTCGCGCAGTTGCACGGGAGCCATGATCAGCTTTCCCGCGGCAGCGCGAGTTATGACTTCATGCTGTTCGTTCAGGCTACCTCAGAGTCAGCGAACACATATTTGCTCTCGTAGCTGAGCCTGCCTACCGACGCCCTTCCTCCGTGTCGGCAGGTAGGAGATATGCGGAGTTGGTGGGATCATTGAAGAAACGGGATCCGTGCACCGGCTGCGCTGAGGGAGGGTTTGCCAACATCGAGGACTACCTGAAGAGTATGTGGCATGGGGTACGGCATCGTGGTGCGATTTTATGTCCTGCTGCCAGACAGCGAGCGGCAGCTTTCGAATATCATCGGAACACATGGATGCACTCGCGGCAGTCCTACTCCCCGGTGTCAGCGTGGGGGTGATCTTGAATCTTCACGCTGAGCAGAGGCCGGAAGAGGAAAAGACTGCACTGTCAACGGTTGATATCCGCTCCCAGCAGACCGCGCGAGCCGAAACCAGCGATGATTGGCTGGTTGGACTCGGAAGGCGACTGCACGGCACGAAAGGACAGTTGTAAATCGGGCGGGACGGCAGGCTGAAGCATTCTTAGGTTGGGGACAAGTCTGCTGTAGTACGGAGAAGCCAGACCGATAGACGAGCATGGGCTGATTGCCAGAAAGACAGGACAGAGAATGGGACAATGCTGATTGCAGACTGAGAAGCGAAGGATGTCACGGTCATGGTCGAGCATCAAGCGCTGGCGGCAGAGCCCGGTCGTCGGCATCTACTTGTACGTTCTCCTCCTCCTCCTTCGCTGCTCGCTCGCTCGATGCGGCCAACAGCCACGATCCGCCGGGTGCACACCCCGCTCATCCACTTCCTGGGCAAGCGCGCCCCGCCCACGCGTGCGTCCCTTCCTCCATCCCCCCGAGCTCATACATACCTCCCCTCGGCAGACGCGCACGAACCCGCGCCGCACCCCGCGGCGCCCAAGGACGTCGCATCGCACTTCTCCGACTTTCTGCGCAAGCTGTCCTCTGCGCCGCCCAAGCCGCAGTCCGGCCAAGGCAAGGCGCAAGGCGGCAGCGGTTCGGCGCTGGAATGGTGGCAGGCGCCGCCCCGGCTCGTACAGAGCGCTGTGCCCGTCACCGACGCTGAGATAGACGCCGTCATCGTGCGTGCTATCCTGCTCCATCGCATAATGTTTTCAACTGACGGTGCGCGTGCAGTCGGGCGGCGCGTCGACGCTCCGGAGATGAGCATTGAGCCGTACTCCAGACTCAACCGTTCAAATGGAACCTTGTTGTAGATGCGATTGACTGTGACAGGAAAGCGCAGCGAGAGAGATAGAAACCCGTTCATTAACTATGGAAGACTTAATCCTTCTCCGCGTACGCCAGCAAGTGCTTCTCGACCTCGGCCTCGCTCATGACGCGCCACTTGCCTCGCGTCTTCGGGTCCTCGCTCTCTGCTGTCGACACGATGCCGACCTCGACCTCGCCCGCCTTGAAGTCCGTCGCGAGCACCGTCGAGATGGCTTCGATTGCAATCTGCATTTTCAGAGCGCGTTATTAACACGCAGTACAATATGCGAAAGGAAAGGCGGACCTCGATGACCAGGTCGCGGTCGAGTGCCTGGCCGGCCTTGGCGGGGTCGTCCGCGCCGCCCTCGAGCTTCTTCCAGCGCTTCTCGAGGTGGTTCATGGCCTCCTGCTGTTTCTGGCCGGCGGCGGTCGCGTGAAAGCCGATGAAGTAGCCCGCGGGGTCCAGCTTGAACACCTGCGGCCCGTACTCGGGGTCGATGCCAATAAGTATCGTCGCTGCACAGTGCACAGTGTCAGTCTGGAAGAGACGGCCAAAGGGGGAGAGAGGCGTACCGATGCCCAAGGGCCGCATGCCCGCGCGCTGGGTGTAGACCTGGTTGATGTTGGCCAGCCGGCGGGCGAGCGCGTCGGGCGTGATCTCGTAGCCGTATTTGTACCGGAACTCGGCCGCCTCGGCGCGTGCGCGTGCAACCTGCGCGCGGGCGTCGGCTGCGGCGGTGTCGGTGTGAATTCAGGACAATGCGAGACGGCGAAGCGCACCGATGAGGCCGGTCATGACGCAGCCTATCGACGGGGTTATGCTGAACAGATGCGTGACGGTGCTCGCGTCCAGCAGCTTGTCCTGTACGCGGAGAGTGAGCGGGAGGAGGGCGGGACGCGTCACGCAACGCACGGGGACTTTCTTCTGGGTAATGACGACGGCCGTGTCCTTGCCGCGCACAGAGATGGCCGTGTGCCCCGAGCCCGAGATGGCCTTGAACGCGTACTCTGTCCTCGTCGTCAGCGGCGACCCGCGCACAAAGCCGTTATGTACGTGCCTACTTGGTACAGCCGTCCCTCGGGCGAGAACACCGTCAGGTATCTGCGCGGCGGGCGGTCAGCAAGCTGTATGCGCCCTGGAGGCGGGGTGGGCGTACCTGTCGTAGGATGTGCGGGACATGGCTGGGAGGGAAGGAGAAACGCGTGTTGCGCGTCGCCCCGGCACTCTCCGATGGCCTCCTCCGACTCGACGCCCTTGACGCACTTTGACGTCCTCGTCCTCAGCACCGACCTCGCAGCCTCCATCGCCGCCGCCGCGCTCGCCAAGGCGGGCCTCAGCGTGCTGCATGTCGACGAGAACGACTTCTACGGCGGCGCCCACGCGTCGCTCACGCCCGACGAGCTCCTCCGCCACCCAGCCGCCTCATCGTCGTCCGCCGCCAGCCAGTCCTTGCCGCCGTATGCGCGCCAATATTCCATTGCGCTGGCTCCGGCGGTCATCAACGCGACGGGCCCGCTGATCACGAGCATCGTCGCGAGCGGCGTGAGCAGGTACGGCGGCTACAAGCTGCTCGACGCCCTGGCGCTCGCGCCGTCGCCCGCGGGCCCGCTGCAGGCCGTGCCCGGCAGCAAGGAGGACGTGTTCCGCTCGAAGGACCTCACGCTGCCCGAGAAGCACCACCTCATGAAGTTCCTGCTCTTCGCCGCGGGCGACGAGCCGCCGTCCGACGACGACGCCCAGCGCCCGTTTGGCGCGTTCCTGCGCGAGCGGTTCAGGTTGCGCGACCGCACGGCCGATGCGGTCGTTTATGCCATCGCGCAGTGTGGCTCGGCGCAGGGTATGGCATGTCAACGCTGTACGTGCTTATGCTGCGGGCTGACACATTTGAGCAGAGGCAACGGGCAGCGCGCTCGCCCGCACGCGCGCCTTCATCCGCTCGTCCGGCAGATACGGCAACTCGCCCTTCCTGCTGCCCTACTACGGCGGCCTGGGCGAGATCGCGCAGGGCTTCTGCCGCACATGCGCCGTGCACGGCGGCGTGTACATCCTCGGCCACAAGCTGCTCGCTCTCTCCCGCGACCAAGAGAAATGGTTCATCACGCTGGATGGCGTACCCGACACGCTGACCGCCTCGGTTCTGCTCTCCTCCCGCCCGGAGCCCGAACAGCAGCAGGAGACGCTGACGTGCAGCGTCGCGCTGACGGCGCACCCGCTCGCCCTCCCGGATCGCGAGCAGCCCGTCGACGATGCGCTGGTCGTCTTCCCTCCTTCCTCGGACGAGCCTGTAGTCCGCGCGCTGATAACAGGGCCGAAGAGCATGTCCGCGCCGCCGGGCAACTGGGTCGTCCACGTCTTCGCTACTTCCTCTTCCACCCAGTCCACACCGGACCTACAGCCGCACCTCAACACGCTGCTCGGCGGGCACGCACCCACATTTACCGCTTCGTTCACCCAGCCCCCTTCCTCCTCTGCATCCTCACCGTTAGCAAGACCGGACGCTGACGTGCTGATCGACGCTCTCCCGCTCGGCGCCCCCGCCGAGCTGGGCGACGCCGCTGCTGTGGCAGCGGAGAAGGCGTTCTGGGAGGTCGTCAAGCGGCTGGGCAAGGAGGCTGAGGTGCTCGACTTTTGGCCCGAGGAGGAGAAGGACGCGCAGATGGAGGACGACGCGGATTGGTAAATGCCAATCGAGTCCTGGCATGGGGCGACCCGTGCGCGTGAGACTGCAGTCTCACGGCGAAGGTTGAAGTCTCACACAGTGACAGGATGTGATGTTTGTGGATGTACGTTTTGCTTTGTTTGTACAAGGCAAACCTTCGCTTCGCTACGGTTCCAATACATATGAAGAGTTGACAAAGAGATTGAACATTCAGAATTCGTAGTTAGCACATACATCGCAATCTTGACGCGCACGGTCTTCATTAACACACGGCTCTATGTTGGACTCTCTGCCTCCGGCGGAGCATCCGCGGAATGGGACGTTCGCGTTTCGGAATAGCAATAGAGTAAAGTATGCAGGCCTACGGTATACACAACTACGGCTATTCCTGAGACGATATGGAGGAAGAGGGAATGAGGGACGGTAAAGGACTGTCGGTGCTAATAGAGATGGATCGGTCGGGGCGCGCTTCCTTCCGCGGCGCTGGCACATTAATCACCAGACGCGGTACAGCGCCCAGGAACGGAAAGCGAGATAGCACAACGTGACGATCTCCCCCGCGCTGACCTGACCTCCAATTGCCCACGACTCCTGTCATCCTTGCGCGAGTGAGTTATGACTCACAGAGGCATGGACTCGAATGAAGCTCACCAAGCACGCGTCGCTGCAAAAAATGAGACTATGGAACGCACGGGCTGGATAGCTTGACTGCTGAATCGAACGTCGCGCACGGTTATCGTGAACGAGTCGGACGTGAAGCTTTCCAGACTGCCCGTGATGTCGACGCGGTTGTCCATGGGAAGACAATCTAAAGGTAAGGAAGAGGCTGCCGAAGCTATACACCTTCGTATTATGAGTGCAAATGGCAGTGATTACGCGAATGAAAACATACTTGACTATAACGCGGGCATGTCTCCAGCGGGAGCGGCGCTGTACAACGATGCTTTCAACAGACAAATGGGGCTGCAATGATCCGATGCGTCCTGAAGCGACGCGGCCGCAAATGAGAAGCGTGGGCCAGAATGTTCCTGCCGCAACCGACGCTGAAGCGGAGGACGTCGGCTCCGAGAGAGGAGTGATTGTCGCGCCGCAGATAAACGCGGTCTGTCCGACCGTAGACGCCGGTCCAATCACACGAGCGAGTGTCCCATGTGCATAAACTCGCGTCTCGGACTGGTTTGGAAACACAACCATGATGCATATGGCCGTGTCTGGAGGTGTGAGTCTATAGCCTGCATCCGATGAATTGCGCTCGTACCGTGTCGTGCCAGGGTTGAGAAGTAGACCACAACGTGCGGCTCGGCTTCGCGCCTGGGCGGAATCGCCAATGGCCAGTACAGCCCCAGCACTTCGTCCAACACCATCGGCCAGACTTGCAAGGGGATTGCCTAACACCCTCTCCCGCATTGAGCTTATATACACCGCCGTCATCAACCATAAATGTCACCTCACTTAGCTCGTCGTTTTACCGGTGGCAATGCACGGACCCAACGTTGTCAAGTTGCGCTGAGCTCTTCAAGTACCTTCTCTTTCTAATTCTCAGATCAGAAAAGCATGGAATCGGTGAGATGGTCAGCTTGGAAGGGCACAAAAAAGTTGCAACGGACGCCTGTCTTCACGATTCAGTACGGTAAAGAAGTAGTCTACAATTCTGGAGATGGTTCCCGCGTCAGCTTGAGGAGCAAGCCCTTGATGGCCTTCAACTCCGAGCGAACGTCTTGGTAGTCCTCTCAACCCTGGCGCTGTACGCGTTGTAATTGATGGGAGACGTCCGCACGCACAGTCTTGAGCTCTCGGCGGAAGTTTGCAATCCCGCCCACGACCACGTCGCCGAGGCTGGCGCGCGCTGCGATCCTAGCACGCTTGGGCTTGCTGTGCGAACGAGTAGCAGCCGCCACTCGTTTACGACTCTTCACTATCGTCGGCGTGGTGTCGGCGTTACTGACATCATCAACCTGTATAGATAGCATGCGTGAAATAGAATCGATCAGCTCAGAAATAACACAGACATGTTGTGAATACTGACCTCTTCACCGTCGTCGACCTTGAACTCGCTCTCGTTGTCAGCGTGGTCCACGTCCGACGCGAGCTCATCCACCTCCAACTCCTCCAAATCCTCCACCTCGACCGCGTCGTCCGTCTCGGTCGCCTCAGCCTCTTCGTCGCTGTGCTGCGCAGTCCTGTCCGAGTCTTTTGTGCCGTCTGCGCAGGAGTCGTGCTCGTCGCTCCTGCAGAAGGGAGCATGTTCGAAGCATGTCCTCGAGCGATTCTGCTTCCAGCAAGCGAGACAGTAAGGATCCCTGGAGAAACGAAGGCAGGCTCGAATGACGCGCTTGGCGTCCGTCGCGTGGTATTCGCAGGGCTCACAGGCGTACAACGACGGTAGGGCGAAGAGAATCTTCTTCTTGTAGTAGTCTAGAGACACCTCCAGAATGCCGTCGGGAATGTCTCGAAAGGAGCGTGGGAGCTGCCCGAGGTCGCCCTTGAACTCCTTCCACAGAGCACCTCCAAGCGCTAGTGAGACATTCCAGAACGGGGAATCGGTCGCCAGGTCACGTTCGACGAAGGATGGCTTGATGAGGTCGCGCGCTTGCTGCGCCCAATGCAGCAAAGAACGAGTCTTGACGTCCTGAGCCCGAACCTCCAGTGCAGCCTGCAGCAAGCGATACGCGAGAAAGGCTCGCACCATGAGATCGTACAGTCGCGCGTCGTCGTCGGGAAGGTCGTCGTATGCTCGAAAGTCGTCAGGTACGGGTGCATAAGCTGCAAGGACGAAACAGCAAATGTAGCCCTCGTCGTCTTCATTCACAATGGGCTGGTGAGAAATGTCAGTAAAAGTCCTCATCTCGCGCCCGAGCTAACTGACGTGATAATGGGAAGGAAAATAGCAGTGGCGGCCCACGTCGGGACGGCGGCCGACGCACGCGAGAGAAGTGCGGTTGGCCTCCAGGAGGTCATCGAGGTTTGGAGCAGTGCAGCAGATGAACTCGTCGGGAACGCCTGCCAGTTGAAAGCGGAAGTCTATGGCGAAACCATACGCCTCGACGCATTCGTCACCAGTTCGTGGGATGGGGAACGTTTTTTTGCGCTTCGCAGGGGCGGTAGCAGGGGATGGTTTCTTGCGCTTGCGAGAACGGCGAGTACGCGAAGAACTGGTCGCCGTTGCAGTCTTGCTTTTGCGAGGGCGTTTGGACGACGAGATTCGGGCCATGGCAGAATGGCGACGTGTGCAAAAGAAGCGCACAACGCGTCTGCACTTTAAGTAGCAGTGGGGAAGTAGCCTTTAGCCACCACCGGTCCCGATAAGCGTGAGCAGGGCCGATTGAGTCAGGACCCTGAAAGATCAGCGCTCTGCAACTGAATGCTTGTGGTGCCGCATCAGTGTAAAGTGGACACCGCTAGAATGTTCGACATCGATGCAATGCTGTCATTTTACTTTCACTTCAAGTAGGCGTCTACTATTAGACGTTCGTCATCACCTCGAATGCGAGCTGGATTCAACCACAGAGTTCATGACTGGAGTTCGACGGAAGCTTATAACAAAAAATGTTAACCAGTACTGGCCGCGGTGGGGCACTGTATTGCAGCATTCTAAGGATGATGCCAGTGACAGGCATTTACAATTTCAAGAAACGCAAGTGCACTATGTTTCCAAGTGGTCAGGAAATCCCAGTAGATATCCAACTGGATGCTGGAGTTACATGTAGCGCGGAGAACGGACGAGTTATGGTCCGCGAAGCCGTTCACGGCGTCGACGCAACGCGAAAGTACGGCATGAAATGTTTCTGGCTCGGGAAAGTTGTCCTTAGTATGACAAAGCCAACGGCCAAAGTCATTAACATGAACAAAACCCGCTTCAGAACACAACACAGGCGGGAGACCGACTGCCGTGAAAGGGCATCGTAAAGTAAAATATTCCTTGAAAAGAATGAGGCGTACGAACGTGCTACGAAGACAGAAACAACTCACGGCCAACTTGTTCTCAGGGACATCGTCAAGTAGCACGTCGCCGAGCAACTCGTCATCGCAACTTCCGACCGTGGCGGGACAATCGGACGCATTGTCCATTTCGTCGTCAGTTGCACATTCTGCTTCTATATCCACCAACGCCAGGACGCGCGAGAGTGCAGGGCGGCCCATACATCGCTGGCGAGCTTTTGAACCTATCTTTATACCCACGCCGGTGAAAGTCACATGACTCGCATGACACCTCTGGCTGACACCTGCGGCTGACGACTATCCCAAATCCTGACGATGACGCTCGGTCACTGACGCGCCACAAAATCATTTCAGAGAAACGTTAGCTATCTATCTACACAACGGATGGGCTCGTCAGTCGGAATCCAATGCGTGTGCGACCATGTGCATCACTCTGTAAGCGCGACGAGTCAATGAAAAGTAACAATGATGGGATAGGCACGAACGGTTCAGGATCTTCGTCGAAGTCTGCGTCCTCCGCAGTCCAGTTGAAATGGCAGACCAGCAGCTGGTCCGGGCTGGGTTAAAAGTGAATAAAAAAAAAATGACATGGGGAGTGCGCGCCACCTACTCAACAACGGCGGATGACAGGGACGCGTGTTGCATTTGAGCGCTGTGTGTGAAACAAAACTTGAGTACTTCCAGAGCGCGACCACAGAGTAAACGACCCACGATGAAGCCGGTTCTTGTGGGCCCGCGTAAAGCTGTGCGTCGCCAGGTACAAAGTTGAGCGACTCGTCCACAGCATTCTTCGCGGCGGTAGCGCCCTCGCTGGGCAAAGCATCGGCAAAGGGGAGAGCTGGGTCCTGCGCGCTGGTCACGACAACCGGGACGCCGACGGGCGCGACGACCGACGCCTCCTGGCTCCCGACATTTGGCAAGTCCGTAATGGAAGCAGGAGGAGAGTATGTAGCAGCGGAGATAATACGCGGGGCGATCCCCAGCGCTGAATCCAGGCTCGACGACAGTTGCACAGGTGAGGCCGCCGGCGCAGCGTGCGATAGGTATCCATTGAATGACGGATCCCAGGGCACGGGGAGCTGCGATGATAGGATGCCGACGGCACTGTTGTACGGACCGTCGGGCACTACGCAAGGGGCAGGGGATAGTCCCGCGAATATGTCGTCCACCGACTCGTTAGGGAGCTGTACATTTTGCGTCGCGCTGTGGTCGAAGCAGAACCTCAGTGCACATACAGCGCGCGACGCGTCGCATACCCACCTCTCGTCCATGATGAAGTCCTGCTGAACCTCGGCGGAAGTTCCTTGTTGGCTTTGCGAATAGTCCACGACGTCCATGCCTGATTGGAGCGGAGGAGAGGAAGTGAACGACGGGCTGGAAGCCAATGGCGGGCTGGAATGGAAAGGCGGGCTGGAAGCAAATGGTGGACTGGCCGCGAACGGAGGGCTGGATGTGACGGCGAACGTGGGGGCGAATTCCGGGCTTGACGCCGCAGGTGAAGTCATCGGCACCACGAAGTTCGACGCAGCTGGAGTGGACGGGACCGCGAAGGCTGCACGTGAAGGTGGGGCGACGGAGAACCTGGACGTGCTTTGCGCGGCCTGTGCGTGTCGAACGCTGTAGCGTCCGTCAGACCATGAGAGCAGTCTTCACAGGAGGATGCACGCACAGATCAAACGGAGCCTGGGCTTGTACGGTTGCCGCAGTACCCGACTTGACCACCTGTCGGTCGGTGTTGTTCTGAACGACGGAACTGCATTGGAGTGAGTGGGGCTAAAGCATCGCGCAGCGGGCGTACACGTTTACTGGGCTGAAAACGCCTGCAAGCACGTCGTACTCGGAGCCCATAGACTCGGGCACATATAGCGGGCGCGCCGTCACGACATGTCTGGGGTAGACGATGCACGCAAAGGCCACGACTTTGACCACGAGGACGGCCTTGTCATCGCCGCACACGTCGGCGACTAACGCCACGCGGTGATTCTCGTAAAGAATCGGCAGCTTGTCGATGAGAGATAGAGCGCGCTTCACTTCACATCTACGCGTCATGTGAGCTAGGAAATAAATAGAATCGTAAAGCTTGCCACGTACCGAACGATAGTGCGCGCGGGTCCGTGCACGATGCAGTTGAAGGACACGGTGCTGTCGTCACCATCGCGCACGACGAGAACGTTACTGACAATGTCGCCGTCGAAGTATGCCCGGGGAATCAAACGCAACTCGAGCTTAGATATGTTGGTGTCTTGAACGCGGGCAATGTTCGTTGCGCCGATAATGACCTTCGGAAACACGAAGCGTAGCGTGCCAGCCACCTTAACGACAGTGCCCGGAGAAGATGGACCCTCCTTCGCACGATATAGGAGCATGGTAGGCATCCTGCACCCTGAACCAGCGTAAGACAGTGGACTGGCGCAGTTGCAAACCGCGCGCACCTGACAGATACCCGTCGCTGGCATATCCAAACAATGTGCCATCCGGCGTTTCGATGTCGAACGCGTGGTACCGGCTGGAGTCGCCAATGAGGAAGAGTGTCTTGCAAGCGATGCACATGAGGGAAAGAGTGGGGGAGTGGGGGCCTACCATGGCACGCCCAGCGCTTTATTCAGGCTCGAGCTTATGTGACTGCCGGTCTAGACGCCATCGCCTAACGTCATGCAGAGCACTGACATGTCGAGAAATAATTCAGAAGGTACGTCGTGCAGAGCGGCGAGCGCAACGAGTGTATCTGAAGAAAGAGCGCGCGGTCGGAGTTTGACTGGCTTACCACGACCATATTATAATCACTACTCGTATTCTGACCTCGCGCGCTATCGTACAGGCTACATCTTCTCTCAAGCCACAGGTAAGTACTTTACAACTTGGTTCTCGAGTCACAGATTGTTCAAAGTTCACATAGAGCGACGTTGTGGACGACCGACCACGCTCACATCATACCCGCCCTATTTCTTCGCCGTCAAGCGCAAAGTCACCTTGCGGCGCTTTGTGGGGCCTTGGCCAACAGCATGCTCGTCCTCTGTACGGTCCGCACGACGAGCATCATTACGTTCGAACGCGTCGCGCACGTCTTGCACGGTCATCACCGTGTGTGCGAGCTCGGCGTCAACAATCGCGGCGGGCGACGTCACCAGCGCGCGCAGAGCGGGATCGACGGCGGAAGCCATATCGGCACTATAACAGGTATAAGTTGCGTCGTTCGCGCGCTCACAGAGTCTTACACACCTGCCCAGGTCTGGAGAGCTGATGCCGTCCTCGACGATGGCGCGTGCTGGCGAATTTCCCAGCGCCAGCAAAGCCGCGACCGCGTCATCATCCCTGGCATCCGTTAGGTAAGATGTGCAGGAGCGCTCGAAGTCACCTACCTAGTCTCAACTGCATGGACTGCGACCGGCTGCGGCGGCAAAGTACGCCTATCAGTTGGCTGCCTGTGGATCGCTCAGGAGCTAGTCGTCGCGGCACATGTGACGCACCATCCGCTCACGAGACTCGCGAGCACCTCCTTCTCGTTTGCCTGCTCGCCGCGGTTGTCGTTGTCGGAGATGGACATGTCGTCCGGCGAGCTGGACAAAGGTAAGCATGTGCCTTCGCGGCAGGCTCAGAACGAACTCAGCAACGTTGCCAGTGCTGATAGCAACAACGCCCCGCTTCGTCGAAGGCGCGCTCGTACCGCCTTGAGGTAGCGCCGTCGCTGGTAGAGCCCTAGTGCCACCAGGCGCGCCAGCGCGAACGATACACGTCGGGATGGTGCTGAACGAGAGGATATCCCAACCGCGAGCGCTGTCGTCCGGTATTTCGTCGAACGAAGCCCAGCCATCGCCAAAGCGAGCGCGTCGGAAGGGATTGAGCGGGTCCGTGAGGACCTTGCGCGGCGCCTCGCCCGTGTTGTTGTAAGCGATGTGGAGGACGTCGACCATGGGTCTGTTGTTCGCTGACCATCCACAAACTATCCCGCGGCCATACACGTGTGTCCCGGCGTCGAGGTGAGCTGTCAATTGCAGCCTCGTCGCATCGCGGTTGAAGCACGCGCTGCAGATCCAACGTCATTTGGCGAACAATACCGCAACACGACGACGCACATGATTACAGCGGGCATGGGAGGCCAGACATCGGGGCGGTGGATCGTGATGTTGACCGTGAAACAGTCGCGATTGAGGGGATGGTACGCGTAAGCGGATGAAACGACGCCGCTGAACACGAATCGAGGGAGAAGGTCGTAGTCCTTAGGCAGAGGGCCCGGCAATGGCATGACGGGGACGAGCGTGACGGACGTGGCGACCACCAGGAAGGACTTGTCCTTGAAGTGCGCGGTGCCGACGATACGAGCAAGAACGCCCGGCTCGTACTTGGCCTTGCGAGTGAAATGGGCAATGGTGAGCGGGATGTCCGAACCTGCGTCCAGAGTCAGTACACCCTGTCGGGTATCAGTTTGATTTCTGAATCACCTTGCAGCCGAATGTTGCTTTCGTATACGTTATAGCCGTGCAAACCGGGGCGTCAGGAGGGGCGTGCTTGCACTCCCACAGGAATGCAGTAAGCGTGCACGAAAGCGAGGGCATGTCGATGGAGCTGGCGACGCGCAAGGGGGGTGAGACAACTGGAGCGCAGAACGGACACTTTATGTGAGTCCATAGTCGCGAAATGAGGCAAATGCGATCATAACTATGACACGCGCTCATGAGCACACGAAATATCGCAGTGAGCAGATTAGCTCTGACGCCCAGTCACGAATCATGGGTATGACGCTTTGAACTGTCTTCGCGCTGGAAACGTGCCACTGTCGACTACTGTATTGAGATGTGCGGATAATGCGGACTGGTATGAATCTATCCAAGCCGCATTCCAAAAGAATTCTCAACCGCAGTGCAGAGTCTGCCGCAGGACGGTGTTTACTGTAATATACACATGTTACAAACGGTCAATATGCATTACTTCGAACATGAGCGACGTCCGCGTCCACCTCAACGGCTGCGCTGACACCCGGACCTTGTCCCCCATCGAGATGCATGGAGGTCCGCTACCGGACGCCGCCGACGAACTGCACGGAGTACATTAGGTGAATACGTGAACGAGCCATGGAAACGAGCGCACGCAATAATCGATCTGCATGAGCGGCCGATAACGGACGAGTGTGCGACGATGGCGTAGGCCCACAGGCTTCTAGGCTCTGCAGGAAAACCCGCGATCTTCCCATCTGCGTTGAAGCGCAAAAATGCGCTCAGCGACGGTCCCTGCCACATGCGCATTATGAAACAGGAGATTACAACTATCCGCCGTTCGCGGTCGATGTGCGCCGGTCCTAGAACAAAGGCTGTACCGCCCTCTTCGGCCGCCAGATCTCTTGGAGGCGCGTAGACTTCGCAGGTGATGCCGTGAGGAGGCCGAGTTTCCACCCGAGAATGATATCGGGCGCATCCGCCTATGAGCGTAAAATTTGAGAGCTGAACGACGCCGTACACGTACAGCACCATGGGCACTGGCAAAGGTCTGTCCGTTCGCACTGTTCCACACGAGTCCGCTACACTTATTCACTCCCGCTATGCATTCTAACGTCACATGAACGGATCATGCTCGTGACACACGCGGGACGCGATCACGTGCACGCGTCATTCTCGTGACACATGTCGCACGCCATCACGTGATGTCTGTCATACCGGCAGTGCCGGCGATGAACATGTATCTTCCCGTTCCTGCAAGGCAGAGACGTTTGCGAGCCTGTTGAAGAGCAGACTGTATGACGACAATAACATGGATGCATTCGTGTTAGCACACTAGTAATGCCGTACGGACGGTATGCTACATATCATCTGCCCCCCCCCCCCCCCCCCCGTCTTCCCTTTTGGCAAGTGAGCAGCATGCCCTATATCAAAATTTCGGTATATGTAATGTTATCTGCGTAAACTTGACCGGGTAGCAGTCTAACAACGGCGTGTTCGCGGCGCCTGACGCGGGATATGGCGGTGTACAACTGTCCGTGAGAGAACACCGGCCGCCTAAGGTCGGCGCCTATGATATCCAGTGTCAATCCCTGGCAGCTATTGAACGTCGTCGCATATGCCGGAGCGAGGGGAAATTGCCGCCGCTGGAGCGTTCTCCGAGTTTCAGGAAGGAATGTCTCAAAAGTGATGCGTGGAATTAGAAGGTCTTCTGTGTCGACTCGCACGCCAGCAACCGTGTCGCGCAATACGCGCACAGTTATCAGTCGGGTGCCAACGTCAACGACCACAACCCGGACGTTTTTGACCAGTCCGCGTGACAGAGAGAAGTTGCGCAGCAACCGAAAAACCGCGTTAGTTTTTATGACAGTCGAGTGCGGTGGCAAGCCGGGCAAGTGAGCTTTGATCGCATAATCTAACGATGCCCCAGCGCGTTCCGGTATGCCAGCCTCGTCCTCCTCCTTAATCTTGTCCGCGGCTAGGTAGGTCCTTGCAGTGCCTTTTACTCGGCGGAGAATCTCAGCATTGTACCTTTCAATCTGCCGATTTGTAGGGCAGAGGATGGAACGTTTTAGACACTGCGTAGGGTCGTCGATGACATCTTGAGGGTACACAAAGTTGATAAGGTCCTCATCTGAGTGGACTTGGCGTAATAGACTGAGGGCAACTTCCGGTCCTGCGCCATCCCCGATGGCGTCGACCCAAGCCGCATATTCCACATCCTCGGCATTGCGAATGGGAACTGTAAGTCGGCGAACTTCGAACAGAGGCCACAGCGGCGAGCAGCGAATAGATGCGTCAACAATCTGAGCGCGCGTGCCTCGACGGACTACAGGGCAAGTTTGCTGGAAGTCTCCAGCCAGAATCACGATCTTGCCACCGAATGGCAAGTTATTTCCGCAAACACGGCGACACGTTTCCTCCACACATGCCAGAACAGCACGGTTTGCCATGGGAGATTCGTCCCAGATGAGCAGTCGGAACTCGCGAAGGAGCTCCGCGCGCGGATCGCCAGGTTCTATTGGAGACCGCAATAATTCGCTGTACTCGTCCACGGGAACCTGGCGAATGTGAGCATTATTGTGAGTCAAACACGGTGACTCGTACCTTGAAACATGAATGCGTCGTCCGCCCGCCTTCGTAGAGCAAAGCCGCGAACGCCGACGTAGCAGTAGGAAGCACAATTTCTTCTCGCGAACGTATGAAGTCGCAGATGGCGTTGATTAAGAAAGTCTTTCCCCGGCCTGCTTTGCCATCGATGAAAAGACACAATGGTCGGTCGTTAACGACAGCGTCAACGACCTCGTTGAAGATGGAGCTCTGCTCAGCAGTGAACGTGTCCATGGCTCGTTGCAAGTTGTGCTGGAACCTGACCAGGTGAGGTGCCCAGCGGTCTCGCTCGTATGATGCCTCGCCAACGAAAGATTGCGGTAAGGGAAGCCCAAAGTCACGCAGACTGCGACCAAACTCTTCCAGGGACCTTGACAGCTCCTCTAGTGCTGTAGAGTAGGCCGACAGCTGCAAACCACTGTTTTGGAAATAGAAGTCCGCACTCATATCGTCGCGGAAGTGTTCCCATACTTCGGTAAAATCCCGGGCTGCTCTGGCCCGCTCTGCTCGCTCCGGAGCGGCAGAGCGCGAAAGAGACTACCCTTCTCTGGAGCATCATAGCTCTGCTCTGGCCTGCTCTGGCGGATGCTGGAGCACCGTGCGCCACATATACATTTTGCTTGCTGCTTACTTTCTTTCCTTGATTTTCTTTGCGCGCACACGACGAGGAAGTGTCAAAAAATGATAGATTACGCAAAAGTCGTATATATAGTCATACAACAGACGCCACAAATCTAGCCTATTGAAAGCATGACACTCACCAGGTATCCATGAAGGGACCTGCGAGATGATACGCGTCAGCAATGTGGAGCAATAACGGGAAAGACGAGACACATACCAGGTGCGCGCAGTGTTGACCAGTTCTCGTCTAGCGTCTGAAAAAGTGGTAAAGTGAGGAATAATGCAAGCGGAACTAGAAAGCGAGCCCAGAACATGCGCCAGTCAGCCTTCCAGACTCCCAGAGCAAGCAACCAGCCAACGAGCCCGATGTCAGAAAAGCCCAAGCCATAGAAAAGCACAGCACACGAGTACCAGGCAGAATCCAGACAGAGAGCCCTGAGAGCCAAACAGACTGTGGCACCATAAACCGGGACATGTGGCTGCGCCGGCGCAGCGCGGTCGTGGGGGAGGAAAGGCAAGGGGTATTTGGGGCCCCGACGGTGTCCGAATCCGATTGCCGCGACTGCGGAAAGTTTTCGTCAACCGGTGACTGCCGATTGCAGCGCGCTGCATGTCCACCCTAGACTGCCCAAGTCCACGTCGACTACAGTTGGGGACAATCAAAAAGTATTTAGAGTGTATTTGCTCCATATCTTCTCAGGGAAGCTATAGACCAACTAGGGAACTTCAGAATCATGTTCCCACCAAATTTTCGAAAATTTTGAGTATGATTACGTAATATTCTAACGAGAAATTAGGTTTTGCCAAAATTTTGGGCCCTCAACAAAATTACAAGTTGTCTCAAAAAGCATTTTGAGCACCAAATGAGTTTATGTGACATCAATATTTTTTCGGATATTTTGAGGACTATAAATTTTTGGGTCCTCACAACATCTTAGATGATGTCAGGCTATAGATCATATCAGGGTGGAGAGTCATGGAGCAGAAATGGACCTCCGGATGACGGTCAGCCGTTGGATCACCACCGGAATCAAGTTGCTCAGTTCCGCTTTTGGACAGTTTCCAGCAAATTACACCTGAATGGCTCGTTGAATTCGTCCAATTCTTTCAAAAACATGCTCAGGGAATCAATAGCTTTCAGATGATATAGCTTACGTAATATTCTATAAGGTTTTAAGCTTTTTGCCAAATTTCGAGCGATCCCTTTCCTAAAAAGGAAATTTCCAGGCGAACGGCTCGTTGGATTTTGTTGAAAGTTACACCGTTCGAAAGCACTCACTGAGGCGCACATTTCCATATATAACACCATGGGGGTCTATAAAACTAAATACTTTTTGATTGTCCCCAACTGTACACCTTGTAAAAAGATTGGTTTTTTCTGACACTATGCCAAAAGGTTGTTTCAGGGTAATCTGAGGCGAATTGGGAAGATGATCTAAAATACGTTTTTGAGTGAACTTGGGTGTGCTGACCGCGGTTACCTTGCGCCCAAGTTTGCAAGGTCATGCTCTGACTGCTCTGGCTGCTCTGGGGTGTGCGAGAGCATCAAAGCGGCAGAACGGCTGATACCTGCTCCGGAGCAAACCCGGATTTACAGAAGTAGCTTGAGAGGGAAATCAACCTCGCTGGCGTCGTGTATAATCAAGTGCACGAAGAGAAGGCGGATTTGTCGAGGCGTGCGCAAAGATTGCACGGCCTCCAGCATTGCATATTGTGCCTCGTTCTTCTCTGCAAAGAGGCCCATGACCTGAGCAGCTTCCTGATAAGTCGCATACACCACGGAGTCGAAAGTCCGCGCATCTCGAAACGATGAAGCCGCCCTGTTGAGGAGAATGGCGCGCAGGTAAAATAGTTCCCCCTGTGACGGTTTTACGGACGCCAGCCGGACGAAATGACGATTGGTATCAGATCGTCGCACGACCAGACGTTTTATTTCGTCCTCTGGTACAGCATCCTCTTGGAAAACAGAACCTGACTGCAGCAAACGAGCATCCCAAGGAACGTGCCTGAATCTCGTGAAGAACTCTGCGTACGTCAGATCTCTAAAGTCGCACCGTTGCCCTTCCCAGGTGAAAGAGCCGCTCGGCCTGTGAAAGTAGCGATCCAGCGTGGAAAACGAGCTGACGGGACCCCGAACGCGGCGGTACTGACGGTGTTTCCGCGACTCGGGAAGGTGAACAGCCAGTCCAGTAACGCCGGGGGACTTGCTAGCGACTCTGAATCCTAGAAGTCGCCATGCCGCCTCGCCGGCAGACAAATATCGCGCGCGCCAGAAGTCTTCGATCTCGTCCACGACCTGGGAACCGTCCTGGCGCATGCGAACATACGTGCGGTCAACACCTGTGCCATGTTATATTAGAAGTATGACTTTCCCGGCCGTAGACGCACCTTTCCTGATGTACTTGAATAAGTACTGAAAGATGTGCGACGAATTTGCGACCTCAAAGTTAATATGGCACTCCAGAGCCCGTATCAGCGGCAGACAATGTGGCACAACCATGCTATCGGTTGGCAGGGCCCTTTTGTACTGAACTCGACCATCAAAGGCTAGAACGGTCGCGGGCTGAACAGCTTTCGGGTACCCGAAGCGACAAACAGAACCAGTTTGAGCATTCGTCGGCGGGAACGTACGTGCGCGAGGACGGCAATACTCTGGCAGGACATCGGCTCCGCCGTTCCGTGCTCGCTGAGGATGTTTGTGCGTCATGAAACGCTCCACGAGTGCGGCATCCGCGGGATTGGTGGGCATCTCCGCGGAGACTACAGCGTCGATATCGGCGGAGGTTATGCAGTCCTTCTCGTACTTTATGAGGATATGGCAATGAGGCAGACCCCGTTTCTGGAACTCTACAGCGTACAGCCTGTAGATCTGAGCACAACGTCAGTGCACGGTGCGGAAACGAGAACGTCACTCACGACTCGTCCTGCATTGGGGAACATAGTCTTCAGAGTCTTCAGTAACACGGCAAGCTTTTGCTTGAAAACTCGAGCGATTACGATTGGAGCATCTTGCCAGTCCTGACCAGGACGCAGTTTTGCCCTTATTTCCGGCCAGTCGGGGTTGCAAGTCATGGTAATGAAGAACGTCGGCACACCGCAATTCGCGGCGATGGTCAGCGCGTCCGCGATTTGATCAGAACACCAAGAATTGGATCCTATGAACGACGACGGCAGGAATACGTTCTCCCCGTCGCAGGTTGACTCGAGCCCCATCAGCGCGGCGTCCTCGCGGCGAGCAGCAACCTGACTAGAACGAATATACGCCAGGCGGGACTCGATGTTGCGCGTGAACATGTCTACAACATACTCGTTAGTCAACCGGCCAAAGATGCTGAAACGCTCTTCGCGCAACAGCCGGGCCCGGCAATGCCAGATTTGGCTCGTAACGACGTCGTCATCGCCACCTGTACTGTCTGCGGCAGCGGTACGCGCCCGTCCCCAACCGAGAGTGCCATGCGGAAAGAACAGCGGGTAGACCAACGGTTCCCAGAAACGGTTGACTGCGGATATTTGATGCACGTCAGACGACGTCTGCTCAATGGAATCAACAAAGCATCGCTCTGGGTGCTGTTTCTTGGATATGACAATAGTGCGAAGCTGGAAGGAAGGAGTTAGTCAACCATGTGACAGATGCAACGACCGTACCTTAGCGTCGGAGGCGATGGTATTTTCAAAGCACATAATGCCCGCAATCTCGTTCTCGCCAGCGTCTCTGAGTACCAAGTGTACATTGGGAACATTGCTCTCCGGCCTCTGGCGAAAAACGTTGATGAGTCGTACATGGGGATTGACGCGCAGAAGGGCAGCGCCGAGAGCGTCTATCCAGGGCTGAGGCACTCTTTGGAACCAGTCTGCACTTGAAAACGGTGTACGGCCCCGCATGAAGCCATCGTACAGCAGCCAATGTACCGCCGAGTTCGTGAAACTGGGCCTCACGCGGTGAAAAATTTTGCCTTCCACCGCGAAGTGTGCGGGCATGCCGCCGTGAGTCGGAAAAGGTCGTGTAGACTCCAATTGAGCAAAAGTGTATATGAGATTGAGCAGCCTGGACAGCGAGGAGACTCGAGGATCGTTGACGAATTCGTCAAACTCATGCGGAAGTGGCGGCAGCGGAGTAACGTTGTGCAACTTTTCACCGCCTGGGCCGCAGCAGAACCCACTCGCCTCACCCGTCAATAGCTCAATGTTACAATGAGGGCAACGGTGAGCAACGTTGGTGCGCTTGCTCACTCCCCACCACAGAGTATTTTTTAAGACTCGGCCCATTTTCCATGTGCCGTTATCGGACATTGTGCGACGGCACCCCTTCCAAAAACCCTGACAGTTAAATAGTCCGCGAAATGAGAGCACACATAGGGCCAGCGTCATCGGCTGTCATCACCGCGAGACGTCAGTCTTATGACTGCAGCACTGGAATCAGCCCGAGACGCATCGCAACAATGATCCTGCGTGCAGTCATAGTCCTTGACGTAAGCCTATGACGACAGCTTCTTGCGAATCCCACTCATTCGGTAATCCGAGGGATTCCAGGGTTGATGGCGACGCACGCAGCTCACCGGCGTAAAGATCGCATTGAGGCAAAGCTTTCGGCGCAGACGGTATATGGAATGGCAGTCCTATATTTGCGAAAGTGGATCTGACTTTCTGACTACACGTTCGAGCCTTATATTGTACATGACGTTGATTGCTAAAAGACCCAGGGACGACAGTAGGACCGCACAGGGAAGCAAATACACCCTATAATGGTACTGTAAACGTCACGAACTAGCATACACCTCACAGTACTTAGACGCGCGCTTGTAGAAGGTGAGGTATCTCCTAATCCAAGCGTCAACCGCTTTGTAATGCCTCGTCTTCCTCTGGCCGTTGTAATCACCACTCGTGATCTCGTGCATCAGCAGGCCTCCAATGCTCTCTATCATTGTCTGCACGAGAGAAATGCGGTATTCCACTTCGTGGACACAGCCCGTCTGGTGCGTGGCCTTCTTCACCCAGCCCCTCACGTACGAGCAGTGCTCCATCATGGCCGTACTAATGCGAGGAAGCTCGGAATGGACGACGGGGCAGCGAGAGGCAATGTATTGCTGAACACGCCGTCAGCACGCAGAGGCGGCAAGAACTTCGTCAAAACTGCAACTCACCTCGATCTCACGCGAGGACACTTTTGCAATTGGCATTCCAACGAAGCGATAGAGTGGAGACGAGCTCTCAGCTACACGCTGCACTGAGCACGCTGCTGAAAAAGATCAACTTCTGCACCAGTCCCGCATTGAACACTAACAATTATCAGCCTCCTGCGAAGACGGCATATTGTACGTGTCAAGTTCAAGAGACCGCACTCGGGCACGCGCTGACGAGGTATTGAACGTGACTGCGACTTTTATGTAGCAGGACTGTCGATTGTAGACGTCACAACTGTGACGCAGCCACATTCGCTCACTGCAATATGTGTCCGAACGATGGCTCATTGCTATGATGATGGGAGGTGAATGTCACGTGCGCATTGGACACTTTACGACGGCTTCACAAAGCATCTCGCACTCGCCGGGTAGTTTCAGCAGCATGCAGTAGCTATACGTCCAGCCCGTGTCGTTGCATTGGGTTTTCACTCGCCTCTGTTATGCCGACTATCTACCTAGTACAGGGACAATCATCACGTAAACAAAACTAATATTACAGATAGATTCGGAGATGTGTCCATTCGAAACATCACGGAGCCCGTCGCATGTCTCTTGCAGTCGAGACTTCGCAATTCACAGAAAGGGACTCGACCTGCTCACGCATCAACCTCCACCACGCGATTCATATCGCGCACGCCTAAGGGGGCCATGAGTCCTCCGTTACGCCTTCGATTTACGCGCTGCGCACCTGAGCGACCGCCCGGGTCTTCGTTCTCGATGTCGCGAGAGCGAACTGGGACTGCAGCCGTAGCACCGCTGCGACGAGACGGCCCAGCATCGTACGAAAGGCTGGGACAAATAAGTCGATGTTAGCAAGCAGGAGCGATTCATAACGTACCCAGCGTTGACTGTCACCCTAGCAGGAGAAGATGCGGGGCTGCCGCTGCCGTTCGCGACGCTGGCGTGGTATGAGATGAAACCCTAGCCCAGCAGTAAAGAACACGCACCGAGCAGACCCGGCCGGGGTAGAAGGTCCACGCTCGGACTCGAGCGTAGCAGTCGTGGCAAACACGGCATAGTCGTTGCAGATACGCGCACGTTCGAAGATTCTGGGCTGAAGCACGAGCGGCACGGACGGCGTGTCCCCGGCATAGTTATAGCGACCCTCCTCGACGTCAACAGCGATCTTGCCGTCGACCCAGCCCACCAGCACGCTCTGGATGTCGACGGAGTCGCCGACGTAAAGAGGAGCCAGCGTGCGGAAGCGCCTGCGTTCGCGATTGAAATAGCAACTGCGTTGTGGTCAGGCTGGAGCTCCTCAAGCCGACCCAAACGCACATGAACACGGTAGGCCGAGCGGGCCACTCGTCCTTGCTCTCCACGCTGATCTCCACAACAATGGTAGCTGGCCTCTTGGGATCCACGACGTGACCGCGCGACACCTTGCCAACGAAACACACCGTAGGGAGCTTCGCCACGGGTTCGTCGGGGGGACCGTTGCCAATGGTGCGTTGACCGACGATGGAGTTCGCAAAGAGGAAGACCGCACGGCCGACGACGTGCCCGTCGCCGTTGAGACGAGCAAGGGTCCCGCTGGGCAGGAGTGGCGAGTATTCGTCGTGCACGGGCTGCGCGACGGAGAACGGGATCCTGGAGCCTGTGAAACAATAAATGCAAAGTCGCCGGCGCTCGAAAAACATACCGTTTATGATATACGTCCCCAAATATGTATTGAAGTACGTGTTGATCTCGCGCCAGTACACGCGCAAAGGGTTGTGCAGCACGAGGAGGATATCAAAACTGGCGGTAGGCATCTAGCAAATGAAGAGCTGCACACGTGCGTTTCGCGCGGACAGCGAGGGCTGCGCCATACATTTATATGGGCGCAGGTAGCGGTACGAGACAGAACACGCGTCATGCCCGTGACAGCGCATCGTGAGGCTATTCCATGCTACGAGCAGCCCGTCCGTCGCTGCGGGGCGAAAAAGTCATGGGTCAGCGTCATCACCTTGATGCGTATGGCCAGTGTCTCACATACCATCACCGAAGGCGTACGCGAAAGTCCACAGAACGAGATTGTCATGAACCAACAAATTTTGCGCAGAACTCAAGATGGAACGGAAGAGTTATCTGAAAAAGATTATGATAAACACAGCAGCAGCAGCGGACGGGAACTACGATACATGTCAGGATGAAGCGAAGATCAGAACAGTGAGAGCTACGGCATCCAGCGCGCGATCTCCACGTCCGCTGCGTCGAGGAAGTTGTTGAGGGTCACCACCCAACGCTCAAATCGGTCGCGTCTCCTCTCCACCGCGCGCGGCGAGCGTGACGAATTGGCCAGATCGAGATGCTCTTCAAACTCCATGGCGTCCAGGGCGGACCGGCAACGGCGGAGGCGACGATAGACGATGCTGGCATGCGGCACGCGGTACAGCGTATGGCGCACCCATTTGCCGGCGTACCGGGGGTGAGCGATGTAAGACCAATCGATGTTGGGAAAGCCGTCGAAAATTTCGCCGGCGAGGGCGACGTAGTAACACTATGGACTTGTCAGTAAAAATGGTTGGCTGCACTTGGGGAACCGCACGCACATCTAACGCACGCATAGGGCAGCTATCACTTGGGCCCAGCGTTGTCTTGCGAACCAATCGCGCCCTCCCAGAGTAATGCGCGCAGGGGCAGACTACGCAGTGTCAATAACGCGATGTAGACCGTACAGCGCGCGCGCTTACAGCCAGCACGACGCCGCATGGAGCTGAGTCGACCGAGTATTGAGCGCCAGGTCTGGGAGCATCGACGCGAGGCGACTGTGAACTTTATGACAGAGGTTGGGAGCGGAATTTGAATGTCATTCCGAGCGGTCGTCATAGGCGTGACGATACACTTTGCCGGACGCCAGACCGTGCGAGCACACAATGGCTGCTAACTGCCGCATGGGCTCTTTAACAAAAAGAGAAAAGAAATTACATGAAGACGGAAAACCAAAATACAGTATAATGTCTACATAGTGTGTACCGGCGGCGAATTCCATGGACCCTCAAACGGCGCGAGCACGGCGCAAAAGCCCCTGCGGCAATATGCAGAAGCACGCAACACTGTCTTGAGCTGCCTCAGCGACAATGTCGGCCAGATTCTCCGGGTCGTCTGTGGTAGGCATCTTAATGCGCGCGACCGTCACCTACGGCTAGGAGTAAGCGCCAAAGCTCTGCACAGCGTCAGAGCACTTACGTCATCGATACGGACGCATAGAACAACCATGGTGCGCCCAACTTCGCAAAACACACTCCCTCGCTGCTTCAGCATCGCCGTTACGGATTCAGCATTCATGGTGGGTATGCGTGAAGGGAGGAAGGACGGTGTCGAGCGCCTTAAGTAGCTCACGCTTTATAAGAACGAAAAGCATAGGCTAGAATGTCATGGATTGACAGGTAGAGCATGCAACTCTCATTGACGTAGCACGGATGAGTCATCGACTCATTTGCTAGCGTCGATTTCTTCGGAATAGGGGCTGCTTCTTTTCTTTTTCCCAATGTTGTATATTGTTTTCTAGACACCATTTTTACACTCGCGTGCACTCAAGTAAGGAAAATCATTCTGTTGCAGACTGTTACATAACGTATCTAGCTCTGTGGAAAACCCGCCCCCCCGCTTCACTTATCCTTCGACTTCCTCATTCTCATCGCGACGCGCTGCAGCCTTACGCCTGGTGCCCGCGAGCTTCCTCTTAGCAGAGGCACTGTCACCCCCACTGTTACTTGGTCAGTTTGTCGCAATGAAAGCAAATTGAATCTGGGTAACACACCTCTGCGCTGGGGTCTCAGCCTGAACATCACCGTTGTCCGCTTCCAGAGGAATCCCGTCGGCCAACACGGTGTCCTTTGCGGAAGCTTTCCTGCAAAGGGATGAGAGGCGTCACAAAGTTTGGGAGCTATCAGCTTACGACGCGTCTCCCTGCGCAGCCGCCGCGGCAGTCGTCGGAAAACGACGGCGCTTTGCAGGTGAACCCCCAGTTTCAACGCGAGCAGGAGAACTCTGTGCAGTTGGACCTGACGATCCCACATTCAGACAAAGCTGATCAACATCCAGCATGACATGACCGGAGCCGAGATGAAGGCCGTGCGCAAGTCCGATCGTGAAGACCGCGGTGCCTGGAGATGGACGTGGGGCTTTCTTCCATCGCGGCTTAGTGCCGTCGAAGCAGCAGCTACAGATTGGTAAGAGACGGACGAGGAAGTTAGAAAAAAAAAAACAAAAACGGACTATACTCTGCTCGTCCTGTTTTGATCTCGAACATATTCGGAGCATTGAACCTCATAGCCCAAGGAGACACCATCGTCCATAGTCTCCGCGGCTCCCGCGGTGTGACCGAGGGCGATCAAAGTCGGGAACGGGCGCTCAGGAATGCCATCCTCATAAGTCGCGCTGTTAGGATCGCCGGGAAAGGGTAGGACCTGTGTGGCGTCGAGAAGAGCTTTGCCGTTGGGCGGCGCGTGCACCTTCGCGAGGACGTTGACGACGGTGCCGTCGGGAAGAGGCTGCTCAGTAGCGGGAACCCAGTAGCGAAGTTCAGCGGGAATATCGACGCCGGGTGTCTGCAGCACGGTGTCATAAAACATATGCTGAGTCGTCTTGTGCGTGTTCGGATTCTCCGATGAGATGCGCCGGCCCTTGCTCAAGGCTAGATAGCCCGAGAGGAACAGCGATGTCATGTTGCACGCTCTCGACGCAGGCCGACTTGCCAGATGCTGGTGTTGAGGGTGTCGTATTTATAGGGGGAAGGGAACGGATGAGCAAAAACCGATGTGAGTGCGTGACGCGTTACTGCAGCAGCACGCAGCGTAATACGTCGCGAGACGGAAGACCAGCTGTACGACGTACGAAGGTGACGTATTGGCTGCTGCACAGGTGGATGAGGCGAAGGCCTGAACGATCGAAACGCGGGTATGACGCGCAGGAATGACATGGGCCTGGGAGCTTACCACAGCGACATAGCTGCGGGAGCTCGCAGAGGCCACATACGCACATGTATGACGAGAAGTGATGATGCCCAGCAATAGCAAGCCTCACAAATGCACTGCAGGGTCGGACCGTCAAAGTGGCAGCATGGCACAGTCTCTTTCGAGCAGAACGACGAACAGCAAACGTGGGCACATTGGTACGCGCGGAGGCTAGGAACGCACGGCGATGACAGCACGATATTGTCAGTGCAGGTCGCAGTCGCCCTGGCCAGGGCAACACACTAGATGATGATGTCGTTTGAATCTCGCGTCGGACAGCCTGTCGCTCTCCAAGTCTTCGAGTATCGCGTACGATGCACGAAGACCAGGCGGTGAGTGCAGGAAGTGAAGATCGACAGCTCCTGCATGTGGTAGTCGCGCCGAACGGTAGCAGCGGTGCGCGAACGCGTGGAGCAATCTGAAGATGAAGGGAACGAAGCAGAAGTGTAGGCACGAGCATGCGTAATGCATAGTCGTCATAGCTGAACAGGCCGACATGGGAGCGAGCGAGCGAGGTTCGGGCGCAAGCGTCGAAACTCTAGTAGAATGGATGACGCAAAGGTATGAGCAGGACTGCAGCGTCGACGCGGGGGGGTCATGCACATGACGCCAGAAGAGAAATAGTAGACGCGGTAAAAACCGAACGTGACGTGCGCAAAAGTCCTGGGCGGCAAGGTAGCGTATAAAGGCGGGGGAGGGGGGGGAAACCGGAAAAGGAGATTGGGTCCGATTCTGACAGGTAAGGCAAGTTCTGGTAACCATACGAATTTATCTGTATCTCTCGAGCTGGTGGCAGCTGTCAGTTCGATCTGCGACTCGCCAAGGCCAGGCTAATCCATCAACTCCTTCGCGTCCCTCATTACCCCTCGCCCCAGTTGCGTGATTCGGAGGACGACCTGACATGGCAGTCTCGTTCCTGCGCCTGACGATCGGTAGATAGTCCACCGTGATGGATGCCGTTCGGCGTTTGTTGTTCCCATAATGAATCTTGGCAGGCTGCTGAGGAGTTTCTGTCATGCCAACGACTCCATGTCAAGGGTACACCGCCAACTCGGATGCATGTGCTGAGCAGAGCTCTGCGCCGGGTCGAGCCGACCCGAACCACGAGCTCATGAACAGCCGCGCAGCAGCTGCTGAGCAGCCTGCGGCCGAGGACCACGCCACGCGCCCTTGTAGTATCTTTGGGGCAGCCCGGTCGCGCACCTGCCCACCGCTTTGCGTCTGTCCCACTGCGCTGTTGCGCCATTTATTACCCCGCTTCGGCCCGTCATCATAATATCCCTTCAATCCATGAGTTACTGTTAACCTGCTTCAGCATGCCGTGCCCGACGTGGGCAGCGGACAATTCTGGGCACTTGCTTCAATTTAGAACCCGGTGGTATACGAAGCAAGCCGTCTTTCTCTTGTTCACCTGTCTTGTCTGCCTTGTCATCTCTGCGCCTCATGACCACTTGTCACTGTCTGCGGCTACAAAGTCTTGTCTTGTCTTCGAAACTGGCTCGCTTCAACCCGGCAGCATCCCATGTCTTCTACGTCAACCACGCATATCGACGAGCACGAGCGTGATGAACGCAAGGACGGCGGTGTGCAGTGTGTTGTCTTGTACCCTCTCTTCGCCCAGATCTGACTTCACCTTATCAGAGCACATCGTCCAGCACCGGTGCAGTCGCTGTTTCCATTTTCTGTGAGAATGCTGGCTTTGTCAATGGATGGACCAGATACCAAACGCGCTGCACAACTCAACCAAAATAGTCCTGGCGGTTCTGCCTGTAGATTCTGTGGCTCGAGGCGCTGAATGTACTTCGTCATGTGGGACCTGATTGTGGCCGAAGCGCCGCCTTGTCCCTGTCTCATAAAGTTGCACGAGCTCTGACCAGCTCACTCCCCTCCCCTCGTCTATCTTCCACCATGCCGCCAAGAAAGGCTGCGAAGCCTCTGCCTGAGTTTATTGAGGAGTACGACGGCTTATACAGATGCACTATCTGTGCTTCGAAGTGGCTCAAAAGCTGGCCCGAGCATGCGAAGGGAAAGGCCCATCAGCGCAACATTGAGCTGTCTCGCGAGGGCAACGAGGCGCGCGCGCAAATCGACAAGGTGTACGCAGAGGCGGAGCCAGCTGCGCTGGAACATGTCGACGATCCCATGCCTCTCGACGAGCCTCAATTCGACGTTACCCTCGGAGAAAGCTCACACGCAGTTCAGTCTCCTTGGAACGACCTCATCGCCCCATCTGCCGCCGATCTGGCCGCTGCTCTGGCATGGAATGCCGCAGGTCGTGGCGAATCCCTGGAAGACTACCAAACCCGCTTACAAGCGGCTATTGAGCGGTTGATCCTGGATCCCAGCTGGTTGCATCTTGACGACGGTATTGCTGATGACGATGAGGGTGTTGCTCAAACATCCGGTAGGTGGTTTGGTTCAGGAAATGCTAGTACCGTGCTCATACATTCAGGGATTCCTTACGACGACGACGACGACGACGACGACGACGACGACGATGATGACGAGGATTACGACTGGTTCAAGAACTTGCAGGGTTCCCTTGATGATTGGTCTCCATATCCGCACAAAACGGTTTGTGCTGCTGCCAATATTACCAGAACCCTCGAAACTGAGATCCTTCAGATGACGCTCGTCCATCTTTACACCTGCCTTCCGCGCATGCGCATCTCTAATGCTCAAACGGAGTTCTTTCTCTTTGTCCTGAAGGAAGCGGGTTGTCGCGATGTTCCATCTTTGAGCGCCCTCAAGAGATTCAAGAAGAAGATGTGTGAAAAGTGTGCTGTGTCAACCTTGCAGCATACGTCCGAGCTGGGCAACGTTTTCTTCACTAATTCAGCTCGGGAAACATTTGCAATGGTATGTGGCTCATATTACGGTTTCCACCATGTCTCTAAAGTATCGTCGCGTCAGGAAATGGCCAATCCTCAAGTTGTGAAGGAAATGCATTTCTATCCTGAGCTCAAGGCGACTGCGATCTCGGAGGGCTGGCAGACAGGCCGTTGGCTCGACTTTCCACTCGAGTATCTGACGCCCATGGTTCGTGTTGGCGGGCAGCATTTCTTTGTTGACGAGATTGCCGAACTCAACGGCGGCACACTTGTCATTCCATCCATGTGGCATACATGCGATGGCATTCTCTGCGGGAAATGCTACTCATGCACCATTGACCAAGTGAGTCCTGCCTCTGCCGTGGAGAGACATACAGTTGGGGACAATCAAAAAGTATTTAGTTTTATAGACCCCCATGGTGTTATATATGGAAATGTGCGCCTCAGTGAGTGCTTTCGAACGGTGTAACTTTCAACAAAATCCAACGAGCCGTTCGCCTGGAAATTTCCTTTTTAGGAAAGGGATCGCTCGAAATTTGGCAAAAAGCTTAAAACCTTATAGAATATTACGTAAGCTATATCATCTGAAAGCTATTGATTCCCTGAGCATGTTTTTGAAAGAATTGGACGAATTCAACGAGCCATTCAGGTGTAATTTGCTGGAAACTGTCCAAAAGCGGAACTGAGCAACTTGATTCCGGTGGTGATCCAACGGCTGACCGTCATCCGGAGGTCCATTTCTGCTCCATGACTCTCCACCCTGATATGATCTATAGCCTGACATCATCTAAGATGTTGTGAGGACCCAAAAATTTATAGTCCTCAAAATATCCGAAAAAATATTGATGTCACATAAACTCATTTGGTGCTCAAAATGCTTTTTGAGACAACTTGTAATTTTGTTGAGGGCCCAAAATTTTGGCAAAACCTAATTTCTCGTTAGAATATTACGTAATCATACTCAAAATTTTCGAAAATTTGGTGGGAACATGATTCTGAAGTTCCCTAGTTGGTCTATAGCTTCCCTGAGAAGATATGGAGCAAATACACTCTAAATACTTTTTGATTGTCCCCAACTGTAGACTGACATCTGATCCAGGAAACGGGCTGCTTGCATGTTAATCTGCACGATGAGCATCATGTTCCGGTCGACCGTTTTGCGCGAAACTTCGAGCACTTGTTGAGCACCGCATCAATCCCACAGTTCGACAGTGAGTTTTTGTTCTATCACTCGGCAACTCCGAGTTGCTAACGTTCTCAGCGCCGAGTCTTCGTTTGAGAGCCAAAATGCCTAACCCGCTGCGTGAGAAAGCGGAGGGCCTTGAGCTCTTCACCATCTTTGTGAATTGCTGGGCAGATGACGTCTCCGGGAACGTATCGAAACAGTACAACAAGCACTGGAATATCTGCTTGACGAATGCGGGCTTACCATCAACGCTCCTGGGCCAGGAGTACTTCATCCGCTTCTATTCGACGAGTCCGCATGCCTCAGCACCGGAGCAATTTGCTGCGTTGAAGGCGGAAGTCCTGTACGTTGTGTTCATTTCTACGCGCGCTGCCATTGAACGGCTTTAGGTCAACTCATGATCGTCCGCAACTCTGTTACAATGCAGATAGCGGGCGCATGTGCAAGATACGCCTCATGGTCCAGTCGCTTCCCGGAGATAACCCCCAGCAATCGGAGAACTGCGCGCACATGATTGGGAATGCCAACCTGAACTGTCGCCGCTGCTGGAACCGACGAAACGCGCCAAAGGACCCTGATGACCAGTCAACCGAATGGTACACGGATAATTACAAGGTTCCATCTATCTTACCTCTAATGCTGAGATGCTGAGCAATGTTGGGCAGGTTGGAAAGTTGCGAACGGTCGACGAAACACGAACGACGGTACTGCATCAACTTGACATTGCTTGCCAGGGCAAGAGCAAAGATGCGGAAGACATCAAGAGTAACCAGACCGCGACTGGAGTTAAGGACGCCATCGCCCAGGCTTGGGTCGAAAAGCTCCTTGCAAAGGCGTCGGAGATGCGCACCGCATCTCTTCAAGCTCCGTCGAATCCGTCAATTCCACACAGCGAGGAAGAGATAGCTGCCGCTCTCAAAAGTTGGCTTGACGCCCAGCCGGGCGACCATTATCATCCTTTGCTGCACTGGATTGGTGCGCTGTGCCCTCGTTTATTGGTCTTGGTGCTCGAGTTAACAAACGTGCAGGATTGGATCCTCACAAGGACACGCCCGTCGAGATCCTGCACTCAATACTATTGGGCCTTGTCAAATACGTCTGGCATGGGCTTCATACGTCGTGGAAGCCCGAGCAGGAAGCGCTCTTCGTCGTTCGCCTGCAGTCTACCGACACGCGCGGCTTATCCATCCCGCCATTACGGGCGAGTTATATTATGCAGTACAAAAACAACTTAATTGGGAAGCACTTCAAGACACTCAGCCAGACACTCGCCTTCCACTTGCACGGCATCTGCACTCCAGCGCAATTCAATCTTGTTAAAGCAACTGGCGAGCTCTGCCCCGTCCTTTGGTATACGGAAATCGAGGATATGCCAAGCTACTTGGTACATGATTCTCACTCCCCAGTGACCGCATTCCGCCCGCTCATATTGCTCGGATATGCAAGGCAACACTCAGAATTCTGATCAACAATGTGCTCGACGCATACGCCGCCATTGATCCCACTCGTATCCTCCTCAAAGTCAAGCTGCACCTTCTTGAGCACCTACCCGACGATATCCCGCGATTTGGACCAGGTGTTCGCTTTGCAACGGAGATATTTGAATGCTTCAACGCAATATTCCGCTTCTGCTCCGTGTTGAGTAATCATCAGGCTCCTAGTCGGGATATAGCCATGGCGCTGGCAGACATTGACTGCCTCAAGCACATCGTCAGCGGCGGTAGCTGGCTGGAGAACGATAAATACGTGCACGCGGGCAAGAACGTAACCGACATCCTTCGGAATCATCCCATCGTCCAACGCCATCTTGGTTGGGCCCCACCGAAGAAAGTGCAATATGGTAAGATGTGAAATTAACACACATGTGCAAGTCCTGACGCTACCTGGCTCTGTAGGCTTCGTCAAACCTGTTGCTCGCAAGAAGGCTGAGCCCAAACTCCTGACGACCGACGAAATGGAGCTCATGCGACTGCATCAACCAAACCTCTTCACCCAAGTTGACAGCCAGGATGGCGTGCAGTGGATCAAGGGTGTCCATGTTGTTGCGCGCTCGGGCGATGTCTGCGACATTGATGCGTGGGTCATTTATGCACGTGCGGAGGTGCGTAAACATGACTCTGCTCTGCTCGGCCAGGACTCATTGTCGAAACACAGGAAGCTGCTCGTGTTGGCCGTATCAGTGCCATTTACCTCCCCCAGTTTGCCGTGGGCAATATTAGCCCAATCATCGTACTCAAGGAATATTTTGTGGCCAATACTCGGCATCCGGATTTCAATATGCCCTTCGTGACTGCACGGACGGACACACATGTGTGTGTACTCCCTGAGGTATGTGCTGCCTTATCTGAGGACCACCCACCTGAGTCCATGTCCCAGGAAATCCAGTTCATCGTCGATGTCCAGCACGACTGCCGTTCATCTGGATGCGGCCCAACAGGAACTCGCCAGGTTCTCCAGGAGCGCACTGTGACACCGCGGACTGTGCCTATCATTCAGCACACGAAGGATGAACGCTTCATCATCAACACACACGCCTTGCATAATGCAGCGGTCTTGCGCAAGGCGCTGCCTTCGCATCTCACGGACGCAGTGCCGCTCAAAACCGAGGACATACGCGACGATTGGCTCTGCGAGCTTGCAGCAAATGCGCGTACAATGGCACTGGAAAAGGCTCTGGTGACTCAGGCCAAGCGCAAGGTAACTCGAGATGCAAAGAAGGACAGGGCAACGCGCTCGGATGCCCAGGAGCCCGATGGCGACGCGCCTGCAGACGAGGATGCAGATTCACGTGAGGCCAATGACAAAACTCCACCTGCAAAACGTCGCAGGACACGTAAATAAAATTCTGTGCATTGTTTTATATTCTGGTCAGCATAATTCAAAGGACTCAAATGCGCGCACACTGTTTCGGCGTTCACCGGGTCGCGCTTTGCTTTCCACCACGATCATGAACCACGGGTGTGCTCATTCAAATGCGCGCACCCACCACCACCCCAACCACTTTGCCTCTTTCTTTCCGCCTCCAACATCATGATGTTCAACATCGACCCCGAACTGCAGGACCTCTCGCCGCTTGAGGCAATGGAGGTGCGCTTGAACGCGATCAGCACCGGCGATATCGACGCGCTCGAGGCCAGCAGTGCCCAGAAGCGCACACACTCTGAATCGGAATCCACCTCGGAATCTCGTGCTTCGTCGCCGTCGCCAACTCAGGAGCCTGCACGCCCAAGCACGGAGCTCAGCCTCATTCCGGCTACACGTCGCCCAACTGCACTGAATGCAGCGCAAGTTGCCAAGTCGCTCGGTACATCGAAGAAGCGCAAGACTGACCACGTTTCCGAGCTGGTGTCTTTTGCTGAAGTACGTTCGCCTGTCTGCGGCATGAATTCCTGACCATGCCTGCAGATGTCTTCCATCGAGCGCGAGGTTGCAACATACGACATGATGCTCGAGATACGCAACTTGATTCGCTTTCAGTACGCCGAAAACGACAACTGGACCATGTCCAAGAATTTAAAGGTGTGTAAATCTGCAAGCCTGCTACTGCACTCACGCCGTTCAGGACGACGTCCGTTCTTACGCGCAAGCACTCATCTTTGCTCCAGCGCTACCTTGCTATATGCCGGATTCAGGCTCCATTCTGGTGAGTTCCTTGTGAGTGCACAACAGTCACTGACAAGCACGCAGAATCTACTTACCTCGAAAGGTGTCTACCCCGTTGCTTGGTCGTCGTTCGGGTCGCGCCAGACCATCATCCGCCAGTATGCGGGCACTTGTGCGACAGATGCACGCGCAGATCTGAAGAACGCGGTGAGCCTTTATCATGTCAGTTTACATGTCTTGCTCAGTGCAAACCTGCAGCTCAAAAATTCGATCAAGTCCGGGGCCTGCCTCAGCGCGCTCTGCCGCGACATCGTCTCCAACACTGAAGTGAAGGTTACAGCGGCCTTGCGGCACCGCGTGGCCTGGCTGGTGAGCTTGAAACAATCCGACTGTTCCACTACCACTGGCTGACCCGATGCAGCGTTTTATCTGGGTCAATCACGCTGATAAGCGTGGCGCAAAGTTCTGGGAATTTGTGGACGACGAGCTCCGCAAGCTGCGTCAAAAGATGAACAACGACGCAACACGTCTCGCTTTGTGCGTCCGTTTACCACCGATGATTTCTTTGCTGATACCGCCTTCCCAGTGCGATGACGCTGTTCACCAAGGACGACGAAAAGAAGTTCACGGCCGGCGACAAGGAGACCTACGAGCTCGTGGAAGACAAGGACCTCCCCCAGCTTCAAGTGGCAGCTAACGCAGCAGCCAAGGCCATTGTCCCCCCTGTTCCGAAAGCCGTGTGACGCTTTGCGCGCGAATCGACCGCTGTAGCATTTTGTACGATTTAGAATATATTGAATGCTCAATTTGTCTTTCTATTCGGCATGGAAAAGGATATGAACAGCGCGTGATCCAGGAATAGCAAGGCGAGCTGTACAAGCTGATATGGAAGCGTATGCCGAACGAGCAGACTGCCGCGCGATCCCTATCAGGATGTCGGGACCTGCTGAAAACCTGCCGCAGGATCGGCTCAGCACGCCCGATTTCAAAAGCCCGATCCAAGACTCCATAAAAGCTGGTGACCACCTGTCGGCGTGGCACCGCTAAGACAGCCGGCGCATCGTGGTGGCAGCCAGCCGAAAGTCTGATGATCACCTCCGTTCCGCGCCGCGGTGTAGGGGTGCACGTTCCATTGCCTTCGCAATCGCGTCGCCGTCGTCCTGTCTGAATTAGATGTTAAAACCTAGATTAAGGACTCTTGTCTCTCACTAGCCAGAGGCCCGAATGATCATGTTGCATCCAGTTGCAAGTTCTTCTCGCTTGAGATCGCGCTAGACATCGGTGTTCCGTCCAACTGGCTGCTTGCAGTACAGAGTGGGGCCGGTCTTGCCGCACACAGTGTTAATCAGAATCGAGCTTGCAAATTGTTGGCATTCGACGTTCAACCTGGTCCTACCAACAGGTCTACCGGCTTGAGTTTACCCTATTTCCGTCTACGCAGGAATCGACGCCGTCTTGTTCCGGAATTGGGGGTTACACACTTATGTTTGGCATTACAGTATAGGGTATTTGTTTGCAACTGTATCAGTATCAACTGTCAGCGGAGCTGTCAGGCGAGTCCGCGTTTAAATGACCCGTTGTCCGCGCGTGCAGACAGCCGCAAATGCTCAAAATAGCTCCAGAGACTGCAGCATCATGCTTCGTTCCATTAGAGCCTCTTAGGAGCGCTTGTTGCTATGTTCTCCGCGGCCGATCAGGACGGACGGAACCATCCCACACCGCGCTGCGCATATGATCTATAAAGCTCGTAGGGGAATAATAAGGTTTGGGCGACCGTTTCGTTTTTGGAGGCCGTGAAATCCCCATAACGCGTTTCAATGCATGAGCGAGACCAACAACGGCAGAGACTTGCACCGGCGGCCGTGTGAATCGTTTCTGTAAATCAATGCTCGAGTGTTCCTTTGGCTGTGCAAGTCGGGCCCGAGACGAAGGTTGACGTGTTGACGCCCGACGGAGTCCCACAGTCCCAGTCTCGGGCACCGCGAGACTGCCAAGACTCGGCGACTCGAAGCACACAGCAAGTGCCAGTATATAGCATCGCGCCGCGATGTCCGAAAGCCGTTCTCAAACCGCGAGCTGAAGTTCCATTCCGACAGTGGTGCTCCCGTTGATCTAATGAGCCTCGGGTCCGACCCCAGCTCATCATAGTGCTGCGAGGAAGTAGGGCAATTCATCCCATTGTTGATATGTCGACACATTACCGTGGTGTGTCCTACGTTCCCAGGCTCACGAGAACTGTGCGCTGTCTCGTGCTACGCGCGAGGAAGTTATAGTATATGTTGCAATGGTGGAGAACGTTACCGCGTTGGGCAGTATATTCGGTCCTCGTCGTCCGTATCCTCGTGGATAATCTCCGGCCGGAAGGAGTAGCCCGGAGGGGCGGCGATTTGAGTAGCATTTCTCTCGATATGATAATGCCGCTAGAACAAGCGCGCGCTGCTTGCATCTGAAATTTCTGACAGCTGAGCGCGATCCGTCTACGGAATAAGAGAATGATGCGAAAACAACTCACCGTTGGTTCTCTCTTCTCAGCCGCACCGCTGTGCGATGGCTGACCTGCTATTCTCGGAGGAGAGTATTTATCCCACACCCCATCGCAGGATGGTTCTCATTCCTTTTCGCCTTTCTCCTTCTCATTCGCGCCAGCAACGCGGTTTTCGAGATGCAGCAGTCTTCGCTTGACGTACTCCTGCCACTGGCAGCAATCCGCATTAGCCCGGTGAGTAGCAGGAGCCTCGTGAACCGATCGTCATCGAAGAGGGATAAGCTCACGTCCCCATCTCAGGACGCTGCGCACCGAGTTTTACTCGCCTTCGCTCTCTTCGTCGTGCTCGCATATATCCTTCCCCTCTTCCTGCGCAAGGAACTCGTCGACAAGCACGGACACCGCCTCCCTCCCGGGCCTCCGCTGCGCTATGCCTTCCTCCGCAAATACCCCGAGCGCGTCCTGCAGAAGTGGAAAGAGCAGTACGGGCCCCTCATCTCGTTCTGGCTGGGCAACCAGCTCTTCGTCGTCATCTCGGACCCGGCCATCGTGAAGGACCTGATGGTCACGAACGGCGCGCTGTTCTCTGGCAGGAAGCAGTACTTTATCAAGAGCCAGACCATCCTCAAAGGGAGGGCGATTACTGGGACTAATTACGGCGACAAGTGGTACGTACCGGCCCGGGGATCTCTGTCTCTGAAATTCATGGCATGCTCGCTGACTGGAGATGCACTGGTAGGAGACAACACCGTCGCATCGCGATGTCTCTGCTAACGCCTAATGCAATCAATAGTTACTCACACGTGTTGGACTACGAAGCTCACATTCTTTTGAAAGATCTATATCAAGAGGGCGCAGGCGGCGCGATACCTTTGGGCCCAGCGCACTACACTGGCCGCTTTGCGCTCAAGTACGTCAGCACGACCATTCCCGATGAAAAATAATCGCGATGACTGACCCGCATCTCAGCAACATGCTCACCATCTCCTTCGGCACGCGAACGGACACGACGGACGACCCGCTTGTCAGTCGAGCCCTGGCGCTTGGCGATGAATTCATGGAGTTGACAGGTGCGCCGTGCGAGTCTGCAATACCTACTCATGTCGTCTGACGGGACGCCGCTGCGCAGGGCCGTTCAACAACATGATCGACTTCTTCCCGCTTCTCCAGTGGCTTCCTTCGAGAACGAAATCGCGCGCCAAGGCTCTCAGTAGCGGGATCATGGACGTTTATGGCGCGATGATCGAGCGCGTGCGTGCGAGGATGGACGCTGGGGAGGACGTGCCGGACTGCCTGGTGAAGACGTTGATCAACATCCAGGAGCAGGAGAAGGTACGCTACCGAACGGACCGATGCCAGAGAAACAAACTCACGGATCCATAGCTCGACTGGGAAGACATGTGCATGCTCTCGGCCGTATTCACACTGGGAGGGGTGCACACGGTCAGTCTCCATTCTCGGATCTCGCGACAAGCCGGCAATACTCACATTTAACGCAGACGACCAGCACGCTGCAGTGGTTCGTTGCGCTCATCGCCATGCACCCGGAGGTGCAGGCGCGCGCGCACGCCGAGCTGGACGACGTCCTCGGGCGCGACGCCGCGTGCTGGCCCGGCATCGACGACGCGCCTGCGCTCCCGTTCGTCCGCGCGATCGTCAAGGAGGTCGAGCGGCTGCACTCGCCGTTCTGGATGGGCACGCCGCACTACACCACGGGCGACTTCGTGTACGGCGGGATGTACATCCCCAAGGACACCGTCGTCGTCATGAACTGCTACGCGCTGCATCATGATCCCGCGCGCTATGCGAATCCGTGAGTGCCCTCCCTCTCTCTCTCGTGCTGGCTGGAATGAGCGGAGGGACTCCGTGTGACGGTACTGATTCGTGCGTCGGTTGAATTTCGTAGGGATGAGTTCAACCCTGATCGCTACTACGGCGACGAGCTCAGCTGCGCGGAGTCGTCGAGGCTCGTAGACCCCATGCAGCGCGACCACTTCGCCTTCGGCGCCGGGTGAGCCGTCCAGCCAGGTCGCCCAGTCGCGTGCTAAAACAGCAGCAGTCGCCGCATCTGTCCAGGAATCCACGTAGCCGAGCACTCCCTCTGGCTGGCAATATCCCGGCTTCTGTGGTCGTTCAGAATCGAGGCCGTGCCGGGGGAAACGATCAACCTCGAGGAGTACGAGGGCAGGTCCGGACGCACGCCACTCCCGTTCCGCGTGCGCTTTGTTCCAAGGCACGAGCGCGTAGCTGCTCTGCTGGAGACGGAGGAGGAGATCAAACTTTGAACTCTGCAGTCGAAAGTGAAACCGTGCGCCGGAGTTGGACTTGGAGCGGTTGGTGTACAGTACATAGATTGTAGAGACGCCCGCTGTGTCTGGTGCTCAGCGAGTTTGGCTCTTATATCAGGATGCATGTGAAATGCAGCTGTGCTGTAAGTGCTAGGAGTCGCGCAGAAGCCCACAGGCGCAATCGTGCGAGGGTGCTAGAATCGGCGGCTCGATCAGAGGGAGACATGGCGTATCCTGCAGCTCGAGAAATTTTCACGGAAGCAGGGAGGGACCACTGGACGAAGGGTAGAAAGCCAGGGCACATGTTCGAGCAATTTGTGAGTGGCAGCCAACACTGCGCGGCGCCAGAGAACAGGCAAGAACACTAAACCAAGCACGACGCGCAAAAACGAGGTCGCAAGGTCAGGCCATAGCTGCAACGGAGACGCAGACGACGGTGGTTGGGCGGAAAGAAAGAGACGGCGCCGTTGATGTCCGGCAAACACCGCAACTTGGACGACGATGACCTCCTCGACGACGGCGTCGCAAGAGGAGATGGCGCAGGCGCGCCTGCCCGTCGGATACCGCGACCAGTGCTCCGCGTGCGGTGCTCTTCGCTCTTCGCTCGTTATTCTGGCCTGACGCGCTGCGCTGCAGACTGCTCATCCCGCTCAACAAGTGCCGCCGCGCGCACTTTTCGCTGCCCTGGGAATGCGAGCATGAACGGTGCGCGGTGTTGAGCTTGACTTGTCTGGGACATTGTTGCTAATTACTTTCCATGTGATCACAGGCATGAATACGAGCGGTGAGTGGGGTCGTTTTATTCCGTGCCAGTTGGCTCAATAGGATGGATACATGATTAGGTGCCAGTACGACGAGTGCGTATACCATTCTCTTACGTGCGTTATGCTAAGCCTTACTGTGCGCAGTTACCTGCGGCGAATGAAGGAGCTGTCGAAGCAGAAGCAGGCCGCGCGCGACGCCGCGAACGATTCATAGCTGCCTGCCGAAACGAATAGACGTTTTCTCTCGTTAGACCTTGGAGCCGTACTCCTTCTCAAAGTCAGCGACGGCCTCCTCGACGCGCTGGACGACGTCGGCGGCGGAGCGGTCCTTGCCGAATGCGTCGACGAACTCGCCCTCGGGGTTCATGAGGTAGAAATAGATGCTGTGGTCGACGATGTAGTCATCGCCGGGCTTGACGTCGGGCGGGGTGGAGAAGTAGACGCGGTAGGCTTTGCATGTTGCCTTGACCTGCTCGTACGTCCCCGTCAGGCCAACCATGCGCGGGTGGAAGTCGGAGAGGTAATCCTTGATCGCGTTGTTCGTGTCGCGGGCGGGGTCGCAGGAGATGAATATGGGCTGGATCGGGGGGCCGCCCTTCTTGTCTGGACCGTGCTGTTAGCGGGCGACGCGGTGGTGGTGGTGGTGGGTGAAGCACGGACCGATGGTGTCGACTACGACGCCCATCTTGTCGAGCTCGTCGGGGCAGACGTCGGGGCAGTTGGTGAAGCCAAAGTAGACGAGCGACCACTTGCCGAGCAGGTCTTCGTGCGTAAACGGGGTGCCGTCCTGGGTGCGCAGCGTGAAGGGCCCACCGACGCGCGCCTTGCCCATCTTCTGGCTCTTCATCTCCTTGACTGAGTGAGAGACTCAACACACTGTGCTCTGTTCTGTGGCTGGAGCGCACTGACCGCGTTTGACGCGCAGTTCCTCCTTCTTGTGCTGGAAATGCCAGAACAGGCCGCACGCGGTGAGCACAAATACGGCCGCCGCCTGGGGCGTGAACATCTGCAGCACATGGTCAGAGACACGCGGGAATAGGCTGGGAGGGCGCGGGCGCGACGGACGCCGACAGCATGCCGGTCGCGGACGAACTCTTCGCGCGTCGAGTAGGCGCGTCGATGGCCAGCCGGGAAGCGTGGGAGCGCGTGGAGCCTGGCTGCGGGTTTTGCGAGAGCCAGCAGCCGTATGCGGGCTCGGGGAGGCATGAGAGAAAGCCGGAACCGGGAAAACGGCCGAGGCGGGCTTGAAAAACGCGGCCTGCTTTGCGCTCTCTGCCACATTCCTCCATGTCGTCCCGTCGCCGCCGCCACTCGCAGTCGTCGGTCGCCCGCGCTCGCCCAGCACCGTACTCGCTGCCCAAGCACCGCAGCCACAGCAACGCAGTCACAGAGCCCGGAGACCGTCCACGCGTCGTGGCGGCCGACGACGACGACATCGCCTCCTCCGTCTTCGAGCACTCGCCCGCACCGTCCCACGCACAGCTCCACGGCGACGACGACGACGGCGCGTTCGACGACGACGATGCCGACGCTGACCCCGACCTTACGCCGCGCGTCGCGAACGGCAAGACGTCGCCCACTTCGGGCTCCGAACTAGACGCCCGTGCCCAGCCGTTCGTGCCCAAGGCCCAGTCCGCGCTCGTCCACCGCAACGTCGACCGCATCCGCAATCCATCTATGCTGCCCGCCCAGGCCTCCATCCCGCGCACCCCCGTCCAGAAGGAGAGCACGCGCCGTCTCATCGTCGTGCTCGAGCGCGCCTGTCTAGAGGCATACAAGGTCGCCGGCAGCGGCGGCGGCGTCGGAAAAAAGGAGGCAAAATACGCACTGCTCAACTGCGATGACCACCAGGGTGTGCTTGCCAAAATGAACAGGGACATTGCGGACGCCCGTCCCGACATAACCCACCAGGTACTCATCGCTGATATTTCCGCACGGCGATCGGTGCTGATAGTGCCCTGACAGTGTCTGCTCACGTTGCTGGATTCGCCTCTCAACAAGGCGGGCCTGCTCCAGGTCTACATCCACACCACCAAGGGCGTGCTCATCGAGGTCAACCCTCATGTCCGCATCCCGCGCACGTTCAAGCGCTTTTCGGGCCTCATGGGTACGTCTTCAGGTGCTCAATTCCGCCGTGGCTCATTCCCGCACAGTGCAGCTGCTCCATAAGCTGTCCATCCGCGGCGTCAACGGCCCAGAAAAACTCCTGAAGGTCATCAGGGTGCGTCGAGTCGCCGCAAGTCACATCGATTTGCTCACGATCCACGCCTTTCCCGGCACGCCCACAGAACCCCGTCACGGACCACTTCCCCATCAACACGTACAAGCTCAGTGCGTCTGTCTCCCCTCACGCACCCCTTGGGGCCTGACCGCGTTGTTATCCAGCGCTGTCGGGCGACGCACCGACGATCCGGCTGAGCAAGTTCCTGCCCACGCTGCCCGAGACGCACTCCATCGCCGTGTTCGTAGGCGCGATGGCGCGCGGCAAGGACGACTTCGCGGACGGCATGGTCGACGAGAAGATCTCCATCAGCGACTACTCGCTCAGCGCGTCCGTCGCGTGCGGCAAGGTGCGGCCTTCCCTCTTCCTCCTTGCCCCTCCCTCCTATTCATCGCTGTGCAGTTCTGCTGCGCTCTGGAAGAGATGTGGGACGTCGTCTAAGACTCTAAAAGGTTTGTGGGGACCCGTGCGAGGGATCTGACTCAGGTGGTGTCGTCGCTGTATCTGTATCTTTAGTCGCTCTTTCTTGTTTGTTGCCGCTGCTGTTGTCTTGCTTGCCGTGCCGCTCATCCGCGCTGACCCTACTTACTTACTTACCTGCCCCATACTTACACCCACCCCCAAAATGGCATTTCAACATGCTCTCCAGTTGCTTTGTGACGGTGTTTGAGCTTCAACATGCTCGCCGATACAGGTGTGCAGGTGAGGTGCATTCAATCTTCAAGAATTGGCCATGGTACGTGGAAAGCCTACAGTGGCGAAACTTGAGAATGCCGGTCGACAAAATTGCATATATCATGGGATCTACTGCAGGGAGGACTATACATGTATAGTGATATGCCCCCTATCGGGATATAGGATGACACTTGCAGCCACGTGCTCGTGAGTACTATAACCGGAATAGAAGCGGCCACTTTCGTGGTTTGCGTCCTTCCTCACCTCCCCTTCCTCTCGGCTCATCATAGTCTCAAAGTGCATGTATTGAATGGTCGAAAATTACGAGGGCTTAATTTTTGAGGCAGCATCTGTGTCTCTGGGGTCGTGCCGGTATGATCACAGAAGTGGCCACTCATTGATGGAACTGCACCAAGCTTTGCAGTTGCTCATGTTCCACCCACATTCCAGCCTTGAAACTTCCCAGGAATGTTTTAACATGCTATACTAAGGTATATTTCTGTTCCTAGCTTGCTAGCTTGACATTAGGATGCACAATGCTCGAATGATGTCAGCCATTTTGAGATCAAAACTCATGATATGAGGTTCCAACCGCTCATAGACCACAATGCCATTGCTAGTGCATCAGGATGCATGTATCCAAGATGGAACTACCTTGTGTGAATTTTTCAAGATTTATGAACAAGCACGGCGGGAGGGAAAGGCGAAAAGTCCGAGTGGCCGCTTCCGTGAGGGGTGGCCGCTTCTATTCCGGTCATAGTAGACGCCTTCCGTTCTCATCCTTTGATAGCTCTCTGTTGTCTCATCCTCATGTTCACCTCGTGTTCTTCCTATGCTCTGATTGTTATATACATGTGTGAGTGCCTCGAGGCATTCACTGTTCCATCCTCTCACCTTCTCTGTCCCTGTGAGATGTGAAAGATTATGAGCCCCAGCTCACGCTCATTGCTGAGAATGCCCAAATGCCCGAAACGCAAACAACGGCTGCTATACAAATACACAGACAGACCTGCAATGGCCTCCGATAGGCTCACTGTCCAACACCTGGCTGAGGACAGCAGCAACTTCCTTTCGTGGCACTCAGATATCTACAATCTCGCGGCATAGAACAACAACATACCCAAATATATCAAGGGCACCCTCGACACTGCCAACGACACCACCGGCCACGATGCAGCCAGAATGTGCCTCCGCATGGGCCCGATCAACAAGGCCATCGTACGCCATAGGATTTCCTCCTTTGAGATGATGATTGCCCTCAAGGACTTGTATCTCCCATTAGGCATCATCACCCAAGTCACGCTGCATCAGCAGCTCTCAGACGGTGGACCTATGGGCCGATGAGTCCAAAGATATTCCCACGCACTGTGCAATAGCACTCAATCTTTGCTTGAAGCTCGCGGACATGGGAGCACCAGTGACCAACGAACAGTTCTGCAAGACCTTGCTTCTTTGTCTGCCCGAGTCTTACCACCTATTTGCATCAGTCTTCAAGCTGGAGCAATTTGCTCTGACCACATAAGTACGAGGCGATCAAGGATGTACAGCATACATTGACGGTCCCTAGCATCACAGGCACTGCTGCCACCGTTACACCAGCTACCAGCAGAAGGTACCACCAGAGGCACTGCCACTGCTGCAACTATGATGACGATGACTCAGACTGCTGGGACGTACACGTTCATGACTGCTTTGAAGGTCACACTGTGGGAGTCTCGGGGACCCGTCGGCCTCGAGGTGCAAGAAGACAGTGTGAATTCAGCACCAAACACACGGAACAAGAACTCTACAGTCACCGGAGTAACCCCTATCTCCTACTGCTCCTAAGCTGCCCACAGGTCCCCCCTATGGTGTGCCCCTCCTGGGTGCCACACCCCCACGGACCTGTATCCTTCTTAATCTGCACATTTAAAAAAACCTCCAAAAAAGACCCTCCTCCTCTGTCAGAGAACATCCTCCAATTTCTGAGAGTGTTCCATCCAAGAAAGCACTTCCATCCTAAACTGGGTGCTGTCATCCCAATCAGGAAGCGCTTCCATCCCAAAATAAGCGCCCACCCTCCAAGGCAGCGCGCTTCCATCCCAAAATAAGCGCCCATCCATCAAGCCAGAATGCTTCCATCCTAAAAATAAGCGCCCACCCTCCAAGGGAAAAGGTGTCCATCCAAGCTGAGTGCCTTCCATCCAAGCTGACCTTGCTTTTTAATTTGTTCATAAGCATCAGAGATATTACATAAGCAGGGATGGTTTGGTTAATAGAGTTGTACACTTGGCCGAGTATCCTGCTTATGTAACATCTCTGCATCTGAATATGCTTATGAACAGATTAGAAAGCAAGGTCACCTTGGATGGAAGGCACTCAGCTTGGATGGACACCTTTTCCCTTGGAGGGTGGGCGCATATTTTTAGGATGGAAGCATTCTGGCTTGGATGGAACATTCTGGCTTGATGGATGGGCGCTTATTTTGGGATGGAAGCGCGCTGCCTTGGAGGGTGGGCGCTTATTTTGGGATGGAAGCGCTTCCTGATTGGGATGACAGCACCCAGTTTAGGATGGAAGTGCTTTCTTGGATGGAACACTCTCAGAAATTGGAGGATGTTCTCTGACAGAGGAGGAGGGTCTTTTTTGGAGGTTTTTTTAAATGTGCAGATTAAGAAGGATAGTGCCGCGGGGGCCTGCTCACCGCGGCCCGTCAAGGTCATCCCGAAGAGCAGCTCGCGTGGCGTGTATCCCAGCAGGAGCACCACCTGTGAGTTGATATCCCCCTTATTCTGCACATTTAAAAAAACCTCCAAAAAGAGGTGTCCTCCTCTGTCTGAGAACATCCTTCAAATTCTGAGAGCATTCCATCCAAGAAATGAGTTCCATCCCAAACTGAGTGTGGTCATCCAAACTGGGAAATGCTTCCATCCAAGGCAGCGCATGTCCATCCCAAAATAAGCGCCCACCCTCCAAGGCAGCGCGCTTCCATCCCAAAATAAGCGCCCATCCATCAAGCCAGAAAGCTTCCATCCAAGACAGAATGCTTCCATCCTAAAAATAAGCGCCCACCCTCCAAGGGAAAAGGTGTCCATCCAAGCTGAGTGCCTTCCATCCAAGCTAACCTTGCTTTCTAATTTGTTCATAAGCATCAGAGATATTACATAAGCAGGGATGGTTTGATTAGAAGAGTTGTACACTTGGCCGAGTATCCTGCTTATGTAACATCTCTGCATCTGAATATGCTTATGAACAAATTAAAAAGCAAGGTTAGCTTGGATGGAAGGCACTCAGCTTGGATGGACACCTTTTCCCTTGGAGGGTGGGCGCTTATTTTTAGGATGGAAGCATTCTGTCTTGGATGGAAGCTTTCTGGCTTGATGGATGGGCGCTTATTTTGGGATGGAAGCGCGCTGCCTTGGAGGGTGGGCGCTTATTTTGGGATGGACATGCGCTGCCTTGGATGGAAGCATTTCCCAGTTTGGATGACCACACTCAGTTTGGGATGGAACTCATTTCTTGGATGGAATGCTCTCAGAATTTGAAGGATGTTCTCAGACAGAGGAGGACACCTCTTTTTGGAGGTTTTTTTAAATGTGCAGAATAAGGAGGATAAGTTGATGTCTGCTATCGCCTTTGCAAGAAAGTCGGGCCATCGTGCGGGTGTGAGTTGTGCCATCTCTGCCGTAGACATGGATGTGCCGTCCTCGACGAAGTCCGGCTGGCAGTATCGCCGCAGGCGGCCAAGCAGTGTCCTATTTGTCTCCTTGACGAGGCTGTTTGCCCACGGAGAGTAGGGAGGTGTCTTTGTGTACTCGATGCCGGCCTCCCTACAGTATGTATGTACCTCCCTACAATCAAAGTGGCTGCCGCTGTCAGTGCCGAAGAGCTTGAGCGACACAAACATCTCGTTCATGTTGCAGAGGCTCGCGACGGTAAACGCACCAGAATCAGCCTTCTTGGTCGACTTGTAGCCCCACACGAAGCGCGTGTTGACGTCTACAAAAAGGAGAACTGTCCGGTACCCGCCCTTGCTGATGGGTAGCTATCCTCCTTAAAGTGTACATTTATTATTTCCCACTGAAAAGGGGGTGTCACACCAATTTGGGTGTTTCTCACCTGTAGAAAGTGTGTGCACATCACTTTTGACGTGTGGACACACTCAGTCAGTGTGTGGACACACTTAGTCAGCAGTGGTGACACTCCCATCAGAGTGCCGACACTCCATCAAGGTGCTGACACTCCAATCAAAGTGCCAACACTCTTGCAGCTGGGTGGAATACCAAGTTCCCTCACCTCCCAGACATGCTCCTAACACTCAAGTATGCTTGGGAAGCATGCTCAGGAGGCCTCCTCAGGGTCCAAATTGCCTTATTTGGAAAAATGAATATTTAAATAAACTCGTAATATAGGTTTCAATGCACTCTGAGCATGTTCCTCAACCATATCTCAGTGTTTGGAGCATGTCTGTGAGGTGAGGGCACCCGGGTGTCAACACTTCCAGTGATAAGAAGCCGTGGTGATGGGGGGGTGCGCCATGGCATGTTGCACTCGGAATGCTACTGTACAGTCACGGAAAAAAATATTTGTACACCTGACCATGTCGCGGTTTCCGGCTGAACCCCTCATCATTTCCCTTGGCACGAGTATAATGCATTGTTGCTAGCAGCCCAAATATATCATGCACAAAAAATGGGGGCACTCCAGTGGGTCCTTGATTTTTAGCAGGCACAACTTGCTCGGGTGAGCCCGAGGTGCATCAGCAAAATCCTGAGTGCTCCCACTTGCTCGTTGACTGGAAGAGCAGAGCCAATGACAAAGTACCACAAGTTTCAGTATTTAGTATGGTGACCTTGTGCTCTAGCTACTGCAGCTACACGGCGGGGCATTGATGTATACAGTGACCGTATATAAGAAAAGTCCAACTTGGCCCATTCCTTCTGCAGTGCGGCCCACATCTCATCGGCATTGCGTGGAAGCAGGTTACGACGACGTACTCTGCGATCGAGCTTGTCCCACGCATTCTCGATGGGGTTGATATCAGGCGATGAGGCCGGCCAATCCATGGTTTTAATGTGATGATCGGATAGCCACCGGCGTGCACACTGCGATGTATGCTTCGGGTCATTGTCTTGTTGAAAAAGCACATCCCTTCGGGAAAGCTTGTAGTCGGCCAATGTGCCCAGAAGGGCATCTGAGTAAATCTCGCAAAGGCCTGCAGAGTCGAGAGTGCCGTTAATGCGGTAGAGCCGACCCGTCCCATGTGCCGTAATACAACCCCATACCATGACGTGCCCACCACCATGCTTCACCTCCTGACGCACACAGCAGGAAAGATAGGCCTCTCCGGTACGTCTCCGACACCACTGGCGGCCATCAGAGCCAAAGAGATTGAACTTGGACTCGTCCGAGAAGATGATGCGGTCCCAGCGCTGCTGCGTCCAGAAAAGTCGGCTCTTGGCCCAACAACAGCGATGCAGAATATGATGCTGACGCAGGAATGGGACCTTCCGACGAACACGACCATGGAGACCAGCACGAGAAAGTATGAGACGCACAGCTCGATCGGAGACAAACGGGAATAGGTTCCACTGCACCTCCGCAGCATCGTGCATCCGACCGCTGGTGATCGCACGACAGGCTCGAAGTTTGTGTGGCGTCAGAATGGTGGGGCGGCCTCTACCAGGACGATCTGCATAGCAAGTCCCAAGCTCTTCGACCTTTTGCAGGTTATAGCGGACGGTAGTGAATGGGATGCCAGTCTGCCGGGAAATCTCCCGATAAGACAGACCCTGATCACGAAGCACGACGAGATGCTTGCGTTTGGTTGGCATGCAGGGTATGTATCGGGTGCGCGGCATTTCAAGTCAGGCAGGCTTGTTGCGGGGCAAGAGTGGAAGATTTTTTTCCACCGGTACGGGCAGCTGGTAACGGCCGAAACGGCACGGGTGTCACAGCATTGTCGCTTAAACGGCAATGACGCTGCCGAAACTCCTGGATCTCCGTGTGCACAATGCCAAGCATCTGAGCTAGGATATGCAGAGGTCAATGGGTATATAGAGTGCTTGCTTGGGCCAGGAGAAAAGAAATATTCGGAAGAGGCCAGGTGTACAAATATTTTTTTCCGTGACTGTAGATACACTGGCGAATAATACTGCCCCAGGCTTCGACATATCGCCTTGCAATGGATAACGATGTTGTATAGTGGATAGAGGCAAGCTCGAAACCGATTCGTCCACCAGATTGTAGCCTTCCGGTAGTAGCTGCAAGGAATATCCGTGTTCCTCACGCTCAGATTCACTTAAGCGGCCTCTTGAGTAAACAACGAGACAGAGTACAGTGATCTCTACGTATTCCGGGTATGCGGCAGGTCTCAAAGACCGGCCACGCACTCTCAAATGAAGGATGGATGCTAGCCGCCTTAAAGCAGTTCAAGTGTAAATCCAAGGATGCTATTTTAGAATGGAGACTGGGTCTCCTTATATACATCAAAGTACAGAAAGTCTAGAATAATTGAGAATGTCCGAGAGAGTCAGAGACTCTCGAGGAACGCGCTGGAATGCGCTGGGACTTCCTAGCAAAAAATGGAAGCTTGCTGACGAAGCACTTGATCCTGGCTTGTTACAGAATACTCCACTGCCAGCGAACAAACGTTCTGCCGCTGGCAAAGTGCGGGACATGTTCCGGCCCTTGCATCTTGGGAGTTGACTCCCAATTCCCAAATGCTGGAAATTCAAAATACTCCTGGGATTGAAGCTGCAACCTGCCTTAAAAACAGGAGCCTTAGAGCCTATTCGGAACAACCGGCTGGCGTTTGGTGTTTGGCGTTTCGGCCACACTTCAACGTACCTGGGGTTTCTCCGACGGCTGCTCTGGTGCGCACGCGACTGAGCGTGTCGTTTCTTGCCGTGTAAAGCAGCTAGCAACCCCATATCTCGTATATAGCATGCTTATACACTACACACACCGCACCCGACGTGATTTTGAGCTGGATAGGAGCGCATGGTCTCCAGGAGGTGCTGCAAGCCCAGCTGCATGCACCCAGCTCCCGAGCGTGATTCTGTGCCGTACAGGGCACCGTTCTTGTGCTTCAGGGGCTCAAAATGGTCGCACAAGTGCGCTCAATGCATGCGCTATGCTGCGCGCTCGTCAAATCTCGATAAACGCGTGCAAAGTTGCGGTACGCGCACCCCAGGCAGTCACCACGGAACTTAAAAGATACATCCGAAGGGGCTTTCCCAGTATCAGAACAACCCCCCTTAAATTTGTCCGGCGGCCAGGCTGCGTCGGCCGCTGGCAACGTTGGCCGGCGGTGCCGTCGTTTAAGCGGCCACCGCCTCATCGGCCGCCGCCCTCTGCTCATCGACCATCACAGACTGCTCACTGGCGGACGCCCCCTGCTCGACGGCGGCCACCAGCGCTTCCGGCAACTCCCGGAGCTGGCGCTACTGGCCTCGGGACCGGTCGGAAAGATCCGAAAATTGATCGTCGGGCTGTCCAATGCTTCGTCGGCCATCATGACCACTGGCGCTTAATTTATTGTTCGCCGGCCAGCCTGGGAACCGGCGCTTCCTCGGCTTCACCGGCGGCTGGTCGGAAATGGCCGATACTGGTCGGCGAACATTCTTCTCCTTCAGTGGCGAGCGTGCACACCGGCGCTTAATTTCTGTTCGTCAGCAGGATGCTCACCGGCACTTAATCAGCTTAGCCAGCAGCTGGTCATCAATGGGCAATGGCCTCAATCCTTCAGCATTTGCTGTGCATATCAGTGTTTAATTTATTTTTGTTGGTGGAATGGTCATTGGCATTCAATCAGCTTCGCCAGCAGCCGCTCAGAAATGGCTGCTGATCTTTTCAAGCCATTGTCAGCAGTCATGCAAACTCACCCTTAACGAATCAATCAACGATGAAGCAGGAGATGGCACTTAAGGCAATACATGGCCACCAGCAAAGGAATGCTTGGCCGCCGGCGAAGTAGGCCGGCAAAAGAGTATTTGGCAGCTACACCACTTTTTCCAGCTGTCCAACGCAAAAAAAAAGCCCTCAAAGTGTCTATCAGCATCGCTTTCAGTGCCTGGCAAAGGAACGCTCAGCTGCTGGCGAAGAAAGGCTTGGCTGCCGGCGAACGAATTTTCTGCCGCCGAACGAACGTTCTGATGCTGGCAAAGTGTTCAGTGGCAGCAGGAGAACCTGACACTGCCCCCTGGTTCCAGGGGGATTCCAGGTGGAATTCCGGTGGAAAACCTGCTCCAGACAAAATATTTTCTAAGCGGTAAAAAATTATGTTAGACATCACAAATATGGTTCAGAGATGCACAGCCGCCTCAGGAAACATAAAAACGTTCTAGGAACCTAACCTAACACTTAATCACAGTTTTTGATGGATTTCCACATTGTTTCCAGTGGAATTCCACTGGAATTCGGCCATTCTGGCCCATCCAATCCAACGGTCCAGTGGAATTCCACCCAAATTCCACCTGAGGGGTATACCATTAAAATATGATGGATTTGATATTCTGACACTTTTTTTTGCATAGTTGCATTTTTCCACCTGGAATCCACCTGGAATTGGGGGGCACAGTCACTTACAGGGCAGAGGGAGGCCAGATGCTGCTGAAATGAATCTCTTTGAAACTTCGACTGTATGAACCCATATATATTCACATTGTCCCAGCGAATTATCAGCCTCCAAGATGGTCCTAATAGAGAGCTATTCATGCATGAAGTGAGGAATCAGAACAGGTCAACCATTGCTCCAATCGTCAAGCTCAAATGGTAAAAGTGTGCTGTTTGACATCTCTGAAGATGGTCCAGGCTGTGAATTGTGAGTACATGCATTGGTCGGTGCTCGGTGCGAATGGCCACTTTTTGCTCAACAATGATCAGTTTGCCCAGAGAGGGTTTGTTAATTATATCCTTAGCAAATCTTGCTGCGGGTTGAAGGACAACATAAAAGATTTTCGAGATATTGTGCAGGTCTGTATATTTTGAAATGATGGTGCAGTGCGCATTTTCGCCGGCCGGCCTTCCAAGGCCAATAGACCTCAGACTTTGAGGTCAGGCATTGCTCCACGCATGTTGATCTATTTGAATGTGTCCATAACATTTAATTCTAGAGTTTGGCTGCAGGGGATGCGGAATTGGTGGAGGAATTGCATTCGCAAATCCGATCCTCAGTTTCTGTCCAGAAGTACCTTCACCCAGAGCGCATTTGTTAATTATATTCTTAGTAACTTAGGGTGCGTATGCCAGAACATCATACAAGATCTTGGAGATAGTTTTCAGGGCTGTATATTTTGAGGCCATGGTGGGGTGAGCGGTTTATCGCTCCAAGCCTTCCCACCCTCCCAGAGCTCAGTACCCGACCTTATAACATGCTCTAAGCCCATGGGACTATTGTATAGTATGCCTACATGAACCTCCTGAAGTTTTAATGCAATTGATTAAGAACTGGCGGAGAAATGACATGTGCATGTGGTGGAACTGAGTTGCAGCCAAGTTCACCATGAATTGCACATGCAACCTACCCCACCTTCCAGGTCAAGTGTCTCAGCGCCCATATAACACGTTATCTCAAGGATGGCATTGGGTACATTGGTTCTCTGAGGTCTTAGTCCCTGAGAAGCATGGACTGGAGTGTGGAGTAGGTTACAACTGCTTATCCTGGTGAACAGACTGCAACTCACACCACACTCCAGCCCATGCTTCTTGGAGGCTAGAACCTCCTGAAACCAATGTACCCAATGTCATCCTTGAGATAACGTGTTATATGGGCACTGAGACACTTGACCTGGAAGGTGGGGTAGGTTGCATGTGCAATTCATGGTGAACTTGGCTGCAACTCAGTTCCACCACATGCACATGTCATTTCTCCGCCAGTTCTTAATCAATTGCATTAAAACTTCAGGAGGTTCATGTAGGCATACTATACAATAGTCCCATGGGCTTAGAGCATGTTATAAGGTCGGGTACTGAGCTCTGGGAGGGTGGGAAGGCTTGGAGCGATAAACCGCTCACCCCACCATGGCCTCAAAATATACAGCCCTGAAAACTATCTCCAAGATCTTGTATGATGTTCTGGCATACGCACCCTAAGTTACTAAGAATATAATTAACAAATGCGCTCTGGGTGAAGGTACTTCTGGACAGAAACTGAGGATCGGATTTGCGAATGCAATTCCTCCACCAATTCCGCATCCCCTGCAGCCAAACTCTAGAATTAAATGTTATGGACACATTCAAATAGATCAACATGCGTGGAGCAATGCCTGACCTCAAAGTCTGAGGTCTATTGGCCTTGGAAGGCCGGCCGGCGAAAATGCGCACTGCACCATCATTTCAAAATATACAGACCTGCACAATATCTCGAAAATCTTTCATGTTGTCCTTCAACCCGCAGCAAGATTTGCTAAGGATATAATTAACAAACCCTCTCTGGGCAAACTGATCATTGTTGAGCAAAAAGTGGCCATTCGCACCAGAGACCAACCAACGTACCTACTGACAATGCGTAACCTGGAACACCTTCAGGGATCTCAAACAGAACAATTTTATCATTTGAGCCTGACAATTGGAGCAATGGTTTGCATGTTGTGATCCCTCACTTGAGGCATGAATAGCACTCTATCCAGACAGCCTGGGAGTCTCATAATTCGCTGGGAGCATGTGAGTATATGTAGGTGCATAGAATAAATAAAGATATACAAACATACCATAACTTCGTGCACCTCATCAGCACATGAAGTGACCACTCGGCAATAAGCAAGCAGATGTTTGCAAGTAAGCGGCTGCATGTGGCCCTAAGGGGCCACAGTGTGTGTGTCTCTAAAGACAAGTAAGAAAAGTATCTTAGAGACTGATAGAGGGTAGAGGGCAGAGTCTGGATGGGTGGGGCTGTAGCCTACAGACAAAAGCGCACCACAACATGGGAGAGAGAGAGAAATTCTTGAATTTTAGACAGCGTAAGCAGGCTACAAATACAGAGCCAAGACGCTGTGGTCTGTACAAAGTACATTCCAATGGGTCAACATGGGGCAGGCAAGGGGGGTCGTAACAGGGGTGTAGAGGGATCTAGTGCAAACTGGTGTGGATTCTGGGTGTAACAAAGTTGTGAGTGAAGTTCCATAGGGGTATAGGGGCATAGGGGCATAGAATAAATAAAAATATACAAACATACCATAACTTCATGCGCCTCATCAGCTCATGAAGTGACCAGCTCGCTAATAAGCAAGCAGATGTTAGCAAGTAGGCAGCTGCATGTGGCCCTTTAGGGCCACTATGGGTGTGTCTCTTGAGACACTCAAGAAAAGTATCTTAGAGACTGATAGAGGGTAGAGGGCAGAGTCTGGATGGGTGGGGATATAGCCTACAGACAAAAGCGCACCGCAACATGGTCAAAGCCATGTGGAGCCACGGCGCAGCTCATGGTCCTCCCAACCCTAAGGGTCCTGCGGCGGTGGCTCACCAGTTTTGGTGAACGCACCCGACGAGTGAATGAATTTGGCCAAGGCAGAGATGCCCTTGCGCGTACTGAGTAGCGCATGCGTCCCAAGCAAGTCAGGCTTGAAGAAGGCAAAGTGGTGATAGTGCTTGTCATGGCGCTCGCAATCTCTAAGGATGTGATCGCGTGTCTGCAAGTGGTATCTTCAGTGGGAACATGGCGCTGATAGTACTCGCCCATGAACGCGCATGACCAGTCCATAAAGACGGTGAGGTAGCTCACCAAAGTCAGGTGGAGGGCGCCTCTTGGGTGGCCCACAGGCTGGCCCGGCATACAAACCCCGAGGAGGTGACTCTGCCCACTCCTCTATCCAAGTCTCCATGACACGCTCCTTGGCACGTCTTTTGAGGTGGGACACACTGGCCCATGAGGGACCTTGCATGCGAGCTGCCTCCTTGGCTAACTCATCTGCACGCTCAGTGCCCCTTATGCCAATATGGCTGGGGACCCAAGAGATGGTCACCTCATGAGAAGCATCAGCAGCAAGGAAGTCACGAGCATGCTCGCAGAAAGAAATGGAAAACTGCTGGGCAGAAGCAGTACGCTCCTTGACAATGGCCTCAACAGCTGAAGAGTTGTCAGCAAAGCAGTGAAGGTGGGAGGGCAAGTCCATGTAATGGGCAACATGGTCCATGGCAGCAGAGAGGGCATGCATCTCAGGAGCATAGACATCAGCCTGGGACCCCATAGGGATGCAACCGCAAGAATTAAGCCTGACCCTCCAGGTAGGTCACAAAAGCCGCACCAGTCCTGCGACCAGTTGGAGTGTCTAAAAGGGAACCATCAGTGTAGATCAGCAGGTTTGCAGAGCTGAGTTCCAGCATCTGCACAAGTCTGACATGGGACTCTGCAGCATCAGCTTTGCTCACACCCTTTGGCACAGGCCTGAGGTGGATGCGACCTGGAAAAGATGCAAGCAGAGAAATGGCCCATGGGGCAATGTGGAAGGGCTCAATGCGCTCATTGCCAGGTGAGGTGAGCTTGGCAAGGTAGCGAAGAGAGGAGCGAGTTTGACCACGCTTGTGAACCACTGGTGGCTTCTCCATTGGAGACTGGTGCCAGGCAGGGTGCAGGCGCTGCAAGACAGGACTGCAAGGCCCCAACTTGTGTAGGCGAGCAGCAGCAAGGTCATCGGCCTTGTCTAATACCAAGTGTATAGGAGGAATAGCTGCCTTCAACTCGAGAGCATAAATGGGCGAAGTCTTGAAGACAGCACAGATCATGCGCAGACACAAGTTCTGCACACGCATGAGCTTCTCAGCTTGCCATGCCCTTTGCATCCACCACACTGGTGAAGCATAGAGGAGAATGGGGAGAATGCAGGAGATGTACAGCCTGCGCATGTGTCCCTGGTGGAGACCACACACAGTGTTGGCCAGCATGCGCAATCCCATGGCTGCCTTGCGCGCCTTGGCACAGGCCTTGTCCACATGGGCACGATAGGTCAACTTGGGGTCAAAGAAGATCCCCAGCCAGCGTACAACTGGGAGAGGGCGCAGGCGAGCAACCTGGCCCTGAGCATCAGTGTAGGCCATGGCCAAGTCATCATTGGCAGCAATGTCAGCAAAGGAGCCATCCTTGCGACGCCAGGTGTGGTGCATAAGCTCACACTTGTCTAAGTCAGGCTGAAGACCTGCCAGGTTGAACCACTCCCGAATAATGCAGAAGCAGAAGCGCAGCTCAGCAGTGTTCAGCTCCAGGCTGTCAGAGTGCACAGTGCATCTCCCATCATCCACATAGAGGAAGAGGGTGGGTGCCACAAATGTGGGATTGAGCTGGCGCATCTCTGCCTCGCGAGCAGCTCGCCTCTTCTGCATGAACTCAATGAGCCCAGTAGAGTAGAAGGCAGAGAGGATGCCAGAGACTGGAGAGCCCTGAGGCACTCCATTCTCAACTGGCTTACAGCTGCTGACTCTATCATCCAGGCAGATGGATGCCTCTCTGTCCTGCAAGAAGGATGCAACCCACTGCACAATGGGCAGAGGCACACGCTTCTCTCTCGCAAGACCAGCAGGAGACGCTGGTGGTTGACAAAGTCAAAGTAACCCTTGATGTCAAAGGTCAGGGAACTAGTCACCAAACCCTTGTCACGAGCAGTCTGCACATCATGAGTGTAGCACAGAGCAGCATCCACAGTGGAGGACGCAGGCATGGCCCCAAACTGGTTGGGGTGCACAAGACCCATGGCAGATGCCATGTAGGTCAAGCGCTTTGCCTGAATGCGCTCCAAGACTTTTCCCAAGCAGACAAGCAAGGTAATCAGTCTGTAAGACCTTGGATTAGACCAATCAGTCTTGCCAGCTTTCTTGAGCACATATGCAATGGCTCTTCTCCAGCGGCGAGGGTGGTAGCCCCAAAGAGCACAGCGCGCAATGAGAAGATAGATCTCCTCCTGTGCCACATCCCAAGCCCAGCGCAACCCAGTGTAGGGAACTCCCTCATCACCAGGCGCTTTCTGGGGGTTAGGTCCAAAGATGCCTTCTCTCACCTCCTCCAGAGTGACCTCCCTGTAGGGAATGTTATCTGGGTGTGGTGTGGTCAGGTCTGGCTCGTCCAGGCCCTCTATGTGAGGAGGGCGCTGGTACAAGGTCTCGCGCAGTGCATCACACTTTTCAGCATGAGTGCGTGCAAAGGTGCCATCTGGGCGACGAATGTCAGGAGAGCGGTACCCCCGACATCCCTGGGACCACTTGCGCATGTCCCAGATGTCATCCACAGTGGCATCCTCCACTACCTTGTTCCAGTAGTCACGCTTGGTGCGCTTTACCTGGCGACGATGGTAGTTGCGCTCCCTGGCTGCAGTTGCAGTCAGGATTGCATTGGAGCGGCACATGCGCCTTGCAAAGTCCTGTGCAGCTCTCTCTGCCTCTCGCATCTTCTGCAAGCTCTGGGTGAGTGCAGGAGTCCACCAGGGCTGTGAGTGCTTAGAGGGTCTCCTCTTGGGCACCTTGGCCTGAGTGGCACCATTGAGAGCGTCATGGAGTGCTCCTGCAGTGCGCTCTAGGAGCTCAGTGTTGCGAGTGTGCTTGGGAGCACTTTGCAGCTCTGCAAACACTGCTGCATGGCCATCCAGGCGAGAGCGAAACTCTGCCTTGAACTCTGCCTCGTCTGCATGCTTGAAGTTGTAGCTGGCTCCAGAGCCAAGGTCCACATCCTCAGCACCCAGGTCAAAGACCCAGGAGACAGTGTGATGGTCAGAGAAGTCATGGACGTCGTCTGACACTGCAAAGTCTTGCAGAAGACCAAGTGCAGCCATTTGGTCGTTCTGCCACACCAAGTCCAGAACAGAGGACTGAGAGTGGTTGTCCTTGCGCCAAGTGGCCACATCAGGACTGTTGAGCACAGAGAACCCATGCTCCTCCATCCACTCCAGCATCTGCTCACCCCCTCGAGAGGGGTTGGCTGCAAACAAATCCCACACATGGTGGTGTTCATTTGGCTGCAAACAAATCCCACACATGGTGGTGTTCATTTGGCATTTGGCTGCAAACAAATCCCACACATGGTGGTGTTCATTTGCATCCATGGCAATGGCAATTGGCATGTCTGGAAGGTCAATGAGCTTGAAGCGCGCAAAAGTGCGGCCGAGTCGCTCAGCCCCCTCCGGAGCGTCCTCATTGTACATGAGGACAAGTAAGAACGCTGGACGCCTCCCTTGACGAATCTCAAGAATGAGAAAGTCAAGATCTTGGGCAAGGTCATAGCGGTTAAATACTTCAAAGTCACGCCGCGTCGCAGCTTGGTCTCTTACCACCACCTGGTCAGAGTCAGTCTACCTCTGGCACACTCTGTCCTCTACATCTCGTCCTACTGGCCCTCCTAGGGGCCCAGGGGGTCCCCCTGGCCCTCCAAAGAGTGGCTCCAGCCTGCTCATGGCTCCCCAGTGGGGCTTGCCCTTGGGTGCTCCAGCCCAACCTGCCCTGGCCACTCCAGCCCCCACCACTGCCCCTGGCCCCACCTCTGGCCCTGGCTCTCGCTCTAGGACCACTCCTCCCTCCCTTGCCCCCCTTAAGCGGCCTGTAGGTGCTCTGGCTAGTCCTGGGCAACTTGCAGGTTCTGCTGGGTCTGCACCACCTCCTGGGCGCATTTCTGGGCCTAAAAAGTCCAGGAAAAGCGGTCCTATTCCCCCTACCACCTCCCAGCACCTCCCACCCGAAAGGGCTAGCTCCCAGAGTGCCAGGTTGAGCCCTGGTGAGGTGCTGCCTCAGGAGGCCGCGCGTTCATCGGTTTCAAACTCCGCTCCGGATACTTCCGGATCCTCTCCTCCTGCCCCTGCTGCCTGGCAGGCTACCTTCAGCTTCAATCTGCCTGCTACTCCGGCTGTGGGTGCCCCTAGGGATGCTCTGCCCTCTCAGCCAGTTGCTCCTGACCAGGACCAGGATATGGAGCCACAGGATGACCCTGATGCTCTGGATCCTGATACACTTGCTGCTGAACTGGATGCCAAGCCTGTGACCTCCAGGAAGGCTAGGGACATCATTTCCTTCCTGACCTACTGCCTGGACATGGTCAAGGTGATCTATGATCGCAAGGACCGCTTTCCTAGTGCTGCTGGAGCTGCAGTTGAGGACTTTTGCCGCTCTGTGGTGCAATCCTCCACCTCCCAGCTGCTTCTTGCACAGCAGGAGGAGCTCAAGAAGCTCTCTGCCATGGTAGCCTCCCTTCAGGGCACCCTTGGGTGTGCTTCTGCTGCTGCAACCTCGTCTGCCCCAGCTGCCCAGCCTGCTGCTGCTGCTCCTGCTCGTCCTGCCAAGGACTCCTACGCTGCTCGCGCTGCCAAGTCAGCTCCACCGCCACCTGCTGTGCCCCGCGTGCCAGCCTCAGCTACTCCTCTTACTCGCCACAACGCTCGCCGCCTGATCCTCATGGTCAAGCCCAGTGCTGCTGTTCGCCTCGCTGTCAAGAACGCCGCCGCCGCCCGCTCTGCCATCAACACCGCACTCGCCGGCGTCTCCCCTCCTGCTGCACCTCATCCCAGGCTTGGGGTGAGTGGTGTTGGCCTGACTCGCTCAGGCAACGTTGTTGTCTTTGCGCTGCCAGGTCTCACTGCTGCCGACTTAGAGCCCCACAGCGCTCTCATTGCCTCTGCCTTCCTGCCCCAGGAGGCCGCCTTTTCAGGTGCTGCTTGTGACAGCGTTTGGTTCAAAGCTGTCGTCTCTGATGTTGTGCCTCCTGACTTTGGCCAGCCCCTGCCGACGTCGCAGGAGTTGCAGGCCGAGGTGGAGGAGTTTACTGCCCACCAGTTTGCCTGGGCTGCCCCTCCCATGTGGTTGGGCCCCTCCACTCGGATCATCCAGCAGGGCTCTGGCTCTGTGTTACTTTCCTTCACTCGTGAAGATGACTTGCAGTACGTCCTTCGCCACGGTGTCTTCCTCTTTGGCCACGCTATGCGTGTTCGTCGCTTCCACAACTCTGGTCGTCCTCGCCCCTGCTCCAACTGCTGCAGTTTGGAGCACACTGCTCGTGCCTGCACCCAGGCCCCTCGCTGTGGTCTATGTTCTCAGAGTCACTTGACTTCTGAGCACGGCTGCAGTGAGTGCGACTTCTTTGCCGACGTCCATGATGGTCTTGCACACTGTGCACACACTGTCTTGTGCTGCCCCCACTGTGCTGGGTCCCACGCGATGTGCGACTCAGCTTGCCGCGTCTGGACTCGCCGTGCTGGTGGTCCCAGGAGAACTAGGAGGACATCTGGTGGTGGCCAGGCGGCCACTGCCATGGATGTGACTTGATTTGCTTTCCCCCTGAGTGCGTGAATTGTTTTATGGTATCTATGCCCCTATACCCCCCTTCCATATGCTTGCTGTGAACTTTCTTCTCGACCCCTGAATTCACACCTGTGTGCACTTGAGCCCTCTTCAACCCTGTTTAGACCTCCCCCCTGCTCGCCCCCTGTTCACCATTTGGATGTGTCTTCTGTGCACTCCACAGCGTCTTGGCTCTGTATTTGTAGCCTGCTTACGCTGTCTAAAAATGAAGAATATCTCTCTCTCTCTCTCTCACGCCGCGTCGCAGACGCATAGGCAAAGACACGTGGCCTCTCAAGAGCAGGCACTACTTGAACTGGCAGGATGGGATACATGCCTGCTGGTTCCTTGACAGAGTAGTGTGGCTCGTCTGGTTCATCACCGACGCGCCACCATGGTTCAGTGACCAGATAAATATCAGATGCAAGAGGGGTCCCATAATGGGAGCCAGGAGTGAAGAGTGCAGACTGCGAGTCATTGAGACGTCGCACATTGGTCATGGAGACACAAATGGGGCGAGCGGTGTCGCTCATGCAGACTCAGTGTCAGGCGCAGGTGTGCTGGGCTTGTCACGAGTGCTGCTTGCAGTTGCTGCAGCCTTGGCCGCGGCGTCTGCCTCTGAGCGAGAGTTAGTCCCCAGAGGGACCGCATTGCTGCCAGACACATTGGCCTTGGGGCCAAGTGCAACTCTGCTCTTGGTGCGGCGCAGCTTGGGCGCAGTTGCAGCCTTGGGTGCATCATGTCTGGGCTTGCGCAGCGCCATGCGACGCCGCTGCCAGATCTTGCACTGGGAATCGCGCACAACATGTGCCCCACCACAGTGAGGGCACTTGAGCTGAGTGTGCTCGCAGTGAGTTCCAGGTGCATGTGCAGAGCTGTAGAACTCGCACTCCATCTGCTCGCAAGTGTGGTTGGCAGTGGTGTGGGTGCTGGCACTGCAGACTCCACAGCGCATGGGCTTGTCGCAAATGCGAGCAGTGTGGTCAAGGCTGCAACACCTGTCACAGGTGCGCAGACGAGGCATGTCCTCAAAGTAGCGAACTGAGCAGAGGCGTCCAAAGACACTGACTGCATGCTCAACTGCATAGCGAGCATCTGCCTCACTCAGGAATGCCAAAATGACAGAGCCTGAGCTCTTGCCAGCAAGGTCTGCTGCACTTCCCAGCCAGCGTGGCATGGTGGCCCAGTCAAACTTGTGAGTGTTGAACTCAACAATGTCTGAGAGGAGGTCTTGCCCAGTAGGCAGTCCCTCAATGTCATGAACTCGAGTCGAGACACCATTGACTAGCACTTGGTGCCAAGGCTCGTCGCGAGACGCCTTGATGAATGAGCCAGAGTCTGGCACGATGGCAGACGCAATTGCATCTCCATGTTCAACCAGATCTGCTGAAGTCAGTCCATCTGCCGCAACCACCACAATGTTGCCAGAGGCGGTGGTGTCCACACTTGTGACACGAAGTGGGAGCTTGGCAGGCGACTTACTCTTGTGAGGAGCAAGCGCAGTGTTCACTGCGGCGCGCAAGCGGCTCGCATTGTTGCGCACATGAGCAGTGAGCTCAGGGGTGGCACGGACGCTCAGGATGAGACGACCTGGGTGGTGGCGCACACGACCATTGGTAGGAGGTGGCTTTGGCACCGCACTGGGACGGGCAGGCACCACAGTGCCTTTGGCAGCTGGCTGAGCAGCACGTGACGCATAGGAGCGGCCAGGTGCGCTTGCCTTTGCAGGAGCGGCTGTAGGAGCAGCTGCTGCTGCAGGCTGCTGCTGTTGGGCACTTGAAGGCGCAGAGGCCTGTTGGGCAGTGAGGAAGGCAATGTTGCGCTTGACCTCGGCCATATCCGAGACAAGGGTGTCAAGGAGTGTCGGCTGTGGGCAGGACAAGTATCCAAAGTGTTGCTCTGCTTCTCCTGCAGCTGCCGAAGAGCACATGACTCTGGCGAGCTCAGTGACACGCTCTGCTGTCCACAGGTCTGCCCAGCGCCAGTACTGGTCTTCCTGGTTCCAGACAGCCGCATTGACTGCAGTGGCACGTGCAATGAGGTGCGGCTGGTCAGACCTGATGTCATTGACTGCCTCCTCAAGTGGTGTGCCGTCTGGCAGACAGCCCAAGTTGGCTAGCACATTCTGTGCCCTCCAGTCCTGAACTGAGTGCACAGACTGCATGCATGTCCTCGTCACCACAGACTGACATAGTCTCCCCATGGGGGATTGAGGTGCTAGTGCGAGCATAGGGCAACTTTGTTGCAGCAGAAGACAACTTGGTTGCCTGTGGTTCACCTGGGGCAGAACTGCCCCAGTTATGCGCCGATTGAGGCTCTCCAGGAGCTGAGTCGACACCCCAGTCATTTCGGAGATGCACTGTGCACTCTGACAGCCTCGAGCTGAACACTGCTGAGCTGCGCTTCTGCTTCTGCATTATTCGGGAGTGGTTCAACCTGGCAGGTCATCAGCCTGACCTGGACAAGTGTGAGCTTATGCACCATACCTGGCGTCGCAAGGATGGCTCCTTTGCTGACATTGCTGCCAATGATGACTTGGCCATGGCCTACACTGATGCTCAGGGCCAGGTTGCTCGCCTGCGCCCTCTCCCAGTTGTACGCTGGCTGGGGATCTTCTTTGACCCCAAGTTGACCTATCGTGCCCATGTGGACAAGGCCTGTGCCAAGGCGCGCAAGGCAGCCATGGGATTGCGCATGCTGGCCAACACTGTGTGTGGTCTCCACCAGGGACACATGCGCAGGCTGTACATCTCCTGCATTCTCCCCATTCTCCTCTATGCTTCACCAGTGTGGTGGATGCAAAGGGCATGGCAAGCTGAGAAGCTCATGCGTGTGCAGAACTTGTGTCTGCGCATGATCTGTGCTGTCTTCAAGACTTCGCCCATTTATGCTCTGGAGTTGGAGGCAGCTATTCCACCTATACATTTGGTATTGGACAAGGCCGATGACCTTGCTGCTGCTCGCCTGCACAAGTTGGGGCCTTGCAGTCCTGTCTTGCAGCGCCTGCACCCTGCCTGGCACCAGTCTCCAATGGAGAAGCCACCAGTGGTTCACAAGCGTGGTCAAACTCGCTCCTCTCTTCGCTACCTTGCCAAGCTCACCTCACCTGGCAATGAGCGCATTGAGCCCTTCCACATTGCCCCATGGGCCATTTCTCTGCTTGCATCTTTTCCAGGTCGCATCCACCTCAGGCCTGTGCCAAAGGGTGTGAGCAAAGCTGATGCTGCAGAGTCCCATGTCAGACTTGTGCAGATGCTGGAACTCAGCTCTGCAAACCTGCTGATCTACACTGATGGTTCCCTTTTAGACACTCCAACTGGTCGCAGGACTGGTGCAGCTTTTGTGACCTACCTGGAGGGTCAGGAACAGTCTTGCCGTCGCATCCCTATGGGGTCCCAGGCTGAGGTCTATGATGCTGAGATGCATGCCCTCTCTGCTGCCATGGACCATGTTGCCCATTACATGGACTTGCCCATGGGCTCGGCCTCCCACCTTCACTTCTTTGCTGACAACTCTTCAGCTGTTGAGGCCATTGTCAAGGAGCCTCCTGCTTCTGCCCAGCAGTTTTCCATTTCTTTCTGCGAGCATGCTCGTGACTTCCTTGCTGCTGATCCTTCTCATGAGGTGACCATTTCTTGGGTCCCCAGCCATATTGGCATAAGGAGCAATGAGTGTGCAGATGAGTTAGCCAAGGAGGCAGCTCGCATGCAAGGTCCCTCATGGGCCACTGTGACCCACCTCAAAAGACGCGCCAAGGAGCGTGTCATGGAGACTTGGGAGCTTCTTGGACTCTTACCACCACCTGGTCAGAGTCAGTCTACCTCTGGCACACTCTGTCCTCTACATCTCGTCCTACTGGCCCTCCTAGGGGCCCAGGGGGTCCCCCTGGCCCTCCAAAGAGTGGCTCCAGCCTGCTCATGGCTCCCCAGTGGGGCATGTCCTTGGGTGCTCCAGCCCAACCTGCCCTGGCCACTCCAGCCCCCACCACTGCCCCTGGCCCCACCTCTGGCCCTGGCCCTCCCTCTAGGACCACTCCCCCCTCCCTTGCCCCCCTTAAGCGGCCTGTAGATGCCCTGGCTAGTCCTGGGCAACTTGCAGGTTCTGCTGGGTCTGCACCACCTCCTGGGCGCATTTCTGGGCCTAAAAAGTCCAGGAAAAGCGGTCCTATTCCCTCCACCACCTCCCAGCACCTCCCACCCGAAAGGGCTAGCTCCCAGAGTGCCTGGTTGAGCCCTGGTGAGGTGCTGCCTCAGGAGGCCGCGCGTTCACCGATTTCAAACTCCGCTCCGGATACTTCCGGACCCCCTCCTCCTGCCCCTGCACCACCACAGGCTCATTCCTCCTCCTCTGGCCTCGATACTTCGGCTCTGGGTGCCCCTAGGGGTGCCCTAGACACTGAGCCACTTGCTCCTGATCAGGACATGGACTCAGACTCTGAGGATGACTATGAAGGAGTTGACCTTGTTGGCTTTGCTGCTGATTGGGCCTCTGCACCCCTGACTCCTCGCGACCTCAGGAACTCTGTCAAGCTGGTCAATAACCTTCTGGGCATGCTAAAGGTGCTCCTCGATTACAGGGAGCGTGTTCCACAGGCTGCTTCCATCATCAAGGACTTCTGCCACTCTGTTGTGCTGTCCTCTACCACTAGGCTGCTTCTTGCTCAGCAGGAGGAGCTTGGGAAGCTCTCTGCTATGGTAGCCTCGCTTGAGGGTGCCCCTGGAGGTGTGCCTGCTGCTGCATCTTCGTCTGCACCACCTGCTCCTGCTCGTCCTGCCAAGGACTCCTACGCTGCTCGCGCTGCCAAGTCAGCTCCACCGCCACCTGCTGTGCCCCGCGTGCCAGCCCCAGCTACTCCTCTTGCCCGCCACGACGCTCGCCGCCTGATCCTCATGGTCAAGCCCAGTGCCGCTGTTCGCCTTGCAGTCAAGAACGCTGCTGCCGCCCGCTCTGCCATCAACACCGCACTCGCCGGCGTCTCCTCTCCCACTGCACCTCATCCCAGGCTTGGAGTGAGTGGTGTTGGCCTGACTCGCTCTGGCAACGTTGTTGTCTTTGCGCTGCCAGGTCTCACTGCTGCCGACTTAGAGCCTCACAGCGCTCTCATCGCCTCTGCCTTCCTGCCCCAGGAGGCAGCCTTTTCTGGTGCTGCTCGTGACAGCCTTTGGTTCAAGGCTGTTGTCTCCAATGTTGTGCCTCCTGACCCTGGCCAGCCCCTGCCAACATCGCAGGAGTTGCAGGCCGAGGTGGAGGAGTTTACTGCCCATCAGTTTGCCTGGGCCGCCCCTCCCATGTGGTTGGGCCCGCCTACTCGCATCATCCAGCAGGGCTCTGGCTCTGTGCTACTTTCCTTCACTCGTGAAGATGACTTGCAGTACGTCCTGCGCCATGGTGTCTTCCTCTTCGGCCACGCTATGCGTGCTCGTTGCTTCCACGACTCTAGTCGTCCTCGCCCCTGCTCCAACTGCTGCAGTTTGGAGCACACTGCTCGTGCCTGCACCCAGGCCCCTCGCTGTGGGCTGTGTTCTCAGAGTCACTTGACTTCTGAGCACAGCTGCAGTGAGTGCGACTTTTTCGCTGACGTCCATGATGGTCTTGCACACTGTGCACATACTGTCTTGCGCTGCCCCCACTGTGCTGGGTCCCACGCGATGTGCAACTCAGCTTGCCGCATCTGGACTCGCCGTGCTGATGGTCCCAGGAGAACTAGGAGGACATCTGGTGGTGGTCAGGCGGCCACTGCCATGGATGTGACTTGATTTGCTTTTCCCTTGAGTGTGTGTTTTGTTTTATGGTCTCTATGCCCCTATACCCCCCTCCCCTATGCTTGCTGTGAACCTCTTGTCGACCCCCTGACTTCACACCTGTGTGCACTTGATCCCTCTTCAACCCTGTTTAGACCTCCCCCCTGCTCGCCCCCTGTTCACCATTTGGATGTGTACTCTGTGCACTCCACAGCGTCTTGGCTCTGTATTTGTAGCCTGCTTACGCTGTCTAAAAATGAAGAATCTCTCTCTCTCTCTCTCATGGAGACTTGGATAGAGGAGTGGGCAGAGTCACCTCCTCGGAGTTTGTATGCCGGGCCAGCCTGTGGGCCACCCAAGAGGCGCCCTCCACCTGACTTTGGTGAGCTACCTCGCCGTCTTTATGGACTGGTCATGCAGTGCCGCCTTGGACACGCGTTCATGGGCGAGTACTATCAGCGCCATGTTCCCACTGAAGATACCACTTGCAGACACGCAATCACATCCTTAGAGATTGCGAGCGCCATGACAAGCACTATCACCACTTTGCCTCCTTCAAGCCTGACCTGCTTGGAACGCATGCGCTACTTAGTACGCGCAGGGCCATCTCTGCCTTGGCCAAATTCATTCTCTCGTCGGGTGCGTTCACCAAGACTGGTGAGCCACTGCCGCAGGACCCTTAACCATTCATACAATGGGTTGGGAGGACCATGAGCTGCGCCGTGGCTTCACATGGCTTTGACCATGTTGTGGTGCGCTTTTGTCTGTAGGCTACAGCCCCACCCATCCAGACTCTGCCCTCTACCCTCTATCAGTCTCTAAGATACTTTTCTTACTTGTCTTTAGAGACACACACACTGTGGCCCCTTAGGGCCACATGCAGCTGCTTACTTGCTAACATCTGCTTGCTTATTGGCGAGTGGTCACTTCATGTGCTGATGAGGTGCACGAAGTTATGGTATGTTTGTATATTTTTATTTATTGTATGCCCCCATGCCCCTATACCCCCATGCCCTAAAACTGCGCCCACAACTTTGTTACACCCAGAATCCACACCAGTTTGCACTAGATCCCTCTACACCCCTGTTACGACCCCCCCTTGCCTGCCCCATGTTGACCCATTGGAATGTACTTTGTACAGACCACAGTGTCTTGGCTCTGTATTTGTAGCCTGCTTACGCTGTCTAAAATTCAAGAATTTCTCTCTCTCTCTCTCTCGCAGGAGATGTACAGCCTGCGCATGTGTCCCTAGTGAAGACCACGCACAGTATTGGCCAGCATCCGCAATCCCATGGCTGCCTTGCGCGCCTTGGCACAGGCCTTGTCCATATGGGTACGGTACAGTGACGGAAAGAATAAATTGAACACCCGAGTTTTGCCACTTTTGCAGACACAACTGTGAGTGCCTCAGACTCCCAATCCTCCTGGTATTCATGTTGGTGGCAAGCACTTAAGCTTTGATTGTGTGCTGTAATCATGTGATTTGGATGGGTGCTAATCGAGATATAAGCACAAGTCCATGAAATCTATATAAGTGCGAATTAGCCCCTCATTCCTGAACAAAGGCTGATCTTTCTGAGATCCCTTTCCTATCACTAACTGAGATGGTATACTGTAGGAATATGCTATGGGAATTGGAGTCTGAGTCTGTTTTCTGGCGTCCCAACAAACTCAGCTCTCAGTACACCCCAAACTTCATCTCATCGCTGATGTCCAGGCAAATGAACCCAGGTCTCCCTGGCATAGCCTCGCAGGAGTTGCAGGCTGAGGTGGAGGAGTATACTGCCCACCAGTTTGCCTGGGCTGCCCCTCCCATGTGGTTGGGCCCCCCTACTCGCATCATCCAGCAGGGCTCTGGCTCTGTGCTACTTTCCTTCACTCGTGAAGACGACTTGCAGTACATCCTTCGCCATGGTGTCTTCCTCTTCGGCCACGCTATGCGTGCTCGTTGCTTCCACGACTCTGGTCGTCCTCGCCCCTGCTCCAACTGCTGCAGGCTGGAGCACACTGCTCGTGCCTGCACCCAGGCCCCTCGCTGTGGCCTGTGTTCTCAGAGTCACTTGACTTCTTAGCACAGCTGCAGTGAGTGCGACTTTTTTGCTGATGTCCATGATGGTCTTGCACACTGTGCACATACTGTCTTGTGCTGCCCCCACTGTGCTGGGTCCCACGCGATGTGCGACTCAGCTTGCCGTGTCTGGACTCGCCTTGCTGGTGGTCCCAGGAGAACTAGGAGGACATCTGGTGGTGGCCAGGTGGCCACTGCCATGGATGTGACTTGATTTGCTTTCCCCCTGAGTGCGTGTTTCGTTTTATGGTCTCTATGCCCCTATACCCCCCCTCCCTATGCTTGCTGTGAACCTTCTTGTCGGCCCCCTGACTTCACACCTGTGTGCACTTGATCTTTCTTCAACCCTGTTTAGACCTCCCCCCTGCTCGCCCCCTGTTCACCATTTGGATGTGTCTTCTGTGCACTCCACAGCGTCTTGGCTCTGTATTTGTAGCCTGCTTACGCTGTCTAAAAATGAAGAATATCTCTCTCTCTCTCTCTCCCTGGCATAGCCACATATAGACATTTATACAAGGAACATAACTCATAAATATGCGTTATCAAAGTCGTCTGAAGGATTCTCAGCGATGAGATGAAGTTTGGGGTGTACTGAGAGCTGAGTTCATTGGGACGCCAGCAAACAGACTGGCCTCAGACTCCAATTCCCATAGCATATTCCTACAGTATACCATCTCAGTTAGTGATAGGAAAGGGATCTCAGAAAGATCAGCCTTTGTTCAGGAATGAGGGGCTAATTCGCACTTATATAGATTTCATGGACTTGTGCTTATATCTCGATTAGCACCCATCCAATTCATATGATCACAGCACACAATCAAAGCTTAAGTGCTTGCCACCAACATACATGAATACCAGGAGGATTGGTAGTCTGAGGCTCTCACAGTTGTGTCTGCAAAAGTGGCAAAAATCGGGTGTTCATTTTTTTTCTGTCACTGTATATGCAGGTTCGAATTCGATTGGAAACGTCCACAACTGGGTCCTATTAAGAGAGTGGTGAAAGGCAGGACGACCACCTGTGGCCCCCCAATGTCTGCTGCATACCATACCCGTACAAGCTGTTCGACCCCGCACTACCACAGAACGCAATATGCAGACGCATATCTGCAACACGACCTCAATGGGCCATGCGCAACAAACGACCACCCGGCCTTGCCAGTACAGCAACAAGATCTGAGCGCAATGCATATGGACATACCACAGCATTTTATGGCCCCTGCTATCGATGTTGGAACATGGTTGAACGTACAATACTTCGGAGGTTTGCTCGCGAAATATTCATATAGTCCGACAACTGACAGCGTCTAGTATATGCTGACTTCCACATGGACGCACCCTCTTCACACGGGGAGCAGCACCAGGCGACTCAGGCCGGTCCTCTTGCAGACGGCCCAGCACTACAAGTCTGGGAGAACACCTTCTGCCCCACGCTGCTGCTTACCCCCTCTGTTACCCCGTTTCCGCCCCCTGCGGCACCTCCACAGGCGACCTTCGCCATGCCATCAACGCTGTAAGACGAGGACTATAATTTCCCCTTTCTCTTTCTGCCGCACTACTCCATTCCCACGCCGACGCACAACGCCCAGCAGCACGCGGTGACGAGTGCCATGTGGGCCGACACGTGGTCCAGCCCCAACCCATGCGGAGCAGACTCGGCCGACGGACCCGACGACTGGCAGCGAGCGCCAAAACAGGACCACATGCACAGCCAGCTCAGCAAGTGCCACTCGCATATAGAGCATGACAATGGTCTAGCCCCGTTGCAATCCCAACGTCGCAGGGGCCAGCAGGTGAGCACGGTGCGCAGCCAAGCTCTGGCCCCACACGCAGCAGCCGCGTCAAGTCCTGAGCGCTTCAACTGCTACGAGCGAGTACCGAGAAACGCGCGGCACCCTCAGGTGGTGCTGGGCAGGCAATTTTGCTAGAGCCGCCGGACGTGGAGAAGATCTCCATCAATGTCAACAACGGTGCCACGCCGTTAGAGCACAGGGACACGACACTGTGTTTTGGCGGATGCCGTAAGTTCTTCCGACATAAAGACAGTCAGGCTAAACACTGGAGCGCGAACCCGGCGTGCGAAGGAAGCATGCCAAGTTTGTGTCTGGCACGGCCTACGAGCAGGACTATTTCACATACGAGGCCAGCAGCTGCGAAAAGTCAAGGATGACGTGAGCAGCGATGTATTGTCACCCCATCTTGTAGCTTAAAATAGATTTTTCACCATTTGCTGGAAGATGACTACACGCCAGCCGGTAACTCATATAGCCGGCCCCAGGCAGAGCCAGAAAGATCGGCCACCCCTCAGACCTTGACAGTGACCATCCTGGCCCCTTCAAGCGCCAGGGTACTCAATGCCCCACAGTGTGCCCACCCTGATTTCAGACAGTGAGCCAGGCTTCTTAGAAGTTTGCCCGACTCCAGCAGCAACCTCTGTCTGCGGGAGATGATGAGGGCTGTGCCCTCTGCCTCTCCGATAGTCTGCGCGACATCCGACTCCATCAGCTGCGAATCGCGCATCTGCGACGTCGCCCTGCGCACATCGATAGTATGTGGCCACGGCCGCACTGCGCTCGCTACTTATAAACAGCACGAAGAGCGCAGTCCCCTCGTCCCCATCCGCCAGCCTGCATGCCGACCAGAAACTCGTCCTTCCTGCTGACTCTGACGCTCCTCGACTACGTGCTGCTGGCTCTACAGGCGACTACTGGCGTATCTCTTGTACCGGCTTCATCCCCAGAGGCGGGCGTGGACCAAGCTCTGACTCGCACGAGCAGGACGAGGACGGCGGAGGACATGGGTACCCCAGGCAACAAGGCCGCCAACACCAATGTCGTCCACGAGCGCCGCGACAGGCGCCGCGCCTTGATCGAAGAATATAACGAGGCCGACTGGCCCGCTCTTCAACCTAACGTCACACACCGTACGGCAAGCGAGAACGGCCAGTGGGCCAAACCAACTCGCCCTGTCGCAGGACGCGTGCCCAAGCCCAAGAACAGCACTGCCGTGACTGGCACGAGGAACGAGGAGACAGCCATTCCGCCTGGTCTTGCAATCTAAGTACGGCATCATGCTCGCTGCTCACCGTGGCTGCGTCTAACATATGACTAGAACCTGGCACACGCGACGCAGAAGAGAGAGAGAGAGAGAGAAATTCTTGAATTTTAGACAGCGTAAGCAGGCTACAAATACAGAGCCAAGACGCTGTGGTCTGTACAAAGTACATTCCAATGGGTCAACATGGGGCAGGCAAGGGGGGGTCGTAACAGGGGTGTAGAGGGATCTAGTGCAAACTGGTGTGGATTCTGGGTGTAACAAAGTTGTGAGTGCAGTTCCATAGGGGTATAGGGGCATAGGACGCAGAAGACCGACATTGCCAGCAAAAATGGCCCACAGGTCACACAGGTACGAGTACCTGGTCTAACCACGCACCTTTTCACTCACTCGCTCGTTAGGCTCAGGGCACAGACCAAAATGTCACAGAGGCCCTAGCCTGGCGTCTGCAGACATGGACATATTGGCCCCACAGTCTGCCCAGCTTGCCTTTCGCCCTGGCCTGGAGGACGAAGACGCCTTCTCGCTGTACTCCCAGCACTCTCTCGCATCAGAATCACTGCTCACCTGCCATCTCCCACATCGCAGGCCATCGCAGAGAGCCAACACCTCAGACGTCGCAACAAGGACCTTGAGGCTTGGAACGCGAGCGTGAGGCGCCAGGCTGTTGCTCATGGCCAGCCAATTCCACCTGCGCCTGCCGCCTCGCCGCTGCGACTAGAGGACGCCAACGACAAAGACGATATGTACCTTGACGACATCCCAGACATCCCTGCCGCCCAACCCCCACCGCACTACACTGACGATGAGAGCTCAGACAGGGATGCCGGGAATGCGCACATCTCAAACCTGTTCGATAAAGAGCTGGTCCGCGCTTCAGACGACGACCTCCCCATCGACGGCATGGAGGAGGACGGCCACCTCGCGGGCATGTGCCCCAAGCAGCGCAAGGATTGGGACAGCGTCAAGAGTGCCAAATTTATCCTCTGGCCTGACCGCTTGTACGACTATGTCGACTTCGTCAACATCAACCTGCTCGTCTACCATGCGAAGATGCTGCGTCTGATCAAGAGCATTGTCCTGAACAAGGACTTTGACCCGAAGCTCTCAATCACGGACCAGGACCCTCGCAACCCTACGTGTATCATGCCCGGCCTTCTTCTTGTCTACAACGTCTCGGACGACGAGTGTGACGCCTTCACCCAGAACCGTTTCGCCATCTGGGCCGGGGCAGCCAACATCACGACCTTCCGTTACAAGCTGCGCGCAGCCCCGTTTATAGGCACCTTCTCCAACACCCTCGCAGATGACATCAAGCTCAAGAACGCTGTCGTCAACACTGTCTCTGGGCTCCAGGAGGTCAAGTCGGCTCTCCTGAAGTACGTGCCACGTATCTTTCCGTGTGCAGCATTGTTAATTGAACACGATGCAGACACACTGGGGTTTACAAGGTGGACTACAACGCGCTGCTCACCACCGTCATTGCATCGGTCAAAATCTTCCCGATGACGACAAACATCCTCAAGGAGGAGATTGTGGAGCACAACATCTATGTCGACTTCATGTTCCTCCCCATCACCACGTACCGCGAGATCCGCAATAAGCTGCACACCACAAATATCCACATTCCCCTCGTTGGCAAGGGGATCTTCCTCACACCGGGCTGGAAGTGCCGGTCTTGCTCGCACAACGCGTTCATTGGCTCCCACCTGAGCGGCCTCTGCAGGACGAAGGAAGTCGAGGGCTAGCATTGCCCCCTCGGAGGCCCGCCCCCCGTCTTGCACCACCCCAGCCCGGCCCTAGCAACAGCAACGCGCAGAAAAACAGGCGCAACAACACTACGCCCGTCGGGAGGCAACGCTCGCGCGCATGGCCGTGGCATCTGAGCTACTCGCCTCATCTACGAACCTCCTCCTCCCCCTCCAACATCTCCTTCTTGCCCACTCACCCATGTCCCTATCCACCGTCCATGCATGTAGCGCAACGCACCTGAGCTAGCCCTCTTCTTGTCAGACGTCATATCTACGGTGTTCCGATTACGTGCATCTCGCCGACTATCCATCGAAGTACGGCTTCCTGTAATGCCTCGCCGTAGTAGACAATAAAAATCTCTGCTCGCCACGAACTGCTCCCACAACACTGTGACCTGCCTCTCTGCCATCTGCTCATGTGCCTGTAAACGTGCCGGCGTCTTACAAATACATGAGCTGACCAAGTATCACGAGCTGTGCACAATCTCAAAGGAGTGCAACTGAGCCGCCCAAATACACTGACCGGTAACGGGACAGGAAAGTGGCTCAGACGAAAATGCAGAGGCCTATTGAGGCCTGGACGTTCTGCGCGGAGACACTGAAGTTGATGTAGACCCACTGAGCCAGGCTTGCTCATGGATTTCTGCAGTAGACATAGTCCCCAGAGCTGACCGGGTACGTTAGCTGTGTGATGTGGGTGCACTGGCCCATATACACGAGAAATTCAGCGCAACCTCAATTTAATTCTACAGAATACACTACAGTAACAAGAGAACGGTCTGGTTTGACGACCCCGGTTGCTGGAGCGGCAGGAGAACAGTCTGCCACTCGTGCCGCACACTGGGCCCGATGACAAGGATATCTCAAGAATTGTTTGAGGATATCACACTGTCATTCGGACACTACGCACCAGGATTGCTCAAGAATCACATGCTGTAATCCTGGTGTGATCCTCAAGCCAATAGTTTGGATAACAGTCCAGGATAGCACGAGGAATTCTTGCTGAAAACCTGGTGAAAACCTGGTGAGAATTTGTAGATCATATTCAAGATAGTGTTCCAGGATTTCTCGAAATTTCAGTCTTGCTTTTCCTCGTGCGATCCTTGAGCAACAGGTACAACTTTATTCGAGGAATGTTTGCTGAAAACCTTGTGTAAACCTTGTGAGATACTGTGGAAAATACTTACTGAAATAGACAAGGTTTTCTCAAGGTTTTCTCAGTGGGATCCTCGTGGGTTCCTCAAGACTAAATGACAAGATTCGCAAGAAATTCGCTCAAGTCACACATGAAGGGGTCCTTGTGTGATTCTTGAGGGGTTGTATTGGTTAGTGGTTGAGGATGGCATGGGGAGATACTGAAGAAAACCTCGTGGTCATATTTCAGTATAGTCGCGAGAATGACATGTGGTTCACAGGATGTGAATCTGGAGAAATCCTGAAATGAGAATAAAGGGAGTTGTTTGGTTGCAATCGGAATCCAGGAGCAGAAAGAGTGAGACATCAGGGATGGTGATTGAGGAATCCACGTCATGCGCAAAATGCCTGTCCCAAAATGGAAAATGAAAGATTTCAGAAAGATTGCAAGCACCCAAAAGGGGAAAATTGTTGATGGCACAGCAAGTTGGAACCCAAATAGGGATTGTCTCAGCCAGGGGTACGACTGGGGCCTGAATGGTGTTTTTAAGGGAGAGGAGAGACACAGTGGTGGTTGACACATTGCGGGTGGCGGTTTCTGCGATAAGCAGTGTCAAATATGTCGAACTGTGTCGCACGATTCAGGGTCCAATAGCACCCCAGGAAGATTCCTTCGCGTTCCGCAAAGCGATTTGATATTGGGAAAGAGGATAGATTGTGTGGAAGAGTGCTCGACAGGCGACACAGGTTGGGTGGTGGTTGCTGTGACGCGCAGTGTCGAGCACTCTTCCACACACACCTTCCCAATATAAAATCGCATTGCGGAACGCGAAAGAATGTTCCTGGGGTGCGATTGGACCCTGAATCGCGGTTTCCCACAATCCAAACGACCGCGGTGGTCGGCCACACAGCGTGGGTGGTGGTCGATGTGACGCGCAGTGTCAAGCACTCTTCCACACAATTTGTCCTCTTTCCCAGTATCAAATCGCATTGCGGAACGCAAAAGAACGTTTCTGGGGTGCGATTGGACCCTGAATCGCGGTTTTCCACAATCCAAAAGACCACGGTGGTCGGCGACACAGCGTGGGTGGTGGTCGATGTGACGCGCAGTGTCAAGCACTCTTCCGCACAATCTTTCCTCTTTCCCAATATCAAATCGCATTCCGGAACGCGAAAGAATCTTCCTGGGGTGCTATTGGACCCTGAATCGTGCTTTCTCACACTCCGAACGTCCGCGGTTGTCGGCGACACAGTTCGACATGTTTGACACTGCTTATCGCAGAAACCGCCACCCGCAATGTGTCAACCACCACTGTGTCTCTCCTCTCCCTTAAAAACACCATTCAGGCCCCAGTCGTACCCCTGGCTGAGACAATCCCTATTTGGGTTCCAACTTGCTGTGCCATCAACAATTTTCCCCTTTTGGGTGCTTGCAATCTTTCTGAAATCTTTCATTTTCCATTTTGGGACAGGCATTTTGCGCATGACGTGGATTCCTCAATCACCATCCCTGATGTCTCACTCTTTCTGCTCCTGGATTCCGATTGCAACCAAACAACTCCCTTTATTCTCATTTCAGGATTTCTCCAGATTCACATCCTGTGAACCACATGTCATTCTCGCGACTATACTGAAATATGACCCACGAGGTTTTCTTCAGTATCTCCCCATGCCATCCTCAACCACTAACCAATACAACCCCTCAAGAATCACACAAGGACCCCTTCATGTGTGACTTGAGCGAATTTCTTGCGAATCTTGTCATTTAGTCTTGAGGAACCCACGAGGATCCCACTGAGAAAACCTTGAGAAAACCTTGTCTATTTCAGTAAGTATTTTCCACAGTATCTCACAAGGTTTACACAAGGTTTTCAGCAAACATTCCTCGAATAAAGTTGTACCTGTTGCTCAAGGATCGCACGAGGAAAAGCAAGACTGAAATTTCGAGAAATCCTGGAACACTATCTTGAATATGATCTACAAATTCTCACCAGGTTTTCACCAGGTTTTCAGCAAGAATTCCTCGTGCTATCCTGGACTGTTATCCAAACTATTGGCTTGAGGATCACACCAGGATTACAGCATGTGATTCTTGAGCAATCCTGGTGCGTAGTGTCCGAATGACAGTGTGATATCCTCAAACAATTCTTGAGATATCCTTGTCATCGGGCCCAGTGGCAGAGGAAGGTGCTGAGGTTTTTGGCGGCAGACAACGTGCGACCGCCAGTCCGCAGGGTTCGGCCACAGACAACACGCAGCATCGCAGCCAATGCGACAAGCGGACTGGAGCTGCACTCAGGAAGCCATATCAGCAAAAGCGACCATCACATTGCAACTACACCAGTCTCCTGCAAATGGCAGGACCTCACAGAGGCCACATCAGCCTGAAAGTGAGTCTCCACAGGCTAATAATACCACACATCACTCTCAGCAGCGCCCCACGGGCCAAGAGGAGCGTTGGCCACACTCTAGCCCAAGTCACTCTCTGCCAACGAGAGCAGACGGTTCTGACGACTCATGGCTGCGCTCAATCTCGAGCCACTGCTCTAGGAGACTATCCTCGTCCGCGTCACCGCAGATCGTGTCGCCGACCAGCTCTGCGGACTCTCTGCCGCAGTCGTCTAAGAAAACCAACTCGTGCATTAAGTTAGCCTCAGAAAATATGAGAGGACGTGGAGGGCCAAGGATTGCAGGCAGCTTGAAATGGAAAAAGTTGGCTGACGACATCAGGAGAAATAAAATTGGCATTATTGCGATTCAAGAGACTCATCTCTTGGAAGAACATGTCGATGAAGTCAACCTTTACTACGAGCACTTACATATTGTAACCTCGGCCCTTCCATCCAATCCAACTGGTGCCGCCAGCGTCGGCATCATCTTTAACAGATTACTCACTAACTACAAATCCGTGTCATCACATGTGCTTATTCCGGGTCAAGAAATTGCAGCCAAGTTAGAATGGCATCGCGGCAAGACGCTTACCATTGTAGCGGAAAATATGCGCCCACAGAGACTAAAGAAAATAAGGAATTTTGGAATAAGCTACGCCGCGCGCTACATTAGGTGCGCGTTGAACTCCCCAAAATAGATATTTTACTAGGAGACTTCAACTTTGTCGAAGACTCCATAGACCGGTTCCCCTCCAAAATGTCGGCAATAGACTCTTCGGTGTCCTTTGAGACTCTCAAAGCCCGGCTGCACCTTGTGGACGGCTGGAGAGAAACATTCACAGGGAAGATCGACTGGTCGTGGCGAAATGCGGGCCGCACCGCTATGTCTACAATTGATAGAGTATATCTAACTAGGTCTTTGCTCCAAGCAAGCAGAGCATGGGATATTGCCATCTCGGATCTAAACATCGATGATCATAGCCGAGTACAAGTCGAAATAACCTGCAAGGACCTCCCTGACATCGGCCCTAGAAGGAGAACCCGACACTGCCCCCTGGTTCCCGGTGGATTCCAGGTGGAATTCCGGTGGAAAACCTGCTCCAGACAAAATATTTTCTAAGGGGTAAAAAATTATGCTAGACATCACAAATAAGGTTCAGATATGCACAGCCGGATTAGGAAACATGAAAAAGTTCTAGTAACCTAACCTAACCTAACACTTAATCACAGTTTTTGATGAATTTCCACAGAAACATGTTGTTAGGTTAGGGAAACAATTGTTAGGTTAGGGAAACAATGTGGTTAGGTTAGGGAAACAATTGTTAGGTTAGGGAAACAATGTGGAAATTCATCAAAAACTGTGATTAAGTGTTAGGTTAGGTTAGGTTACTAGAACTTTTTCATGTTTCCTAATCCGGCTGTGCATATCTGAACCTTATTTGTGATGTCTAGCATAATTTTTTACTCCTTAGAAAATATTTTGTCTAGAGCAGGTTTTCCACCGGAATTCCACCTGGAATAGGCAGTGTTAGGTTCTCCCGTATAGCTTCCAAGCGACGTCAAGAAGATTCCTCTGCCATCACATCCCTTAATATCTTTCGGAATGGGAGGGTAACTTTTGACTCAATTAGTATTATGAGAAAAATCATATCATATAGACCAATGATCTATTTGCTTATCTGGAATGTTATTTGTGCAGAGTGGACAAAATAAGCAACTGTTAATTTTGCGCAGGGCACCGCGCAAAAGTAACAGTCACACATGTGACATCATTGTCTGCGCCCCCACACCCTTGAACATGAAGGCCATGAATCATTGAAGGAAGCATCCTGACATAGGTGAGCAAGTCAGAATAGAAAAAGGAGTCATGAATCTGCAGTGTTATCTACAATAAATGTGGTGTCAGCAGAGAAGTGGATTGAATCCTTGGGAAAACAGCTGGCATGAATCTCAATTTGTAAAACAATAATCAAAAGGGCCTGTGCATCATGACACTTTAACCTTTCTATGCGATTTACGCTGGGCTTCCAGCTACAGGTGGTATGTTTCGCAATTTTTGTGCACAGACTGACGCTCAGACTGAAGCTCAAAGCTTTGTGCGTGGAATTTGTCACTTTCCCCATTTTATACGTTTCTCACTTGCCCCGCCCCCTCCCCCACACAACCTAGGCATGTGTCAGCGAGCAGGGTGGGTTTTGCAGTATTTCCTCTAGCATGAGTCATTGATTTGGCCCAGTGAGACCATTGTGTCAGCCATTTGAAGTAGCCCAGGCCAACAGGCTTCCAACCTCATTCACCGTGTAATGGACGGTATCTTGACTTTGCCTCTCGAGGCCATCCTAGATGCCTCGGCTGTCACTGGTGTCGTTCGAGACATCCAGCAAGCGTGCTTCAGCGCAAACACATTGCAGGTGTATGATGGAGACAAGTTTCTGCTGTTCAAAAAAGAACACCTCAAAATACTGAATGGTATGAGCCCACAATTTATCTAGCGTTTAGATTCCATTGATATTTTATAGACTCACACCTTGACCGTGTCAGGGCAGACAGACCTCTAGCATTCCAGCTGTACAAATGTTGGCATCAAAATCGCGCCAAGAGCAATCTTGATCAATCTCATGATGCTCTAATGTGCTATAGAGAGCAAGTTGTTAGAATCATTCGTTCGTATCGTGCTCATACTGTTTGAACAGCACACGTCCAGCTCTTCTGTCAGAATGGGATCCTAATTGTGCATCCCTATGTAATACACTCGAAGACCCAGGCTATGTCAGTTTTCAGAAGGGTCTCCACAAAGTTTTAAACCAGCAGCATGAGGAAAAACATTTCCTATTTAGCACTTTCACCTCAAAGCAATGTACCATGTTCTCGACAAAGACGAAGCACTCTCTGATCATGATTGCCAGCAGACCAAAGCACTACTCACAGTTTCCTACTGCAGATGGCTTTGGTCAGTCTGATTTACATGACTTGTGGATGCATTCTCACCAATATAGAGTTGAGGATGCCTGCCAGCTGCAGAGAAAGGATGTTTTCTTCTACAAGTCAGATAAATTAGTGAATGTGATGGTGCGCAACAGGAAATGCGGGAAAAGTTCTCTTTTATCAACTCTGCCTGACATCCTATTCCTGACACCTTCAACACATGTCACACATTCAGTTTCTGCCCGAATCCAGCCTGGCCTGAGCTTGATGCGTACACTGCATTAGAGGCCTTGTTAGGTCAGGAGCCTTGTCGCGAGGAAGACTACATGTTTTTTCAAAAACACGGCCCAGAGATTAGTGCCAAGTTGTGAATGTTCATCGACACCATTAAGCGACTGGTACAGATTTGTGAGGTTGATGAATGTTTCAGCCACCTCTTCCATTACAATAAGGCTAAGGTGTTGCCTTTGTTCCACGGCCTTCGAAGAGGTGCGGCCATAGATTCCTTCAACGATGGATGGCTAATCGAAGATATAATTGGCCATAGCTGTTGGAAGACGGTCTGTTCCAACTTTAGGTTCTCTTCGTTGTACTAACCAAATGTTCAGATATCCATGCTCATAAAATATGTGCTGCACCACCGGCTGCAAACCTCAGTGTCTGCATCTGTTTGCGATTGATCTTGGCATATTCCTGCTCCTAGTAGGGCCGTCACGGTTATGTCTGCTGATTCATATGATCAGTCCCATCGTGGCATTCTTGCTTACATGCGACAATCGAGATACGCTCAACCCAGAATGCAACGCCCCAGACACTCCCACATACTGTATTTCTAGCTGCACTTCAATGTCCCAGACGCTGCCGCCTACACTACCTCATGCAACAGTCGCTGTGCCTCCAGCTTCACCAGCTCTGAGGGGGGCAGAGGAGACATTGACCCAAATCCTCATCAAGTATCCACCTCATTGGTCATATGATGTATATCGATATCCACATCAATATTTGCCTCAACCGTGGCTGTTCCTGCCTCAAGCTGCAGATCATATGCCGCTTGGCCCACAGTCGCTCCATGTGCAGCAGCAAAATCTTGCCAACTATGCAACAGACATTCCATCACCCCTTATAGTCCGCGCAAATGGTCCTTGCAACTGCATTGCTGCCAGGATCAAGTCTACTGTGGCAAAAAGCATTACTGCTTTCCCTTGTCCCTTGACAATTAATGATGCTGAGCGCCTGTGGACGAAAGGCTACCAGTGTACCAGTAACTCTGCTGTCACAGAAATCCTCCTGCCATTGTCGACGCTATCCCCACGGCAGATCAAGACCATGAGTCCTCTTAGTCAGAAGTATTACGATGAGATCAAGCATGTTATCCACCACCTGGAAAGCTTGGCAACAGATAACGACAAGCCTGTAAGTGACTGTACCCTCCAGTTCCAGGTGGATTCCAGGTGGAAAAATGCAACTATGCAAAAAAAAAAAGTGTCAGAATACTAAATCCATCATATTTTGATATTATACTCCCAACTGGAAACTAGGTAGAATTCCTCCAGAATAAATCCATTCCACTATGGTTTTCTGGCCAGAATTGAGTAGATTATAGTGGAACTCTGCTGGAATTGCAGTGGAAAGTCACCAAAAACTGGAATTAAGTGTTAGGTTAGATTAGGTTAGAATAGGAGTTAGGTTACTAGATTGTTTTCTTATTTCCCTAGGGTTATAGCCTTGAGTTCTTTCTTGGTTTGCTGCTCCCACTTTTCTCTACTCCCACTCCTGGATTACTCTACTGCTACTCCCTATGTACATACATGCCTAACTCCCCCCACTCCCAACTCCCCCAACTCCCAATCCTCCCACAGCTCCCAATCCTCCCAATCCTTCCACAGCTCCCAGCTCCGGGCACTCCCAAAATTCTATTCAAGTCAGTACTTCCCAAATTCCCTGGAACTCTCAAAATTGTACCTAAGTCAGTACTACCTAGTGATCGGCACGGGTAAACCCGAAAAAACAGGCAAACCCGTTTTTCTTTTTTTGACCCAACGGTTGACACTGGATCTGGGTTGTCACTAACCCATTTGTACATGAGACCTTGGGCTATATATTGGTGGTTTTTTTGAGCTGTTTTGTGCAGAATTGACGGAGCTATAGTGCAATACCCGAACAGCTTTTTTCCGGGTGAATTCTGCTGTTTGACAGATCCGCCCCGTTGTTTGGCATCTGCATTTGCATCATGACGGCACTGCGTGACCATCAAGTGCTCAGGATGAGCCTCCCAGTCCCCTCTATGATATAGGCCGCAAAAAATTCGGTTCTATTCAATACTTCTGGTGAGATGAATTTTTCAATCAAATTATTTTCGAATAACCCGTGGTGAACACTAGTACTACCAAAATTCCAGACCCCCCAACTCTACTTGCGGCCTATGTTTTGAAGCAAAGCGATTTTGTCAGAGAGTCGAGAGTGCGGCATCTGGACAATCTGGGCCAGGCTCAACCCATCAGAAGGGTTGTAAATGCTGGTCTTGAGAGCTCGATATTCTGCGGGATATTGCCGGGAAATCTGAGATTGGGGCGCTCGAGTTCGGCGAGCCGACCTCTTTGTGGTGTTGGCCGTGGTATCGTCTGCGGGCGCAAGGACCGGTGCGAGAGCGGACGTATCGACATAGTTGTCGATGAACTGGTTGACCAGAGAATCACCCGCGACAGTCCAGTGCGCAATATCCAAATCACCAAGCGGGCGGGCATGTTTGCCACGCCTGACCGCATCGAGCATCCCGCCATTAGCGTGAAATTGCTCAACGGCGGGCTGGTCCGGCACGGCAGGATGCTGATGCGCCGTCCGCATTGTGTGACTGAGCGTGCTGTGCGCATGGATGGGCTTGAGGTCGAAGCCCGGCGCAGCTCGGGCCAGCAGCAAGTCGACGGCAGGGACAGCACGGGCGGTCATCGCGCCCTGGGGCATGGCGTACGAAGCGGCGTCGAGTCCGAAGAAGGGCTTAACGCCGTGAGCAGGCGGCAGTGCGCCGTTGAGCACGTCGAGGACAGGCTCAGGATGGACGACTGCCGCGCCCTGCGGTGGGACGTGCAAGGGCAAGGCGTATGGCGCAACGTCGAGCCCAAGGAAGGGCCTGGCGTCGGTCATGGCGATGTCGACAGCAGGCATTATGCCCTGCGCTGGTGCGGGCGAGGCGGGTTGCGCCAGCTTGCGCACGCCGTACAACGTGACGTCGAGCCCTTCTCTGGGCTTGACGGGAGGCACGGCTTGCCCGAGGGTCGAGTAGGTGGGCGTGGAGACGGCCGGGGCTCGCGCACGGCTCGCCGTGCCGTTCTCCAAGGGGGGCACATGGTATTACGAGAACAGCGTCGACCCGCTGTGCGCGAGCGCGCGCACGGCGAGCGTCAACGTGCGGGTTAAGGGCGGGCTGGGCAGGTGCCGGCCATGCCGTTCTCCAATGCGTGCGTGCGGTCGCACGTGAACGGCGATGAATCGCTGTGCACTCGCTTGCGCACGGCGCCGTGACTTTGCGGTGCCACCTGTGACAGCTGTTAGTTGCGGAAATAGGCATGCGATTGGCATGCTTACAGTGTTGTTGTCCGTGGCGGACGCGGTCGACTGGGTGGACGTGGAGACGGGGGGGGGTGCGCCGTACTCGCCATGTTGTTCTCCAAGGCAGGCGCGCGGTGAGACGAGAAGAGCGTCGACTCATCGTCTGCGAACGACTGCACGGCAAACGTCCCATCGTTGGGCGTCGAGGCGGTTGATGCGGACGGCGCGCTCGCCGTGCTGTCGTCCATGCAGAGTGCGCGGGCAGACGAGGACAGGTGGGTGCGGGCAGACGAGAATGGCAACGACTCGCCGTGCGCTCGCTTGTGCACGATGAGCGTCGGCCTGCTAGTGACAAAGACGATCAAGGCAGGCGCCAAGTCGACACCGCTCGCCGGGCCATTCTCCATTGTGGGCGCGCAATTGGATGAGAATGGCGAAGGCTTGCCGTGCGCGACCCTGCGTGTGGCGAGCGTCGTGCGGCTGGCATCGAAGTCCGCGTCCCACTGCCTGCTCGCGACGGCGGGCGTGTGGTGGATGCGCCAGACGCCCGGGACACGCGGTGTGGCGTGCGAGGCCCACTGCCCGTTTGGAAGGTGGACGGCTGCGTGGGGGAAGGGCAAGACGGGCGGAACGGCAGGCAAGACGTGCTGCTTGCTTGGGTGGTCGACCGAGCAGCACCGGAGTCCATGACGTGCTTCCTGCTCGCGAGGTCTGCGGGCGCGTGGTATAAGGGCTGGCACACGGCAAGCGCCATGTCGCTGTCCATGGCGGAGTCGTGGGTGAGCGAGAAATGCGGGAATGCGGGCGGCGTGCCGTTTCCCATAACGGTCGCGGGGTCGGACTCGAACGGCGACGACCTGCCGTGCACAAGCCACTCTAGCTCAGCATCGAGCGCTGCCGTTTGGGCTGGCAGGAAGGCGGTGCCAGGCGCAGGATGGACGGTGGCCGCGTCCTGACGCCAGGAGTACGACGAAACGTCAAGCCCAAGCAAGGCTCGATGTTTCGAGCAGGCGGAGGCGGCATACCGTTAAGGACGGGTGGCTCCCACGCCCGGCGCTGGCGCTTGGAAATCATAGGGTGCAATGTCGAGGCCGGGGAAGGACTCGACGTCAATGGCGGGCATTCCAAGGGCGGGCATGCGTCGAGCAAGCGGGACGGCTTGCGCCGGCACGCGAGCCCCAGACAACGTGATGTCGAGCCTGTCGAAGGACCTGACATTGAGGCCAGGCTCAGGATGGGCGAGCGGGGCGGCCTGTGCTGACGCAAAAGTCCCGGCGTTGAAGTCAGGCATGGCTTCAGCGAGCAGGACGGATACGGCTTGCGCCGGTTGCGACATCGAGCTCATCCATCCCGGGCTCGGCGTCGTCAAGGGCGCTCGTTGTGAGAGCGTCACGTCCGCCCGCTGCGCCACGGAGACGCGTCGAGCGACTGCAGAGATGCGTCGAGCGTTGCGCTGTCCGCAGGCTTGTGCATGGCATGCTGCAGTGGGCCGATGTGCCGTGCGGACAGCGAGACGCTCCTGCCAATTAATGCGCGGCAGCAGCAGCACATCACGCCATACATATTGCGGTGCGCAACGCACTGTGCGCATGTGGATTCATGCGCGTCGAGCTGCTGCAGCGGCACGTCGAGCGGGCGGAGCTGGATGGCGTGTTCGAGCGTCGTGCCCGAAGGCTCAGGCGGGTGACATGTTGCAGCGACGGACTGTCCGCCCGTACCATTGTGCGACTTCCCTTGAGAAACAGGAACTCAGGTTCCAATAACTACTTGTATAATAATGCACGGTGTATTATAATGTTTACTGCGACCGTATGGTTTCGTTAGATGTTGAGCAGACAGACAGAATAAAATGACGCACCAGCAATGCAGACGGAAGTTCAGGCACTCGGGATTATCTAGGATTATCCATGATCGCCCGATCGACAGGGTCTCAAGCCATGTGATTAAGCAGCTGCCTCTCTCGATTTCTGCTGCATGCGGTTCCAAATGGCAAGGAATGTATAGACAAGGACTATACCGTGGTGTTGGCCCATGTAACTGAGCGACTTGCGGATCTTGAGCAGGCTGGAGTTCCCACATTCGCCAGCGCTGGAGTTGATGTTGCGATACTTTTCACACCACTCAATGTACGCGCTGAGAAAACAGGCGGGCGAGCAGCAGGAGTGGTTGTGCTCATGGAAGCCGTCGATAACGAACAGAGTGTCACCGAAGTAGATGGGTTCCCAAATCATGCAGTATGGGGACAACGAGCAGGCAAAGTCGTACACGACGACTTTGGGTGGCCGAACCCAGTGAGTGTACAGCGCGGAAAGGACGTCGTTCCGCCCCTCGCCTTTCGGAATGCAGTAAAACCCGTAGCAGACGCTGTGCAGGCACCAGATGGCCATCAAGCCGCCCGTTAGGCCTTTCTTGCCATAGGTCTGATAAAACCTGGAGCACGCCATCTTCCCGCCCGACGCTGTGACCGTCGCGCGATCGGTTGCGCCGTCTCCAGGAATGTTGGGGTACACCGATCTGTTTCGAATCCGAGGCCATCCGTAGAAGGTGCCAATCTGAAATGCGTGTTAACTTTGTCACTGTCTGGGATCATTATACAAACGAACCTCGCGCCAATCCTCATACTCTTCGATCAGGTGTTCATCTGGGTTGTGGTGCGAAAGCGATGCGAAGACCGTTTGAGAACGGTAATTCCACGACACTTTGAAGTGTAGAGCTGATTTGTTTCGTCGTCTTCACTTCATACCGAGCAACGACGGCGAGCGCGGGAACGAGTGAGAGTAGCGGCAGGATGCCCTCTGTGTCGCCGTCCTTGAGCATGTTGAGAAAGGGCCACGCCGCTTTGTTTGTGAACTGTAGCACCGACTCATATGCCAGCAGCTAGATACGATGTTAGAGACAACATTACCCTGGAAACGAAAAGAACCCACCTGCTCCAATAGATGCAAGTAATTCTTTAAGACGGTGCTGTCGAGGCTCTTCAAATCGATCGCTACATATATGCTGAACATCTGTGCTAATTCACGGCTCTGCTTCGCGAGTTCGTCCACAATCCCAGGCAACTTCTTTCTCATGGCCTTATCTTCCGCATCTCTCTTGTTGCATCGTTTATTCGCCCCGCGCTCCGCTCCCTCAGCATCGACATCTTTGTCAAGGGACTCCTCCGAATCATCGCCCGGAGCGAGAGGCGTCTTTCCCTGCCGCAACTTCAGGCGCCATCGAACTGCCTGTTGGGCGCGCTTCCTGACATCGCCGTTCACCAACGACATCTCCCCCGGCATCGGTTTCAGGCTGAGTATCGATGGCGCGTGCAGATCGATGGTCGTAGGAGGTCGCAGAGACTCCGTCACCAAGTCGGCTCTGAAGCCAGCAGTCACGCCATCACACATGACGACCTCGGGTTCTTCACCGCAGATGTCGCAGACGAAGCTAACGTCCAGCTTCTGGAGTCTGGAGAACGAGAAATATGCTGTTCGGAACGTCTGCTCGCAGATGAAGGGAATTGAGGACTTGGTATAATCTCGACAAACGGATATATGGAACACGTGGAAGGGAACCTCGGCGAGCGTCATGAGGCTAGTGTACTTGTCGAGAAGCTCGTGCGTGTACAGGCGGGAATTATTGAAGTTGAAGATCCCGAACTCGCGCAGGTCTGGCCCGGCGTTCTGATGGCTTTGGGGCTTGCAGGTGCTGCAGACTTGGACTTCGATTTGGGCAGCGCACGCGGACGAGAGTCCGAATACAATGCAGTCAATGACCTGGACCGGCGCCGATTCCTTCGGACCACTCCCACAGCAGCAACGAGGATCTTTGCCGAGGTAGAAGTAGTCCGGGATAGGATCAACGAGAGCGAACGTGGGTGAATCCTCATCAGAATCTGAGGCAATGCGCGCCCATGCTGGTGGGCCGACATTGAGGTGGGATACGCTCTGCTCATCATCATAATCCCTCAGAATCTTGGCTTCGGCTGCAGGGCCATTAGCATTCGGCCAGCCAAGCATCGAACGCGCAAGCTCACCTCGTAGTTGCACTCTCAGCTAGATCGTCACCCTCGTGTTCATCGACTTCTGCCTCCTCGAGCAGTAACTTCAACGTGTCGCAGGCACAAGCGGCTTTGATGTGCACACAGTTGTTGTCGCGATGCTTGCTGCAAGTCCAGTGACCACCCCAGGCAGTCACCACGGAACTTAAAATACATCCGAAGGGGGTTTCCCAGTATCAGAACAACCCCCCTTAAATTTGTCCGGTGGCCAGGCTGCATCGGCCGCTGGCAACGTTGACCGGCAGTGCCATCGTTTAGGCGGCCACCGCCGCGCGCTCGTCGGCCGCCTCCTCCGCTCATCAGCCATCATAGCCTGCTCACTGGCGGCTGGCCCCTGCTCAATGGCGGCCACCAGCGCTTCTGGCAACTCCCGGAGCTGGCACTACTGGCCTCGGGACTGGTTGGAAAGATCCGAAAATCGATCGTTGGCTGACACTCAAGTCCTGCGCGCGGATGTCCAAGTGTCGAGCTTAGAACCGGCTACGACGAGAGACTTCGTCACAGTATGAACACAATATACCTCGAGCTCAACACATCCTGGTGAATGTCCTGAAAAAGACTCAAGCAAGCCCCATCGAGCTGGGGCTGTTGTCATTGAACTCAAGACCGAGCTTTCCAATGTCAACTTCAGCTGTAATTCTCAGGTCAAGTCCGAGGTCAACTTGATTCAAATGAATCTCCATTCGAACAAGCTACTGTCAGATATGTACAGGTCGAGTGTTCTCGCAGTCAGGACTCGCGATCAAAATTGCGAGCGTGCCCCCGGCTTCCAGCTGGCGACACTGCCCCGTGTCTGCACGCAGGCTGGACGCGGCGAATGCGGGCTGCGATGCCCATCACTGCTGCTCGCAGCAGTTCCTGCAGCCGTCCATCCACCGTTTCCCATGCCGAGCACGCAGCAGCTATGCGCAAATCCCGCACACTGACTTGTCAATCGGTTGCCCAACGAGAAACGTTCGGACGTACAGTACCGATCGTCTGAAGCCCGATCTGTCAACTAGAAACACCGTCAACATCAGCACCAGCCTGTCGAGCAAGGACAATTTGACATACGAAAACGGGTTCAGCCACGTGCGCCTTCTTGATCTTGAGTGCTAGGTTGGGGAACGGCATCGTGTTCGAGAGAGCCGGGGAGAAAACGGTCAAAGACAAAAATGCGCGTACCTACAACTCGTTCGGCGCAGCGTCACAGACTGTGAGAACTGCATCCTCGATGTCGGCGAGCATCCTGGTGGTCAGGGTAACAATCAAAACACGCTGAAGACGACCTGGCGTACCTTTCCTGGATGCATACCGCAATGGTCATACATTATCATAAAGCGGAGGAGCTGGCGATCGCGGTCACTAACATGAATGGAACTACGAGGGCGATTTGACGTACCAGCAACAGCAGCCGCTACTTATCGAAAACGCAGCGGATGCGGAAGTCGAGGACGAGATTGCGGAGGTCGGGGGCGACGTGGTCGCACATGACCGCGTGAGTGGCGGCGACGTCGATGTGGATGTGGTTGATGAGCGTGGCTCATGACATCGAGCTCGGCAGCATCTGGAGCAGCTGGAGGACGTCCGTGTGCCATCCTCGCAGCTGAGCCGTCCTCGCGGCTGCGCTCGACGATGGCACGGTAGCCGGCGGTCGCTTCCACGTGTCCTTGCGCAGCGATCCCCGCGGCTCTCGCGGTTGCGCCGCATCTGCCTTCGCCAGCAGCGCGCGCATTGACACCTCGACCTCAGTGGCGCCCTGCGTCAACGCGTGTTCGAACGGCTGCTGGTCAATCAGAGCGAGAGGAAGCTCTGTTTGGTCGCTGTCAAAAGCTCACAAACAGAGCTTCTCCTCTCTCCGACCGTCATGCATGCCTCATTTCGCGCTGCCGACCGCTACACACCCCCTCAGCCGCGCGCGCCCGACCATGGTGTGCGCCTTCACAACGCGCAGCAGCACGATGCGCAGCAGCACGACTCGAGTGCCGTGTGCATTCACATAACTCACTGGGGCACCGATGCCCCTGGTCATCGTCCACCACCGCCCGCGTTCAATCCTGAGCAAGACGCTCAAAGACGTGTTCGTCGCCTCGCAGACCAGGACAAGTGTGGCGGGTACGCCGTCGCTATTCACCATGGCGTCGTCACTGGCAGGCGTCGTCAGCGACGCGCTCCAGCACCGTATCGCGGGTCGTCTGACCAGGTATGTTGTTTCATTGAATCAAATTTCGCATTTTTGCTCAGCCCGCACGTCAGATCGCGCGACTCCTGGATGGCTTGGAGTTTATTCTCCTTCATTTATTCCGTGTGCTCATCATCATCGGCCTCGTCTTGCTCGTATATCTCGCCTTGACCAAGTCGCCGTTGACTGCCAAAGGATCATTGCCGCTTGCGAGGAGTTCAAGAGGATGCGCGCTGACCTGTGAAGTATCGTCGATTTTTCTTGGTATCTCGATCTTTCTTGAAGTTTCTTCCTATCCACAATTCCATCAACTGCGCTTGTGCACATTGTGTATCACTATCGTCTTGCCTAGATTCGGGGTTTCCCATCGTGACGCTGATGTACTCGAGCCTGTTTCACGTTGCAAGTAAGTTAGGTACATAATAAAAAGTCTTACCGTAGTACAAATTTCTCCTTCGGCATTGTTGCTAACTAATTTCAAGACATTCCTGTTCGCGGTTGTACATGGCGATGTCAGTATGCAATCATGTACTCATGTCCAGAAACGTACATGTCAGCTGACCGGTGAAGTGGCTTTATCCCCGCTTTCTATGCAAGTCCTGACTGGCCAGCTTCGGTGATCTGGCTCCGCCGCTGATACTGGTGCTCGGGACATCTCACAGTAAGAATTATATCTTTGACTGACTTCACACAGGTTGAATAGTGCCAATGGAATGCGCACGTAGATGCGGGCGCAATCACGCGCTCCCAATCCTGGCAGAACGTCAGCGTCGGGAATAAGATGAAACACGCGGCGAGCTGCTCACCGTGCAACACGACAAGAACGCTAGCCTGCAACAACGCACACCACGCAGTCGCCGGTGAACACGCAGTAGCTTGGCGGCGATGAGCGCGCGCCACACGTCAAGACGCTGATAGTTGCCAGCGTGACCTGATTGACGTCGACCTCGTTTGCGCGAGAGACAACAAGGTCGGGAGGACGGCGTGGTAGTGGACAGTGAGGAAGAGTCGGCAGGGAGGGGATAGCAAGGGCGGGGGATGGCCATGGGCGATGGTGAGCAGATGATGGTGCGCAGGTGCGAAGTCTGGCGGCGGTGTAAGCAGCAGACAAGACAAGACAACAACAAAGGTAACATGCGCTCACCGCGGGGAGCGACGAAGAAACGGCATCGCGCGCCAATGCGCGATGTGCACGTCGCTCTGAGTGGCCACCGTGGGGGTGAGTTGGTGGTGGGAAGGGCGATGAGGGCGAGTCCCTGACGGTGCGCAGTGGGACAACGGATGCAGCGTCGCTAGAGTTGGCAGGGCTTGGGCTGGGCCTGAAAGCCCGGGCTTGGGCTCGGCTTGAGAGAGCTTGGGCTCACAAATCTCCAAGCCCGAGCCCTGAGCCCTCCGAAGCCCAAGCCCAGGGCCAGGCTTAGGCTTAAGCCCGGGCTTGAACTAATATCTCCATTATCTAGAGAGATAATTATCAATGGTAAGTGTTAAGCAGTCTGTGTTGTTGATTCAACAAGAAATCTACCTTTGAAGTGTAAACACCCCTTGCAACTGAAATGTGCATCTCAACAACCATTTGGACCCACCTGATACAGCAAAAGAGTCTGAGGGTTGCTTACATAAGGTTATATCAAGGTGAGAGAGCTCTTATCCACATGAGAGTTAACACTCAAGGCCATGATAATAGGCCAGATGTTTCCCCAACAGCCCTCTGATATTAACATCTCAAGCCCGGGCTTTGGGGCTGGGCTCAGGCTTGGACAACCTCAAGCCTGAGCCCTGAGCCCAGTGAAGCCCTTTGAAGGGCCGGGCCAGGCTTGGGCTTGAGAGGGCCGGGCTCGGGCTTGAAAAGGCCTGAAGCCCGAGCTCTGCCAACTCTAAGCGTCGCGAGTTCGCGCCACGACGCTGCGCTGAACAAGCCGGACGTTCCATGCACGCGCTGAGACGTTGATGGTGAGCGAGGATGAGCTGGAGATGAGGGACGAGCCTATAGGCCGCGGCGGGGGGGATGATGGCGGGGACGAGCTTGGCGGGCGCGCGAGTCTGGATCTGAGTCAGCGACGGCAAAGACGGAAATGAAAGGACACCGCTACTCACCGTGAAGAGCAGCGACGAGGAGCCCGCGTACGGCGTCGGGAGCGTGTTGCACAACGCCAACATCGGAATGTTGGATAGCCGGCCCGGGCGCGACCAGACTGCAGAGCGCGCCACGGACAAGCGTGACGCGCAGCAGACGAGTCTGGCACTGAGACACCCGCAGCAAGCAGGTGGGTGGGGTCTGCGGCCAGGGGTAATGGGGACGCGACCGGAGATGATGACGGCCACGGACAGCTTGCTGCGCGACACTGCAAGACGGAGACAGCGTCAGCGCACAGCAAAAAAGGTAGGAACAACAGTGCTTACATACCGTCCAAATTGCGTGCGTCCCGCGCTGCAAGTCGCGCGCTGGGCTCCTTCCAACAGTAGCGCAACGCTGATGGAGAGCCGCCGGTGCGGCGGGGCACTGCCTGCGACAGCGCGACCTGACGCGGTCGAGGTCAATGGACTGAAGACGACGACTGGGAGCTGATGTGTTGATGGCGCGACGAAGGCGGCGGGGATGGGCATCCTGACGGCAGTGAGCAGAGTGTGACTCGCGGGCAAGCACCAGGAGCGCAGGCTTGACGTCTGGCGGCTGGGCATCGTGGACGAGAGCAGGCGGGTGGGACACGCAGGTACGCATACAACGGCGCGAGTCTATTCTCCGTCAGCGTCCTCCACATCGCCGACACCGACCTAGTGCACGTCGACTATCCGCGGCGACTCAGGGATGCGCGCAAGGCGCTCCACGCGCCGCACTGGTGTGCCCTCGCCGAATGCTACAGTCATCGCCCGGCTTCCATTGCTGACGGGAGAACCTGACACTGCCCCCTGGTTCCAGGAGGATTCCAGGTGGAATTCCGGTGGAAAACCTGCTCCAGACAAAATATTTTCTAAGGGGTAAAAAATTATATTAGACATCACAAATAAGGTTCAGAGATGCACAGCCGCCTCAGGAAACATGAAAACGTTCTAGTAACCTAACCTAACCTAACCCCTAACCTAACCTAACCTAACTCCTAACCTAACCTAACCTAACCTAACCTAACCTAACACTTAATCACAGTTTTTGATGAATTTCCACATTGTTTCCAGTGGAATTCCACTGGAATTCGGCCATTCTGGCCCATCCGATCCAACGGTCCAGTGGAATTCCACCCAAATTCCACCTGAGGGGGTATACCATTAAAATATGATGGATTTGATATTCTGACACTTTTTTTGCATCGTTGCATTTTTCCACCTGGAATCCACCTGGATTGGGGGGCACAGTCACTTACAGGCTGACGGCGCCGCGGGCAGGGCGCAGACGATCCTCGACGACCCTGGGCACAACACGGCTCCAGCTTTGCTACGCCATTTATGAGCTTATCCGCCTGGTCAATCATGTACGCACCCTGCAGCACTCTCCCTGGCCACACTCACCGCGCCCGCTCTGCACCCCGTCTCCTGCACCCCGTCTCCTTGCCCATATATCCGATCGTAACAAGGACGCGGCGCGAGAGTGCAATGTGCAATATTCTGCGTGATCTTGGCCTATACTGTATTTCCTCTGAGTCTGAGTTGGCCGGGCAAGGGGCGAAGGAAAGTGAGGGCGCGTTGGAAGAGTCTGAGTCGAGTCTGTTGTAAGCATCTGAGCAGTCAACGCGGGGCGTACATATGGACGCCAGATTGTCGTGTATGCCGCGCCAGATGTCGAGTCCGCGCACCGACTTGGGCGGTGAGTGGGCGACGACGCACGCTCATGGCACAAGGAAAGACGAGAGAGGTTTGGCTGGCTGCGTGGCGTGCACCGGCCAAGTGCAAGAAGCTGCACCATGATCTCAGTGCGATCACCACTGATCGCGCCGATTCCTGTATATCTGATGTCGATATTGTGCACCTGCTAGCTCAGAAGTTGAAAAAATAAGCATTCAAAGGGAGTAAATAGACTGAAAATGCCTCAAAAAGCCGGGAGCTGAGTTGCAAGCTTGACAACTCTCTCTTTTCTCTTCCCAGTTCCCATCATGTCTGCCAACGACGACTGCCGCTCCCTCCACCTCTCCTGCGCTGTCGATGGCGCGAGCACCCACTCTGGCTCTGGCGCTAAGGCTGGCTCGTGTGGCGTCGGTCGCGCGTGTGTCCACATATGCTTGCACGTCCACGTTGACGTTGCATCGCGCGCTGACAACGATTCCCCTGCCAACGACGAGTACTGCGCCGACCAGGGAGCCCGTGTCAAGGAAGACGTGCCCGTCGACACGGACACTCTCGTCGAAGTGTCTGCGAGTGCCGAGGAGGCCGCGCGCGTCGAGAGCGTCCTCATCGACGAGGCCATGCGCGTCGAGAGCGTCCTCATCGACGAGGCCATGCGCGTCGAGGATGACGCGCGTGTCCAGGAGGCCACTCTCATCGACGAGCATGCGCGTGTCGAGTATGACGCTCTCGTCGACGAGCGCACTCTCGTCGAGGAGGGCGCAAGCGTCGAGGAGAGCGTCATACTCGACGAGAGTGTGCTCGTCGACAAGAGCGACCTCCTGGAAGACGACGCCCACTACGAAGACGGCTTTGGCGACGTCTCCATTACCGGTCAGCAGGTAAGTTACTTAGCGGTTAATCTCCTTTGCTGATTGACACCCAGGTTGTCGCTACCGTGGAGCGCAACACCCGCGACCGTCCGACCTACACCGTTCTGAGTAATCCTGGAAATTTCCAGGTACGTTTCATTTCATCGACGACTTGTCTATTGAACTCACCGTTATCAGGCAATCACTTTTGTTGTATTCTTGTTCTGGCTCAGACTGCGCACCGATCGAGTGTTCCCGCCTTGTTGCGTCACAACCGTCGGCCTGCTTGCAGTCACTCTCGTCCTATTTGCCTGCACCACCGTCCTGCGCGAATTCTATCCTGGGAACCAGGCTGTGCTTGGAGCCGTTGGCTTTGCGTTCGTCTTTGCCGGTGCGCTCTGCTGCTTTGCAGCTCAGTTTTGCATCCAAGCTGTCCGCCTGACGCAAACCATGGTCTGAACATGGTGTGAACATAGAATTACTGTTCTGTGATCATTTCTTGTTGTATATCAATAGTCTCTCGTTTTTCTTGATCGTCGCGATTTGTACAGCTGCCCGGTAGTAACCTGCTTTCTTGACTCGACTCGGCTTGATATGTCTGGTATCATGGCCGGTAAAAGTAAAGATCATGTATCAACATCCACTGAATATACAATCGTTAGTTATTCCGTATGCTGTGAGGCTAGAACTTACTATCATCACAATGTCACGGCAGAGTGCTCATCACTCGCCGAGACTGACGCCCAAAGGAGGATAGAGGGACGAGGAAGAACGGACAAGTGGTACAATTGACCAGACCAAACCTAGGGTACACGCATCTACACCCCACAACCTATATACCCATCCCAAGAACCGCTGATCCGGCCTAGTGTGATCCCGGAGCTAAGGGACACTCCTCTCATCACCTCCCAGGACGCCAACTCCCCGCCAGACCTCCGGTTGAGCACGGTCCAAGGCGGGACTAAGGTGTCAAGATACACCCTACACACCGAGGACACGGACCGAGGAGAAGGGCGTCACACGGGCGCATAGGGATGGCGCCGAGCGACTGAGAGCCAAAGCTGAGAGGCTGAGGGTGTGGCCAAGCTTGTACCCGGCGAGAGTAGCCTCAATACTATCCGTCCGAGAGATAGCGCACCGGTGGGAGGTCCAATAGAGGCATTCCTGAGCCCCTGGGGCTGCACAGGGTGTCCAGCCGAGCCCGTCCGAGGTCCGGAAAGGGTCCTAGAGTCTGTCCTGAGTGTCACAGCGCCAGTACCCGACACGTACAGCGAGGTGAGAGCAGCCGAACGATGGTCCGAGGGTAGGAAACCTCCACCGAGCCGAATTGGGGTATGCGCCGAGGTCGTCTCACCCCATAGACCAATAGAGAGCGACGCATAGATCATATCCCGAGCCGTTCAGCCCGAGGTCTACAGTCCTGGCCGAGTCTCAGTCCGAGGGTAAACAGTGCGCTGACTGTATGCAGCAGCGACCGAACACTCAGCGAAGCGGCGTAAAACCCGCGGACGAACGGACAGAGCTCGCGACGGCCGTGATGACCGCAACACACACATCCTGCAAGCAGCCTCGATGGCGTCGGGGGTAATCCAACACAAATATCTATCCTTCGCGCTGCTCAATAGCCCGTTGAGTTGATATGATTTGCTGTTCGTAATTTAGAAAAACACTCCCAGAGTTGATCTACGCACCGTTCGCAGTAGGCGTCGAACCCCGGGTTTTCCAGGCGTGTTCCCCGGCGCTTCAACCACAAGTCCGCGGAGAAGCGGAAATACCGCAGGGACCTCAGCATCTCTTCCTCGAGCAGCAGGATCTGCTCCGTCCACCTCTCAACGCGCGAGCGAGCTAGGTTGTGCTCAACCTTCGACACTGTGACATTTGAGTATTCTGTGAGAGCGCGTGCCAGCACTTACCTTCTTCCGCCCAGGAGTCCAGTTCGTCCACGGCGACCTCATCTTCGTCACCGACCTTGCCCCATATCCACGATATGTGATCTCTGCTATGTCCGGTATGGGCTCCTGGGACCCCTAGAAAACCGTGTGCAGGGTCCGTGCGCATCCGTGCGCAAGAATATCCTGTCTTGTTGCCCTTGTCTGCGCATGATGTTCATGCCAGATGGTTGTGGGTGTTGCTTGGTTCCGGGTCCGATCGCAGACAAAGTGCCATCAAGTGCGCGATGTCTGGCTGATTCGGCCCACCCAAGTGTGCGAGGCAGAGTTGGAACCCAGAGAAGAAAAACCAACTCGCAAAGCAACCCACAACAAAAGAAAGCAGCGTAGGTGGAGAAACAAAAAGACAATGCCATTAGTTGTCACCAGTCCAATACAAATCACAAAGGTCTGTGTGTGCGGCGAGAATATCATCGACGGATCTCCAGTACCTCAAAAACGAATCTGATTTCCAGCGGCCAGAGACTTTGACAATCTCTGGGTCCACCCCCAGGCGTAAAAGTGCAGTGGTGCCTCCAATGCGAAAGCAGTGCCCGGACACACGCTGCATGCCGTTCGCCGACCATATCTCGTTCAATCTCGAGAGAAACGCGCCTTTGGTCAGAGCTACACGAGTGCCGTCCTTGCCGTAGTACAAGAACAATGGGTCGTCCCGTTGCACGTCGTTGTCCTCGAGATGTTCCTTCAGTGCGAACGTTGGGTCGCTATGGCGTCTAGTCAGCCGAACCCATTCGCCAGAGCGCGCCGTCTTGGTCTTTGGCAACCATATGGATGTAGTCGTCTTCCTAGGAAGGCCTCCTGCGTCGTGTCGCCAAGCAATGCGTTTGGCTGCGGGCGGCTTCGCGAAGTTGTAGCGGCGCGTCTCGGACAGAATCTCCCCGAGTCGAAGTTGGCCCCAGAATGCCACTAGCAGCGCCGCAGCTACGCATTGATCGAAGCCGTGTTTGGGGTCAAGACGCTCCAACGCTTCGTCCACCATAGCCAGCGTTACGGGCGGGCGAGCGTTGCGCTTTGCATGCGCCGGCGCGAGCTGCGAGACGGCGTCCAGGATACGAGTAAGCCGCGGTGAGCCAGCCCAGCTGTGGCCTTTCTTCTCGTGCAAATACCGCAGGCCAGCCATAGTCGCGCTCGCAGTACCCCCAGAGCAGTGTCCCGCGAACGAGGCCGCGAACGCGCATAGCAGATGTTCTTCGACAGGCAGTTCAGCAGCGCTCAGGTCGATGTGTTCGGCTGCCATCCATTCGCACAGCTTCTCGTGTGCACGCGCGTAATTCGCCTTTGTGCCAGGCGCGAGCGCGACATCGTGGACCTCCATCGTCCTCGACCATATTGCACGCGTCAGCCTGGTGCGCGGCTTGTGTTTCTGTGCGGTGTGCATTGTGCAGAGAGAGAGAGTCGCAGCATCAAACCCCGCTCGTCGCGCAGATCCATGCACGCCACCGCAAATCCGACAATCTTATGTGTAGATCTGCTGATCTCGAGTTCGGACTCTTTCAAATGTACCTGTGTTTAAGCAATGTGTATTGTCTAGAGCACGGTGTCAAGCAACTCTTTGAGCACAAATGGCACTTTGAATCTGTGCACATGTCTGACGAGACCGGTAGCAGGAAGGCCTCTCGACGGCGCATCCACTATGTTGTCCGCAGACGCGACCCATTTGCAGGATATCCATATGTTAAATCGCAACATACCGGCCACGATGCGCTGCAGAGTGCGGTTCGTTTCGGTGTTTCACGACTTGCCTGCGTCCAAAGCGCCTATGACGCCCATGTTGTCGCTACGGACGAGCAGATGCACACTGTGTATGCCGTGCTCAATTGCGGACAGTAGCCCCATATCGATGGCCACCATTTCCGCCCAACTGATGTCGCGGCCGTTCGCTTGCCAGCCTTCGCGCAGCCGCCAGTGGTCCCACACGTCGTTGATGACGAGCCTGATGCCAAAGCTCGTAGAAGCGTCCACAAATAAGCACGTCGAGCATGGATCCGGGATGTCGTGTATGGTCATACCGCAGAAGTACATCTGCAGGCGCTCGCGCCACCAGTCGATGTCCTCGAAGACCGCGGTGTTGGGCTGATGTCTGGCGAACGTGTTCTGAAAGCTGGCCGCGAATCGTGATAGCGCAGGCAGACGAGAACGACCTTCGGGCACGACCCAAGAGCAGTGCATGAATTTCCCTAGCAAGCTCTGAGCCTCCTTCTGGGTGAATCGCGCACCCGGAAGCCATTGCTCGCATGCAACCAGGTACTTCGCTTTCTTCTTCTCCGTGACTTCGACGGTGCGGTTCCTCAGGTCCCATTGGAAGCCGATGTACGGAAACGAGTGCGAGAAGTCGCACGTCTTCTTGCGACTCCATGGCCAGCCGAGTTCGTCTGCCAGCGCGTATATGTCGTTCTCGTCGAGCTCGTACTTCCGGTCTGCCGTCAGGTACAGTGTTGGCCCACTCCGTGATACACTTTTCTGCACCGGGTCTTTTTCTCCGGTAAATTGCTTCCCCTTCGTCTGAGTTTTTGTAGCATCCAACTAGACCTTCTTGTGGTCTATGGAAAAAATAGCCAGAGCCAAGGGACGAGTTTTGAGTTGTGGTAAATTGTTCGGTATGAGGTGTCAAAACGGCACTTACCAGTCCTTGATACACTTTGACCAATGACATTTTCTCGGCAATTGCACCCCTTTTACCGCTGTAAATGGGTTAAAGTATCAGATATAGCTCTTGTCTATATGGCTAGAGCAATGATTTGAGGAGGGGAAGTCAGATGTCACACAGGGAGAGGTTGGAGATTTGGGGTCGGCCGACATGGCACTCCGCTTGGCAACGGCACCTGTCCCACCGTGTAGCCATCTCACCCACAACACATCCTAAAATCGTAATTATATTCATGGATATGCACAATACTGTATATACAATTATAGTATTTATTATTGAGTCAGGATGGACAATATGAAGGAGGAAATGTCAAATGTAGTGGGCCAACACTGTAGCGCCAGAAAGTAAAGTCATCGGCCCAGTTGATGGAATCCGACGAGGCGAAACAATACTTGAAGATGCCGCGAAAGCCGTCTGCCAGTCTGCCCCACAGTCCTCCAGACGAAGCAGCGCCGAATTGACAGCAGTGGTCGGGAGCTATCTTCCCTTTCCACATGACCGTGTAGAAGGCCTGTTGCCACGGGCGTACAGGAACACGTCTATGAGCAGCTTTCACGTCGAACACCGCGACCTCAGCGCCTTCGGGTGCTCGTGCAGCAAGCAGATAGCATTGGGAGAACGTGCCCCAGTCACATGAGAAGACATCCAGGTTGATGCTGGCATTGAAAGAGGGATCATCTGGGTCGTCGCGTGGGTGCGAGAAGTCCTAACACACTCTGCCAGAGAGGTATTGTCCATTCTTCGGTGCAATAGTGAGCGGCACGTTGCGAAACGGCCCTATCAGAGCTCGCAGTTCACTCGGTTCGAACCAGTCAGACAAGCGACCTTCGCCGTGTTCTTCAGCAAGCATAGTCTCTATAACTGACGGATGTCGCTCCGCAGGTGCGTGATTATCGTAAACCTTGTATGGTAGCACAGTCTGAGCAAAGAAAGAATCGACAGTGTTGCGACGAAGCCCTACGTCGAAACCAGCCCGAAGCCCATGCGGAACGTCGTCGAATGAAGAAAGCAAACCCGCATCGTGCAGCGCGTGTTCCCATGCGTCTGCCTTCATTGGCGTGACGATGCAAAAAGGAAAGGTGGGTTCGAGCGGGATGGGGAAAGTAGTAGTCTCCTTAAAGCAGACATTACTTACAGCGCGTCCTTAAACCGGCGAGTGGGCGGACGCGCTGTGTAGCGTCTGCCATCACTCGGCCTTCCTTATCGGGTGGTCGCTTTTGAGGGTTGCAGATAACTTTTTATTTCATCTGAGGTCTGAGTCAAAGGAGACTGCTATCAAATGAACTTCGCAGGCGCCATGTCCTCCGTCGCCGCACAGAGTGCAGACGTGGCCGTGAGACTTGTACCGGCATCGCGAGTTGTTGCAGGAGTCGATGCCATTCCAGAAGAAGCATACGGCGTGGCCTCCGGGCGTGACGTAGAGTCGTTTCTCGGCGCTGTATATGAGGTAGACGGGCATGCACGGCTTCGTCTCCTTCTTGGCCTTGTCGAAGACGTGAGAACGTTTGCCACATATGATGCAGCGATCGGACTTCGCACGGTTCTCGGCGCCAGCGCCTGCTGCGGCCGTTGAGGATGAAGCGCCTGCGGATGTGGCCATGGTGGTATGCGCACGGCTGGACGAGTTGCGCGCCAAAGCCTGCTTGGTCGCGTCATCGAGCACCTTCTGCGAGCGTATGAAGTCGCGGTCGGCAGCCTCTTGCCAGGCCTTGCGGTCGACCTTCGAGATGTCGCGGGGCTTCGGCCATTTGACCTTAGCACGGACGGTGAGGTCGTAATCTCGCCACATGAGCCACTTGTCCTCGAAGCCCTCAATCTTGGCAACGAAAGCGAAGTGAGCGGCGAACATGGCTGGGATCCAATCTGCGTAGTTGTAGGCGCGTAAGGCGTCAACGAGGCGCGCACCCCAGGACGTCCACTGTCTGACGGACATGGTCTGCTCAGTGACTGTGACGGACATGGCGGCGTTGGGCACGGTGCCAGACGCGACAACGATGGGCGAGTTGCGTTCCCACTGGATGACCTCGTCCGAGAAGTAGTGGAGGGGAAGGAACTCCTTCAGGCCACCGGCGATGATGCGCCTGGCGCCCTCCGGGATGTACGCGTCCTCGATGTCCTCCTCCTGGCCTTGTACGAAGTGCGAGGTGTCGACAGTCATGTCACCGACCCGCGTGCGCTTGGCGGACGGCGAGGCGTAGGGCGAGCGTGCGGAGCGCTTGACTGTAACGCGCGTCAGGCACTGACAATCTGGCGATCATGATGCTCGCGGGATCAGCGTCACGTCCACACGTCGCTCGTGGTGGATTGCTCGCGGGATCAGCGTCGTGTCCACACGTCGCTCGTGGTGGATTGCTCAAGTGCTGTCAAGCGCGCGTCGAGTCGCTCGCGAGCCATGTCGTCCGAGCGAGTGACTGTGGTGCATGGCAGCCGACAGCTGATTCAAGGACGCAAGGCGTGCAATGAAGTGTGGTACCCAGGTGCGCAAGGCGACTACCTGGGCACGAGCAGGCGCAAGGCGGCAAGCTCTGGCGTGCTCGTAGCGACCACCGCTGAGCGTGCCGTTCGTCGAGGAACGTCACGGCGGAGCGACGGTGGAACGTGCTTATGCGCTCAGAGTGCAGCAGCCTCACGAATCGTCTCGTGTGCACGTGCTCTGAGTGCCTCGCGTAAAAACAGAGATCGACATACCGGCAGCTTGCATCGGAGACACTTCCAGCCCATCCTCGACATCGGTGTCGACGATCTCCATCACGTCCTCGTTGTCACTGGCGGCGTCTGCGCGCGCGCGCGAGAAGCGCTTGCTGCGGCCGTGCCCATCCTGTTCGACGATGCGCACGTGCTTGTCCTTCTTCGAGCTGGCCTTGGACTTCTTGCCGTTGGACGCGCTCGTGTCATCAGCGCCCGGCGCGAAGAGATCGTCATCGTCCTGCGGCTGGTCCTGCTCGCCAGCGACGGCCTTGCCCTTGCCCTTAGCCTTCTTCTTCGTCGGCAGCAGCGGCGGCGGTGGAGCAGGTTCCTCGTCGCCTTCCTCCTTGTCTTCCTTGTCTTCGTCGTCCTCTTCATCGTTGTCGTCAGAGACGGAAGGCGGAGCCTTCTTGGATCCGGCCTTCTTCACAGGCGCAGCCTTCTTCACGGGCAGCTTCGCGGGCTTCTTCGTCTTGGCCACCGCAGCTTGCTTCTTGGGCGGCAGTGCAGGTGGTTCTGGAGGAGCGGCGTCCTTCTTGTTGCGTCCAGAGCGTCTCGGACCAGCCGGTCCGTCATCCTCATCGTCGTCTTGCTCTGGCTGAGGTGCCTTCTTCTTCTTCGCCGTGGTCTTCTTCGGCGGCAGCTTCTTCGGCGGCGGCGGCGGAGGAGGAGGAGGAGGTGACGGCGGTGGAGGCGGGGGCGTAGCCGGCTTGTCAGCTCTCTTGCCGTGCGCTCTCGTCGTCTTCTTCACAGGCGGTTCCTCGGCATCTTGGGCCGGCTTCTTTGCAGCGGGCATGGCGCGGTCTTAGCAACGTGTGTCCGAGCGAAGTGGGGGCGGTGTCCAGCAGATCAGACGCGTGTGTGCAGTCGTCCAACGGAGATAGGGGCTACTGCGCGTGTCACGCGTTTGAATCGTTCCTCGCGTCAATCGTCGCCCTGAGTCGGCGTGTATCGGTTCGAGTGTCGTGGAGCGCAACCCAAGAAAGAGAAAAGCAGCGACAGAACCGACAGAACACAATGAGGCCTCTGTCTGTGCAGAGGCGTCAGTGGCGGAGCGCGTCAAGGAAGGATGCTTCCGACGTGTCGCTCCCCTGGCATCAAGACATGATTCTCTGGTCTCTTCGACCGAGAATCCTCATGCGCAGAACTTCCGTGCGCAGGTTTGGAACTTTCGTGCGCATGAGTTTAACTTTCGTGCGCAGGGTCCAGATGTCTGTGCACACTTTTCAAAATCCGTGCGCAGGGTCCTGGTCATCCGTGCACATGAAATGTGCTTTCGTGCGCAAGTCTCACAATCCGTGCGCAGACTCCAGATATCCGTGCGCAGTTTTTACAATCCGTGCGCAAAGTACAAAGTCCGTGCGCAGTATGAAAACATCACAAATATTGTGAAGATGTATCTTGCAGATGTATTTTTAGCACTGTGTGCATTGATAGAGCTGCCACATTGCTAGTGTCAACTATTTTAGGTACGCTACTGTGCTACATGATTTGTTTAAAATTTCAATTTCACGTTAGTGTACAGGATTAGAAAATTTCAGCCAGCATATCGGATTTGTGTTCTAAGCAGATTTCCTGAAGAGGCTCTAAGGAGGTATTCATAACTCAAAAGATGTTACCCTCATACAGTTATGTTATGTTAGGTTAGATTAAGCTTGCTAAGGTTAAAACTTGTGTTATTTTGGTTCTTGAATTCAGGAGTAGTATCCTTGCAGCCTGAATGACCATGATATACTCATCTACTAATGAATTCTAAGCCCTGCTCCCAGTTTGGTCCAAAAGTTCAAATGAAGTATCTGGATTGAGGAGGCACGAGACACGTTTTGGGCCGGGGAGCAGACCAGGGACAAGCTGAAGCTTCCTGTGTCCGCTCCACCATCTATGTATCACAGAGGTGCTCTCTCTCCTGCATTGCACCACCATCCCATCTCTTCAGATCTTCTTGTTGGCTTTTTGTCGTCTAGAGTCATAAGATGGGTTCCAACCTCATCCTCACCATGTTATCTCACAGAGGAACTGGCACCCAAAAACACAAGTTTATACTCAAGTCACAAGAATGTAATTTCTCTAGTTTGGACTAGTGGTTAACATGTACGTGTTCTTAATGGATTTGGAACACCCTCAGTTCTAATCCAGTCATAGACATCCGTTTTGTGGCACTTCTACCTGTGTTTACTACATTCTGTAGTGTATTAACAAACTGTACTTGAGCGGTCAATTGCAACAAGACTTGTGGAAATCGTTGGTGTTTGTTAATGAACTTCAATGAGTACAATTAATTCATCCAGGTGTGCCAAAGTAAAGAAAAATGCCTTTGTGCTTTATACAGAATCCGTGCGCATCACACAAAATCCGTGCGCAGTGTCAGCATGTCCGTGTGCATGTCTACCATGTCCGTGCGCATGATTCTAACATCCGTGTGCAGGGTCCAAAATCTTGTGTGCACAAAATGACAATCCGTGCACAGTCATCCTTCATCCGTGCGCACAAATTTACAATCCGTGCGCATGATTTCAACTTTGTGCGCAGTGTGTAAAATTTGTGCGCAGTCCATGCGCACACCTGTGTTCACGTGCGCAAGTGCGCACGGAACATGGAACTAGTATTCTGATAACATCTTGGCCATTTTTTAAGGTTTGACGGGTTTGTGCACACAGACATGTGCGCGTAGGTGTAAGCTACTGGAATAACCTTCAACAATGAGTCTAGGATGTCTGAACAGTCTTCTAGGGCAGGATTACTGTTGCGCACGGACCCTGCACATGTGCGCACGGTTTTCTCATGACCTGGGCTCCTGACATGTCCAAGTCCCGCAAGTCGTCCTTCGTCAAGTCTTGCAGATACGGCGCCATCGGCAGTCTGAGAGCTGATAGTCGCTCATATACCTGAGTGTAATAAGTCTCCCAAAGTTTAACCTGGCTTCGCACGCGTTCCAGGGACTTGTAGGCCTGGGTTTTTTGGGTGATGCCTTTGGGACGTTTCGCGTTCATTGCTGTTCTCACAGCGATGTATTTGCGGAGGGACCGGACAGCCTCGTGAGCCTTTGCCTCGCGCAGTTGCTTCTCGAGGTAAATGAACTGTTTTGTCACGGTGTGCTGCATACACCACCGACCAGGAGGCATAGCCGACCAGGAAGGGTACTCAGGAGGGGAAGGTCGTACACATAACTGACCAGATCCAACCTAGGGTACACAGCTCGGCGATAGCCGGTAACTATAGCGGATCCGGAAGCAAGGGAAGCGCAGCCACAACACACTACAAAGCGGACCGAGGGGCAAAATAGAAGGGGTGAAGATCGGGGCAACGACTGAGGGTAAAGACACAAAATAGAAAGGACACCGAGGTGCCGCGGCAACACGAGTGGACAGCGACGAAGTGAATGAAAGTGGAAACACCGAAGGTGGCGACGAAAGGAAGGTGAAGGGAACCATACTAAACTAGAGTCCATGCCTATGAGGGTATCGGGCGGGTATCTGAGAAGGGCCGAGAAGGGGGAGTGCAGCGGCAGCTGCGCGGCGAAGGGCCGAGGCCGAGGAACGCGCGCCGCGGCGCGGCGAGTGGTCGAGATCCACCATGGGAGTACTCCGAGCGAAGGGTCTGATCGCCCGAGAGTGCAACGGGCACTGTGCACAGGACCAAGACCGAGGACGGTGCCGAAGGCCGATAGCGGGCATGCACAGCCGACGGCCCGAACGGCGGTGGGAGCACGCCGACGGTGCTGGGATGCATCGGTGCGGCAACGAGAGAGGGGTGACGTCCGGCGAGCGACTCCGAAGGGCATTACGGGAGTGTATCGGCCGAGGTCAAGGGTCCGAGGTAGTGGGAATGGAGGGCGACGAGCACGGGCTGAGCGTCGATAAAACAACGCGGGAGTGGCGTGGGCGAAGAACATCGCCGGGAACCGCAACATGTTTGAATGGTTCGAGCTTGTTGTACCGGTTGTCGTTCACAAAAGAGCCAGGGAGAGCGAGTTCGATGTCTTCAGTGTGGCCCTCCGAAGTGCTGGCATCTTCGTCATCGCCCGAGCCGCCCGTAACTTGGAACAGCATGGCAAACGTCGATAGCTGCCAGCTACGCCACGCTCTTATCCTGCGAAGAAGGCCGTCCTGTTTCGAATCGATGTCGTCCCGCTGAGAGTCGGTTTTTTGTGCCTCCCACGCCACACGAAGCTGAACCCTGAGCGCCGTATGTAATATCAGTAATTGCAGAGCTGTGGTTTCACTTCTTTCACGCACTGTTGTTCCTCGATTTCCAAACCGACTCTAATGAGATCGACAATGCTTTTTCCAGACCCGACAGCGTCGTCTAAATCTTGTACCTCAGCTTCTCCTCGCAGTGCAGCCTGGACCTGTTTGGGAGTGGGCGCTGAGAGAATATAAGCTTACGCGAATAGCTCTGGAAGATAATACCTTTTTCCTTAGAGAGCGCGAAGGGGTTCTTCCTCCTGCTCAGAGGTTCTCCATGGTGAATGATCGCCGCGGTCCATTCCGTGACCTCTCTATGCCACCGGTCCAAGACTTCCTGCGGTGTGTCCGACTCAAGTTCGGATAGGTAGTGCTGCTGAGAATCACGCTCTGTGTGCGCATCCTTCATCTTCCTATCCAGGAACGCCGCTGAGGTGATTGAGACCGTGTTAATTTGCGATGCCGAGATACGCACCCATATCAATTGTTTTTTGCATGTTCCAGTCCTGAAAATGTTCATTGATCGTGTCTTCCCTAGCCCCGATGCCCATTTCTTGAACGCTTGTCGCGATCTTGCCCTGGACCGCCCAGATGCGTTCTGGGTTGTCGCCGTCGAGTTGACCCATGCCGGGAAGAAGATGGATATCTCGCTTCTGGCGACAGTCGTCTTTATGGTTGACGATATGATATTTGCCGATGGCGGTAATGGTCTTTGGCCAGAGCTTCACCACGTCGGGATACTCCGACATGATCAATTCGTTTGCGCCGACGTGCTCCAAGAAGTTTTTCCTAGACTGCTGCACACGACCAGAACGACGAGCAGCATTGCTGCTGCTGCTGGAGTCCTGCATTTGCTGCTGCTGCTACCAGTGTGCGGCATGCTAAGAGGCACCTAGGGAACCGATTCTAGAAGCTATTTGTGATGGGGCAATATACCAGTGGACCATCTGAATACTCTGGGAACACGCCAGATCGCTTTCAGCGCAGTAATGCATTGGCCAGTGCTGCTAGAGGTGACCGCGAGGGGGGGGCTGTGCAAGGGCCCTTGGGTCAGCCATCAGTGGTCTCGCTTAGAGGCCTAAGCGGTCACAAACAGATTGCCTGGGGTGGAAGAGACACAAGAAGCACGTCTTGAGACGGCAGAGCACAGCATCGGAAGCATTGCTTCTTGATGTGCTCTACCACCCACCTCTGCGCACAAAGGCCCATCTTCGATTTCCCAGTGTCCTTGCGCTGTTCTTCAGTCTGGGTTGCGCTTCAAGACCCTCAGGCACTGCGTGTTGTTTCTGGGTTGGTGCGGTGGCTCATAGCAACATCCGTGCTGCAGCTGCCCCTATTGCGTGCACGCTCAAGAACTTGAAGTGTCTGCTCCGGCTCGCACACCGCTGCGCTCATGAATCATGCTGTGCGTTGCCTGCCATCCCTCGGTCCTGCAGCCTCCCATCACGTCATCTACATTGCTGTTGTCCGCCGAGGCCTCCCCACTGCTCCAGCAGGTTGCGCTTTGCTGTGCGAGCGCGGCATCAGGGACTGTCGATGCGCCGCTGCAGCCTCCAGTGCAATGTCCTTGGCACCATAGTCTGCCGGCAAAGCCAGCTGCTCTGGGAGCAGCTAGTTGCGCTTCACCTCGGCCGCATCGCGGATGTGCTGCCACCGCCTGAGTTGTCTTTGTCCTTGGCGCCATCAGCCGCAGAGGACACGCCGCTGCTCCTGTAGCAGCAGGCTTGTGCTACGCCATGTGAGCGCACCCACCTGCTGTGCCTTGTGCACGTTGGTGGCTGGCTGGCGTGCCGTTGCTGTCCCTTTCGTCTGCTTGGCGCCGTAGTGCGCTGATGACGCCCCACTGCTCCTGGAGCAGCAGGCTGCTGATGATGAATCAGTGTATTATAACCTGTTGCAAGCTGCCTGCAAGGCACTAAGACACGGGGCCTGTGACTGGGCAAGTACGGGGATAGGGATAAGGAAAGGGAATACAGAACGGGGAGTGAAAATCGAGTGCCGTTGTGCAGAGTCCGATATGCGTACTGGGGACTGATCCACAGGGTGTCAGGGTCACAGGTGGGGGTTGGGTGGAGCAGCAGGCTGCGCTACGCCATGTGAACACGCCCACCCGCTGTGCGTTTCGCACGCTGGTGGTTTGCTGGTGTTTGCTAATGCACTGCTGTTGCCCCTTTTTGCCTTGTCCTCGGTGCCGACGGCCACCGGGGACACACCTGCTGCTCCTGGAGTAGCAGGCTGCGCTTTGCTGTGCAAGCACGCCCACCCGCCGTGCACCTGTGCATGCGGGTGGGTGGCTGGTGTGTGCTGACGCGCTGCTGCCACCGCTTTCCTTGGACCTGGAGCTGACGGCCGCTGGGGATGTCCCTGCAGCTCACTGTAGGCTCATGTTCCGACTCGATTCAGTATATAACTTCTGACTACTTGTACCGTAGTTCCCAGTTTGAAAATCAACTTCGATCCTCTTCTAAGTCAGAACTCCAAGTCTGACTAAGCTTAGTACTACTCTGTTCTCAGATCCTCTGCCTTTCCAGAGTAGAAGTCTGAGCATCGTTAGCTCCGACTTTTGCGAGTTCTGACCTCCGGACTTCTGGCCTTTGGTCCATACACTTGCGCATGCCAGTGTGCTCAAACGCACTGAGGTCCACAGTGTCCACACATACTTCTGAGAGGGCTCTGCAGTTATCCCTCAGCTCTGAGAGGGCATGATCCTAACAGAGTTGTTCTGTGCCTTTGGCACAATGCTTTGTTCTTTCTTGACCCTCCCTTGACCCCCTTTACCCCCCATTGCCTTCGCTTGCTTCCCATTAACCTCAGTGACCTCCCCAATGTCTTTCCCCATCGTTTCCCGACCTTGCTTTGGTGTTGGTAGGCTTCCTTTATCGTCTGGAGCACTTGGATCCGATTTGCCTCCATTCGGACTATATGTGCCAGCAATTGCCCTCTGATGTACCCTAGGTTGGCTCTGGTCTATTATGTGTTGGACCTTCCCCTCCTGAGTACTGATCCTGGTCAGCTATACCTCCTGGTTGGTGGTGTATGCAGCAAACCATGACATTGGTGCTGAAGCCAACATTCAGGTTCTACTATATATATTCACTGCACAGAGCCACCTATTTGATTGGGGGCCAAGCAAAGGCGCATCTTGTATAAAGTTACAAGATCAAAGCTTTCCCAAATGTAATAAGTCCTGGCAAGCCCCCTCAACATCAATCATCTGACAAGAAGGTTATATCACAGATTCAACAACACTAGTGCACTGTAAACTCACCTCCTTAGGCGCAGATGCTGTGAGGACCACAGCACTAGCCTTCTGGATCAGGATTTCATCCTGTATCACATGTTAATGCTAGATAAAACCATCATGACAAACACACTCACTTCAATCCTAATAGCCATGTTGTGAAAATGCTGAGGAAACCGAGATAGGGGAGGAACATAGACTCCTGCGAAAATTTCCATGAGCAGAGGTTTTATATTGCAATCCACTGAGCATACCAGGCTCAATCGTAATAACCATTCCAGGTTGTAGCCTAGAACACACGAGTCAGCCTTCGATCAAATGCCATATGGCCACGTACTTTGCAGATGAATCAAAGTTGGGTTCATGCAGGTCTGAGACGTAGGAACATGAGCCCATAGCAATGGAGAACATAGCAGAACATCCACACCAAGGCCAACAGAATGGGAAACCGAATGCGGGAATAAGATGCTTTCGAGGTCCCGGTTATTGAGCTCGAAGCCGAGCCTCACCAACTCAGCCGACAGCAAGCGGCAACAATGGAACTGGAGATCATGCAGAGTGATGCCATTGTCGGCGGTGCAGAGGTCTATGGTGGCTTTCTGCACGGACAGGACGGCCTCATAGAGGTCCCGCTGCGGCGACGTGAACGTCCCAGAGACAGGCCATGTCCGTGCTAGCTTTTGCTTAGTGCGTACCCCACGCAGCGCAGGAGAGTGCTTACTGAGATCGGACGCATAACCGCTGGCAAGGCATTCAGACCATTTTCGACATGCAAAGCTCTGCAACGCACTTGTATTCGCAGCCAGCGTCCATAAGGACGAGCTCGCCGTCTTCCACGAGCGCAGTGTTGGCCACGTAGTGTATCGCGAGTCCATTCGCGCTGGATCGGGCTTCATTGACTTATTGCGGGCGAGGATGTCGAGGAACGGCACGCACCCAGAGGCGACCACAGGGACATACGCCAGCCGCTGGCTGCCCGCCCTCGCAGTAACATACGTGAAATGTGCCTCAAGCTGTGCCTCGGATAGGCCGGCCTTGGTATAACACATCGTCTACCACACAAGGGTCAAACTATGCCTCAAGCACAAAGGCGACGCACCTTGGTGTGGGCATCAGCAGTAATGTCTGCCGCCCGACGCATTATGGCCTGCTCCGCAGGGCTCTTAACCGCACGGTACCGGCCCAGCTCAGCCTTCAGACTGCGTCGTTGTTTCTGCCGCGAGCGGAAGAATTCCGTCACCAGGCTGCTGGCGTTCCGACCCTTGACCCAGTGCGGCGCGGCGTCGAGGTCAGAATCGACATACACGACGTTCCGCTCGTCCTTCAGCAGCTCCCGGAAATGACCAAGGAAGCGATCATACTCCAGCACCTGCCACGAGGTGAGCCTCCGTGCTAACAAGAGCGCATTGACCCACCTCGTCTGCATTCAGCAAGGACACTGCGGCGTCAAGTCCTGTGCTTAGTGTTCGCGCGTCAGAGCACGAAACGAACGGGGCACGAGGTTACGCACCGTGCACCTTCCCAGAGCTCTTCATATGTGTCCTTGGGATTGACAAAGGCGGCGAGATCGTAGCCTCGACCAGCGGAAGATTTCCCTGTATCCAGCCACATGAGCGATTTATGCAGCGCGAATGCGCACGTCACGCACGCATCACGACAGCCGCAGACGGTTCCTGCCATCCCGTGAGGTACATAAAGTTGCTATTCTGACGATAACGGTAGCTGTACGACGCATGAGCATGCCGGGGACGCGTTTGCGGGCGACAGCTCACAAAATTCCTGCGTCTAAGGGTCAGCGAGTGAAAAAGAGATGGGGAGGCGAGCGCACGTTCGCTCATATATGCGATAGGTGCAGCGACAGCGACCACGACGCTGTTGGCGGGCAGCGCATCCATGAGGCGCGCGCGACGCGCCTCGAATTCCGTGGCGTGTATCCCGGGCGTGATCTCGCCGGGCTGGAGCAGGTGCGGGTGCGACTCGGGGCGCGGCTGGCCAAACGGCGCGGGCTTGAGCGTCGCGTAGCATCGCGCCGTCGTCCGGAAGCGACGAGCAGCAGCGAGGGGTAGGCGGGCAAGCATCGGACGCGTTCAATCCGGTCGCAGCCGCGCTCGCGACTTGGACTCGTGCACGATGGGCCTGCTCACAGTCATCCGCAAGAACCGCAGAAAGGAGAAGGAAATGCGCCTGCTCTTCCTGTGAGTTCTTTCCGTTGTTCTGCTCGACGCGGCCTGACGAGTACTCAGAGGGCTGGACAACGCAGGCAAGACGACCATCCTCAAGCGGCTCAACAACGAGGACATATCCACCATCAGCCCGACGCTGGGCTTCAACATCAAGACCTTCGTCCACAACTCGTCAGTGCCCCGTTTCCTCCGTCGGCACTATTCCTCAGCGCGTGCAGATACACTCTCAACGTCTGTGCGTATCCCGCGCCACATCGCCTCCCGCGCTGTATGAACGCCCGGCGCAGGGGACGTCGGCGGCCAGAGAACTCTCAGACCGTACTGGCGTAACTACTTCGAGCAGACGGACGCGATCGTCTGGGTTGTCGACTCGAGCGACCGTCTGCGTCTCGACGATTGTCGAGCCGAGCTGCACTCGCTTCTCCAGGAAGACGTATGTTGCCCTTTAGCAACAGGACACGTTTCCTGATTGTCTATACAGAGATTAGCAGGCGCATCTCTCCTGGTCTTTGTCAACAAGCAGGACATCCCGGGCTCCCTCACAGACGTTGAAATCCGCGATGTGCGTCCAAACCTCTGCGCCTCCTTCCGTGACCGCTCACCGCACCAACACCACAGGCGCTCGACCTCCGTTCCATCAAGTCGCACCGGTGGAAAATCCAACCCTGCAGTGCCGTCACAGGCCAGAACCTCGTCGAAGGCCTCAACTGGGTCGTCGATGAGGTCGCACACCGCTTATACTACGGCGCATGAGAGGAAAAGACGTTCGAGAGTGTACATATTGATGTACTATTACACTGCGTTACACAAACACATATCACACGCGAGACAAAGCAGTCCCTAGACCAAGCACGACGCCAATATACATATCATCATCACCCAGCAGCGCCAACTAGCCAGCAGCCGACGCCTTCGCGTTCGTAGGCTGATGCCACACGCCCTCCTCAGCTTGGATGGACTACGAAAACCAGACCTGTCAGTGAATTCCATGTTAACGGGGGGAAAAGGGGCCGGATCGCACCTCAAGCAGCTGCGGCAGCACAACATCCAGGTCTTCATCCTTGACATTATTGTTCAAGGCATTGACGACCAGTCTTCTATAATCCGCGAGCTTGCTGCCGGTGCCCACCTCGGCCTGCATCTTGACGAGCTCGCCAAACCGCTCGCGGCGCCGCTTGCGCGCCTGCACGATCTCCTCGCGCAGCGCAGCGCACTGGCGTCTGCGCTCCTCCTCGTCGGCGGGCATCATCGCGTACGTCGCCACGACGTCCGAGAAGTCGTCCTCGTCCTCCTCCGCCTGCCCGCGCTTGCGCTTCGCGCCGGCAACCGGAGCAGCGTCCTCAGCGGGCGGACCATCCACCGCCATCGCCTCCGCCGCAGACGAGCTGCCCCCGTTCCCACTCCCACTCCCACTCCCACTGGGAATCAGCCCCGCCTCGCGCGCGAGCTGATCGCGCTTCTCCTGGTCCTTGATCCAGCGCTCCCACGCCTGGCGGTAGCGTATGTTGAGCTGCGTAGCAAAGAGCCCCTGCAGCATCGCAAAGCGCGCCTTGGCGGGCTCGAGCTTATCCGTCTGCTTCTTGTACTGCGCGAGGGAGTGGTCGTGGTCTTTCATCTCGCTCAGACACGAGGCGAGGACGTGCTGCGCCTGGGCCGATTCCTGGTCGAGCTTCTCGAACTCGCGGTCCATGCTGGCCGCGAGGTCCATCAGCAGGGTGGCAACGTCGTTCGGGGAGCGCATCGACGCGCGCTCGGCCGTCTGCGACATGCGCAGGCGCGGCTTGTCCATAAGCCGCCCGGCGTCCTCGATGGTGGGCGCGTGCACAATCTGCGAGACTCGGTAGTTGAGCTGCTGCATCGTGCGTGGGCCCAGGATGGGCGACGCGCGGAACTGCTCGTCCTCGATGATGTACATCTCCGCGCTCTTCCCGTCATTGTTCAGTATGGAAGGATCGGCGCCAAAGTCGATGAGCATCTTGCACAGCTTCTTGTTGCGACAGCGAGCTGCCATCGTGAGAGCCGTCTCTCCGTCCTCGTCCCGCCAGTTGAGAATATCCGCGAGCTCCTTGGTGTAATCCAAGAGGCGGCGAAGCACAATGTCCATGTAGTATCGCGCCGCCTGCGTCTTGCCTTTGGACATGGCGAGGTCGACGATGTGGTGGAAGACAGTGCGGTTGAAGATGTCGATGTGCAGCGTGGAGGGGTGCAGAATGGCGTATAAATCTGGGAACTTGCGCACGTCGTAGTTGTTGGCAAACATCACAGCGCGCATGAGAGGCGTCTGTCCCTGCTTATTGATTCTGTAGATATCAGCGCCTGCGTCGATGAGGAGCTTGACGATCCGAAGGCGGCCCATCGCACAAGCCCAGTGCAGGGGCGTATGGCCGTCGTCGTCGATGGCCAAGTTCGGGTCAAAGTCAGCCGGCGGCTTGAGAAGGAGTTCGGGTATCGTGTTGGTGTCCGAGATGAAATACTCGAGAATGGCCTCTGCGTGCGCCTTTTGGCTGCTTTCCGCGGGCATATTGGCTGGCTTGGCCTGCACGACGGCGCCGCTTTGGGAACTTATTCGTCGCCCAGGGACCGTGGACGGCATAGGCGAGCGCAGCATGGCCGCAGCGTCTAGTTCGCGGTTGGCGGCGAGATGCCTGAAAGACGGCGAGGGCGTGCGCGAGGTGGGCGAGGCCATTTCGTGCGACATGGATATATCGTCCACGGACGCAGGCGACTCTGAGATGGAAGGGTCGGGCGAGTCGCCTCTTACAGAGTCTCTGACGGAACGGGTCGATATGGAGGACTGGTCGTTATTGCGGCGGCGTTTGTCTGCAGACTGATGCTTCGGGGCGGGCGGCGGACTCTGGGCGCTCAGCTTGAACTGGACGATGGGCTTGAGCAGTTCGTCGATGTCGTGCTGCTGTGCTATTTCCATGCCTCGTTCTGGCGGGACCCAGGTGCCTGAGGGAGCGGCGGGAGCGCGTCGTGGTCGGTGCTAGCGGTGGCACAGGAGGCGGGCTAAACGCACCTTGGTACTTGCCGTAGCCGCCCTGGACCTTCTCGTGGTGGCCCTTCTGGACGTCGCGCTCGAGGATGCGGGTGCGCTGGGGCTTGTCGAAGCCGGCGACCTTGAGAATCTGAGTCGCGTTGAGCCAGCCGTCGGCGCGTCTGCGCATGACTGCGACGCCCTTGATCTGGCTGGACGGTGTCAGCGAGCACGGGCGGGGCTGCAGCGCGTGGGGAGGACGCACGCCTCGAAGACGGGCACGCCGCTGTACGTGGCCTGGGAGACGGTGTCAGATGATGGCGGGAGCAGCGCTGGCGGACGGGACCTTGTATATCTGAGCGTCGGACATCGTGTCTCGCGCGCCTGGGCACTGTCTGGGCGCTGCGGGGTGCTGGTGGGTGCAGCGGACGGTGCAGTGGCGGGGCGGGGAGGAAGAGCTTGAGCAGCGGAGTTTGTACGTGGCCCGCGTCGTGCCGCTGCCGCCGCCGCCGCCGGTCTGAACGAGAATGTCGCGCCTCCGGATGGCATTTGGCAAGTACGTGGCGACGACGACCCGCAGCCAGTACACGCGCGACTTCCGGCACCTGGAGAACCCGAGCATCATCAGCAGCAACCGCTTCCCCGTCTTTGCCTCCGTCGCCGTCCCGCCCATCGAGGACCGCGTAAAATACTGGAACATCGTCCCCGGCGACAGAGTCCGCATCCGCGGAGACAGGTCCAACACTGTGCACGAGGTCTACTCCATCAACAAATTCACAAACCATGTCTTTCTCAGAGGCATAAAATCTGTCAGTCCTGCCTACTACTGTCCACCAGCACTCACACGCACCCGCAGCGCGGCGAAGGCCAGGAGACCCTCAAGCCCTTCCGCTACCAAAACCTCCAGCTGCTCGTCGACAACTTCGAGTTCCCGCCAAAGCCTGGCTCGGACAAGCCGGAGGTCGTCCCGTGCGTCGTTGCGGCACACCAGCTGCGCGTCTGCTAAATCACCCGCACGCGCAGTGTCTTTGCGCGCCGAGTAGCAAAGAGCCCTCCCGTCTGGGCCTACGACGGCAGCCACCGCTGGAGTTGGACGCGATATGCTGCTGCCACCGACCCCCCGATACCTGGCTGGAATAAAGCAGACAAGCTCGAGATCCCGTGGCCAGAACCCATACCAGAGATTCCAATTCCTGACCGTACGCATTCAGTCTTCTCCCTGCTGCTACACGTCACTCAGTACCTCTTCCACAGCGACGCCCTACGACACGCTCGAGGAAGACGCCCGGCGCGTCACATACGTCCCTCCGGCGCCAACAGTTTCCCTCACCGAGGACGTCGCGAACGCGTATCTCGAGTCCTTGCGCACGCCAGAGACATACGACGCCTCGCTGCCGATCGAGCACTTCCTCGCCGCCGAGCTCGCCAACCCGCATTCGCGCGCGAAGAAGCAGAAGCGGTGGCAAGAAAAGCAGGCACGCCTCAAGAAGCTGCGCGCCGACATTCTCGCCGAGCAGCTTTCCAATCTCGACGGCCGCACGCGCTCAGACGCCCGCGCCGAGGCGGAGTGGCGCTTCCGCGAGCGCGTCATCCAGGAGAAGAAGGACGAGCGCCTACGCCGTGCCATTGCCCGTGGCGCCCTCGCGCGCGTCGAAAAGAAGAAGATACGCCGCGCAAAGAAGGAGGCCCGCAGGATACGCCAGCTGCGCGAGACCGTGCTCGTCGAAGAGGAGAACCAGGTCCTGCCCGGGACGTCTACTCTCAATACGCCATATTCTATTCCTTCTACTGCCAGTGCGTAATTTATAGAAATAACCACACCCTTTACTGCAAGCTTCGGTGACATGCGCTTGCATCCCTGGTGATGACCAGAAATTTCGCATGCAGGCCATGCCCCAGTGGCTACTCATCCATTGAGTTGCAAATGCACCTTCCAATACAATGGGCATCGGGGTTACGTGAGTACAGACAGTTTTCCTCGACCATGATCCATGGACACGACCACTCTCAACGACTCCCATGTGCTCGCGTAAGTATCATGCTCCCAATCCGGAGATCTGCTCAGCCTGTCTTTCTTCCGACTGCGGCGCGACTGATATGCCCCGCGAGCCTGCGCATGCGGCCCAATCCAATACAGTAAATCAGCTGCGCATCCACCCAACCTGCGGCACATGCCCTCCGAGTCCATGCCACCCACTGCTGGGATCTCTGTCGGTTGTCAGTGCAACATACTTACATATATATATATATACTGGTACCCAGTATCCCTGCGGATGACGCGAATCGATATCTCTGCGCTTTCCTGAGCCTCTTTCTTTGATGTTGCGGTGGACGCGCAAACCCCTTCCCGTGCTGTTCGCGGCGCTCCGAGTCGCCCTCTGCGCGGACCCCGCCAATCTTCGGTGCGCGAAACCTACACTGGATCCACCGACTGACTGACTGTCGCAGCCCCTCGGCGCCGAACACCCTCCCTGGCGGCTACATCGTCGAGCTCTCCTCCGCGCCTACCGTGACAGCTCGAGACGTCAGTTGCCAGTGTGGCGATTTGGTTCTGCGCTCTGAACTGATACGGTCTGCTGAATGTATCTAGGTACACGCCGACTTCCTCGCCGCGCTCGACAAGCGCGCCGCGGGCCGCTTCGTGACGCGCCACACGTACGCGTCGGAGGTGTTCAAGGGCGTCGCGGTGCAGTTTCAGGTGCGTCGCGCCCTCCCCTCTGCGCTCAGAGGGAACCGACTCCGACCGTGACTGTCTCTGGTCAGACTCCGGAGGTGAGCGCGAGCGTGCAGGCGTGGCAAACGGGATTGACGACTCTGGTGGCACTGGCAGGACCTCGTCGACCTCGCGTCTATCCCGAACGTCGTCTCCGTGCGGCCCATCTTCGTGCACGAGGGGCCGAAGTACGCCGCCGGGCCTCCGTTCTCTGAGCTGCTCGCTGAATTACTCTGACCGTCAGACCTGTGAGCGTGCACATCGTCAAAGGCCCAGACGATCCCGCCGTCTTCCCTAATGGGCAGAGCCCACATATCATGACGGTCAGTCACCATTCCTCACTGCACCGGAACTGCTGAGAGTGCTGTGAAGGGCGTGGACAAGGTGCATGCGCAGGGGATCACAGGCAAGGGCGTCAAGATCGGCATGTGCGTCTTTCCCCCGTCTCTCCCTTCCAAAACTGTATAGTCGTCTGATTCATTACCGCAGCATCGACTCCGGCGTGGACTACCGCCATCCTGCACTGGGCGGGGGGTTCGGCCCAGGCTTCAAATTTGCAGGTGCGGTTCCGCGCCAATTGTTGAACAGTCGGAGTGTGGCTAAAGTGACGGCGCAGGCGGCTGGGACTTCGTGGGCGACCGCTACGACGGGCGCGACCACCCGCCGCGCCCGGACGCCGACCCGCTGGACACCTGCTTCGGGCACGGCACGCACGTCGCGGGCATCGTCGGCGCCGACCCGGGCAACGCGTACAACATCTCGGGCGTCGCGCCCGGCGCGGAGCTCTACGCGTATCGCGTGAGCGGGTGCCCCGGGCCCATCGGCGAGGATATCCTGCTCGCGGCGCTGCTGCGCGCGTACGACGAGGGTATGGATGTCATTACGATTAGTCTGGGGTATGTTAGTGGCTGGAGCGAGGAGATGAGTGCTGTTGTGGCGGGGAGGATCGCACAGCAAGGACGCATCGTCACTGTTTCTGTTGGTGCGTTTCACTTTTTTTGCTTTTGATGCTGTGGGTTGGCGGCGTGCTGAGCGAGCTGCTTAACCGACAGGTAATGAGGGCTCGCTGGGCGCGATGTATATCCGCTCTCCGGCAACGGGAGACGGCGTCATCGGTGTCGGCTCCGTCGACAAGTACGTATCGTGGAAGCGATTCTGAGATTCTTCTTTCTCATGCTTTCTTTTCCAGCCTTGTCACAGCGTACTTCTCTATCATTTCTAGCGCATCAAAGGATCCCATCGTACGCCCTAGTATGCTCTACAGGCGTACGAACGGAACTCAGGACGATGTCGTTGCAGCCGTACATTACATGGTCCGTCCCGAATCCCGGGACTCTGGTGCCTATCGACGTGCTCGAGCAACCATATCCCCTGATCGCACTGACAACGGATCCCTGTGAGATACCTCGCTCGCTTTTCAAGCGTCAAAATGCTCATATTATCTAGTGGCTGACGATATAGCTTGCAAACCACTTGGCGACGACGTGCCCAACCTCGCAGATTATGTGGTCGTGATCCGTGAAGCAACTGCATGCAGCACGGTGCGTCAATGGATACGCTGACTTGAACAAGGGACGCTGAGTACCCTTCAGTATGTGCAATATCAGAACTTGGTCAGCAAGGTAGGCAGTTCGTGTTATTACTGGATGTTTTAATGATGCCAAGTTTCATGCAGGGCGGTAAAATCTTCATCGCATACAAGTGCGTCCCAATTTCTCGGGGAGGGTGGTGCGCTGAGGCTTCAAAGTACGCAGGCCATCCCGCCCAGTGGTAACATCCGCGTTGCGAAGGTCGTGAATGACGAGGATGCGATTGCCGTGAGTTTTGCTCACGAATCTGCGGGTCACTCATGTTTATGATTTATTGCGCAGCTCGTCAATGAGCTCAGCAAGGGCACGACGATCAACGTGACGTTCCCACAGAACACGCCCGCCTCGGATTACCCGAATCCAGATACCGGAGGACTCGTTTCGTTCTATTCGACCTTCGGGCCGACCAATGAGCTGCACTTTTCTCCTCCCATTAGCGCGCCGGGTGGTAATATATTCATTTCCTCATGTACAAATGCGGAACTCATGCTACCCAGGAAACATAACCAGCACATGGTTGACGGACTACGACAGTTGGGCAGTTGCATCTGGTACAAGCATGGCCACGCCGTTTGTACGTCCCCGTCCCCATTCCCTCGAAGGAAATTCCTTATACTTCCGTAGATAGCCGGAAGCGCAGCTCTCCTTATCGAGGCGAAAGGGAAAGGCGTCGTAAAGGACGTCCGCGCCATATTGCAGACGACGTCGTCGGCCGTCCCTGTTTCTCATGAGCAGAACGCGACGCCGCAAACACTCGCGCAGCAAGGCGCCGGTCTTGTTGATGTTTTCAACGCTGTCAGCGTTCAGACGCTTGTCACTCCAGGAGAGCTGCTTCTCAACGATACGGCGCATTGGAAGAGAGTGTATGTTATAGGTATATCCAGCACCCTAATGCTGATGCTCCCGCCCAGCCACAACATCGTCATCAAGAATACCGGCAAGATCAAGCAGACGTATACTCTTTCCCACAAGCCGGCAGGGACAATTATTACGGTACCTACGGTGAGCGCATTCCGCATACTGTATTGACTTTTAAACTCATCTTGCCGATGCAAAAGGGTCACTTCGATTTCAACAGATCTCCAATCCCACTGGTGGATGCCCCGGTCGACATTCAGTTGACGCGCTCTACCGTGGTCCTTGCTCCCGGCGCATCGGCGACTATTACAGCCTTTATTACTCCGCCGAAGAACGTCGACCCGAAGAACTTGCCCATTGTCTCCGGCTGGATCGAAATCGTGGGCTCCGCAGGAGATCAGCTCAGAGTCTCGTATTTGGGGGTCGCAGGGTCCTTGCGCGACAGCCAGACCATCAGCACCAACAACAAAGCCATCGTGAAGGACTTTGAGCTGCCCGGCATCGTCTACTACGATCGACTCTTCAGACCAACTATTCAAGTGGGACCGGCCAATTACACCAAAGCCGATGTGGCAGACACGTTCCTTGCCTTACTGTATGTTCATAATGTGTCGCCTTCATGCAACAGTCCGGCAGCTCACAATGATTGAATTGCAGGACTGCACTACCGTCGCGCCGCATTGTTTTCGACCTGGTCGCAGCAGACACAGACATTCACTCGACCATCCCAGATCCGCTGCATCTCTCCTCGCCAGCGAAGCGGTCCACCATCTGGTCTTCTTGGTGGCCAGGACTGCATACTGCAGCAAAAGGAGGGTCCTTCGCCGACGCGCCCATCCTCGGACACATCGCCGAATGGCAGTACACTCCTCGTGTGCAGCTGGCCAGCCTGCCTTATTACGGACTCAACCTCCCTACCGAATTCGCGAATGGGACGGAGATTCCCTTCGGACAATACAGGCTGCTTCTCCGCGCCTTGCGGTATTTCGGGAACCCTGACCTCGAGGAGGACTACGATGTCTACGTGACCGAGCAGTTTGGGCTTGTTGAGTCGCAGTAGGTCCGGACATTCGCCGCTCTGACGCGGGTTTTGTTGCGTCTGCGTGTCGCCATCTTCTTATTGAGTCCGTGTCAGCGTGCAACTTGGCCGTTGCGCAATGCCTCTCGTTGGATTGTATCTATTGAATCATTATGTCTAGTATCTCACGGTGTCGTGTCACGGTCAGGTCGGTGATCGCTAGACCTGTTGCAAAGGCTCTGTGAGCCAATGCCACCCTTGCTCCAGGCCATTCATCTTGTCCCACGGCCTGATGCTATCTGAACCCTGATGATTGGCGCACCGTAACGAGCGACGAGGACAGCCACACTGGACGGACATTCGTTGGCGATGCAAGATATGTCCTCAGCCTCCCAAAAGGATCTGATATGAGTCGGGACAGGAAGGATCATCGATCATCCCCCATAGCAAGATTGTAGCTAGGATCGCTAGGAGTTGCTCGGCGACATCTCGCCGCAGATCATCAACTTGTACAATGACTCTGGTGCAACAGCGTGATGCAACACCAAGAAAAGACACGGGCGTAGACAGGGTCCTCCGCTGCTGGTGACTATAAAGGATCATGCGAGTGGGACGTTGCTGGGACCTCAAGTTTCATTCCATTCCATTCACCTTCGACTCTCAGCTTTATTTAGCTTTCTCCCAGCTTCATGCATATCTTCGCCCTCTTGCACTTCTCTCTCGTTGCAGCGGCGTTGGTCTCACCGGCCGTGACAGCGAAGAAGCATTCTACGTCGACGTCGACTAAAGCACCCAAACCCACCAAAACGCCCAAGCCCTGCAAGCCAGGGAAGAAGCACTGTCCCAATCCACCCACGGGTGGCAACACGACGCAACCGAGCGACCCCGGACACGGCGACGCGTTCAATCCGGCGTGGCTCTTCCCTGTCGCATTCAAGACGGCGTTCAGCACCTCCCCGGAGGCGGCGAAGCAAGCCAACGTTCAGCTCGTTTCGCTCGAGGATCAGGCGCTGGGGATTGTCAAGCAGACCTCGGGTCTAACGCACGCGGTCACGAACGTAGACGGTACGGAGGCCTGGGAGGCGGTGTACCCGAAAGGCAAGCGCGCTCTTCGTCTGCGACGATGGAACGCAATGACTGATATGGACGACAGGCAGTTATAATCCCTCGGGAAAACCGCGCGGAGGGTTCGGATTCTACCTCGGCGGCCCGTCCGGCTTTGACTTCGGCGAGGCGAATGAGCTCTTGTTCAGTTATGCCGTCAAGTTTGAGGACGGATTCGAGTTCAAGTATGTGCACATCGCTATTCCTCATGAGATATTCGTCTCATTTCTTCTGCAGCAAGGGAGGCAAGCTTCCCGGGCCGTACGGCGGTTCCACGGAAGACCTCGCGTACGGCTGCTCCGGTGGCCGGCAGGACGCGCGCGATGCCTGCTTCGACCTGAGACTCATGTTCCGGTGAGCAGAGCTCTTCTTACACCATTTTACCAGAGCTTATACGTGTGCACGATAGTACTGGCGGGGCCGGTGAAGTCTACGCGTACCTACCCGAAGTCAAGGAGAACGATCAGGCGCTTCTCAATTTGCCGAAGTGAGCACGTGACCGCTCCACTCACGTGCATTCGCGGCCTTCGCTTACACCTCTCGTAGCACCACCCAGGACGGCTCGTACGGCATCAGCATCCAACGCGGCGCCTACAAGTTTGCGCCCGGTCAATGGACCGTCGTCGCAGAACGTGTAAAGCTGAACGACGTGGGCAAGGCGGATGGTATGTACAGTACTGGCAGTGTTATCATGGCTCGAGGGAATGGTATCACTAAAGTGACATTCTCAGGTGAAATACAGCTTTTCGTGAACGGAGACTCGGTCATCAACGTCAGCGGCGTAGTCGTCCGTCAGCACAAGGAAACAGTCTTCAGGGGCGGCCATATCCAGACATTCTTCGGAGGTCGGTGATCTCTCTTTGACAGCACGATTGAGACGCTGATTGGATGACAGGCGCTACGAAGGAATGGGGCTCGCCTAAGGAGCAGAAGGCCTGGTTTGCGGGGGTTTCTGCTGCGATTATCTCCTGAAGTTGGCTATATACTTATATGCATTTTTATGTAAAATACATTGAATTTTATTTTTTCATATACTCTTTTAACGTTGAGCATAGCGAGTGGGGAGCAATCCACCACCAATCGCGGATGGTGTTTTGTTGAGCACGTTCGCGGATCAGGATCGCTTTTGGCATCGATCAGGGCGTCATGGCACATCTCCGCGTCCGCATCCGCTCCTTGCCTTGCAACGTCCACCTTGCACATCACTTCGTGAAATTCTGAGCCTTGCCAACAATGAGCCCAGCACCCAGCGTCGTTGAACTCGCGCCCGGAGTGCAGAAATACGCCTGGGGGAAGCACGGCGCAGCGTCCAAAGTCGCGCAGCTGGCGGTCTCGTCGCCCGACGCCAGCACACCGTATGCGGAGGCACGTCCGACCACGCATTAAGCTTAGCCGTTGCTCAGACCGCACGATAGCTATGGATGGGCACGCACCCCGCGCTGCCCTCGACCCTGCGCGCAGACGGAACGCCACTGCTCGACCATCTGCGCGCGCACCCTGAGCTGCTGGGCAGCGCGCGCGACGAGTACGCCGGCGACCTGCCGTTTCTGTTTAAGATCCTCAGCATAGAGACCGCGCTGAGCATCCAGGCGCACCCAGACAAGGCGTTCGCGCGCGAGCTGCACGCGCGCCAGCCGGACGTGTACAAAGGTGCGGCGTGCGCTGTCTCCCACATGCGCGGCAGGGTCCTCCGAATTGAGACTGATAGCTGGCAGACCCGAACCATAAGCCCGAAATGGCGCTGGCGTTGACGCCGTTCGTCGCGCTGTGCGGCTTCCGCCCGCTCGGCACCATCGCCGCACACCTGCGCGCTGTCCCGCAGCTGGCCGCGCTCGTCTCGCCCGACACGCTTTCCGCGTTTCTTGAGGAGCAGAATGCTACCACGCTTAAGGCGGTCTTTGCTGAGATCATGAAGGCCGACCCCAAACTCGTCAAGGAGCAACTCACCAGTCTCCTCAGTGACAACAGCACTGCTGAGATAGACCCAGACTTGCGGAAGCTGGTAGTAGAGGTTGAGAAGCAATACCCCGGAGACGTCGGCGTCTTCTGCTTGTTCTTGCTCAACATCGTCCATTTGCAACCTGGCGAGGCGATATTCCTCGGCGCAGGAGAGCCGCACGCTTATGTCTCAGGCGGTTGGTATCGTGACCACGCATTCTACCTCGATGCTGACAGGCTTGTAGACATTGTCGAGTGCATGGCGACAAGCGACAACGTTCTCCGCGCCGGCCTCACGCCTAAACCCCGCGACGTCGAAGCCCTCTTGCGCAGCCTGACATACGGTGCAGGCCTACCCGACCAGCACCGGGTCATACCCACGGCCTTCCAGGGAGAGTCAACCAGCACTAGCAAGGTGTACGACCCGCCCGTGCCGGAATTCTCGGTCCTTGCCACGCATCTCGACGCAGGAGCATCTGAGAAGCAGCGCGCATTGAAGGGCCCGAGTGTGGGAATAGTGACAAGCGGTAGTGGTCGGGCGACGTGGGATGGAGGGGAGCTGCCGCTGAAGGAGGGATCGGTGTTCTTTGTGGGTGCTGGGACGGAGTTGACCCTGAGTGCCTCCGCGGATGGTGGGCTGGCGGTACATCGTGCCTTCCATGAGTGAAGACGGGCTCCCCACCATTGTAAATTTACGCAGCATAGAGTTCCAACGTCCATGAAGACTGTTCATTGTCAGTTTCCTCGGAGTGGCCGGCGATTCCTCCCGAGGTCGGAACTCGCACGGCTATTTCATCCGGCGCTGTCGCGTGCTGCCATGTCCAGCGCAGCGTCTGCATTACATGAGCGACAAGAGCCCCAAGGTCTCGCGCTCGCTCGCCACCGGCCTCGTTAGCGGCTTCACGTCGACGCTCGCGCTCCAGCCGTGTGCGCATTCTTCGCATTTTTCGAGACGCGAAGCTCATTGCAAAGCACTCAGTTGACTTCCTCAAGACCCAGCTACAGCAAAACGACGCGCCGCCGGGCATCCGCGCTGTCGTTGCGCGCTCGGGCATCTGGGGCTTATGGCGGGGGACCGTGCCCACGCTCTGGCGGTGAGTTGTGTTTGCGGTTTGCGGTCGCTGAGTCTGACGCGTGCTTTAGGAACGTCCCGGGCATTGCGCTGTACTTCACGACACTGACGGAGCTCCGCCCAGCGCTGGCGCGTGTCCCGGCGCTGCAGAGCAACGGCCGGCTCTCGAGCGCCGGGGACGCGCTCGCGGGCGCGTCGGCGCGCGTCGCTGTCGGCTTTGTCTTGAACCCGCTTGCGGTGCTCAAGGCGCGCATTGAGGTAGCTTCGCCGTCACGTTGCCCGCAGAGTATAATGTCTCACTGATACGCGCGCAGAGCCAACGCCACGCGTACTCTAGCACGCTGAATGGTCTGCTCGCTCTCGCGCGCGAAGGCCCGCGAGGCTTGTTCCGCGGCGCAGGCGTCAGCGCGCTGCGCGACGCGCCGTACGCCGCCGTGTACATGGCCAGCTACCAGCGCCTCAAACTTGTTGGCGCACAAGTGGATGTTTTAGCCGGGCAGCGCGAAATTATCAACACGCTGGCCGCTGCCACCGGGGCTGCCGTGGCTGGGATAGTCACCCATCCGTTCGATGTGCTGAAAGTGCGTCCCTTGAATGTATCGTTTCCAAGTGAGACATGTACTGATATCGCTGGTGCAGACGAGGATACAGGTCCGCGACGAAGCGAGGTATCGGTCCATTCGAGCTGCGGCCGCACACATTTGGAAGGTACACCAGACATTCTTCTCATTTTCTCTTTGATCCACTAACGCCTCGCTGTTAGACTCGTGGCATACGAGGATTCTACGACGGCCTCTCGTTGCGATTTGGTCGCAAGATGGCCGGCTCGACCATCGCGTGGGTTGTCTATGAGGCCATCCTGGAGCGATGGCAATGACTCAATCGCAACCCGGCGCTACGCCCATTGATCTATAACTTATGAATTTACTTCTCCATGTACCTCACCCCATCTCAACAATAATTCACGCTATGGGATATGCATTACATCTCGTGCATCGACCTGGACACGACACGACCCCTTGTGCTTTGACTGACATGCTCACTCTTTTTAACAACATAAAGGGCACAACTCAAGGGTAGAAAGGAGCGAATACGGTACCGAGGAAAGAGAGCGCAATATCTAGATAGAGGCGCACTTCGGCTCGATCCGCAACTTGCTCTCGTCCCATCTTGTCAGATCCATTCAACGCCCCATGCATGCTACTATAACCCTAGCAGTCGGCGACGCGGACTTGCACGCCACGCAAGTAGCAGCGCACGAAGCGCTTAGCACTTTCCTGGCTGAGAACGCGGCCGCGTACGGTCTACCGACCGCGCTTGTCGATCTGGACGAAGAACAACTCGACACGCTCAAAGAAGCGTACGAGCAGCGCAACGTGCGTGCATTTACTCAGCCCAGGGGCTCATAATCCGGAACGATCGCCCTAGTAGCCCGGCGCGCTCTTCTTGCCCATTCGCCCAGCGCCACTCGCGCTGCCGCCGCTGCACATTTACCTGCACCCCTCGCCCGCGCTGACGAAGACCGTGACCAACTTTGCCGAACTGTGCACGGGTGCGCGGGGGACGCAGAAGAAGGCGCCGCACAAGCCGCTCTGGTACAAGGGCACGCTGATCCATCGCATCGAGAAGGGGTTCGTGCTCCAGGGCGGCGACTTCACGCGCGGGGACGGCAGTGGCGGGGATAGCATATGTACGTGCATTTCTGACCGCTCGCAATTCCCTCACATTGCCCACTGCTCAATCGACTGATGCTTCAATTGGCAGACGGCGGCCCACTCCCACTGGAGAAAGCAGGTCTGAAACCCGCTGCGCTCGACCCGCCCCTCGGATGGGGCCTCGGCACGCTCGCCATGGCCTCATCTTCGTCGGGCAAATCGACTTCGCAGTTCTTCATATGCCTAACGGACGACGCAGCGCAGCTGAAAAAGCTTGACGGCAAGTACGTCGCGTTCGGGCGTGTGGACGGCCCGCCTGGATGGCAGGATGTCCTACACACCGTCGAAGCGCGTGGGGCTGCGAAAGAGAAGGTTTGGATCGACGATTGTGGCATTTTGGCGACGTGACAACTTTGCTCTCTGGTCAACCAGACGGGTGTGGCTACCGTACACGTGTAGCCACCACCCTACATAATCATGACTAGTATGATCTATTTCTCCACTGACACTATTCCGACAGATGTTTCCACGAGTACGGAACATCTTGTAGTACTGCCAGTAAAGCAGCGCCGCCTCCTCAAAAGGCATGTTGCCGATATCAGTCCGCTATACCAACATGTGCTATAGCCACCACCTATAGGCCGTCTCATCCGCCAAGGGAAATTTTCTGCAACGAAACTCCCGAGAGGCTCTGATCAAAATGCCAGGACGTGATACCGCATTTTACCGAACACACCTCTGCCGCAGTGCCGCAGACGCGCAACTTCAAGGTCCTGCTACGTATATAAGTGAACCGACGTTCTCTAGCCGCAATGGTTTAAGCTTAAGCTCTCTCCTCATCGCTGCGCTCAGACCCGGACCGTCGGCAACCTCCTCTCGCTGCTCTATTAACTTGACGGAAGAAATGGCATCGACAACCGCCCAGACACAGGCCACCACACCACCGACGATGCGTGCCTGGGTGCGCATCCGGCGCGGCCCCGCACGCCGCGGTCTCAAGCTGGCCACGAGCTTCCCGACACCCGCCGCGCCCGCCCGCTCGTCGTCCGATGTGCTGATCCGCGTGTCGCACGTGTCGCTGCAATTCACCATGAACATGCTGCTGCAAATCCTGCCCAAGCTGCCCTTCACCGGAGAATCATGGATCCCAGAGATGGAGCTGTCCGGCGAGGTGGTGGCGGCGGGCGACGGCGCGCCGGCCGAGGTGCGCGAGCCCGGCACGCGCGTCGTCGCCTTCCTGAACCCGCCCGGGCCCCTCATCATGGGACACGGTGTATTGGCCGAGTACGTGCGGCTCCCCGCTAGCCAGGTCGTGCGCATCGGCCCCTCGGTGGACATGGCGGCAGCTTCGGGCATGTGCTGCTCCGGAAGCACGGCGCTCGGTTTGGTTCGCAGGGCGGGAGTACGCGAGGGTCACAGGGTGCTCGTGAACGGCGCCAGTGGATCCATTGGCTCCGTCGTTGTCCAGCTGTGCAAGCTGCGCGGCGCTACAGTCGTCGGTGTGGCAAGCGGCGGAAATGAGGCTATGGTGCGCGGCTTGGGCGCAGACGAGGTACTTAGACAGAACATTGCCGTCAATCATTCGACTTCCTGCTGAATTCCTATACAGTTCGTCGACTACCGCTCCCACGATCCACTGCCAGCCTACCTAGCTCAGCAGTACGGCGACACGCCGTTTGACTTCATACTCGACTGCGTCGGCACGCAGGCGCTCTTTACCCACTCGCCCGCCTATCTCAAGGCCGACGGTGCCGTCATCAACGTCGGCGCGCTCGAGGGCATTGGTGCGATGCTGTTCAACGCGCTGCGCAACACATTGCTGCCCACCTGCCTGGGCGGCGTGCCGCGCCGCTACATCACTCTCAGCATAAAGCCGAGCTACGACGACACAGTCTACCTCGTTCGTCTGATCGAGGAAGGCAAGCTGCAGATCCCCGTTGACTCTGTGTTTGCGATGGAGGACGCTGTTCTTGCATACGAGCGCATCGCTACTAAGCGCGCTCGTGGCAAGGTGGTGGTGAAGGTGCGCAGCGACTAGACGGACGTGGAGGGCCCGCCTTTTATACGTTAGTGGCATTATGTCCAATATACAGTTCATTACACATCCAGCCATGGGATGTGGCTACTGAACGTTCGTGGGAAACCGGCCTTCGTCACCTCAACTTGTACGATCCACCCGTACGAAATTGCAACTAACACTGCAGTACGCAGTACGATTACAGACCATTAGGCTATTTACTAGCAGTTCGTCTGCCAATAAAGCTCGGCCACTCCCTCAATCAGCTCGCCGCTGACGTCCGTCCATCCTTCCATGTCGACCTGCGATATGTGCTGCATGTTTGCGGCAGTCCCTTTAGAACATGAGCTCGTTTAATTTGTGGTACCACACCTCACCGCGGCCATGTCATCGTGGTGCAATAGATCAACTGAGTCAACGCACCACGCGTGGTGTGGCTAAGACGCTGTGACAGAGCTTCGTACTACAATTTCGAATAGCGTGGTCCATTGCTTAACTTCATCACGATATGTATCAGGAATATGAGTACAGTGCAGGAGACTAATATCTAATAGTGTTTGTCCTGCCAATAGAGCTCCGCCACCTCCTCGATCAACGCATCGCTGACATCCGTCCACCCTTCGAAGTCGGCCTCTGCCATATCGACGATGTCAAAGCGGTGGCCCGCCCACGGCCCGCGAACGAGGCTGTCGTCGGCCACCATAGCGACGGAGGGGTCGCTGGACCAGACGATGCGGAAGGCGGCGAGGTCGCCGACGTTCAGATGCTCGATGTACGTGTTGCGCGGGTCGCGCTGTGCCGCGCGGAGCGTGTCGCCGCGCACGTACTCCTTCGCGGTGAGGTTGCGCAGCACGGGGATGTTGAGGACGGGCGGCGACTGCGACGGGGCGAACATGGTCCACAGCCACATATAGCGCGGGCCGCGCACCGTCGCGTCCACCTCCGCCCACGTCGTCGCTGCGTCCTCCATCCGGCTGAAGATGTTTCCGGTGGGGGCGACGTATCTATCGAGCGTGTCCCGCAGATCCGTGTAGCCGTGCGGCCAGGACTCGGTCTCGGTGTAGATGTTCGTCTCTGGCAGCTTCCAGGACGGGTCGACTTCGAGGCCGGGCGGGAGGTCGTCCGGGTCCTGGTAGTCGCCGGCGATGATGAGACGGTGGCCGGACCACGTCTTCTGCACTGCAGCCTGGTGGCGTTTGAGTACAGGATAGCCGACTTCGTATAGAAGTTGGCAGGTGAGAGCGAGAGATGCAACGTCAACGCCGGCGGACGACATATCACGCGGGTCCGGAGGTCCGAGGCTTTCGAAAATAAGGCGCAGGACGTCGTAAGGCAGGACTTTCAGCAGCTGCGATTGTTTTTGCCCATGGCGAGGGCGAAGACCGCTGCAACAGTGTCAGCTCTAAGTGAAAGGCGGCGGGGCAGGTGAAGGTTCACACGTACACATCCTCTCTGCTCTTAAGCTTCCTTGATGGAAGGCAGCTGTGGCGAAATTCGTCGAGCGGTTTCAGGGACCAGAACTTGGCATCGGAGAGCAGCAGGTCGTGCAGGGAAATTTCCCAGATGCCTTCTCCAAGCTTGCTTAGGCCGAGCGCCACGCCGCCGTCGAGGTCCACGAGTCTGAAGTACTGGCCCATGTACGATGAGGGGAGAATGTCAAGTGATGGGCTGAGGCTCGCTGCCTTCGCCTTTTATGGACCGATCGTGTCGCACCACGCTTCGCCGCGGCGATGCTGCATGCACGCGTGGTGCACGTAGCGAGTGAAATGAAATCATCAGCCGTTCGTTGACAATAAGTTGTAAACTCCTCCAGCCTATTGGCTTGTAGTAGAAATCTTGCGGAACGAGTAGCGAGCGCAGCAGGTGCTATGATGTTGGCAGTCTTGTTGACGGCGTAACTGTGAGCATGAAACACTCAAGCTGGTGGATGGTCGGCGACAAACGGAGATAATAAGCGCGACACGGGATCCAAACTCCGTCGCGCGCCACTTGCGAGACACGATGAACTCAAGCACGCCGCTGCCAGACCCGCAGTCGCCGCGCGAGTCGGTGTCGCCGCCGCCTGCAGAAGGGCCGCTGGGCGACGTGGAGGAGGAGATCCGAGCGCTGCACCAGGCGCTGTATGAGCTGGGCTGCGCCGTGCTCGACGCGCACACGACCAAGGCCCAGGGCAGCCAGCCGCGGGCGGTCGTGCCTGCGAAAGTGTATGTCCAGTATTAAATAATTTATGCCGAGTTTATGCTGCTGGCAATAGGAACCAGGTTGTACAGCACCTCGCCGAGATTGAGCGCATCGCCGAGCACGTCGACACGCCCGTGCCCATGCAGATACTCGAGTGCGTGCTGCACAGTGCCAAAGGGCCTTTCTGAAGCCGTCCTCAGCGACATAGACCAGTCGCGCAACCCGACGAACGTGACGCGGGACCGTCTGGAGCGAGCAGCGACTGAGAACCAGTTCATGAACGGCAAGATAGCCGCGATCTCGGTGCGGGCGTCTTGAAAAGGCAGGGAGCTGCGCTGACTGGGTGTCTGATTGCCAGGACTACCGATCCGAGCTCGTTGCTGCGCTCAGAGAGCACATGGACCTGCCGGACGCGGCGCTTGAATCGTAGCTAGCTCTGACTCTGTACTATATACTCCAAATCCCATTCCATGTCGCTCGACGCCTATCACGCCCTCGGCCCCGCCAGCACAGATACCAAGGCCGTGCTCGACGCCATTGCAAACGGTCCGCAGCCGGTTGTCGCCACGCTGCGACCCCCGCCGTCGCCGTTGCCGCTGACACCGCCCGCGCAGCGCTCCCGTTCCAGTTCACCGAGGCCCAGCGCAAAGAGCTCGTGCAATCGCTGCTGGACGACGTGCGCGAGCCCGAGAAGCGGATAGGAAAGCAGAGTGCGCCGCGGCCGTCGTTGCAGCGCGGTCGCAGACGGGCTCACTGCTGCCAGATGTGGCGCACGCGCTGAACGCCATCAAGATGCTCGGCCGCCAGACCCCGACGGCGCTCGTCATCGCCCGCCAGGACGTGCGCGCCGTTGCCCAGCCCGATGCCTGACTCTCCCAGCTGACGCCCGAGCCTGGCCGCAGAATCTCGAGCTGCTGGCGCGAACCATCGCGAGCGACAACAGCGATGTCTCGTACAACGCCATGAAGATCGCGGCCAACACGCTCCTGCTCGTCCTCGATACCGCCCTCGACCGCTGGCTGGCTACGACGGGTCCGGCGGCTGCGCTCGCCGTCCTCCGGGTATGCTAATTCCCGCCTGAACGTGCCTGCACGCTCATTGTCCTGTGTCGCAGAGACGACACGAGCCCGAGCCCATGTTCCTTGCCTGCAGAATTCTGTTCCTCTGCACGGTCAAGCCGCAGCCATTTGTGCGCCAGCTGGTCGACAAGGACGGCATGCTGGATGCCCTCGTCGCGGTGCGTCATCCCGTTCCCGTTCCCATGCCATTCCTAGGGCTCCGCACCGTCGCCTATCGGACCGTCCCCCGTCCCATATCTGGACGAATGCTGTTCCCCGCTGCGAATGCACTCGAAGCGATATGATGGCCTTCGTGTCTGTTACTCCTTGCGCAAGGAGGCGCGTCGCGCCCTCGCATACTGCGATCCGGGTTCCTGGGACTCAGAGCAGAGCTTAGGCGTCAGCTTTACACTGGGGAAAACCCAAGACCAAGGCGGCTACACGCCGCATCGTAACATACCACTCACGCCATACCCAGCGCTGACGGTGCAGAGCTCTAGACATTTCGTCCCCCGTTTCTGTCCCCTGAGCCGTACTGACCAATATCCTACACAGTCATACGAGCCAGCGCTGGCTGCACACCTCGACGGACGGCAATGGGCAAAGGACGCATTAATCGACCTACTCAAGGTGACCTTCAACATCCTGCTCAACTACACGCGCCTCGTCGACGCAGAGGCCGACCCCAGCGCCGCGCCCAAACCGATGGGCGAGTCCTGCGCACCCGAACTCGAACCGTACGCACCTGCCGCATCGTCCACCCCACTCCTCCCGCGCTCACAGTCCACCCTCTATGGCAGACTGCTCGCGCCGCTCCTGCGGACCTTCGCCGCGCTGCCCACGGGCCCGCAGGCGCCGTTCGTCGCGCCGCTGACGCACGTCGTGCACGCGCTCATCGTGATGCCCGTCGCGCCGTACGCGCAGACATGGCTCGCCCCGCCCCCACCCTCCGCCTCCTCCTCCTCCGCGTCGTCTTCGTCGTCTTCGGCGGACGGTACGACGCCCCCCACGATCCGCGAGCGCGTGCTGAAATATTTGCCCGGCCGGCGCTCAGCCTCGCCCAAGCCGTCGTCTAAATCCGCCGCGCAGACGCCCGCGTCGTCGCGCCCTGCCTCGCCCGCCGCTGCGGTGCCGGACGTGCCGCGGAAGGCGTACGATTTGCTGGACGCCGCGACGGCGTGGTACATGCCGGACGACCCGGACGACGCGGCCGTGCGCGCCAAGGCGGCCAAGGAGGAGATCAACCTCGACGACACGCTCGCGCCGCTCGTCATCCTGCTCACCCGGCTCGCCGCGGGCTCGGACGTCGCGAAGGCGCGCCTGCGCTCGTGGCTCATCCCGGCCGACCTGTGCGTCACGTCCGCCGTTCTCGCGCGAAGCTAAGCTCACTGACATTGGTGCGGGCGTAGGGACCGCACGAACCCGCTGGAAGAGCGCGCGGACCTGCTCGGGCGCTGTCTGCGCATCATGAAGTGCGTCTACTTCCCGCGCATCAAGGACACGGTGGGCGAGCTGCTCTACACGCTCTGCGACTCGGACGGTGCGTCCCCTTTTCCCGCTCCCTCGTCTTATTATTTATTGAAACTGGTTGCACACGCAGCAACGACGCTCTCGGCGCAAGTGGGCTACGGCAACGTCGCGGGCTACCTCTTCAACAAGGGCCTCATGGCGCCGCCGCCCTCCACGACGCCGCCCAACGCCGCGGACCTGCCGGAGGGCGAGATCAACCCCATCACAGGCATGCGCGTCGACCCGGCCGCGCGCAGCGCGCTGGACGACATGACGGACGAGGAGAAGGAGCGCGAGGCCGAGCGGCTCTTCGTGCTCTTCGACCGGCTCGAGAAGACCGGCGTCGGCGTGCAGAACCCGTTCCGCAAGGCCATCCAGGAGGGCAAGATCCAGTACCCGTAATCTCAAGTGCACAACCAGGACCGTGCGTCAGCTTCCGTTGTCCCAAGACAGAATACCAAGCAAGCCTCGCTCAAAATACCAACGCCGACCACCCAACCCACTAATTAATTCAAGTCGTTCAGTTATCGAGTTCCCGCCTGCCTGCTCATGGATGCTTTCTTCGTTTCCTTTCCTTTCCTGTCCTGTCTGTTGTTGTCCTTACTTACATACTTAATCGTCCTGCCCGACTCTCACACTCTCATTACATGGCGATGACGACGACCGCGACGAAAAGGATGCGATGCGATGTGCATGAAGATGGCTCGAGACTGTATATGCGTATAGTTGTGTCCCTAATACATATACGCGTCTCAGTTCGGGCCCCGGTGGCTCGAGCTGCAGCGATGAACAAGCGTTTTTGGTGCGACGGGCATAGACGTGCGGGAGTAGGCGAGCGAGAGCATAGCTGTCAGTGTAACGGTAGGGTAAGGATCCAAGACGGAAAGAAAGCATGCATGGATGAGGGATGGGGATGAGCTGCAACGGTCAGGTCAGGTCAGATCAGATCAGAACGTCGTCTTCGTGCCCCGCGACTCGGTGAACGCGCCGGAGCGCGGGTTGCCGCGCCCGCGTCCACCGCGGTCGCCGCCAAAGCCACGGCCGCCCCCACGACCCCCAAAGCCGCGGTCGCCCCCACGACCTCCACGGAAGCCCCCGCGTCCTCCCCCGCGGCCGCCGCGGTCGCCGCCGCCGAACCCGCGTCCGCCCCCACGGCCCCCGCCGAATCCGCCGCCGCCGTTCTCGGGCTTCGGGCCCGAGTAGTCGAGGCGCAGGTTGCGGCCCTCGAAGTCGGAGCCGTTGAGCTGGTTGAGCGCCTTGGTCGCGGTGTCGACGTCGGCGAACTCGACGTAGCCGAAGCCCTTCGGGTTCCCGCTCTCGCGGTCCGTCGGCACGCGCACGTTCACGACCTCGCCCACGGCGCCGAAGACCTCCCACAGCGCGTCCTGCGTCGCGCTGAACGCGAGGTTGCCGACGAACAGCGTCGCGCTCGGCTCGCTGCGCGCGTCGCCGAATGCCTTTGCGCGGCGGTCCGGGTTCGGCGGGCCGCGCGGCGTAGCGAGGTCGAGGTTGACCGGACGGCCGTCGATTTCCTTGCCGTTCATCGTCTCGACGGCCTTCTTCGCCGACGCGGCGTCGGCGAACTCGACATAGCCAAAGCCCTTGGACTTGCCCGTCTGGCGGTCCATCTGCACGCGCGCGCTCACGACCTCGCCGGCCTCCGCGAACTCGGTCTTGAGCCACTCATCGTCGACGTTCCACGACAAACGGCCGACAAAGATGCTCTTGACCTCCTCGCCACCCTCTGCGACGCCGTCGACCTTGGCCTTTTTCGACGGCGGCGCGGCGTCTTCCTCTGCTTTGCGCTTCCCTAGGATTACATTGTCAGTTCCGAGAACTGTAGCAAGGAAGAAAAAAAAATGCTCACCCTTGGCTGGCGCAGCAGCAGCAGCAGACGCGTCCTTCATCTGCACATCACCATCCCCGTCCTCATCGTCGGACGAGTCGTCAGAGTCACTGGACGACTCGTCCTTTTTCGCGGCCTTGCCATTCGCGGCAGCCTTGGCCTTGGGCTTCTCGTCCTCGTCCTCGTCGGACGAGTCAGAGTCGTCGCTCGACTCGGCCTTCTTCGCAGGCGCCTTGCCGTTAGCTTTTGTTGCCTTTGCGGGCGGCTCGTCCTCAGAAGACGAGTCGTCCGAGTCCGAGCTCGAGCTGGACTCTGCCGCAGCAGCAGCGGCCGCCTTCTTCCCATTCGCTGCAGGCGCGGGCGCAGCCTTTTTGCCGTTGGCAGCAGGCGCAGCCTTTGGGTTTGCCTTTGCAGGCTTCTCGTCTTCCGAGTCCGAGTCCGACGAATCGCTGGAGGATGCGCTCACATCCTTGTTCCCAGCGGCGGGCTTTTTTGCAGACGCCGGGGCCTTGGCGGGCGCGGGCGCGGCGTTCGAGTCGGACGAGTCGGAGTCGGACGACGAGGCGGCGGCCTTTTTGTTGGCGGCGGCGGCCTTTTTGACCTGGGCGGCCTTGGGCTTCTCGTCCTCGCTCGAGGAGTCGTCGGACGAGTCGTCGCTCGAGCTGTCTGCCTTCTTGGGCGGCGGCGCGGCCTTCGTCTTGGACTGCGGCGCGCACGACGGTGAGCAGCGGCGGGCAGAGCATACAAAGGGCTGGGGTCACTGACCTTGCCGTTCTTGGCTGGCTTGTCGACGGTCTTCTTGGACGCGGAGGCGGGCGCGGCTGCGGCAGCGGATTTCTTGCCCATCGTTGCGAAAATTTTCAGGAGGAGCGGAGGAGGGAGGCTACCGGCAATCCCCGACTCTGCCTCCAGCGTAATACGTCTCTGACGCCGCCACTAACTACCCACCCTTCTACCCCGTCGCCGTCGTCGCCATGTCAGGCCAGGGCGCGCGCGAAAACGTCTTCCCGACGCGGATGGCGCTGGGCAACACTAAGCTGCGGCTCAAGGGCGCGCAGACCGGCCACTCGCTGCTGGCCAAGAAGCGGGATGCGCTTATGATGCGGTTCAGAGAGATTCTAAGGAAGGTGGACGAGGTGCGTTGGGTTGCGTATATCTGCATTGTGCATTGAATTCACACTCCTCGTCCTGGCAGGCGAAGCGCAAGATGGGCCGGGTCATGCAGCTCGCGTCCTTCTCGCTAGCAGAGGTCACCTACGCCGCCGGCGACATCTCCTACCTCGTCCAGGAGCAGGCCAAGAACGCCGCCTTCAGGGTCAAGGCCCGCCAAGAGAACGTATCAGGCGTCACCATCCCCGCCTTCGAGGTCGAGCGCGTCCAAGGGAGCGGTGCGTCCGACTTCGCTCCATTGCCCGCTGAGCTGACTTCTCGCAGACTTCAATTTAACCGGCCTCGGACGCGGCGGCCAGCAGGTCCTACGGGCAAAGGAGGTGTACGCAAAGGCGGTCGAGACGCTCGTCGAGCTCGCGTCGCTGCAGACCGCGTTCACCGTGCTCGACGAGGTCATCCGCGCGACGAACCGGCGCGTGAACGCCATCGAGCACGTCATCATCCCCCGCCTCGAAAACACCATCAACTTTATCATCTCCGAGCTCGACGAGATGGACCGCGAGGAGTTCTTCAGGCAAGTGCTGTTTTCCCTTCCCTTCTCGCTTTTTGACCGCTCTTTCAGATTGAAGAAGGTACAGGGCAAGAAGAAGCGCGACGCGCTCGAGGCAGACCGCCTCAAAGCCCTGCAAGATGCCCCGCCCGCCCACCAGCTCGTCGACGACGGCGAGCCCGGGACGGCCAACCTGCTCGCGACCAAGGACGAGGACGTTATCTTCTAATTCGCCGCGAGACGAAGATGGCATCTTCTACTTTCGGTACGCTGTTACTGTACATACGACGGCTCTTTCTGTCCTGCTGCTGCTCGGACTGCCCTTTCAGTTTCCCGCTCGACGCTTACGATCCTCCACGCACGTATCAAATTCTAGTTCCATCTCGACTCTCGGCGTTGCCGCTGAACTTGAGCTCTTTTCCTCCGCTCTCTCGCTCGCTCGCTCTGTGACCTTGTTGCGGCGCCAGTGCCGTACCGTTGGTGCTGCAAGATCTGCCCGCGTGCGCCGCTGGAACTTCCTCGGAGGCGCGTCGTGGCTAGGACACCTCCGAGTCTTCTCTCTAATACTGCAGAAGTGCATTCGCTATTGGCACCGACGAAAAAAACCTTGCGCTTCTTGGAAAAATTTGGCAGGGTGGCATAGTTTATTCCCGCCCGAGGGCCAGGTGCACAAAATGAGGACACCAAAAAATAAAAAAAAAAGTCATGCACTCGCTGGGTACAGGGACAGCGACGACTGAGACGACGTCGACCACGATGTGGAATGTGGGAGGGAGAGGCGAGAACGCTGGGATTGAATCCTCAGGCCTTACATACCCTGCTGGGGCGCCTAGCTCGGGCGTCTCAGTGGCATTCTCCCGCGTATGAATCTCGTCATCGTTCGACCTGCTCGATCTCAGCGTCTAGACGTCTCGGCCTCAATGCAGGCTGAGAGCCTGGCGCTGACATTCAGAAAAGTGTTTAGGATCACTCGCTTGAAGATTTGTGATGCTCCGATGTTCTAACTAGGAACGATTAATATTGTCTTCCTACGTGAGAGTCGGCGAAGGAGACTACTCCGATGTACATATTTGTGATGAAACACCGTGATATCGAGAAGCCCGAGCAACACCGCGGGCGATGTCAAGCGCATTACAATACATTTCTCAGCGATAGGTGGTACTCAGAGCGCGATGGACGGCGGGGAGCAGGAGTGTCAGGTGGCAAGGAATAGCTATGGGCCGCGGGCAAACACCCGCCGAAAGTTGTCCGGAAACGGCCGTGCCCGTACCCTGGACAGTGCCAGTCATGGGTCGCGGACTGCTGCTCACCGCCAACCTTCCCCAGCTCCAGAACCTGATCAAACGCGACCCCGGCGCATACAGGGAAGAGTTTCTCCAGCAATGGGCGCATTACAATTCGCTCCGCGAAATATTCCATCTCAACGCAGACGACAAGTCTAATAATTTCCGCGAGCTCCTGACCTTTATTGCTCAGGTTTTATTATATTTAATTAATCTGCATATATAATATATGCTGAATATATGCGCTGTAGGTCTCGCCGTGCTATCCCAACGACACCAAGGACTTCCCGGCGCATCTGTCCGCGCTGCTGCTCGAGCATTTCGCGCTGCTGTCGCCCGACCTGCGCCTGAGCATCGTGCACAACCTCGTCATGCTGCGCAACAAGGACGTCGTGTCCTCCATCGACCTGCTCAAAACCCTCTTCCCGCTGCTCGCACGCGCCCGCGCCGCCCCGCTGCGCTCGCTCATCCGCCAGACCATCCTCTCCGACCTCAAGACCGCGAACGCAAAGACGAAAAACATGCGCCTCAACCGCGCTGTGCAGGCCATGCTCTTCGCCATGCTCGAGCGCGGCATGGACGCCCAGGTCGTCGGCGACAAGGGCAAGGCGCGCGCGGATGCCGGCCCTGAGGGAAATTCCGGTGGCGAGGCGCTGTGGGCCGTCTTGCTCACCAAGGAACTTTGGAAGACGGGCGTTTGGTAAGTCCATATTGGACGCGAGTAGCTTCCTTCTTACATCGCCCATGCGCAGGAACGACAACAAATCGGTCGCCATTGTCGCGCTCGGCTGCATGCATCCCAACGTCAAGGTACAAAGCGCGTCCATGCACTTCTTCCTCGGCGAAGACGACCAGGACGACGCAGAGACTGACGATGAGGTGTGTTATCCATCCGTGACTGGTCACACACAGAAATTAATTCGCATTGCAGGGACCAGACATGAAAAAGCTGCAGCACCAGCGCACGATCAAGAAAAAGACGCGCAGCGGCGACAAGAAGATCGCAAAGGCCGCCAAGGTGTCGCGGAAAGTGCGCACCCACCCCACTCGCCGCTGTCGCCCATCCTCATGTCAGTGCAGAAACGCGGCAAGGACAAGACAAAGACAAGCGTCAACTTCCCCGCGCTGCAGCTCATCAACGACCCGCAGACGTTCGCCGAGAAGCTGTACGACAAGCTGCAGCGGCACGACAAGCTGTACTCGCTCGACCACAAGATCCTGCATCTGCAGCTGCTCAGCCGCGTCATGGGCGCGCACAAGCTCTGCGTGCTCGGCTTCTACACCTACATCGTCCGGTGCATAACCCCCTTCCCTCCCACCGTCAACGCCACTGACGACTGACGCTGCGCCGCAGCTACCTGACGTACCACCAGCTGCAAGTAACGCTGATCCTCGTCTCGCTCGCGCAGTCCGTGCACGACCTGACGCCGCCGGACGCGCTGACGCCCGTGCTGCGCAAGCTCGCGCACGAGTTCGTGCACCCGGGCGTCGCGCCCGAGGTCATCGCGGCCGGCATCAACGCGATCCGCGAGGTGTGCCGCCGCCAGCCGTGGGCGATGGAGGAGGACCTCCTGGGCGACCTCGTCGAGTACCGCAAGAGCCGCGACAAGGGCGTCGTCACCGCCTCGCGCGGCCTGCTCGCGCTGTACCGCGAGGTCAACCCCGGCCTGCTCAAGCGCCGCGAGCGTGGGAAGGACGCGGCGATGGGCCTGGGCGAGGAGAAGCATGCGCTGCCGTATGGCCATGCGCCCAAGCCTATGGAGCGGATCGAGGGGCTCGAGGTCCGTGAACACTCTTCTGGCGTTTTCTGTCTCCTGATCACCTTGTGCAGCTACTGGAGGAGCACCTCAATGCGCTCCGTGCGGAGGAGGAAGGCGACGAGGGTGACGAGGACGACTGGAAAAACTGGGACGTCGAGTCGGATGAGTCGGAGAGCGACTCCGAGTCCGAGGGCTGGATCAACGTCGAGAGCGACGGCGAGGACATCGTCGTCTCCGACAGCGACGACGACGCGCCCAAACCGCCGCCGCCCGCCCCGCCCGCCGAGTCCAAAGACCCGTCGACGCTGCTCACCACCAAAGTGCGTTTTTGCGTCTTTCACGAGCAGTACTGACCGACCGATACTCATCACCCCGCAGATCCTGACGCCAGCAGACTTCGCGAAGCTCGCCGAGCTGCGGGCGCAAGGCGACGCCGCCGCTGCGCCGAACGGGGCGTCGAAAAAGCGCAAGAAGGGCCCCGCCGTCGCGTCGGTAGACGACAGCGCCGCGGGCTTCCTCTCGGAGGGCGAGATCCTCGGCCCGCGCAAGAAGGCGAAGGCGGACTACGAGGAGCGCATGGCGAGCATCGCGAAGGGCCGCGAGGGCCGCGAGCGCTTCGGCAGCCTCAAGGGCAAGAAGACCAAGGACACGCCGAGCAGCTCGACGAACCGCGAGAAGGCGCGCAACAAGCCCATCATGATGATCCTCGCCTCCGGCGCGGTCAAGGGCAAGAAGAAGGCGAGCTTGCGGGACAAGCAGAAGAAGTTGCGCGCGCATATCGACCGCGCCAAGAAGGCGTACAAGTAGTGGCGTGCGTGGGGATAGCATACGTATACCGCTTAAGAGGCTCGCGGACGACATTCGACGACTTCCGGGCTCGTTGCTTTGGCACTGTCGTGCACACGGCCCTTCGTTATTACCAATGCCTTGAAGAATCGCCCGTCTATCCTTCATGTTTCTTCTACGCGCTAGCCAGCCGACTTCTTCCAATGAGATCATGAGGCTCGCGTCTGGGGCCATATTTGGGGCCATATTCCCGAGTTGTGTGTATTACTGTACGCCATTGGAACTCACTGTTAAGACAAAGACTACGGAGCGTGCAGCGCGAAGCGATAATGCTTGTCCAAATACAATTCATCGCACCCCAGCTAGTTGTCTCAGACTTGCTGGGTACGCGCAGCGGCGTGGCGGCTCTTTCGCTCCCGGACCTGCACGTAGGCTCCTGCTCTCAAAGTCTTTCCCAGACGCACATCCCCGTTCAGCGCTCAGCTTGGGATGTCGATCCCGATGCAATTTGGAACTTATGCTGCAAGGCTCTTGTCGCCCCATCTCAGTGCCTCCGGGAGTGTGAGCTTGCGGTCTGCGCGAAACTGAGGCTTTGAAAGCCAAACCCCTATCGGTGACGACTTGAGGCCAAGTGGCAAGGCTTGAGGTGGCAAAACCGCAGTGCATCCATCAAATTGCGAGCTCGCGTGCGTAGTCAGCATAGACCAGGCAAGAGCTTCGTGCTGCTGACGCATTGGCTGAATCAGCAGCATGCGATCCAGACTATTTAAACTGCTTCCAGACGACTTTCCAAACTCCCAACATACCTGCGACTACAATGCCCGTCTGGTTCATCACAGGGTGCGTCTGTATGCGTGCCTTTCCGCAAACTACGTGTTCTCACCGTTAGCGCACAGAACGTCGCGCGGAATCGGTCTGGAGACCGTGCGCCAGCTCGCAGCCGACAAGAAGAACAAGATCATCGCGTCGTGCCGCAACCCGGCCACGGCGAGCGCGCTCACCGCGATACCGGGCATTGACGTCGTCCCGCTCGACATCACGTCGGAGGAGTCCGTCCGCGCCGCCGTCGAGCAGACGAAGGCGCTCGTCGCCGGTGGCGGCATCGACTATCTCGTCAACAACGCCGGCATCGTGCGTCTCGCATATCAGTACCGGAAGCCATGCTGACCGGTGACCGCGAGCAGGCCGTCCTGGACGAGATTGACAAAGCGACACCCGAAGAGCTGCGCCACCAGTTCGAGACGAACGTGATCGGCACACTGCGCGTGTACCAGGCCTTCCTCCCGCTTGTACGCGCCGGCGCGCGCAAAGTCGTGGTGAACGTGTCCTCTGGCCTCGGCAGCATCGGCGCCGACCTCGGCACGAAGGCTGCAAGCTATTCTATCGCGAAGGCCGCCCAGAATATGCTCGTGCGTCGCGTCCCCGTCCTGGCAGTATGGCCGTGAGCGTGTCCGCTGATACAAGGCCCCGTGAACTGGCTTTAGACGTACAAGGTCACGAAGCAGTTCCCCGACCTGACCACCATCGCGTTCGACCCCGGCTGGATCAAGACGGGTAAGCCAACTGCGCGGACCACGAAGGTTTTGAGCTCATTGGGATGTCGGAAATTCCACAGATTTGGGCTCGCAATGGGCGCCGCTGGAGCTCGCGCCCACCGTGACGAAGCATATCAAAGTGTACGAGAGCATCGACAAGAGCCATGCGGGCAAGTTCCTCGATTACGAAGGAAACGAGGTACCCTGGTAGACGTATTACTGTTGTATCATTGTATGCACTATGCGAATGAGTAACCTATGAGTATCCTGCTCGCGTACCTTGTCGTCAAGTCACACGCATCGCAAATGAAGAGCTTGGATAGCCCGCCGGTCTTCCTCGAGAACCTGGCGTCGACTATGGCTGGCCAAGATGAAGAGATATCATTGAAATGCCCTCGCCCGTGTCGTATGCAGATTGTTCAGCAGGCCGCTCATGTCTGTCAGCTCTTCGCCAGGTTACAGCTGACACAGTGAGTGTCGAATCACGCGTCCACTCCACGGCGAAGTTGTGCCAGGTGCACGGGTTGCACGCGTACGTTACATACTGGCATAACCGCGAGCAGACCTGCCATTGAGTTGTTGAACGCGTTGCCCCTCCGAATATGTGCCGCGTTGCTCTAGATATCGAAGCAGTAAGCTGGATGAGGGTTAGCAGGCATATATAGCGCAGGTGAGCGTTGAAAGCAAGAGGCAACGTCGGAGTCTGTACGGTCCTCACCTCGTCCCCAATGCGCTCACTCGCCGTCATTTCAGTTTTCGCGGGTGCGGCGCTGGCCTTCAGCGATTCGTACCCGGTCGTGGCATGGTCCAGCGAGTCGTGAGCCCAATTGCGGGAACGCTGCAACCTGCGCGCTGCTCACCGGGCGTCCAGGACATGGTCACTCAACACGGCGCACACGGGCATGCCGTCCGCCGACAGCGTCGCTGACCAGCTGGCGTCGACGTCCGGCCTCTGCGACCACGACACGATCTTTGTCGTGCACTCTCCTGGCGTGCGTCCACCGAGCACGAGCACCCGGGCGTTGCTAACGGCCGCCCCAGCTGCACCTCTCCGACCTGCAGCTGCTGCCCGCCTCGTCGCCGCTCTCGACCGCCATAGCAGGCGCGCCGTCCAGCGCGCTCGTGCCGCACGTCGTCGCGCCGTCCGGGCGGCTGGCAGAGCTGCCCGCCAGCATCGACCGCACGTGTGGGCTTGAACGCCGCAGCCCCAGCCCGGGCGGCAAGCACGTTGTCCACTTCAAGACGCGGCCCATCCAGTCGCACGGCGGGTCCGCGCGCCGTGCCGAGGTCGTCGCTGCCAGTGCGTTCTGTTCAGTTGAGTTGACACTGTGAGCGCAGTGCTAACCGACGACGCCCCGCAGCCTCGGAGCTCGCGCAGAAGCTCGCAGAGCACCCGTCGCACCTCGTCGTGCTCGTCGGCACGCGTGCGCCCAGCAGCGCGCCCAAGGGCGGCATTCTGGCGCGCTACCAGCTGCTCACGCCCGCCATCATCATCGTGCTGCTCGTTACCCTGGGCTTGCTGGTGCCGCTGCTCCTGTTCGGCATCGCGACGATTGCGACCATCAAGAGCCCGCTGACGAGCGAGAGCTTCAAGCCCGTGTCGGCGCAGAAGAAGAACCAGTAGTCGTTGCCGCTTCCTTTTTTTGTTCCTTGCTACCTACATAATACCATCACTGGGCCCGGCATTGAGTGGTGGTCAAGAGTTGTTAGAGATTATCAGCATGATTTTCTGCAAGAATCCATGAGTATCCATTGAAGGTGGCACAATACGAATCTCGGTGGCACTCTCTCACGCATTACAAACGATATTCCTTCAATAGGTGAATAGTCTGAATGGTGCTGCCGAGATTTGTTGACAACCACCCTCAAATTATTGTCGTACATTCTTGCAGAAACTCATGCTAATAATCTCTTACAAATGACAACCACTTCACTATCCCGGGTCCAGTGCATGAATCCGATACACAGCATGACTTGCTGTTTAGGAATTATGCACGCATGCAGACTCGGAAGCGTGAGCCGGCGGCAGCGGGCGTTGACCGTTGACCAAGTCAGCGGCGGCGCCTGTGCTTTATTTGTTCTGCTACTTCCCAGTGACACCGGCGGCGACCGCGACACCGCACGCTCCCCTTGCCCGCGTACCCCGTGCCCACCTGCCCAGTATCTAATCGATGGCACCCAAGAACAAGAAGAAGGGCGGCGCCGCCGACTTTTTCACTGCGGACGACGACGACGAGTTCGGCGGTGCGCCTGCAGCTGCTGGCGGCGCCGACTCGGACGACGCGCTCGGCACGCAGCCCGCCAACAGCAAGAAGGCCAAGAAGGCCGCGCAGAAGAAGGCGCAGAAGCAGCAGGCAGCCACGCCCGAGCCCGAGCCTGCGCCCGCGCCTGCGCCAGCAGCACCGGCCGCGCAGCACGACGACGACGACTCGGACGACGGCGGCGCGCCCGGCTCCGGCATCGCGACCAAAGCCGACAAGAAGAAGAAAAAGAAGGCCGCGCAGAAGGCCAAAGCGGCGCCCGCGGCACCGGCGCCCGCACCCGCGCCTGAGCCGGCAGCGGATGCTGGCTCTGACGACGAGGACGAGGGCGGCGCGGGCGGCGCTGCCGGCGGCAAGAACAAGAAGAAGAAGAAGAAAAAGGCGGGCGCGGCGAAGGAGGAGCCGGCGCCCAAGCTGCCTGCGGGCGGCAAGGTGCCTGCTGGCATTGCGGCCATGCGCGCTGCGCTCGAGGCGAAGCGGCTGGCAGAGGAGGAGGCGCGGCGGCGCGAGGAGGAGGAGCGCAAACGCATCGAGGAGGAGGAGCGCCGGGCGGCCGAGGAGGAGCGGTTGCGCGAGGAGGCGAAGCAGCGCAAGAAGGAGCGCGAGAAGGCACGTCTCGACCGTTTTTATTTCACTCGATATACACTCGCTAACGTATTACATTCTCACTGCAGGAGAAGCGAGAAATCGCAAAGAAGGAGGGCCGCCTGCTCACCAAGAAGCAGAAGGAGGAGCGCGCCGCCGCAGAAATACGGCGGAAGGCCCTGCTCGACTCGGGCGTCATCATCGAGGGCCTCCAGCAGGGCGCCGCGCCAAAGAGCAAGAAGGTCTCGTACGGCTCCAAGAAGAAGAAGCCCGCCGCCACCGCCGCCGCGGCTGCTTCCTCTGTAGCAGACAGCGCGAGCGTGGCCGCAGAGCCGCCCGAGCCTATCGAAGAAGAAGAGGCCGCGCCCTCCCCCGCCGCGCCTGCGAAAGAGTCCGAATCTGAAGATGGCTGGGACGCATCGGACAGCGAGGACGAGGCTCAAGCGAGCAAGTCGCCAGCGCCGCAACCGCCTACACCTGCCGCCGATGGCGATGACTCGCCCGATGACTGGGAAAAGGACAGCGACGACGATGAGGCGCCACCGCCGAAACCTGCGCCTGCGCCCGCCAAGTCGAACGGTAAACCTGGTGCGCTACATGTCGTTGGTAGCGGTAGTTACTCATGCTATAACGCAGCACCTGCTCCTGCAGCTAAACCCGCTTCGCCCGCGCCAGCGGCCAAACCCGCCTCGCCCGCCCCTCCGAAAGGGAAAGCGGCACCGCCATCCGCCGCAAAACCCGCTGCAAAACCCGCTGCGAAACCCGCCGGGAAAGCCGCAGCACCTCCCGCGAGGGGCGCGCCTGCAAAGAAGGCCGCGCCACCAGCAGACGAGTCGGATTCCAGTTCGGAGGAGAGCTCGAGCGAGGAGGACTCGTCGTCAGAGGAGGACTCGTCGGACGACGAGCAGACCGCCGCGCAGAAGCGGCTCGCGCAGAAGAAGGCCGAGATGGCGGAGCGCAAGGCGAAGCGGATGCAGGAGGCCAAGGCGTCCGCGTCCAAGGAGGACCTGCGCTCGCCCATTTGTTGTATCCTGGGCCACGTCGACACGGGCAAGACGAAGCTGCTCGACAAGATCCGGCAGACCAACGTCCAGGAGGGCGAGGCGGGCGGCATCACGCAGCAGATCGGCGCGACGTACTTCCCCGTCGACGCCATCCGCACGAAGACCGCGGTCATCAACAAGGACGGCAAGCAGGAGTACAAGATCCCGGGCTTGCTCGTCATCGACACGCCCGGTCACGAGAGCTTCACGAACTTGCGCTCGCGCGGCAGCTCGTTGTGCAATATCGCGATCTTGGTCGTGGATATCATGGTAAGCCTGCAGCTGCCATGAGGTTCATTCGCTGACGCGGCGTTCAGCACGGTCTTGAGCCGCAGACGTTGGAATCTCTGCGGTTATTGCGCGACAAGAAGACGCCGTTCATCGTGGCGCTGAACAAGGCGCGTCTCTTGCTCCTCTGCCACGCTCCGACTGACTGTTCTCTCGCACAGATCGACCGTCTCTTCGGCTGGGAGGCGACGCCGGACAACGGTTTCCTCGACTCGCTCGCGAAGCAGAAGGCGTCCGTGAAGCGCGAGTTCGAGACGCGCACGCAGGGCGTCATCACCGAGTTCGCGGAGCAGGGCCTGAACGCGGTGCTGTACTACGAGAACAAGAGCTTCGCGCGCAACGTCTCGCTCGTCCCGACGTCCGCGATCACGGGCGAGGGCGTGCCGGACATGATCATGCTGCTCGTCAACCTCACGCAGCAGCGCATGAGCGACCGCCTGATGTACCTCTCCGAGCTCGAGTGCACCGTGCTCGAGGTCAAGGTCATCGAGGGCCTCGGCACCACCATCGATGTCATCCTCAGCAACGGCATCCTGCGCGAGGGCGACAGGATCGTGGTGTGCGGCTTGAACGGGCCCATCGTCACGCAGGTCCGCGCGCTGTTGACGCCGCAGCCTTTGCGTGAATTGCGTGTCAAGGTCAGCTTTCCGCTCTTACCCTCCTGCGTTCGTTCTTAGTCCTCGGCTGACCCATTGCAAACATACAGTCGGCGTATGTGCACCACAAAGAGATCAAGGCGGCCATGGGAGTTAAGATCTCCGCGCCGGACCTGGAGAAGGCGATCGCGGGCTCGCGGCTGCTGGTCATCGGCCCGGACGACGATGAGGAGGTGCTGCGGGACGAGGTGATGACGGACCTGACCACGCTCGTCAACTCGATCGACAAGTCCGAGCGCGGCGTGTGCGTGCAGGCGAGCACGCTCGGCTCGCTCGAGGCCCTGCTCGACTTCCTGCGCGCGAGCAAGATACCCGTCAGCGGCATCGGCATCGGGCCCGTGCACAAGAAGGACATCATGCGCGCCGCGACTATGGTCGAGAAGGCCAAGGAGCTCGCGGTTATCCTCTGCTTCGACGTTACCGTTGACCGGGAGGTCGAGAAGCTTGCGGAAGAGATGGGCGTCAAGCTGTTCAAGGGTGCGCACATATGTTCTCTTCTTTGCTCCTTGCTGGTGCTGACCGGCTTGTGCAGCGGACATCATCTACCACTTGTTCGACGCGTTCACGGCGTACAACAACGAGATCACGGAGGCGAAGCGGCGAGACGCGGCGCCGCAGGCCATCTGGCCGTGCCGTCTGCGCATCCTCCGCGCGTTTGCGAAGCGTGACCCAATCATTCTCGGAGTCGACATTATCGACGGCACCCTGCGGGTCGGTACTCCTTTGTGCGTTGTTAAGAAGGATCCCGCGACAGGCAAGACGGACATCATCCACCTTGGCAAGATGTATGTCTCTGTTCTCCTGCGTGAGCCGGTGCTGATGCATTTGTTTGCAGCACGTCGCTCGAGATCAACCACAAGACAATGGATGTAAGTGTTGTCCAGCGCTGTATGGCCCTTTTCTGATCGTCTCTTTTTCTTGTAGATGGTGAAGAAGTCGCAGCAAGGTGCTGGTGTTGCTGTGAAGATCGAGCACGCCGTGTACGAGACCAGCAAGATGTTTGGACGACATTTCGACGAGAATGACGAGATCATAAGTCACATCACCCGTGCGAGCATCGACGTCCTGAAGGTATGCTGCGCCGTACTCGCCAATTGGATGCTGTCTGATCATTCTCCGCAGTCGACGTTCAAGGCGGATGTCACGACCGAGGAATGGATGTTGATAAAGGCATTGAAACCGGTGAGCAACTTGAGGAGCTCCAACCTACGCGACGCCAATGATTCTGCAGAAACTCGGGATCCCATAGTGTTGTTCTATCGTCCATCTCGCATCACTGTACTCACAGCACAAACACGCATTGATTCCCTGCACGCGGCGCTGGTGATTGTCGCTGTACTTTGCATACTCTGGTCGGCCTTCAATGTCGAGGCGCATGATACATTTGTGCAGTGGCAAGTACGGAGTTACAGTTAACGGTCGACTGGTGGTGGTACAGATTCGCATCCTTCAACCATCCTTCAAGCGTACACTTGCTCGCTAAATCCGGGGAGAATCGTCGCAGTGCTGTGTTTGAGGTCTCCGCGCGCGACATTCTTGGTTCGCTGCCATTTCTGCTTTGCGAACGTGAACTCTGCGGTAAAAAAGGATGAGGTCAGTTCCGTTCGGACACGGAACTGCGAGGCGTGTTGGTACGTACGTTCCACTGTGGGCACGGGGTTTCCGGTGCGCTCAAAGTTGTTCTCAGTGAATCCGGCAGCTTGTAAGACGGGGGAGTCTTTGACAGTTTGCAGAACCACATCGTTATGCGGCCTGAAGATACATGATCGTCAGCTGAGTGCTACCGTAAATCCATTAAAAGTGAAAACTGACCTCGAGAAATACAAAAGACCCAAGCGATCGACGTGCTGCTGGTCCTTCGGGGGCACTGCGACACGGTGGATCGTGCTGCGCACGTAGCCACCTGTGAGGAAAGACAGCATATCACACGCGTTCACAGTAAGAGTTGCATCCTGCGGCTTGACCCACTTCCACTCGTTGGTCGTGGGGTCGCGGATTTGCAACGCGGCGACCGGCTGCCGGAAGAGCAGGGTGAAGCTGCCGAGGTCACTGTGCCCGCCGCCCCAGAGGCCGCCCAAGCTCGCGTTCTCCTCTGGCGTGAATTTCGAGTATTTCATGTATCGAAGATGATCCTAATAAGATGGTGAGCAACTAATCAGTGCCGGCGACATTCACTGTACCTCGCTCTTTACTTGATATTGGTGGATGTTGGTGAAATAGTCCTCGGGAAGTCCAAGTGCAATGGCGAGCAATGTATGCAAGGGGTCCAGCACCTCGCTGTGCAGAGAACGCGCAAACTGCTCGATCTCTTGAATATTGGCCTGCAGAATCTGAGGATGGTTGTGCTTGAAGGAGCCATCGAACTCTGAAAGGCGGGAATCATGAGCGCTATTGAGACCTTCGTGACTGCGAAGCACGACCTACTCGGACTAAAGATGGTCAGATTATCTGGAATGTGTGTCACAGAGAGAATACACACATGTTGTAGATCTCTACGCGGTCCCGAAGGCCAGTCTCAGGGTTGAGAACGCGTCTGCCGGCAGGAACATAGCCATTGAATTGGCCTTCGTCTATATTCAATCGACCGTGAGTCGCTGGTAGGCGCACCGCATACGACGCGAAGTTCTCGAAGTAGCTTACCGAGACCATCAGGGACGTACTTGAGCTTCTCCTCGAGAGGCAGTTCATAGAACTGACGTCCAAGAGCGAACTGCCTATTGACGGCCTCCTGAGAGATGTTGAAGTTCTTGACGTAGAAGAAACCCTTCTCGCGCAGAGCCTTGATGAGGAAGTCGGCAAGCTCCTTCCTGCCCTCAGGTGTCTTGTACAACGCAAGATCAAGCGTGACTAATTCAGCCCAAGGCAGGTTCTCCTTGGTCTCTTCGACGTAGGTGTATGAACCTGTGAGAACATCAGCTTCGCCGCGGCATTTGATGCACTGAATGGAACGTGCCGAGTGATACTGGCGCTGGCATTTCGACAGACTGAGGCAGGACAGAGCAGAGAGAGCACGATGCCTATCTGAACCTATATAAACGAGATACGCAGACGTTGCCTCATCTCGCTTCCCGATTGCGACACCGGGAGCAAGTGAGCCCCATTTCGAACCAAGACACGATTTATTACCCGCATTCATGTGCCAATATCAGTCAGCACCTTGAATACAACCCAGTGAATAATATGCGATATTAGCGAGAGGTTAATGTTCGTCCTGCATGCAGTCGTTTTGCCGGTGTCGCTTCCCGCACCGTCCGTGTTAACGGACCCTAATGCCTAGCTCGATGGGGCTCCGTTATTGATAAGCTCGTTGACTGTGTCAGCAGCTGAGATGGCATTCAGCAGGTTGTTCCCGAAATAAAGGCCAGGCTGCTCACGAAGGGTGGTGATCATTCCCTTAGGACCCAGTTCCTTGATACGGGCGAGCATCGCGTTCGGTGTCTTCTCACCCTCCAGGGAGATGAGATATGCTATCAGACCAGCCTGAACACGCAGATGAGGTTAGAGGAAGCGACCAGAACATCATGGACGAACCACGTGAGGCGTGGCCATGGAGGTTCCGCTCATAACGCGAGTCGAATTGGGACCTTCGGCGTGCTCAGCAATGGATACCACAGCAACATTGGTTTAAGATATACCGTCGATGTAGTCAGAGATGATATTTTGGCCCGGAGCTAGGATGTCAACAAGGCTGCCATAGTTCGAAAACTTGGAGATCTTGTCATGGATATCAGTGGCACCGACAGTGATTGCGGCCTGTGCGCGAGCTGGACTTTGAGTATCCGCGTTGACGCCGGAATTACCAGCAGAAACCGTAACGTGAATGCCGGCCTTGACAGCCTGAGGTGTATGTGTGAGAATTTGGCACGCATAGCAGCGGACTACGCTGCTGGACTCACCGCGGTCACGGCAGCGTCAAGCAGATCGCTAGGTCCAAATTTCAAGGACATCGTGATGACGCTCGGACGCTTCGTGACATTCGTGGCCGCTTGAATTGCCCAGTTTACGCCAGCAATGCTGTATGCACGGTCATGCATGAATACTGCGTAAAGACAGCTCCTCACGTGTCCGATAGGTCTATGGACTAGGGATCAGCGAAGCCCATGTTGGAAGACGAGCAGCTCACATCCTCCGCCTTTGTTGTTCATAACTCTGACTGCCACAATATTAGCGCCTTTGGCTACGCCATACCGGCTCCCAGCAGCAGTCCCGGCTGCGAATACTTGTACTGAGAAGGGCTAGAATTGAATTAGCCTTGCGGTCTGCGCACCAACATGCGTCCCATGGCCGAAGTCATCGCGGTCTGGATAGCCACCGAAGGTCTTGGTGATAGATATTCTTAACGAGTCGCGTTGTTCGGTCACCAACACACTCACCTTGCCCCACCGAGCTCGCCCGCCAAAGTCTTCGTGGTCAATCATCACGCCTGAAATCGCATTGAGCCATCCGTACAGAGATGCGCATATGCCACGCACCGGTGTCAATGACATAAATGTCGACTCCTTCTCCGGCCGAGCTGTCGTATGTGTACACGAAATCGAGAGCGCCGTCGTCTGTGCGCTCCAATTTCGCAATCTGCGAAATGCGTTGCAGCCCCCATGGCGCGTCGGTTTGGGTCGTCAGCGCGTCGACAGTGCCGAACACGTCGCGCTCGATCTTCTCGACCTCGCTTGACGAGCGGAGCGCCAAGAGCGCGGCGTCGGAGAATGTGCCGGCGAATGCGTTCAGCGCCGGCCATTCGTGCGTGACTAAAGCATCCACGGCGGAGAACGCGCTGAGGATAGTGGTATGCACGGCCACGCTGGCGTTTCCACGCCTGGCGCTGGCGGAGGGCTTTACAGAGACGATGAAGCCATTCTCGCGAGACGCGCCTAGCGCAAGGGGGATAGGTAGGAGGCCAGGAGCGGCCTGTGCGAGGCTAAGGAATGCAAAAAGAGCGACACAAGGAGTGGCGTGCAGCATGAGAAATGCTGGCTAGAGCAAAGATTCGAGGGTACAAGCTGAAAAGAGGCAGCCTCGTGGCACAAGAAAAAGCCTGCCGCGGGATCGGCTGCAGGTCCATCAGCAAGAAGCAATTTGCCATGGTTCGACTGTGCGGGTCTGCCGGGGCGCAGGTCTGTATGATCAGCTTCATGTCGTACTCATGCGCGGATTCCTGCACGGAGTTGGATGGAAGCAGAGAATGGACCATATGAACTGATCAGGCTTGTCAAAAAGTCGAAGATGAGAGGAGATCGCCCGAATTCCTGTGATGTGACGATCTGCAATCACGCAGGTCCGAGATCCAAGTTCTCGGCGCTTAGTGCTAATGCTCAGCGAGATTCTGCTGCTGCCAACAAGCAGGGAGTCATCAGGCTTGGAAACGCTGCGTATAGATGGAGTTCTGTCAGTGCGTCATCTGGCAGCAGTGAGCCCGTCTGCGACCGCGCTGCAACGACGGCCGCGGCGCACTCTGCTTTCCTATCCGCTTCTCGGGCTCGCGCACGTCGTCCAGCAGCGATTGCACGAGCTCCTTCCGCTGGGCCTCGGTGAACTGGAACGGGAGCGCTGCGCGGGCGGTGTCAGCGGCAACGGCGACGGCGGGGGTCGCAGCGTGGCGACAACCGGCTGCGGACCGTTTGCAATGGCGTCGAGCACGGCCTTGGAGTCTGTGCTGGCGGGGCCGAGGGCGTGATAGGCGTCGAGCGACATGGAATGGGATTTGGAGTATATAGTACAGAGTCAGAGCTAGCTACGATTCAAGCGCCGCGTCCGGCAGGTCCATGTGCTCTCTGAGCGCAGCACCGAGCTCGGATCGGTAGTCCTGGCAATCAGACACCCAGTCAGCGCAGCTCCCTGCCTTTTCAAGACGCCCGCACCGAGATCGCGGCTATCTTGCCGTTCATGAACTGGTTCTCAGTCGCTGCTCGCTCCAGACGGTCCCGCGTCACGTTCGTCGGGTTGCGCGACTGGTCTATGTCGCTGAGGGCGGCGTCAGAAAGGCCCTTTGGCACTGTGCAGCACGCACTCGAGTATCTGCATGGGCACGGGCGTGTCGACGTGCTCGGCGATGCGCTCAATCTCGGCGAGGTGCTGTACAACCTGGTTCCTATTGCCAGCAGCATAAACTCGTCATAAATTATTTAATACTGGACATACACTTTCGCAGGCACGACCGCCCGCGGCTGGCTGCCCTGGGCCTTGGTCGTGTGCGCGTCGAGCACGGCGCAGCCCAGCTCATACAGCGCCTGGTGCAGCGCCCGAATCTCCTCCTCCACGTCGCCCAGCGGCCCTTCTGCGGGCGGCGGCGACATCGACTCGCGCGGCGACTGCGGGTCCGGCAGCGGCGTGCTCGAGTTCATCGTGTCTCGCAAGTGGCGCGCGACGGAGTTTGGATCCCGTGTCGCGCTTATTATCTCCGTTTGTCGCCGACCATCCACCAGCTTGAGTGTTTCATGCTCTGTGGGTCGGGCAAGGGCGAGTATGGTCCTACAACTCCCCAGTGGGCCTACTCACGCGCAGGACTTGTCAGCCAACGGCAAAGCTCACAGTTACGGCGTCACAAGACTGCCAACGTCGTAGCATCTGCTGCGCTCGCTACTCGTTCCACAAGATTCCTACCACAGGCCAATAGGCTGGAGGAGTTTACAACTTATTGTCAACGACCGACCGATGATTTCATTTCACTCGCTACGTGCACCACGCGTGCATCGCCGCGGCGAAGCGTGGTGCGACACGATCGGTCCATAAAAGGCGCAGGCAGCGAACCTCAGCCCATTACTTGACATTCTCCCATCATCGTACATGGGCCAGTACTTCAGGCTTGTGGACCTCGACGGCGGCGTGGCGCTCGGCCTAAGCAAGCTGGGGGAAGGCATATGGGAAATCTCCCTGCACGACCTGCTACTCTCCGATGCCAATTTCTGGTCCCTGAAACCGCTCGACGAATTTCACCACAGCTGCCTTCCATCAAGGAAGCTTAAGAGCAGAGAGGAAGTGTACGTGTGAACCTTCACCTGCCCCGCCGCCTTTCACTTAGATCTCACACTGTTGCAGAGGTCTTCGCCCCCGCCACGGGCAAAAACAATCGCAGCTGCTGAAAGTCCTGCCTTATGATGTCCTGCGCCTTATTTTCGAAAGCCTCGGACCTCCGGACCCGCGTGATATGTCGTCCTCCGGCGTTGACGTCGCATCTCTCGCTCTCACCTGCCAGCTTCTATACGAAGTCGGCTATCCTGTACTCAAACGCCACCAGGCTGCATTGCAGAAGACGTGGTCCGGCCACCGTCTCATCATCGCCGGCGACTACCAGGACCCGGACGACCTCCCGCCCGGCCTCGAAGTCGACCCATCCTGGAAGCTGCCCGAGACGAACATCTACACCGAGACCGAGTCCTGGCCGCACGGCTACACGGACCTGCGGGACACGCTCGATAAATACGTCGCCCCCACCGGAAACATCTTCAGCCGGATGGAGGACGCAGCGACGACGTGGGCGGAGGTGGACGCGACGGTGCGCGGCCCGCGCTATATGTGGCTCTGGAGCATGTTCGCCCCGTCGCAGTCGCCGCCCGTCCTCAGCAACCCCGTGCTGCGCAACCTCACGGCGAAGGAGTACGTGCGCGGCGACACGCTCCGCGCGGCACAGCGCGACCCGCGCAACACGTACATCGAGCATCTGAACGTCGGCGACCTCGCCGCTTTCCGCATCGTCTGGTCCAGCGACCCCTCCGTCGCTATGGTGGCCGACGACAGCCTCGTCCGCGGGCCGTGGGCGGGCCACCGCTTTGACATCGTCGATATGGCAGAGGCCGACTTCGAAGGGTGGACGGATGTCAGCGATGCGTTGATCGAGGAGGTGGCAGAGCTCTATTGGCAGGACAAACATTATTAGATCTTAGTCTCCTGCGCAATGTACTCATATTCCTGATATACATCCTGATGAAGTCAAGGAATGGACCACGCGAGTCGACGTCGTAGGACGAAGCTCTGTCACTGGTAGCGGTTTAGCCACACCACGCGTGGTGCGTTGACTCAGTTGATTTGCCGCACCACGATGACATTGCCGCGGCGAGGCGTGGTTCACCACGATCGCGTTCAGGTTATAAAAGGAACTGCCGCGAGCTTGCAACAACGCGACTTCCCATCCAGCTCTTCTCGCAGTATGGGCCAGAACATCAGGCTCATAGACCTCGATGCACGCGTTGCGGTAGATATGAGCGAGCTCCGCGAAGGCATCTGGTACACCCCTCTGCATGAATATCTGCTTCCGAAGGTAGAGAGATACCTCAAACCTCTAGACGAAATCCGCCGCGACTGCTTTGCGTGAGTCTACTACTGAGATTAGCTCATCCAGTACTAATCCCACTGTTTGCTTTCAGACACTTCCCACCCCTCCATCCGCAGAACCAGTCGCTCCTCTTGACTGTCCTTCCATTGGACGTCCTCCGCCTCATTTTCGAAAGCTTTGGCTTGCCGAGGCTGGCGACGCGAAACATGTCCGCCGGCATCAACGCCACCTCCTTTGCTCTCACTTGCCAACTTTTATTCGAGGTTGGCCACCCCGTTCTCAAGCAGTACCAAGCCGCACATGACGAAATAAAGACGGGCCGTCGCTTCATCATCGCTGACGAGGCGCTCTGGTACTCGAGCCCAGATGACCTCCCGCCGAGCCTCAAACTCGACCCATTGTGGCAATCTCCAGCAAAAGATATATACAGCATGTCCCGCTCCTGGCCGCGGTATTACAAGGACCTCCGGGAGGCTGTGGACGACAGCCTTCTCTTCCACAAGATGCGCGAGCAGGCACCGTCTTGCCGCGAGTACCGCGCGACGGCTGCTCTGCAGTTGATGTGGAAACGTCGCTTTTTCGGCAGGCGAGTTCCGGCCAGCATCGACAACGCTGTGCTACGCAACCTCACCACCAAGGAGTACACGCGAGGGGATGCGCTCAACAAGGTGCAGGAGGAGGACAAAATCAAGGACGACTCGTACTCCGCGTTTGGGCAGTTGAACATCGGCGGCCTTGCGGCACTCCGCATCATCTGGTCCTTCGGCAATAAATTAGGCATTATTGCGGATGAGTCAATCCTCCGAGGCCCTTGGGCAGGTCACCGCTTCGACATTGTCGAAAGTTCACAATTCGCAGATCGGGAGGGGTGGAAGGACGTGAGCGAAGAGCTTATTGACGAGGTGGCTGAGATTTACTGGCAGAATCACCACTATTACTAGATGTCCCGATTGTAGCCTAGACACTCTGCGAAGCAAATCGAGTTCGAGTGGCCCAGGGGTTTGGATCCGTGTCGAACTTTTTTTTCTCCGCTTCGTGTTGTCCTCATGACCAACCACAACGCCGCCTTGCTGCCTGTTATCGTTCTGCAGACATTTTTAGATCTCCTCACAAGGGCGTTTAGAATTACCAGATCATATTTGCGCACCTGCCAGTACACCGGGGATTGCGCAAAAAATTCGGCCGAGGTCCAAGGGTCCAGTCAAGGTGCTTGCAGCCATCAATAAGCAGAATTACAACCACCTGTACGTCTACTAGCGGGTCTGACTCTGCCAGTTGTGAATGAGGCCCGGTGAACAATACAGTAAGTATCTTATCGATCTTATCAGCCATCCGCATCACGGACGATGGCGACGAACGAAACGCCGAGAGCGCACTGCATCCACACGACCGTCAAGATAAAATGCTCGCTCTGAAAGCGGATGGTTCCTCGTTCTCTCTTCTCTTTCTCCCTTTTCGACTTTCGCCACGATGGTGGCTTTGCCTTCTGTTCTTCTCGCCGCTGCAGGCCTTTTTGCGTCGCCCGCAGCGGCTTACTTTCGCATGAACTGCGGCCAGGTGTTGACGACACAGCGTGCAGACCCGTGCGCGTCTCTCCTTCCTCGTCGGCGGCGGCTGCTGAACTCGCGCGCTTGCGCGGCTTAGGATTGTGAACCCGGGCAAAGTTTCGGGGCACTTGCACCAGGTAGAAACAGCGGCCGCTTCGGCTCTGGGCATTATTCTGGCTCACAGCTACACTTATAGATCGTAGGAGGAGTATGTGCCTTATATTCCTGTACGCGCTGCCTAACGCGACGGGATCCGTCTACTAGAATGCGTACGTGTTCAGCTGGCTGCTTGCGAAAGGTGCTCATATGATGCAGATTCGACTTTAACCAAACCTATGAATCTACTCGTAAATCGACGTGCACGACGTGCGAGGCGAGCGCAGATCTCTCGAATTACTGGACACCAACGCTCTGGTACCAAGCGCAGAACGGCAGCGTCCATCGGGTGCGCCAAGTCTGTATTACCTCTGACCTTTCTCACATATCTTTCAAATTCACAGGTGAACCAGCTGGGAGGGGCAGCCGTATACTACATTCAGCGCACGGGCTATGTCTGGTCTCCAACGCCTCCGCCAGAGCCTCCCAAGGTCAAGGCTTTCCCAGCAGTGAGTCATTCCTGTCTATAAAGCCTTATTGGACCAAATATCTCATCTTTCGTAAGGGGTTTCGTATGTTGGCTGGTGATCCCTTCCTCCGCTCGTTCGACGAGAACTCCAAGGAGCAGAAGGCGATCAAGCACACCTGCCTCGATTACTCCGGAGAGGCTACGCATCACCAGGAGTTGCCGGCCAAGCCGTGCCCGAACGGTGTACGCACCGAGGTGCTTTTCCCATCGTGAGTCCAGTCTATCGAGGTCACTACGTCCAAATCTCACTCGTAGCAGCTGCTGGGACGGCGTCAACCTCGACTCGGACGACCACAAATCGCACATGGCCTACCCCGACCAGGTTGAGGATGGAAATTGCCCTGACACCCACCCAGTACGCCTCGTGACCATACTTGTCGAAGTCATCTGGGACACGATGGCTTTCAAAGACATGTGGTGGACACCGCCAGGCGCAACGCAGCCTTTCGTCCTAAGTAACGGAGATCCGTGAGCATCACTATTGAACCCTCGATCGATGGGCCTAAGATACGTACGCAGCACGGGTTACGGGCACCATGGAGATTTCCTGAACGGCTGGGACGTCGATGTGCTCCAGCAGGCTCTCGACTCGTGCAACTCTGACACAGGGTAAATATCGAAGCTAGCCTATGGATCGTTTCCTCGACATGCTGACCGCTCGAATTATGCGCAGACTCATGACAGACTGCCCCGTCCTCCAGCTGCGATCCGCTGACGACATGCTCGACTGCACTGTTCCCCCGCGCGTTCCCGAGAGCGCAGGAGCCCAAGGCGAATGTACGTGGCAAGCCGGCGCGCTCCAGAGAGTTTGACCCAACGTATTCAGGGCTGGAGAAGCTGCCAGGCTGCATAACAGTGCAAGCCGGGCCCGCGCGCGCCTCGCCGCCGTCCGAATGCGCCGACACGACGGAGATCCTTCCGCCGCAGTCCTACCTGACGCCCGTGCCGGGGTGGACCGCGCTCGGGTGCGCACGTGACGCGTGGGAGGCGCGTGTGCTGGGCGAGGACCACTACTCGCCCGGCGGCATGACGCCCGCGCTGTGCGCCGCGCACTGCGCCGAGCGCGGCTTCGCGTACGCCGGCGTGGCGTTCGGGAACGAGTGCAGCTGCGGGAGCTCGCTGGATGCCGGGCGGATTGCGGGCGAGGGCGGGTGCAACCAGCGGTGTGAGGGCGATCCGGGCCAGTGGTGCGGCGGCGGGCTGCGCATGGCCGTGTACCAGAGCGGCGGGGATAACCCTGCGCCGTCTGAGCCTGAGACTCCCGAGCAGCAGCCTGAGCCCACGCCGACTGAATCTCAGTCTGAGCCAACGCCAACGGAGACTGACGGTCCCAGTCCGACCGAGGTGCGCAAGGAGCTCTGCGCATTGGTCTGCCCACTCATCGCCCATGATTCTAGCCTCCAGCCTCAGAGACCTCTCCGGAAACACCTCCTCCAACTAGCGTTCCCGAGCCAACAGAGGAACCGAGCACGCCGACGGTCACGTCGGACATTCCCGAGCCCACTGAAACCGAGGTGGACGACTGCTCCGATGACGACGACGACAGCGAAGGCGAGTCCCCCAGCACCCCGGAGCCCACGAGCACAGATCCGGCTGAAGATGACTGCTCCGCGGAAGACGACGAGGATGAAGACGAGGATGAGGATGAGTGCGCAGACGAGCCTGAGACGCCCAAGGAAACCAGCGCCGTCCTCCGGCGCTCGACCGCGCCGCACGCGGGGCACGTCTCCCTGCGTGAACTGCAGCGCAGCAAAGCCCACAGCGGCCACGTCTCCCTGCGCGAGCTGCAGCACCAGCGACAGCAGCACGCCCGCCGCCATCTTTATCGAAGTGCCCGCTGGCTGTGATCCTACATGCATGGTCATGTAAGTGTTAGCCCGACAATTCATGTGAGAGTAATTTATTCTGTATTCAATCGAATGTACCACCTTTTATTTGCATCAGAGGCTGAGGTCAGCATGCGGTATATTGCAGGCAGACTGCTAAAGAAACAGCGGCATGCGATATGCGATGTGGGATGTGGGGAAAGATTACAAGGAAGAAAAGGTCAGCGCACCGGGCGGCGTGTGTAGTGTTCAAGTCGGCATCGAAACCCCCGAAGAAAACCAAACTCTCTAACCTAACCAAACAAAGTGTCAGACTGTACGGTATGTATGTAGTCCCGCAAATATAGGTCATAAATCGGCATCGGAGGTGGACACAAGCCGCTCCACCTCCCTGTCGTCGGTGTCGTCATGTGGTCGTGTCTTCTCTATGTCGTCTATGCATCATATTGTGTGAGTTCGACGTGGACGCCGGCGGAGGTGAGAGGATTGGAAAACGCACCTCGTATCGCGTGGAAGCACCACTCTACGGCCTCAGCGGCCCAGTAAAAGTCACAATGCTGATGCTCACGAGTCAGTCCATGACGAACGTCAAGTTGAACTAAGCCGAACGCACCTCGCTCAACTCGATCTTCTCAGCACGCACAACCCTCACGCCCGTCTCGACGCGCCTCAGCCTCTCCAGCAGCGGCTCCGTATGCACCAAAAAGTCCCTCCCGCCATGGAAGATGGCCAGCGGCGGAAACGTCTCGTCCTCGAACCACCGTGCAAGGGTGGGGTCGAGCAGCGTGCCGTGCGCGGCGAAGCCGCCGCGGCCGCACCACCAGAAGACGGACGCGGACGAGACGGGCGTCGGCGTGAAGCGGAACATTTTGCGCTTGCGGCGCGCGAGCCAGTTCGCGTCCGTCCACTCGAACAGGTACGAGAACATCAAGTAGCCCATCGCCGCGAAGAGCGACGCTGGCGCGTAGTCGTACGAGAGCCGCATCAGCGGGATGAAGTCGTGCACACCTGCGGAGCGTCAGCGACGCGGGTATGAAGTGCGTCAAGTCGGGAGCAGGGGTGGCGCACATACCGAATATACGACGCCATAACGGCCAGCCCATGCGCCCCAGCAGCGTGAACGGAAAGCCTTTCGTGAGCGGCCCTGCGAATACGGCGGGCGCGAGCGCGACGAAGAGAGATATTTTGGGCCCAATGTCGGGGCGCATGCCGCACGACAGGGCGAGGAACGCCTGTGCAGTTCCCTGGGAATGCGCCACCAGCGCAACCTGGAACGCATCTAAGCGGCCAATAACCATATGTGCGGGAGACACGCACCTTGGAGTATCCAGACGACTCCAGTGCATAGTCTACCATCGCTGGGAAGTCGTATAGCGCCAACTCGCGAATGGTCCAATCTAGCAGCAGCCGTTAGCTCGGTCGCCGCTACCGTAGCTGCCGCACGCACCCCAGAAGCGCGGATCCGAGCGCGAGAGGCTCGCATGGCCGGCATTGAACACTGCGCGATTATTCCCGAGGTACACTTGATACCTGCCGCGTCGTTTCGTTTCGTCAGAATGCTTGAGCGCCACAACAGCGGGGAGAAACTGTCCGCACCCTTGCTCCGCCAGCCAGAACGCTAGGGAGCGTTCTTCGGACGTAATGAAGGAGCCAGAGGATTGAAAAAGCCCTAGCGTGCGTGCGTCGAATTAGCATGAGGAGCCAGCGGTGGATCCAATGCCATCACATACCATGCAGAATTAGGACAGGGAATCCTCCTGTGCGCAGAGTGAGCAGGGCGTTGGGCAAGAGAGGCATGAGCGGATGTACCCTTTGAATTACCGTCGCGTTGCAAGCGCGGGTTCGTTACGCGGTGCATTCTGCAGGTTATGAGATGAGCATTTCGACGCAATATAGCAGGTGACGTACTTGAGTATGAAGCCATCCTGGGTCGTAATCTCGTCCTCCTCAATGTCGAGGCCAACAGCGCGGGCATAGTAGCGCACGTCGCCCGTGACGAGCTCGTTGAGGAATTGCTCGTGCCGGTCCCACTCATACACCTTCCTCAGCGTCTTGGGCTTGAACAGCCGCAAGAGCATGACGACCGACGAGCGCAGCGTCGCCCAGAGCACGACGGCGAGCAGAAACGCCGAGGACACGACGAAGACGAAGACCTGGCCGACGAAGACCTCGATGGCCCAGGGCTGCTTGCCGGGCTCGCTGGAGTGGACGGCGTTGGAGGATTGGGCGTAGGTCACGATCTGCGGCGTCGACGCGCGGTCGATGCTGACCTTGACGCTGAGCAGCGGGCGCTTGGCCGCCGCGTCGTCCGTGCTGCTCATCGTGGTCAACGGTCAGGGTGCAAATCAAACTCCAAAGTGGCACGATGGGGATGCGGTGCCAAGAAGCCGCTAACTCCGTCTCCACATTCACGTGCTCACTGCTTTTTGCGGATAGGGGCCATGGATCCTTCGTCGCGGCTCGCCGGGCCGCCAACCCCGCTTCATATACAGCGACAGCAGCTTGTTCCCCGCACCGCAGCTCAGGATGCAGCCCAACAACCTCCTGGACGGCAAGGTGCTCGTCGTCACAGGCGCCTCGCGCGGCATCGGACGCGCCATCGCTCTCGCAGCCGCCGAGTCCGGCGCGAACGTCGTCGTGCACTACTTCGGTGACGAGGCCACAACGCGCGAGGCGGACGAGCTTCTAGACGAAATCACGTCCAAGGGGAAGAGCGCGGTCAAAGTGCCGGGCGACATCAGTATACCCGAGACGTCGTCGAAGGTGAGGAAACCAGGCATTTACTTGTCTCGATCCTAACGCGCTCTACAGATCGTCAAGGCAGCTGTGGATGCGTATGGGCACATTGACGCGCTCGTGAGGTGCGTACTATAAAGCTGATCACACGGCGCTCGCTGAAGACAGTGGTGGGAACACTTGAAAGCAATGCAGGCATTTGTCCATTTCATTCCTTCCTCGACATGCCGCACGATCTCTGGAAGCGCGTCCAGGCGGTCAACCTCGACGGCGCCTTCTACATTGTGCAGGGTACGTCTCACACTCTGTCACTCGCATCCTGTCGAAAATCAATGCCTTTCAGCCGTGGCAAACCAAATGAAAGAGCAACAACCCCAGGGCGGGTCGATCATCGCTATATCCTCCATCTCTGCACTGGTCGGAGGCGGCATGGTAAGCTTGTCAAACTCCACTCTCATAAACGTCTTTCTTACCACAAAACTCTATAGCAATCGCACTACACCCCAACAAAGTACGCCCTCCCAGTCCCCAAAAAAGCCTTCACTGGCAGCATCATCTCATCTCACCCAAAAGAGCGGGAGTTCTCTCCCTCATGCAATCCTGCGCCATCGCCCTCGGTCCATACAACATCCGCTGCAACTCTCTCCTGCCAGGGACGATCGAAACCGAGTGCGTCTCATTGCCGCCATTCCCTCAATCCCATCCCCCGATCTAATGACCGCTAATTGCCTGCCCGCTCGTAGCATCAACAAAGAGGACCTGTCGGACAAGAAGAAGCGCGAGTACATGGAGGGCCGCATCCCGCTCGGGCGGCTCGGCAAACCCATCGACCTCGCGGGACCCGCTATATTCCTGGCGTCGGGGCTGTCGCAATACGGTGCGTCTCAGCGCTAGCCGCTCTCTGTGAAAAGACTGATAGGCATTGCGCACGCACCGCAGTCTCGGGCTCGGCGCTCCTCGTGGATGGGGGCATGTACGTCTCCTTACAGGTACATCTTCACTTCTCTCCCACCGCATCATTTTCCCACTCATTCGCATTTCAATCCGCCAGTGAAAGACTTCAATGCGAGGAGACGAACACGTGACTTCGAGCGCGAGCCTGTACCAATATGTAAATATACGCGGAATCTGACACACGGAAACCACAAAATCACAGCGAAACGCTCCCCTAAACGATTCTTCGCAAGTGAACGCACCATATTGATGTGCTCACGTGACTTGACACACGCCCCATTTGGTCCCGCCGGTGTCGCCATCTCGAAGCGATATGAGCCCAAGTGCCCGGGCCGTTATCCATGGCGCAACGATTATAAAAGCAGCTCTGTTGTGGCGCGCTGCTATCTCAGCTCTCAGCTCAGGCCTCTCACCTAGCACCTGCACCTGAAAGTCCAAACCCAAATGGCAGCAACGCAGTCGCAATCCCTCGGCACGTTGCCCAAGCCCTCCCTCCGAGTGTCAAAGCTAGCTAATCGCGCTGTCGTTGCTGATAATAGGATCCTACACCTTCGTCGAGGAGACGAAAGAAGACCTCCCCTGGGCAGACCTCGTCACGCTCGACCTCGCGCTGCTCAGCAAACCAGGCGGCAAGCAGGAGCTCGCGGCCTTCCTCATCAAGGCGCTGCGCGAGAAGGGCTTCTTCTACGTTAAGAACTTCAACATCCCGCAGGAGGCCGTCAATAAGCAATTCGCGATTGGACGCGAGTTCTATGAGCTCCCGTTGGAGGAGAAGATTAAATATGTTCCTCAGGGCTTAGGTGCGAGGCTGGTTCTGCGCATTGTTGTTGTGAGAGGCGGCTGAGCAGGCGAAGATGAGGGCCAGTTTAACGGATACGTCCCCGCCGGACGACGCGTTTATAACGCTGAGACGGGGCTGCGCGACCGCGTTGAGATTTACAATATGTACGCCTCCGAGTCCGCGTACCATTTAACTTACTACTTCTGACGCAATCTAACAGCCCTAGTGAGTCGGAACGGCGTGTGTGGCTACAGTCGCATGAGGCTGACCGCGATCCCAGAGTTCAACGGCGACTTCACCCACAACCATCCCAAGATCATCCAGGACAACCTCCCCGAGATCGAGCAGTTCGCTCGCTCGCTGCACAGCGAAGTCTTAGATCCCCTGCACACTCTCCTCGCGATAGCTCTCGAGCTGCCCGAGGACTACTTCACCAAGATCCACACATACGACGTCAAGTCCGAGGTGCGCCGAGTCCATCTCCACACTTCCCAGTGGCACATAGCCATCTTCCCCGCTCGCACTCACCATGCGCTTCGGTCTGACAGGACCATCTGCGGTACATGAAGTACTCCAAGTACACGCCGGAGGAGAACGCGCAGATCGGGAACCTGTGGGTGCGCGGGCACACGGACCTGGGCAGCTTCACGCTGCTCTTCCGGCAGCCGGTCGCGGCGCTGCAGATCCGCGACCCGACGACGGACGAGTGGCGGTGGGTCAAGCCGCAGGACGCGACGCTCACGGTCAACGCGTGCGACATGCTCTCGTTCCTCACGGGCGGCTACGTGCGCAGCACCATCCACCGCGTCGTCGCGCCGCCGCAGGACCAGCAGCATGTCGACCGTCTTGGCCTGCTGTACTTCTCGAGGTACGCTGCACTTGTTGGTTGGCTCTTGGGAAGGCCAGTGAGGTTGAGATGACGCTTCATAGGCCGCACAATAGCGTCCTGCTGCAGACAGTCAAGGACTCGCCCGTCCTCCAGCGCGAGGGGTACACCGCCAACCTATTCGAGCGCTCGGAGAACCCGGTGCCTACTGTCGAAGGTGAGCTTCGCTGCCCAGTGGCATTGGCCGCCTGCTCACACCAAACCCACAGAGTTCACGTTCGCCAAGCAAAAGTGGCAGCGGACGAAGGACGTCCCGCGCGATGACCCGCAGTACAACACCGCGACCATCCTGCCCGGCTTCCGCGAGCAGGTCTACGCGTAACGCGCGTGGTAGGTGTACATGGTGCCGTGTATGATGGATGTGCAATCAAATGTAGCCAGCGATCGGAAACTGTACATTAGACGACAAACGGCCTACAACAAAACCCCAGAGTTGAAAGCCTGACGACGCAGCGTATATGAGCGCCATTTCTCGCGATTCAAGGTGCTATGCAAAGCTTGGAATGGATGAATACACGCGTTCCTCGGGCTGGAGTCCTTGAGCGGTGCTCCGAGTCGTCCCGATACACACAGCGGCTGAGGATCCAGTAGACCGACCTTCAAGAACCCGGACATGAGCAGAACCAGCATCCGCGTCGGCACCGCAGGCGAATCAAGAGCAATGCGCACAGTACTCTCATCCAGTTCCCAGCAGAAATTCTCGACAGTCAGGTTCATAGGGAGCAGCTACGCGATGCATTGAGTCCAGTCAGCGCCCGAGGCGAGCGTCTGCCAGGAAGTCCATTTCCAAACTGACCGCAGCTTTCGACAGTGAGGACATCGCGGATGCTAGTGCTCTTCCTCGCTTGCTTGTGCTGTTCGCGTGGAGCGTCGGAACGTCCTGATGCTACATGGTGAAGTGCGGCCACAGTCCCACCTCACCAGCGCAGTGGAAGACACCTGACACCTGAACTGCACCACGCATGAGGCCGAGGAGGGTTGAACGCCAAGAATTGAGGCCGCTGATCGGGCTACACGTCTGTACTGAATTCCTATACGTCAGCCTGCGCGCGCCCATAAAACTCTAACACGCGATTGCTACCGCACCTTCTCCTCGAGCTCATCACGCCCTCGCCGTCACAAGCATGCAGAAGCAGAGCGCCGAGTCCAGAGGATGTCAGCGCCAGGCCGCGCGCGCGCGCCCACTCCGCACCGACGCACCGACCTCCTCGCCCGATGACCAAGACCACGCGCCGCTGGGCACAAGCGCTGACTTGGGTCCAGGTGAGGAGGACCGGCGCCCGGAGATGGCGTCAGGTCTGTGTGAATGCCAGCAGCACTCAAAAACTGATATACGCTCGGTCTTACTGTATAGGGTGCAACCTCGCCATGACAGACGCAAGGTCGCCCCGCCCGATTCAGCCTGGCCGGCGCGCCCCGAAGCGCAAGGGAGCGTCCTCCCCGGACGCGCTGCGGTGCCAAGGAGGGTGCAACAAAGGCTTCCTCACCGCGCGAGGGCGCGATCACCACTGGACGACGTACCCGTCCTGCGAGGAGCGCCATGTCGCGTTCGTGCGCGGCACGCCAGAAGAGCTGGAGCACCGCGCGTCGTTGGAGCGGCGGGCGCGCCAGGTTGACAGGCCGAAGCGGAAATACCGGCCGTATTCGCGGTTTTAGGCATCAGAGCGCGGCCTCGGGACAGTAATTTTGACGAGCGAAGAAGAGGAGGACAAGAGGCATCGGCGGAGTCTGATATTCCCGTTGATCAGCAGAAAGCTGAGAAAAAAATAATAACTACATCACACCGCTCACGAATTTACATGCTGTGAAGACCGAAGTAAATATTCGCAATCGGTGTACTGTGAGTAACTGGACGTGAGGCTGGTCGTGTTCCGCGGGTGTTGCCTGCGATCAGTGGCATAAGCATCTAGATCTAATCTCGGCACGCGATAGACGCCCGTCATGACGAAACGGGTCACCACGGCCGATCTCTACAAGATCGAGGATCTTTCTTACCCATCCTCCTCAACCTGAACTAGATGGCCCTGCAACCGTCCCTTCGCCCGCTGCTCATCGCCGGCGCGCCCACCGCGCCGCACACGCTCGACTTCTTCCTCGACTTTGTGTGCCCGTTCTCGAAGAAGAGCGCGCTGAACGCGATCAACGGCGTCCTGCGCGGCAAGCTGCTCGCGCCCGGCGGGCCATATGAGGGCAGGGTCAAGGTTGGTCTGAGATGGCGACTGTGACTCGAGCGGGATGCTGTTGCTGTGATTGTAGGTCATCCTCAGACTGCAGGTGCAGCCGTGGCACGTCGCGTCGCAGCTGACGCACGAGAGCGCGCTCGCCGTGCTGCGCGTTGCGCCCGAGAAGTTCTGGGACTACGCCACCGCCGTGAGCTCTCAATATTAGCGCTTGCTCCATTAGCTGACTCGGACGCCCTGCCCTGCCAAGTTGTTCGAGCACCAGGACGAGTACTTCGACATCCCCACCGCGCACCTCACGCCGACCGAGATCCGGAGCAAGCTCGCCGCGCTCGCGGGCAGCGTGATCGGGCGCGACAAGGAGGCCGCTGTGCTCGAGCTCCTCAAGCTCAAAGGCAGCCCGAACGGCGGGAACGCCGTCACGGACGACCTGAAGTACCTCATCAAGTTCTCGCGCCAGAACTCCATCCACGTCTCCCCGACTGTGCTGCTCAACGGTGAGAGCCTGCGTGATTTCTGTCATGCATCGTGCGAACTCATCATTACTATGGTAGGACTCGTCGCGAACGAAATTTCTAGCTCGTGGGGCGAGAAGGAGTGGACCGACTTCCTCGCGCAGAAGGCGGCTGTGTGATCGATCCCTGACCACCGCGTCAACCTGAGATGCATTTCTTCCACGGCCAGACAGACATGTATTATGGAACCAAAATCCGAGCCAAATCGCACCGATCACTGCTTGTCAACATTCGTGCTCTCCCACAGCGCGCGCGTGCCCTCCACATTGGCCTTGACGAGCTCGAGCTTCGCCAGGAAGCGCTTCCCGCAGTCCTCGCCGAGCGGGATGCGCACCCACTCGTCCTTCAACGGGTTCGCGACGATGTCGACGAGGCGCGCGGCGAGCTTGCGCGGGTCGCCGACGGTCGTCGCGCGGGAGCTGTACGTCTTCGCGACGCCGGCGTACTGCGGGTAGAGCGCCGCTTGGGCGTCGGTGAGCTTCTCCGTCTCGACGGCGGTGGCGAGGAAATTGGTCGGGAAGTAGCCCGGCTCGACGATGTATGCGCGTATTCCGAAGGGCGCGATTTCCTTTGCTAGTGATTCGGTGAATGCTGCAAGCGAGAAAGTATGTTGTCAGCCGAGAGGTGAGAGCTCGGTACCTTCGAGTGCGGCTTTGGACGCGTTGTACGCCGCGAACGGCGGGTTGCCCGCGACACCCGCGATGGATGAGAAGTTGAAGATGGTGCCGCGCTTGCGCTCGCGCAGCAGCGGGAGCAGCGCCTGGATGAGCGAGATGTGGCCGAAGACGTTGCCCTTGAACTGCGCCAGCAAATCCTCCGCGCTACGGCGCATCAGCTACGAAGGAGAGAACAGCCAGGGGAGACTCACCGCAGCGTCTCCACGGGCCCGGTGAGACAGTAGCCCGCGTTATTCGCCACGACGTCGATGTGCCCGAAGAGCCCCCACGCGGCGCGCCCGGCGTCCTGGATGCGCGCGTCGGGCCAGTCGAGGTCGAGCGCGAGGCCCTTGGCCGTGTCCCCGTTGTTGAGCTCCGCGGGCAGCTTCGACACGCTGCGCGCGGTGGCTACGACCTGCGAGCGGAGACGTAACGCGTTGTCAGCACCAGAGCATATCGATGACTGCGGGAGACTCACTTTGTGGCCGCGCTCGAGGACGTGCTTGGCGAGCGCGAGACCGAGGCCGGAATTGGCGCCGCTGATGAGCCAGACGAGAGACGAGGACATGGTGGTGCTTATGGGGGGGGCGTGTATGAGGAGCAAGCAAATCTCAGTACTTAATCATCAAACGCGCCGTGGAGGTATTTATTCACAGCGCTTAGGTGATGCTGACTCAGGTAGTCCGCTTCGCGGACCCGACAAATTCTAACCGTGCTCCACGTTTTTTCTGGACGCCGATGACACAGAAATTAGTCAGACCGAGCTGAGAGAAGCGCTGGCCCGTAGGGCTCCGTAAGAAAGTTCAGAGACCCGGTGAGTAAGTGGTATTTAAACTAGCTCACCCGCCGCTCGGTAAGTAAGTAAGTACATATGTAAGTAACTGTAACTAACTCTGGGGCAATAGCGGCTCTATCTGCGGTACCGGCACCTACAGTATTCCCAGCAACCCACGACCTTCCAGGGGTGCCATAGCCCTTTCTTCGCAATAGAACAGAGGGATTAGTGCTTGCGACGCCGGCCGGCAGTCCAAAACGCTCCTTGGGTGGCAATCGACGTGACCTTCCTTGAATAAATTTCTCACATTTCGTTCAAGTGCGTCAGGTTCCAAGGGACAGCACCTCTCATTCGAACTGATCTCTAGCTCATCCCAGGTCATGTATGCTTCGAAAAAGGGGGGAAATAAGTTTCGGTTGCATCGCAGGCTCGGCGGAAACGCGTGCAATCTGTCTCAAGTGTGAGACTAGGAGAAAATTTAATCTGGGACAGCTCAAACAACCCGCTGACGTCAATTAGAGAGCAAGTATCAGCTAAACTGAACACCCCCTGAACTCCCTGCACCCAGCTTAGTGAGAGATGCCTTGAAATTGCTTACACTTTCTTACATGGGGTTGCGGAAGCCCCGGTAAGTATCTGTTAATAACTAGTAAGTAACTGGTTTATATACATCAGTTAGTTCTTGACACTTACTTACGGAGCCCTGGTCTCAGTTGAGGATCGATGGGCGGGGGGTGTACCAAGTCTTACTTGAGGGTATTGGACGCTGGCTGAGCCCGTATGTACAGGTTTTCCCGGGCTCTTTGGTCCCGCGCCCCCTCCCGCGCACGATGGCGAGCACGACACGTCCTGGGCGGCACCCTGGCCCTCGCCACCGCTGCGGCCGCCTACAAGCTGTCTGTCACGCCCAGCTCGTCGTGGCCGGCTATGGCTGACGCGTTGCAGCTACAACCTGGAGACGCACGCCGTCGTCGTGAGCCGTGACTGCGAGCCGGCGCTGCCCAGGCGCTACCGCTACCGCATGGCGCGCATTGAGGACGAGGCCGGGCACGAGAGTCTGCAGGCCATGCTGGACCGCTGCTGGCGGTGCGTGGGCGCCAGCGACCGGCGAATGTAAACTCACAGCGGCGCAGGTTATGGCAGGACGCGAGCGCCGACGACAGCCTGAGCGCGGGCCAGCTCGCGGCGATCGCAACGCCCGCGGCGATGCAGTGTCTCTGGGACGGCCACACCGACCAGGCGCGCGCCATCGCCGGCGGCGTCCTGCGCGCAATCCTGCGCACGCCGCGCGCGGCGCTGCGGCCTGTTGACCGCTTGCGCGCCGTAGCGTGCGCGCTTGTGGTGTCTGTGTGCGACCAGGACGCCGAGACGTGGTGGCCGTTCCTCGCGTGGGCCGCCGCGGAGATGGGCGACGCCGCCGCGGCAGACCCAGCGCCGGGCGAGCGCTCGCCGGCGTTCATGCACTGGAAGGGCGTCGCGTACTGCAGCGTTGCTGGATGGGCGGCGGGTGCATATAACCCCGTTTTATTGTGCGTGACTGTCTGTTTGCTAGGTTGCGCTGACGGCTCGCATAGCGACATCCTCCCGTTCTACGCCGCCACCTACGAACACGCGTTCCTTCAGGACGAGTATCTAGGTACGCAGGCCCCGCCTTCGCCTCTGCGCACCGTGTTTACTTTGCGCAGCGGCGG